>CM023358.1:31833192-32201466 GCA_013282895.1 Eriosoma lanigerum
TGTGCATGTATAATATTTAAAATCGTGCTATATTGTTATACAAATGAATCATGGAAAATAAAACGCCTATTTTATTTAAAAATTTCTACTTCAAAAGTATAAAAATTATAGACGTGCACCCTACTGCCCCTGAATGGTTCGGGTAGCTAGACGTGAAATGACTGAACAGATCCAAGCTGCAGGAATAGTTATTCATTTAATATGAATTTGTTATAATTTATATGGACAATTAATGTATTAGTATCCCTCAATTACCTTAATAAAACCAGTTCTTTATTGTGACATACGTATACTGTTCGTATTTACTTAGACGTTAAATTAATAAAAAAAACTAGAGAACTAGGTCATTATTATCTTATATAAGTATAAAGTAATTGCTTTATATATATAACTTTATTTGGTTTTGAATTATTTTGTCTTTCCGTGTTGGACATAATAATAAGGACCTGAAAATTATTTTGTGTAGTTTAATAGTTAGTAAACTGTGTTACTGTGTTACAAGTTACTACAGTTACTGTGTAGTAATACATGACAAAATTATGAACGGATTATCAATATAATATATCAATAAATTATATATCTGACTGAGTTACGTTTAGAATCGCATTTCATTACATTTAAATGTTAATAATAATAAATCACTGATTTCTCTGAGGCCCGAAGGGACTAAGGATAAACGCTATGAATCGACTTTATCTTTTTTTGTCATCCAGTTTTCAAACAACAACGAATTTAAACTTGATTGAAAAAATATGTAAATTCATATTTTTATTATTAATACATCTTCATACATACAATATACAAAACATAAAATAGAATAGTATTATAATTTTGTACACATTTCGAATGAAAATCATATTTAAATATAGTATTCTATTTAGGGTATATAATATAAAAAAATATATATATATATATACGGGTATATATAAAATATAAATATATAAAATAAATATATATATATATATATATATATATATTATAAAATATTATAATAAATAATACCTATATAATATACATTTAAAAAAGTGAGTAAGTAATGTTGAAAAAAAAGTAAGAAAATATGATAGTTAGTAAAAATTTTAGTTTAAATATTATAAAAATAATATTTGGGAAAATATATTTGAATGTGATTAAAATTGTAATAATATAATAATTATTTCATTTAAAAATTCAAATATATTATTTATATGATGTAAAAAATGAAACAATACAATTTTTTTTATTATTATTCATACTTTATTTGTAATATAATATACACTTTGACTAAAATATATTGTAATTAGAGGTGAGTGAATGACAAGAAAGTACTGACTAGACGTAATTTACTATCGATATCATATCTTAACTGTGGTATTTTAACCATTAGTTCTACCCAAAAAGTGTCATACAAAAAAAACTCATCATTGTAAAACCAATACATTCTTCGATTCGCTCATATTTTAAAAATATACAATTAAGATTGCAATAAACACATTAATTATACATATTTTACTATGTTGAAAATAATGCATCTACATTAGCAATAAGTGATATTCATTTTCCCAGCCCAACAAATCAATATTTTTTTTTAATTCACCACATCAAAATTCGAATTGTTTGTAATCTGTTTGTAAAGGTTTGTAAAAACAAAATTTTCGTCATGCCATACTAAATTTACGCAGCACATTTCCCACCAAAATACTTGTTAACTGCGTGCATGACGTTCTCCTCATTTTGAAAATGAGTTCCTTCCAATTGTTTTTTTAACGGACCATACAAAAAAAAAAAAAAATCTGATAGTGCCAGATCAGTTTCATTATTCTACTCCTAACCACAAACGAGATTCGGTGATCTGGAAGTATCCTGAATCACTAGATCCAAAAAAATTCAAACTGACAATGTCCTTCCAAAATGTGATGGCTACTGTGTTTTAGGGTACACAGATTTTTCTTTGCTTGGCCCGTTAAAAAAACATGAGAGGAACTCATTTTCAAAATGAGGAGCAGGTCATGAACGTAGTTACCGAGTACTTCGATGAGAAATGTCTGCGTATTTCTGGGATTGCATGTTTAAGTTACTCTATCGTTGAAGTATTACAACTACACATGATAATTTTATTTAGTTGCCAAGCAATTTCGATATTTATTGAGTGTTTACTGCAAAGTAATTTAACTATAATATTTATTATTTGTATTTAATATGTGATGTTCAGCTATTAATTAACATTTTTGCATGTTTTTTCGTAATTATTATTATTTTTTTAAAATTATTTTGTAAATATATCTTATAACGTATCTGCTTTTATCGAAGGATCGTTATTAACAATTAGTAATATATGGCTGATAAATCGTTCCGAAAACGTCATTCCACAAAAAATTCTGAATTCATTTTTCCATGTAAGTAGTAGTGCAGTAAATTCTACCTAAAAATATATTTAATTTTTAATTATACCATAGATTAATTATTAAAATAAATAACTATTAATTATTGAAACCAATTTTCCGATAAAACGTTATTAGGTAGATAATTAAAAGTAGTAATTTTTGTTTTCTCATTAGATAAATATAGCCGAAATGCATTGCCTAGTCGAGAATACAATAATGATAATAAAACAAACTGTCGTAAAGACCGGGGTAAAAATTCAACTGATTCGGTCTGCGGTCAATTTAATAATAGGGAAATTTCAAATAGGAATAATAGAGACATAAGATATAATCCCTGTCGTCGGTAATTTAGTAGTTACTAGTTATTAATTTTATTACTTTAACATTATTCCATACACAATTATTTAAATATAAATGTTATTTTTCAAAAAGATATTATAATTATGGTAATTTGAGAAAACCGCTGGTTTTGGAAGAGTGTATTACAGGATGGTATAGAGTACACATGCGTTTTAAATTATTTTTTTATTTTTAATATTATATGATATATTTTCAAATGATAATACTAATTTTATATTTGTATTTAAAAAGGTACCAAATATCAACAATCCTGATGAAGTCATAAAAATAATTCAAACTTATATTGCACCTATTGAATTTTATCCATATGACGTATGTGTATTACATTTATTTATATACTACTCTGTCTATTCACTATTATAGTTATAATTAGTAAAATATCTTAATTTATAAATTATAATTTTATAGAAACAATATTGTAATGATAATTCATTGTCATTTTTGGTTGATGCATATTCAATTGCCATAACATTGCGCAATGCGAATTTTAAAATTTCTCATAATAATCAAAAAGTAATTTGTGATATTATTGCAGTTAAGTTTTATTTAGTATAATAAATGTATACCTGAATGTTTATTTAGTTGACAATAAGGGTATATCCATATTTTCCTTCACATAAAACTATATCATTCGTACCAGTGTCAGACTTAGTGAAAGAAAAAATGATTGAAGCAATAGAAACTCGTTACAATCCTGATACAAAGTATATGGACTTATCACAATTTCATACATGGCCATGTATGTATAAATTTATATTTATATTCATTTAAAAATATTAAAGAATATAATACAAACAAAAATGTATTTATTTAGTGTTTACCAATAGTCAATTACTTGTTCCATTAAATCGACCTGCGGTTCTTTTGGCAGCGCTTAATTTGATAGCTCAACGCACCAAACATGATTTGTATGGCTTGAGTCTAGAAAACAATAATATTTATTTGGGGGAAGGACTCGTACATATACGGAAATTGTTTCCAGACTTAAAAGAGTTAAATTTAGCAGGCAATAAAGTAATAAATTCTGAATTTTAAATAAATCGATTTATACTTAAAAACAATTCCAGGCACCATGGTACAAAATGTAACCAATAAACGCCAAAATATATGCGAAACCTAAAAAATTGGACGTAAATATATTGTAAAAGTGGCGGAGCACAAAGCGAGCAGCGAACTGGATAGTGAATACTAAACCGTAACGGCCGATGCCCCTTCGACTAGTGAATGAATCATCGTGGAGATCATCGGTCGTAAAACATTTATTGCACATGGCCACGGACGCTGTGCGATTTCTATTCCTATTAGAGTTTTGATTAGTTCATTTTTTTAGCGCCAATTTCAAATAATTAATAAATGAAATACGTATAACCGTATAAGTTTGTATTATAATATCGGTTGATAATATATGAATAAATGATTGGGTATTCAATATACTATCTTAATTTTTGTTAATTTTAATTTGTTTTTTCTATATGATTACTTATTATACATAGCAATTCAATTTTTGTATTTCAAACAAAATGTTTAATTTTTATTAAAATTTGTTGAATGAAATCCATTTTAAATTAATTAATCGATTATGAATAGCATAATACAATTAAAATTAACGTTTATATATGTATAAATATATAAACAGTAAATACATAATTATTACCCACATTTTTTGTCATTTTTTGGTAGTTTTTCATCTCTCAAGGAAAACATTTTAAGAAATTTCAAAAATAAGCTAAATAAAGTACCAAAAAGCCGCAATTTGATATCGAAAGCATACCATATTCGTGGTAATCAAATCATACCCGAAATCGTATTTTCGTACAACACAAAAAAAAAAATCATTTTTGTAATAACAATCAATCGCTTTGCTCAGAATCTAAAATTAAAATAAGAAATTAATTTGCACGTTGAGATTTAGAAAACAAATACTTCATAATAATGGCTTCATCGGTTCTATGGTATTAAGCAATGATCACTTTACCAGCGGCTGATTCAGCGCTCGGTTACTGAACCTTAGTATTCAGTAAATAAACTATTCAACTTTTTGCTCGCTTTGCGCTTTGCCACTTTAGCAATATATTTGCGTGTTCGTACATTTTTCGTTGGTTTTGAATATTTTCGCGTTTATCTTCGCATTTGACATAATATACAAATTTAATTATATAATCTAAATACACGGTCATCCCTATTATAATATAAACATATAATATGCCATGACAATATTAATTATTTGAAATTGGTGCTAAAGAATCGGGGCAGTCAAAACAACGCCGTTCACAACTCTAATATTATCTATATGTTATAATGGAAATAAACATTCTCCGTGTCTCTGAGATCTCTTCGATGCGACAGCCGATGCCATCGTCACCGTTCGTCGTCATTCAGTGTTTATTATGCTTTGCTCTACGCAACTTCTGCAATATATTTCGTTTTTACGTATCTTTTTTGTCGGTTTTGTATATTTTGGCGTTTATTGGTTACATTTTATACCAATGTGCCTGGCATTGTTTTAAAAAAAAAAAAATTATTTTAAATTCTGCAGAGTGATACGTATTTTTGCTGAAGAACAATATTTAAAAAAAACTTGCACAATAATCGTCGTGTTTAAAATTATAAATTGAACGACAAAGAACATGTTAAAGTTTTAACACGAAACATTTATACGACGTATACAAATATAGATCGGAGTGGTACATATACTACCTTATAAAACCGATGTATTTGGAATTCAATAGTCTGATGTGTATTTTGGCTTAATACCTTCGTCAGTTCGCCACCGGCCGTCACCGTTTAGTATTTATTTTATGTCTGGCTTTGTTTTTAAATATATAAATCGACTTATTTGGAATTCAACGTGTATATTCCATAAAGAATCATCTTTAAAAATGTATCTTTTACAATGGAATTCGACAGGGTTGTCATTTGGACTACGCAAGATATATTGCGGCATAATAAATATTAACTAACTATCTTTAAAAAACGTATTACCTAATTAATACATTCAAATGTATTGTATTATATAAAGAACATAGTGTTTAAAAATTATTCGTGGCCTACATAAAATATGATTATTGAAAAAAAAAATTACACCCCTGAAGGTCTGACTTAAAATTTTATTCTTAATTTGTCGTTGTGCGTCTGAAAACTTGTTAAAGGTTGTACATCAAAGACTTCCATTATATATCTTAATATATCGATGTCGACAAATTACATAATAAAATATATTATACTCCCAGACATAACTGCCAGAACAGATTGTGATATCAGTTATTATAAATTAAAAATATACACAACAAATTGTTTTAAAAAGTATGTATTTAAATAAATTTGTTTTGAATACATATATGCTCACAAAAAGTACGTAAGATATAAAAAGTCGAATAAAAGTTTGACACATTACATTACAATAACTTACTAAATATGATATAGGTACCTACCTAGTTGAAAGTGAAATTGTCTTTTTATATTATAAATGTGCAGTTATATACATAATTCGACCATGTTTTGTAAGAACAGCGCTAACACAAACAATTGAAAAAGACGATTTTGATAATTATGAATATGTAAAATATTTTATATTATTTTAAGGAATAATTTGTATTTCGTTAATAGAGTCCAATAGCATTGCTAAGGACAACCATCCAATTTTTTGAGTGTAATATTATATTATGATTAGTGTTTTTAAATTGTATAACTACGTTATATATACCTATAGAAGTAGTTATATGTATATACGATATAAATATAACTTATTAATATTACATAATATAATATAGCCTAACCTTCCTAATTATTTATATAGAACATATTAACAGTAACAGTATACAGCTTGTCAGTGTTACAGTGATCCAAATGTAATATTGCAAAATAATTGGGATTACATAGTTTTCAGTGTTAGGTATCTATAATTATTTTTATAACAATATTTAGAATATTTGATCCCCCGAATGTTTCGAGTATAATTAGTGTTTAATAATTTTTTTATCTCAAATAAATATTCTTAAGAAATATTATTAATATATAAACTGATTATTATTGCTGAGATGGATAAAAGTATAATATTAATTGAATCAACAAAGAACTGTTTTTTAGTAATACGATTCTAGTTCACACAAAGCATTTTATAAAAAAGCAAAATAATATCTAGAAATTTAAATATTAGACGCTACTAGAAAAGTAGTAAAAGCGCGTTCTAGTTTCGGTATAGCGTAAAAAATTATACTCTGCTATTTTTACAATGTAGGTACTTACATAATGTAATTATGCGAACACCCTCCCACCCGTTATCTTGGGCTGGATTCGCTCCTGCCACCTGCAGGTATATCTTGATGTCGCTGAAGTACTTATACTTCATGTGAGTGGGTGTGGTTTGTTTATGCCTGTTAAAATTTGGTAATATATTTTGTTGGAAATTGTTTAGTATGAATTTCCACTTTTTTAACACTTTATATTGAGAGTTAATTTTAGATTCTAAGCGGAGCGAAGAATGTATTGTTTCTACAAAGATGATTTTTTTTTTTTTTTATGTATGAAAACATTTTTTCGGCTAAAAATAATGGTCCGATTATCACGTATAGTATATGCTTCGCTTGCAAATGTTGTCTACTTAGTACTTTCTTAAGCTCATTTTTAGAATTTCCTAAAAGTTTTTCCTCAACAAGCGGAAAATTGGCAATTTTTAATACACTTTTAATTTTTTTTTTTTTGAAAAACTTGAAAATTTTTTTGAGTACTAACATAGGTTATTTACATTACACAAATTTTGGATCGGAATAGTTATTTATTTGGAAAAATATAGAGCTTTGAATATTTTTCCAAAAAAAAATAATATTAACTACAATTTTAGGATTATCTGTTTGAAAATTTTATAGAGGTCCATTCCCATATTACTTAATCTTTTTACAAAATATTTTGAAAATCGTAACAGACAAATTTTTTTTATAGGTTTTTTATTTATTTTTTTCTGATCAATGAAAACCATTTTTCGGGTAAAAATAATTGTTCGATTACCACAAATAGGGTACCCTTTCTATACCAAATTTCATTTAGTTGGTACTTTATTTAGCTCATTTTTTGAATTTCCCAAAAGTTATTCCTTGAAAAAGATTGATAACTCCTTGAATGTTGATCGTAGGGATTTGAAATATATTTTGCATATTTACATATGTAATTAACATTCGTGGTAAATTTTGAAATGGATTATCAGTATAATATATTGCAATATATTTGATACGCTCAAAATAGTATTTTCTAATGCAATATCATTGCATTCAAATCTTAATAATTATAATAAACCACTAATTTCTCCGAGGATCGAAGAGACGAAGGAGGAACGTCCACAATCGTCCTTCCCACATTTTTAAAATATAATTTCAAGCACCAGTATGTTTAATTGAATTATGAGACTTTGTAAGTTGTTTGAATTTTCAAAGTATAAAGTAAATGAATGAAATAATTTAGAATTTATTAAAAAATGTATACCTATTATTAAATTTATTTAAAAGAATATAAACTATGCTCTAGTGTTGAGTTTCTTAAAAATATATTTTTATTTTAAAACTAATTTTATTTGCGCATTTGCAAAAAAAAAAACAATATATTTAACTAGGTATTTATAATTGTTTTAAAAATAAATATATTTTAAAAAACTTATAGATTACAGTTTACGTCCTCTACGAATTTGATAATAAATAAATTTACTCTTATATCAATCATAAATAAGCTGTGGTAGAAGTATGTATATTTGATTTGTTTTGCGTACATATATAACACACAGACAATAAAGGAGTGTATAGCATAGACATTCCTCGTCTATATTAAGTCTTATCAAAGCTAATAATATTATACTATAATAGGTAAAAGTAAAATTGTAAGTATGTTAAAAAATATAAAATAAATTAATTTTAATACACAATTTATTTCGATAATACATGTTTGTCAAATATAATTTAAATATAAATAGGAAAAATATAAACAATCGTATAATTTATATATTGCCGTAATAGTTCGACAGGTTGTTAAATACATAATTTGGGTCTATAGGAATCAGTAATATAAGAATTTAACTGGTTCGAATTAAACAATGTTATTTTAAATAAAATGTAAAACACAATTTTTTGTGTATATGTAAATAATAAATATTTAAGTAGATACAAACAAAAGTATAAAAAATATATAGTTTAAACATTTACGAAACGTAGGGGGAAATATAATAATTATTAGCTAAATTTTCCGTAAAATGCGGTAATTGAATTCAACTTCCCATTGATAATGTTTTGCTGAATTTCTACTTTTCCAAAATCGCTTGATAACGATACACACTGAAACAATGTTAGTTTGACGATAAAGTCTTATATAAAAAATTAAGAACAAAGAACAATAAACAATATACATGTATATAAATATCTCTCACCTCATATATATTTGTGATCCTGGGAATGTGCAATGCGACATTAGGTGCAATGGTTTTCGCCATGTTGAAAATTCTAAAACCACTGCCGTTGCACAAAGATTTTAGGCTATACACATCACTTGACAAATATTCTGGACCACCCCACGGAGGGGACGTGACGATGACATCGGGTTTGAAATTTCTCAATTTTTTACTCATGGTAAAAAAATTACCAACGATGAATTTGATTTTATGTGCCACGTCATAGATCTCAGCGTTATGTCTTGCCAAATATATTTTATGAGGATCGATATCCATAGCAATCACTAAACATCACGAAACAAATATATAGTATTTTAAATAGAATTTTGTAATATAATTTCAATTGAGATAATGAATTAATACATAACGATTTATACCTAATTTACATATTTTTGCTAATTGAATTATGTTTCCTCCTGCGCCGCAAAAAGGATCTAAAGCCACAGTGTATTTATTGCACCGTTTTGCTATATGATAACTTAATATTTCCGGACAAACAGAGTAAAAGCTTTCTGTTAAAAACATAATCGAATAGTTATAAATAATTATATCAAAGTTAAAAAAAAACATTAATTATTTAGGTGGTGTATATGCCTTCATCCAACTGAATTCCCTGGTCAAATTTTGAAAACAACATATATCTCATGAACCAGTATTTATTGTGAATGGGTCTTTTTATATGATCCTCATTCAAATTAGAACATTTTTTTCCCATATCAGTTGGACTTACAGTTTGTCTCTGTTGTCTAGTTGTATTAACTTGTTTAGTTTGTTTCGTCTTATTGTACGCTTGTTGCTGATAGTTATTCTAATGTATATTATAATAGTGTTAAAAACCATTAAATTAATATTATTCTATTCATTCTACAAATAGAATGATTTATTATTTTATTCATTAAATGCGCCGCCCATATTTTCTACTTATTTTCATACTTATTGTTAAAATTATTTTAAACGATAGTTAATAACGCTACCTGCGTAATGTAATATTGTTTAAATATTTCTGTTTGAATATGATTTAAAAATACTAAAACAATATATTTGGTTGTCTTAAATAATATACATTATTATAATTCGTTCAACAAACCCAAATAAACATTATAATTTTTATAGTTTAAAACCTTCAGTTTATATAATATATATGTACTTAGTTATTAATTTATTATAGGTATTCTTAAAAATGATAATTAAGTATTAGCCATTAGGTATACGTACTTGTTTTTTATCAACAATAATACGCTTTTCTGTAAACAAAATCGGTTTTTGATCATTTTTATTTTGACTTTGATTGCTAGCGATGATAGGGTTTAAATACTTTATCCCTGATAGCTGTATTCTGTTTGCTCTACCAAAAACTAAGCCAAGACCCCTGAGAAATAAAATATTATTCTCTTTATCATTCGACTTTCTGAAACACACATATAAAAACATAAATAAATAAATAAATGATATCGATTAATATTAATAGGTTCTGAGCGAAGCGAAAAATGTATTGTTTTTACAAAGGTGTTTATTATTTTTTTTTTTTTTATGTATGAAAACATTTTTTTGGGTAGAAATAATTGTCCGATTACCACTATTAGGGTACCCTTTCCGTACCAAATTTCATCTAGTTGGTACTTTATTTAGCACATTTTTTGAATTTCCCAAAATTTTTCCCTTGAGAAGCGGAAAATTGGCAAAATTATGGTTTCCGATATTTAAAATTTTTTGATTACTAATTGAGTTTTGATCGTAGGGACTTGAAATTTTTTTTGAATTCTCAAATGGGTAATATTTACGTTTAGTAAAATTTTGGAACGGATTGGTTGATTTGTTGGCTAAATATAGAGCTTTGAATTTTTGCAAAAATGTTTAATATTAAATGCAGTTTTTGATTTAACGGTATGCAATTTTAATGGAAGTCATATACTATTTAATCAATTTACAAAATATTTTGAAAATCGTGACTAACAATTTTTATCATGAAATGATAACTCCTTGAATATTTATCGTAGAAGTTTGAAATTCATTTTGCATATTTACATATTATGTATAATAATTCACTTTCGTGGTAAATTTTGGAATGGATTATCAGTATAATATATTGTAATATATTGAGATTTGCTTAAAATCGTATTTTCTAATGCAATATCATTGCACTCAAATTTTAACAACTATAATAAACCACTAATTTCTCCGAGGACCGAAGGGACGAAGGAGGAACGTCCACAATCGACCTTCCCACGTTTTTTATATTTTACTTATAATATTATAAGTATTTAACATTAACAAAATGGGTAAATATTAAATACTTGGTATCAATATTAAATTAAAGTATATATAAATATATACGTGTATAAAATTAATTTTTGGTTTTGATTAATTCTATACAATATTCTTAGTCAATAATATAATAATAATTTTTTTTATTAATTTTTAAACACTTACAGCGAATCAGTTGAGGGATTTTTTGAATTACTCATATTAGTTTTTTTAATGAATAATGGCGCATTTGTACATCTACAACAATAAAATAATAATAATAACAATTTACGTATATATTATAAACTTAATTAGACATTTAAGTAAATACCTATTGTATAATATATTATACAAAATATTTTGTTAAAACATTAAGTAGTATATTATTACGCTTCTATAAAATTTTCAAACAGATAAACCCAAAATTATCAACTAATCTATTCCAAAATTTTACCAAACTTGTATATTATCAATTTTAGTACTTAAAATAATGTTCAAGTTTCTACGATCAAAACTTAATTAGTTATTTTAATTAGTAATTAGTTATAAAAATTGCAAGTTATGGAAATCGTAATTTCACCGTTTTTTTATCATTTTTTGATAGTTTATCTTCTCCTAAGGAAAAACTTTTGAGATATTAGAAAAATGGGCTTAATAAAGTACCAAGATGATACGATTTGCTACCAAATGCATATCCTATTTGTGATAATCGGACCATTATTTCTACCCAAAAAATGTTTTCAAACATAAAAAAAATCTTTGTAGAAACAATACGTTCCTCGCTCCGCTCAAAATCTAAAAAGTATTTATTTATATTGACTGGCTTTAAAACTCTTCTTACCAAAAACCCTAGTAACGTCTATTATTAAACACTTTGTTTGATGTTTATTTATTTTATTTTTGTTTTTAACTTAGTAACAATTATTATTAAAAACAATAATAACTATTTTATTTTCATACAAATTATATGAAAATAATTTAAGTAGCTCACCCGCCCACCTGACGCCTTAGACAGTTTGCCCATGAATAAATAACTATATAATATGTTGACATTAAAGTCTTTTTATTTAGTATAGTTAATGTATGTAAAATTTTTAAACCACAATGTAAATTCTTGGAAAATTTTTGTTAAATAAAAAACGATTGTTGTCATTAGGCCTCTAACCTTTTTGGGAGTATTGTCTATCGACTTCAATTTTATACTCTTGTGTGAGATTAACGGGTCAACGGATTCGAGCCAATTTGGTTACAGAAATATTGTAGCAAAATGGCTCGAATCCAAGATCGATCTAGATCGTATAGATCTAGTACCTATGTATAAACAGTAATTACAACCACACCATACCGCGTTACCGCCGTAAATATGAAACCGAATCGTACCTATATAGTTGTAAATTGATTTAACCCTTTTGGCAATGATATTATTTTCTTGCTCTTGCATTGGATATATAATGGGTGAGGACAGTGATCGTCCCGGAAGGGGAGTGGGTGGAAGATGTCAAAACAGTTTTCAAAACGATTTTCGATTTCAAAACGAAAATCCAAAACGTCGGCCATTTCATTTTCGTTAAATTTTCTATACACAAACTATCAGGGCCGTGTTTAAGGGGGGGGGGGGGCAATTGCCCCCAACGTCAAAATATTCTTATTAAAATATCGGCATTTAAAATTTTTTTCATGTCAATTAATATGTGGTGGAGGAGGTAAAAAGTAAATATGCAGCATTACATTTATTTTTCCCCCAACGTCTTTAACTCTAAATCCGACACTGCAAACCATACGCATAATCAGAGGCGGATACAAGGGGGGGCTTTGGGGGCTAAAGCCCCCCTTAAGTACCTACTTATAAATAAATATTTGCGTTTTGCTTTTCAATGCTTACTGTTTACATTTTTTTAAATAGCCCTCCCCCCCTTTTTTTCATTTCTAGATCCGCCCCTGCGCATCATATATTTCTATATAGTTTACGTAAGCCCACGGAATTATTGGTCTGGGAAAACGGTGCTTACTTTTGGTTGGCTACGAAAGTCGTAAACTTCGCCATCGTCTTGTTTTTTATCAAGCCGTCGGGACCGCGAACACTCTGTTCGAAATGTACTGTGGCCAGGTCGGACGATCGAAACGTCGCGAACGATGCGTGATAAGCCATCATCGTGTTTCGTTTTTGTGAAATTCGCGTTTGGATTGATTGTTACGACCGTTGTCGAGTTGAAGCAATAATTGTGACCGTTTTAATGTGCGTTAAGTGCTTCTAAGTCGCGTTCGGGTCGAATGAAACTGTAAAACAGTCGACAAATTTTATGTCGTGATTGCTTTTATATAGACTTTTTGATTGTTTATCCGAGGTCCGACGACCGTTGCGTGGTGACGGCGGTCGGTCGCGCGCTGTTATTTGGTCCATTACCACGACAACACGACCGATTAAACGGACAAATACTATTTCGTCACTTTGTGTTTCCCATTGTGATAGGTATGTGTATAATTAATATTATATTATTATACAGAGTGTTTTTTTTTCTCGTATAATAAATAGTGTCATGAGACGAGAATATTCTTGGGAATATTCTGAAGGTATAGTAGCTGTAAAAATTATTTATTTTAATTCAGAACTTGATAAATTATGATTTATGGTTATAAATTATGAAATTCTGAGTGAAATGATCAATTTTTAAGGCTAGTATATGAAATGATAAATGATTAACTTATTGTTATTTTTTTAAAAACTATTAGCATACTATTAACATCAAATTTTCTAGAAACAAATCAAACATACCGAAAATTCTCCAGATTTGAAAATATTCTCTTAAAAGATTATTTCCGTAATTTAAAAACGCTAATAATACATAAAAAAATTTATTATAATTCAAATTTTTTTTTATTTTGACAAATTCTTCACTTAGGTTGTAATATTTTTCCATGACCATCAGTAATAATTAATAATTATTGGTATTTTCTGGCACGGATCTATAGGGGAAAAAATTTGAATTATAGTACAAAAATTATGAATTAATGTGTGATTGTGAATGATTTAAAAAAAAAATTTTGTTTCAAATTTGAACATTCAACCTTAAATTTATGCAGTTATACTAAAATTTTTGAAAAAATTTTAATAAAAGTACGAATATTATGAATTAATGTGTAATTGTGAACGGAAAAAAAAATTTTTTTGTTTTCAATTTTAACAGGGGGTTGACGATCGTCATTAATAATATATAAAATATAAGCAGTGTCGCACACAGGATTTTTTTGCTTTTAATCATTTTCTAAAAGGTTTTGTAGAATTTTGTAGAACTCTATGCAGTAATACGGTAAAAAGTTCAATAGTATATTTGCACACTGCAAGTTTCGTTGCATGATCGTATGCTGGATTTTGAATTCAAGTTGAATGAAGGAAGACATTGTGGTGGTGGGTGCAGTGGCGTATTTACGGGGAGGGGATATGGGGGGATAGATCCCCTCCCTTTACCTATTTTTTCTAGTGATATTTTTCGAAAACTATTATAAAATAAATTATTTTGTATAACTACGTGCTCTTGTGCCCTCTCCCTGGATCTGCCATTGGGTATATTGTAAACGTTTGATTTTAAATAGGTATAATATATTAAATAATACATTTTTATGGAAATTCGTAACTACGAAAAATAGATGATATTATGAACGTTTTTGTAGTACAGTGATTCTCATCCGGAGTGACAGGAAAAGAAAAACTTATTACTGAATATTTTGATGAAATGGCAATCTATTATTTAATACTTGTGGATAAATCGATAAACGTTGAGAACCACTGTTATCCATCCTAGTAGGTAAATCAAAAAGGAAGAAAAATAATTGTATCATTTATAGAGAAATTAAATGTTAATTAAGTGTAAGGGGCTACTATTAGAATTAAATAATTAGAGGGGCTATAGTGCCAACTCCAGTATATTTTAAGTTACGCATACAATGTACGTAACCTGCTAATTTTCCATAACAAATATTTTATATTAATGTTAAGGGAAAATAATATAGTTATACTTATAGTGTTTGTGTGTTTATAATATGTTTCACACTCATATAAATAACATACAATTTTTTGAATTTTATTCTGTGTTCACAGTCTCCATCATGACCAAAGGACCACGCTGTTATAGAATATTGTAAACAGCCAATTAATGACATTTAAACAATCGCCGCGATCATAAATATACAGATTTTATAAATAATAACATTTATTGTAATCAGGGCTTAAAGTCGGAAAAAATTCCAGGGGGACTAATGTCTCCATATAATTTTAAGCGTTCCATAAATCATTTTTGTGATGATTTGGGGACGCTTTTTAACCACCATTAGAGGTAGGGGGACTGAGTCCCCTTGCGTCCTCACCACTTTAACCCATGATTGTAATTACCATATTGGCTTACCTACTACCATTGATTATAGAATAGTCTATTCTATGCTATTACTATTATAACGTTGTTTAAACATTTTTGACTATTAATGTGTATAAATCGTAGGATTCAAAGTATTATACTACTAGCTAGTAACATTAACGTTTATTTAAACGAAATATTGTGATTCAGTGTTATTTTCATTATGACGAAATTTGTTACTGCAAACAAATATTTGTCAATTTGCAATATAGAATACGCGAAGGGACTATACACCTAATACCTAGGTATAGAGTAGGCAATATCGTGTGCTGTTGTTGTAAGAACTCAAAGGACACGGATTCTGTGTATCATAAGTGTAGCGTGATGAATATCTGTAGACAGGCTATAACGCCCCCAACGGAAAAAGAAATAGTGAATATAAAGTATTTGATGGTATTTAAAATGGGAGGCTTGTAGCTCTTTTAAAGGGGGGCTTTAGCCACCCCCACGCTACGCCTATGGCTAGAATAAAATTAACAGTTCCAAAGCAGAAGAAGAAGGTGTATCCTAACAACAATGTGCGATCATAAAACAATTTTCAGGGGGGGGAAGGGCAAAATTTTTATTTATTAATCTATTTATAAATAGACTGAGATATAAGATGAGAAGGGTTATACTGTATACATATTATACTATTATACTATGGAAATTAAATTGGAAAATTATGTGAAAAATAATTCATTCATAGAAATAATTTAAATAATTATTCGTGATTTTCTAATTTTCCAGAGGGGCGGCATGTCCTTCCTTGTTATATATAACGTGTTGTAGTTGGTATCAGATATGGGCGTTGGAATTGGACACAACGAATTGCGTTCCGTTCAACGATTAACAGAAGGATTTCTTCTCCACAATGTTGGGTATCAGCGACATTCACACCCTTCATTCTCTGTACATGGAAGCCACTGTTGATGTTACGAACGTAGAAATGGAACTGACGTTCTTGGATATCCATGTCCAAACGACATCAGACATTCAAAAATCGTCTGTGACTATTTTGAATGAATCGGGAATGATGGAGAAGTAACTCGTGTCTTATCTATGATGGGTACAGATATTTAAGAAATTTGACCTCCCTCATTATTATATCAAGCAAAATATGCCGAAGAGTAGTAAAATTTTCTCGCTATGATTGAACTCTTGTACATTCCAAATTGTATTATTTACATAAACCATCATTACAAATTTAAAATCAAATTTTTTTTTCAATTATTACAATTAATAATATAGGTACCTATAATAGTTACTAGTATTTTACATTTATAATATTTCCCATAAACACTTTTTTATCATCCATATTTTCTATTTTCACCGATTGAATATTTTTGCTTCTTGTATTGTCAGTCGATTAATTAACCAATATTTTACATATTAAATGTTATTATAAAGTGATGCATGCAGGATTTATTATTATTATTTTTTTAGGGGATGTGGGTTACTATAAAATTGTAACTCAATAAATACAGATTCTTCTTAAATATAAAACTTGGTTAAAAAAAATTTAATCAATCAAGACATTACATAGAGGGGGGGGGGTTCTGTGGCACTCTTATCAACTCATCTTTCCATGTTGTTGGCACCACTAGATAGAGACATAGACAATAAACCAACTCAATGTTTTGAAAGACATCATAAAGTGACTATTGCACTTGTATAACTTTGTAGTTCTATTATTCTACAATATTTAATAAACATTACACTGCCATAGTTATTTACCTATAGACATATTATTATTGTTAAATAGTAGATAGGTATAAATAAACAAAAATTTTGTTTGATTTGTTGATTGGTACATCCATGTTAATTATTATTATTAAACAATACATTCACATTCCTAAAAATTAATAATGTATTCTTAGATAAAAAAAAAACTTGTATACAATAAGATGAAGTAGAACCAATAATTCACACCACAGTATTTGTGTTAGCATTAGTGTATCTCACTGATCAAGATTAGATGATTAGTTATTTATGGGATCTTCTAAACATAACACGGAATGATGTTTTTATTAAACATTTTTAAAATAGTTTTTTTTTTTAAAATTTTTATTGCAGTATACTACTCAATTTTGAACAACTCATTCCACATTACTGAAAACAAAAAAAACAATAAGTACTTAACGTCACTTAATTACATTATAATTATATGTACATTGTACAATACTCCCTAAATATATTAGTAACCGCCAAAGCATTAAATATTAATAATTATTATGAATAATAAGTAAAATAATATGTATAATATGCATATTTGATGCCACATTTTACTGCAATATTTAAGTACAAACTACAATAATCACAAACAAATTAATTATAAATTATATAATATAATAAAGGTAATATATTATGGGCAAAATAGATTTATGAGTATTTTATCAATCACATTATGTAGTATGTCCTACAGTTTTGTACAACTTGACAACTATAATTATTGCAATGTGTATTTCATATAATTTTACACCTATACATCAGGCTGTCAGACAAGAGTAGTGATCAAGGCTTCATCAGTAGGTTTAGTTTAGTTCTCTTTTAACATTACCCTTACAATATCCTAACTTTTAACTGCATATATTTTCAGAAATGGAAGAAAAAAATGAAAATAAATGAATCCTTTAGAAGACTGTGCACACGTAAATGCCACAAAAGTAATACATTCATAAATAAAATTGTATAATCTTCTTTTTTCACCCCTTCCAACTAGAAGGGAATATATATTATTTAAATAAATATGTATTTATTTTAAAAAGTTAGTAATTCAAGTTTTACTCTCAAATTTATTTCTTACAATGCCTGCAAAAATTTGTTGTGTAGAATACCCGATGATCATTATTAAATCATTTCTATATTGGATCATTTCATAATTTGGACATGCTACATAATGCACTATTTGGTACTTTGCCCGTAACATTTTGTATATCAGTAAAAATTAAGTTATTTTACTTAAAATTTAATGTTAGTATAAATTTTAAAATGTAAATTGATATACCATCAATATTCTTACTCAATTACCATTAACTTAGTACCAAGAGATTCTAATACATTCTAATAAATTGATATTGATACATATAATACCTGTAAAATTACTTAAGACAAAGAAAATAAATTAATAACCACCAAGAAATCCACCAGCCAGCCCAATATAATTTTTATTAGCATATATTATTCCATAATAAGCATTATATAGTTAAATAGATCAAGATAGGCATTAGGTTATAACTTTGCACTAGCATCATTATTTAAATGAATGTATTTTAAGATAGTGGATAAGTGACCTTTTTAAAATCACAATAACATTGTCTAAAACAATAATAAGCAAAAAGCAAGTAAATAATAAATTAGTTTTAATAATATATAATAAGCACATTAAATTACATGTTAAGTAAAATATTTTATATAAATTATGACTAGTTAATAAAAAACAAAATTCAATATTTCTTTTCAAAATTTCAATAAACAATAGCAGATTAAAAATAAATCATGCAAAATTGTAATAAATATTAAAATACAGATATAAAATGATAAAAAAACAAGTACTAAAAATTAGTTATTTTTGTTTAGAAAATTAGAAAATTAGAAGTATGTAATTATGTGCACATAATTTTATAATTTGAAATATGCATTTTCCTTAGCATTCTTTAACCGCAATAAAAAAATAAAACCTTCCCAGGAAATGTTGTAAACAATGAATTTAAAAATATTTAATCATACTTGTAAAATATTATGAAACTGCTTAATAATCATGGAATATATTTATTTATATTTAATTTAGGTTTTTTTTTTTTTTTTGTTATCTGAATGGGCTATATAATTTAATCTAAGTCTAATTATTTTTAACTTCTTCTAATGCCCATTAAATATTTTTAGCTTATAAATTAAGATGTAAAACAAAAATCTCCTTGTTCGGGTACATACACAATGCGTAACGTGTTGGTGTATCCAGAACCTTTCTTCCATCCAGTGACGACTACTACAGGATCTCCAGCTTTAATAAATCCACGGGTTTTGCCAAATTTAATAGCATGTACCACACGAGTATCTACATCTTTCAACCAATCGCTTAATGGTTGTTCTGCAATAATATAATAAAATATAGAATAATGTAGAATAATAGTTTATGTTCTCATTCTAACCATTATAATACAAAGGCAATATGCCACGATAGATGTGACATTGACGGGCAATTTGGGCATTTCTAGTCAGAGCTATAATAGGACTACGTGGACGATATTTGGATATGAGGTGTGCAGAATGTCCAGATGTCGTGAGTACAACAATTGCAGCAGCTTGACTTTTATTAGCTGCGTCTACAGCAGCAATAGCAGTTGTGTGTGAAGCATCCAGAGGTAAAGTGACCTTAAAAAATGTAAATAATTATTAAAACATTTAATTATTTTTTCTTTAGAAATATACTTACAGCTGATGATAAGTCAGCAAATAATTGTTTTTGCCAGACAGCAGTTTCAGCCTCTTTACAGATGGTAGCCATTGTACGTACACACTCTAATGGATATTCACCTTTAGCTGTTTCACCAGATAACATAACACAGTCAGCACCATCTAAGATTGCATTTGCTACATCAGAAGATTCTGCTCGGGTAGCACGAGGTTTTTTAATCATAGACTCTAACATTTGAGTTGCACAAATAGCAGGTTTACCAGCCTATAAATATTTTAATATTAATAATTAATCCATTTTTTTTAATTACATTTTTTTTTTTTTTTAAAAAAAAATACCTTGTTACAACGAGCAATCATAGCTTTTTGAGCCAAGAATACTTTTTCTGGTGGGATTTCAATACCTAAATCACCACGAGCTACCATAATACCATCAGAAGCTTCAATAATTTCTTGCAAGTTTTTCATTCCTTGGTGGTTTTCAATTTTTGATATAATTAATATGTTTTTACCTTCTTCACCTTTAAAAATAAAATAAAGTAATAGTATAAAAATGATTAAACTTCATTAATATTTACCTAAGATATCTCTGATTTCTTTTATTGCAGAAGCTTCTCTGATAAATGATGCAAAAATCATGTCCACACCTTGTTCAACTCCAAATCTCAAATCGCTTTTATCTTTTTCAGATACAGCTGGTAGATCTACAGGTACACCAGGCAAGTTAACACCTTTACGACTTCCTAATGAACCACCATTTTCAATAGTGCATACAATAAAATTACTGCCTGTAACAAAATGATAATTGAAAATTGGTCATTTTAATTCATTGTAAATATTTATTTTATTTTATTCACGCACCAACTTCTTTTACAATTAATGAAATAAGACCATCATCAACATATACTCGGTTGCCTGGTTTTACTACTTTGGTGATGTTGGGATAGTCAACATAGACATTAGTAGCATTTCCACTGTTTTCTAATGTCTTATCTGTAGTTAAACGTATTTGATCACCTTTCTTCAATTCAACTTCAGCAGAACCACCCTAAAATAAAATTTGTTAAAAATACACATAATATAATGATAAAAATGTTTAAAAATATTAAAATAACTTACACCTTCTAATAATCCAGTTCTAATTTCTGGTCCCTTGGTATCTAAAGCAATAGCTAACGGGCTATACATACCAATCTTTTTGCCATAATTTTCAGCTGCTTGTCTTAAGTTTTTTATAGTGTTAGCATGATACTCATGTGAACCGTGAGAGAAATTCAAACGACCGACATTCATTCCAGAATCAATCATTTGTTCTAGTGTTTCCACAGCAACTGAAGCCGGTCCTATAAGATATTATACTTGTTAAGTATATATTATAAATTATTATACTTAAAACCCTTGGGTGTAACTGGCACAAAAATTTAGGAGTGAACTCTTTTATACTAGTTAGTTTTGTTTTCATACTAATTTGTTTGAGGGGTAAATCTGAGAGTTATGGATGAAATTAAGATATATTATATATTTATATAGCTTATATTATAAACCCTCATTATTGTGCCAGTGATGACATCTAGAAATTATTAAACACTTACCAATAGTACATATTATACCAGATAGACGAACAAATTGTGCTTCAACATCAATGTCCAAGGAAGTCATGTAATCCAGGTGAGTAGTAGTATTGTCATGTTTCAATATTTTAGCCATCTAAAAAAAAAATATATAGTAATAAATTATTGTTCTCAAATTTTAACATTCAGAATACATGTAATTGATCACTGTACACTGGCCAAGTAAAGTTATTCTGACTAGTATAGTGTAATAAGCTTTTAATGATTAAACAATTGCATGATTTTAATATAGAAGTTTTGAGCTTAATAGCGTTTAAACCAACAATACAAATTCGAGACATGATATAACAATGAAGTTTAACTGCAGATGAGTCTAATGAGAGTAGATTATTTGGAAATGGAATTTTAGGTATCATAAGCAGTGCTATAAAAAAAAACCAAGGTATTGTGCCAACATTTAACATGTGGTTTTTCATTAACTATTGGTATTTAAGTACAGATTTTTGTTCTATAGTCTAAACATCCAATAGGTATTAGATGAGATAAATATATAAAAAAAATATAGAATCAAAATTATTTTTAGTTTAATAATAGTATTAGATATCTAATTGAACAATTATCAAAGTAAAATTTTTTTTTTTTGATGGGTATATCAATATTTAGTTAATTTTTTAGTATTAAATTAGTAATATATTATTTACATTTAATGGAATTAATATAATCATATAAATTAATAATATTTTATTTAGATGATTTGTTAGAATTTAAAATTCAGTAATTTTTATAAGATTTCATTCTTTTTCATACTAATCTAAAGAAGTTTTCTTGATTATTTCTAAAATATTGTGTAAACATATATTTTTAAATAGGTATATTTCTTCAAAAATGTATGAGGAGAATTAAATCCATAAATATATTAAAATAATTTAATAAATATAATAAAATAAAAATACTTTGTAAACTGGTGTTAAGATAAAATGGGTACTGGGTATATTTAATTTTGTTAGGGTCAAAAGTTATTTTTGTGACCTTGATATTCAAGGTTAAAGACCAGTTTAAGTCAATTAGATTATAAATAGTTCAAAATTCAAAGACATCAGACCCAAAATATTTTTGAGAAAGCTCAAATACAATTTTTTTTAATGTGTTTAATAAATGATAATTTGCAAATCTATAGAATTAGATACTCATTATTTTATTTTGGCAAATTAATTGAAATAAATTAGAAGACTATAAAATAGATATGGTAAATTTATTGAACAATATGTACTGTCATTATGTATTTAAACAAACTAATCAATTAAATCAAAGATGAATACTTCAAATATAAATTATTTTTAGAAAATAATTGATTTGTAGTCTCAATGAAGACTTATTATTATTATTACAGTAATCAAAATGTAATTATATTACTGTTTATAAATTATAATTGATGTTATTGATACAGTTGCTATTTATCATTGTAATTTAATGATTTTTTATTTAAATGTTCGAGGAAATCGATGTCAATGGGTTAAAATGTGTAAACGAAAGCTATAACACATTGTCAATAGCATTTATAGCTTTTTAATAGCCAAATATAATACAAGCAAGGCATATAACTATATAAGGATATGCATTATTATTTGTGCAAAAACAATCGAACAATTAATTTTGAATTAGACACCTCAAGTACAGTGCAATCAGATTGCATGCGTTTCGTGTAGTGACCGAATCTGAACGCTGATGATGAAATCGCCGCCAGAGAAGTTTTCTTACAACTTTTAGTCACTAAACTAAAGACGACAGTAGACACACGGTGCATTTAAATAAGAACTCGTTGAAAATGAAATTGGAGATATTAAGACAATAAAAAAAAAAAAAAACCCGAGCGGGTACCTAGCACAGACTATAGAGACTAGGCGTTAGCGTTCAAGACTGAAGTACATGTTAATCCCATGTTAATTTCTTTGTAGATTAGATAATTTTTTTGACTAGAATAGGAAAAAAACGCGAATTTTAATGGGAAGAAAATCATTCGCGGTTCGAGCCCATCAAGGTTACCGCAATGTCAACGATAAAATAAACACGATGTTCGTAAACGGTAAACCCACTTAATGTGGGCAATACGCGATTTAAGTAAAATAATTTGTTCCGCCTGATACTCACTTTGGTTTTAATTACGGCGACGGACGGGACGTTTCGCTGAGACAATAAGTAAGTTAAACTAAAATTGTTTTAAAATTAATAAACTCGAGACGGTCGACCAGGCTTTCTTTCCGTTAGCGTTAACTAAGCTTCAAGTTTAATAAAATATATCGATCGCCTACCGGAGTTCGGATTGCCGCTGACCAAATGAATGTGGCAACGTTTTTTTACTTACGTTTACGATATTCCTGTTTCCAATGGTTTTATTATAAAATTTCGTTTTGAACTTTCTTGGCGGGGAATGAACCTAAATGATATTACACAGATAACCCGTCTGGCCCGATCAAGGTGGAGTATTCATTATTTTGACGGTTTATTTATACGTTTGAGTAAAAATACGCTATTCATTGCTAGACGAAATACCGGCAATATGTTCATGACGTGCTACGATGTTAACTGATAACACCAGGTTAATATTGATAACGTCATCATCAACCGTAATATCTTATCTACTTGCTGTCCGTCTAAGACGCCCCAAGTGCTAAGGTGGTAATACAAATTCAAATCGTCTAAATGCATAATAATTAACAATTTATTCGTATTCTTTTGTCATTTAAATCATTTTACGATTGTTGTCGAATCGTCTAAGTACAACTTTGGCAGCTATACGTGACACGTTCAATAATCAGTAATCAGTAGTAGTTTGTTTAGTTTTAATATATAGTCAGATACTCACATAAGTACTTAATAGTACAGTTTAGTGTGACGTTCATTTTTATGTGACTTATATCGTAGGAATCGTAGGATAATCTCTCGTACGGAATGCGATAATTAAAAAAATAACGGACATGTAACCTCTTATATTATGGATTAAATTCATTAATATTGACATGTATGTTTTATTTAGGTTATCGGTTATATCGATAGAGAATGTAATAATATTTAATGTTATTTTTACATGACATTTTGACCATTAAAAATTAATTGTGTTGAAACGTATTACTTAATCGTATAGATTAATGTTTCTAAATCAAGTATAATACTGCTTTTGTTACACATCATTAATTGTTAGATTTATATTAATTTTAATGTAAAACCCTTTCTACGCACAATAATTTATTATTGAAATCTCAAATAAATATAAAATACCTAATTGATATAATTCGAAATTAAAAACTTTTTAAATTGAAGAGAGCTTTATGATTTAAAATGTATTTATGGGTAGAAAAATTTAAAATATGTAATGTATAACGTATCTAGACTATAATTATCCCAATATCACTTAAACTAATTTATACAAAAAAGTATAAAATTACTTTTAATTTTAATATTTTAAACATTTATAATAAGATTTTAAGAAAGTGAAAAAGTATATTCTGGGAGTTCCTCCTTCGTCCCTTCGGTCCCCGGAAATAGTGATTTATTATAATTTAGATTTGAATGCATTCAAAATACTATTCTGGCGAAACTCAGTCAGATGTGCAATATATTATACTGATACTCTGTTCCGAAATTTTACCACGTGTGTAGACTATCTATGAGAATATTTGAAAAAATTTTCAAGTAGGTACTTACGTTCAAAACTGCATTAATTATCTCTAAATATTTAAAATCAAACGGCAACCGAAATTTTGCCCATTTTCCGTCATTTTTCGGTAGTTTTTCATATCTCAATTCTCAAGGAAAAGCTTTTGAGAAATTCGAAAAATTAATTATATAAAGTACCAAGTAGATGCAATTTTTTACCGAAAGCATATCTTACTCAAAAAAATTGGGACTGTCGATTTACAAAATATTTTATAAATAAGTTAAGTAGTACCTATATGAGTTTATTTTTATAATATTTACATATCGTTAAACACAAATTTACAAATGATATTGTTGAGTGGACTGTAAGAGAATTCTGACGGTTCTCGGACAGAGAAGAGTTATTGATTTTTGTTTACAAAAAATTTTATTTTATTCGTCATAAACTTAATCAACACCAACGTGACAATGTTGACGCTATAAGGTGCAAGTCGCGAATGACCGTAATGTGGGTATCTATCCCGCACAAATTTATATAATGTTATTTTAAAATTAAAATTATACATAAAGAAATTTTACCTAGCGCCAACAGATATTAAACATTTTTGAGAAAAATTAAATTTTTGGATAAAAAATCTCAAAGTTCTATATTTATATAGAAAATCCACTAATATGTTCCAAAATTTTACAGTTTCTGTTAATTTCGCAGTTTTTAACCATTTTTTGGTAATTTTTCTTATCAGAAAGAAATACTTATGAGAAATTCAAAAAATTGAGCTAAATAAAGTTTGGTACTTTATTAGGTAGATGCAATTTTTAACCAAAAGCAAACCCGATTTATGGTAATTGAACCATTTTTTCTACCCGAAAAAGGTGTCTTCAGTTATAAAAATCATCTTTTTTAAATCAATACATTCCTCGTTATACGCTTAGACTCTAAAATTTAGTTGAGTTTTGTTTGTTTGTAATAGCTGACACTCTGTCTCAATCATTCAAGATTGATTTTAATGAAATCTACGATTTACAAAGCAAATAATTATATATAATAGTATATTTATTATTTATATTGTCGAAATGTCAAAATATGAATTCAAAATTAGAAATTATATATACAATGAATTAGTTTTCTGAAATATTATTTATTACCTATAACATCATTTTTTTTTTATATCTTATACTATATAAAATAGGAGTAGAACCTACCTACGCTGGATAAAAATCAATTTGGGAAGTTATAAGCAGGGCTTAAAGTGAGAAAAAATTCCAGGGGAGACTAATGTCTCCATATAGTTTTAAGCGTTCCATATATCATTTTATGTCCCCAGAGCGTTTTGTAATGTGTAATTTGTTAAAGGGGACACTTTTTAACCACCATTAGAGGTAGGGGGACTGAGTCCCCTTACGTCCCCCCCCCCACTTTAACCTCTGGTTATAAGTATATCGAACATTAGAAAAGTAGAAATCATTTCATATTAATTTTTTTTTTTTTTTTTTTTTGGTAGGTAGAATATAAATTTCATAATACATTATAATATTCCATTAAATGAAACGCGATAAAAATCATATTAAATTTTGGTTATCTTGTTATGTACGAAAAAAGCCTGATAGATTACTAAATGGAAATATTATTTCGCGTTGAGTTTTCACAAAATATTTTCCAAGTACAAATACATTTATAATGTCATAATAGAAATTTTAAGGCACTATTTAAGTTTATGTAAAGTTTTCCAATAGCCCAACAGATTTTTTTCTATTAAATATTTGAATCTTATTCAATTTTTAATTTTCAATTGCGTATTAGGTACACATTATTTAAGATAAGTAAATACCTATGTATTCGTAGTCAAGTATTTCAATACTTCTGTCGGTTGTATCTCATTCATTGAGAAATTGTAGCCACTTCACCTTGATTCATAATTCATTTCGAGTAGATGCAGAATGTATAGACGTAGGTACCTATAGTAAAACGTACTGGCAGCTTTAATCTTTATTATTTTTCAAGCATTCACCAGTCACACCACACAATGCAACGGCCAATTATTGTATAAAATTTATTATTTTTGAATAGTCGTATAATAATATTAACGCACAGATATAGATAATATTATCTCTATCTCTGTATTAACGTGACTATTTCGAGTATTAATGTAGATAACAATAATGTTAATCCGTTTGAAGTTTTTAATGATTACAAATTATACATAAAACTAGAATTAAGATCATAAGAATAAAATACAACAGAAAAATGTAATATTACACGCGTGTTTAATTTCTTGTACGCCGTGGACTGTCATTTTTAATAGAATTTATCATTACTTAAAAGTACACAATTAATAGGTGGTATAATTTATATTTTATATCATTTGATATGATTTCAATATTGTTTAATCTTTCAGAAATTTCAATTCTCCTTCTTGTTAACGCTTTCTATATAATATTAGTTATTACGTCATCTGTCATTGTGACGAAAGTATTTTTAATTGTCACTTTTTATGGTAGGCCAGGTGTAGGTGGTATTCCGACTATTGATTTTTAAACGGAAACCTTTTATTTTTGATACCTCACATTCTCTTCTATAATATTTTAAAGGTTATACATTTTGATGTAATACAATTCAATGCCTAATTGTATTTTTTATTTTTTTTTCATAAGAAATCAAGTTGAAACTGTTAGTTTTCGATATGAGTAAATATTCTATTATATAAACGCAACAGAATATTTGTTATCTGTTAATTTGTATTGAAAACAAATTAAAGTTCTAGACATAATTAATTCCATCTTACATTATTTAATTTTAATTTTAAATGATGATTATTAGTATAATATGTTTACTAAATAGTATATATGTTAAATTTATAAAATTAATTATACCTGTATTACTTTTTACTTACATTTTATACCCATGATTAATTTAAAAATAATATTTCACATTTTCATCTCACAATAAACAATTATTCTTTATTAACTTTACTTTACTAATATAATTTATGCACATACATTTTTTTATATTATTTAAATTAATTCTTGATACTTGTTAGTTCTTGAAAACACTAGATATAATGTTGGAAAATGTATTCTCGATATAATGGAAATACGCATCATAATGATGCTAAGAATTTATAATTATATCAGACTGATATAATTAAAATCTTAAATTATAATTGAACTATAATTTAATCTTAAACAAACCAATTATTAAACAGAAAATTTAGTGATTTTAATTCAAAATAATATACCACGTTAGTTTTACTGTAGACATCGTCAATTATTATTTGTTGTGTAAGTTTTGACATTATTATTAGGTGCCTGATAATTTAATACAAGTAGGTACCTACTTTATATATAAATCATGTTTGCGTGTACAAATCTTAAATTAATATTTAAAATTCAAATTCTGTATTCAAAAACTCTAAAAATACCCCAAAAACCTTAAAATGCTCTAGAAAACTAAAAAATACAAAATAAATTTTCTTATTCGCACTTAAAAGTAGGTACATGAAACGAATTTGTGACAATATCAGCAATCGGATAAAAAGCTTTAGAAAACAGTACAAAATGCATCGAAATCCTAGCTTTAATAATATATTTATAATTAACTAATATGATATTGTCGAAATTAAAATTTAGATTTATCGGCACATCATGGTGTTACTTGTGTATGCGGCGACCGACTAAACTGCTGTCTCTGTGTCCCTTTTTTAGTACTATTTACCAATGATATACCCACATTATATTTTTATCTGAGACGTATTTCTCATATTATTTATAAAATTATTTTTTTTAGTATTATACCTATAATAAAATACAAAGAAAATACGTATTTTTATAAACGAATATCATTTGTATTCTTTAACCAGCATTAAAAATCTAAAAGTAAGGTATCTGTCAGAGTAATAGTAACCCAACAAATGTATACAATCTGTTGGAAACCTTCACATAATCCGACCAATATCTTTTAGGTAGTTTGTTATATTTATTCAACGACCGAGGGAATATGCGTTCATTTCATATTTTTTGTTATTTATAAAAAAGTGTTATCTCGATATTTCGATTCTGTTCAAAAAATCAAATTTAAACTTCTATAATTTAATATATTTAGATGTATCTTCTATGAATCTTAAAAATACTAATTATATTATAACAATTCGATTTTTAATACAAATTTAGTTTCGAACTATTTTATTTTGGCCTAACCTATATTATATTATATTAAAATACCCTCTTAGTAAATAATTATTTAAATTGCACGTATTAAAATTTTTAATAATCAAACACTGATTATAATTAGAGTACATAGTTAAATTTTTTTTCTTAACTACCCTATCTAACCTACATACTATTTAATTTATATAAAGGTTTGATTAACTCTACTTTTAACTAATAAATAAAGTCGCTAAAATTGTATCTATAATTAATTAATGTTTACTTAGGTGTACATAAATTATTTAAATACTGAAATTACAAATTTTCTCATTCCGTCAGGTTATTAGTTAATTTAGGGTTCGCTTAAATATTTTATGTTGTTCATTAATCTAATAAAATTATAATTTTTTTAGTTTTGTTCAGACATTTTTCTTAGATAATTAATTTGATTTCGCATAATTGTTAAAAATACAGATTTAAAAAAAAAAATTTAACCAAAGTATTAATTTATACCATACAATATAATATCGTGGTTATACAGGTACCTTATAATATAATATTATACTAAATGTCTATAAGATAAAACCACGTGATATTCACTAATTATTGTTTAATGTTTAAGTATAGGGTTATCTGTGTTGTATAGTTTTAATTTAATAATACGTTGATAGATAATATTATATTTTATGACATTTACAAACGTTATCATTTTATTAAAATATAATAATAAATAAAAAATGTGATAACATTTTTATTGTCTAAGCAAATTGTCAAGCGAATTAATTTACCATTTGTATTAAAAATAGCGTTACATATTTATTGAAATTTACATTTTAAATAAATCTAAGAAAAATACTATTGCAATATTAATGCTAATACAGAATACACATACAATGTATACATTATAATATTTTACATTTTTTTTAAAAATGCTAAAAGACATAATGAAAAATTATCAAATGGCCATAATAGTTTATCTTGTAATGCTTTTATACTAACGAATTACGAAATTTCAATAAATCGAAATTTAAACTGTGAACCTACTTATCGTATAATTTTTCAGTCGAAATTAAATAAATATATCTAATAATATAAATATAAGATAGATTTTACATTATAAAATTTAATTATGTATTTCTTTCGTAATACATATCAATATTTCGATAGTTTAGACTAAGTCTGTGACTAGGTATGACTAACCTACAGGGACACTTTGGGAATTTCATGGCATGATCTGAGTTAGGATCTCCGGGTAGTTGTCGGAAAAATAAATATTATATGTTTACACACGAAAATGACATGGAAAAAAGTGTCCTTAATTTTTGTCCTATCGTTATTATTATTTTATTATCGTGCAGTCACATTTTTTATTGCATATCAGATTTAAAAAAATATATTATAATTATTTAGGTTACTATTATAATAGTACTATTTAATATTAACTAATCCTGCAAATATATTTTATAATTATAAAATATAATAGCTGGCATACCCGTATCAACATTCTACAGTAATTGTTTTAATTATATTTTCAACTTAAGGTTAAGATACAAATAATTATATGTTAAAAAGGTTTATCAAATTTGAAGATGATTGGTAACAAAATTTCAATCTAACTTAAAACCAAATTAATAAAATAGAAACTACATAATATTTAATACATGCATATAAAGTAATTATTATTAAACATGACGTTCTCACTATCACAGTTTAATGAGTAAACAAATAATAAGGTTTTAATTTTTAAAAAATAATTTAATACTCAATAGAGAATGTTTAGATGACCGGAGAAACCGAATCTGAGAGTTTTAGGTATGAATTAGAACTTTTGAACGATAATAATAATAGTTAGTGCAGCTGGTCTTAATGTTTAAGGTTTAACCTAACCTCCCAAACCACTTTAACAAACACTCACTTTTTAACCTATAAGTATTAAATACTAATCATTCATCGTCCAAAATCAGTAAATACCAATGTTTTTAATATTTTAGTTTTCGAATAATTAGAGTCCAATACGATAAAACGAACAAAGGTGATAATTTACCTAATTATATGTTATACCTATTATATTGATTGTATGTTGTACTATATATTAATGTATGAATAATATTATATATTACTTACTTCTCGGGCACTCATCCTGCGTCTCATATTTTGGCACATCGTTTCAAATGTTTCATAGACCATTGTGTAATTTTTTTTAGTAATATTACAGTCGTCAAAAGCTTTAAAATATTTTATATATCAAAATTACTTATGTATTAATATTATAATTCACTGCGATTTCTTTTACAAAATGTTACGACATGTTCTTTACATGAGCGACAGTATTCAGACCACTTATCGTGCATTCGTGTCGAACAACGGTCCAACACGTTCATACCAGGTTTCAAGATAACATTTTTATCGTTTATTTTTTCTTTGTAAACAATTTTATTATTTTACGTAGGTTTATTTTCATAGTACCGATTGTTATGTCGAATCGAAGAATTGAACAACAGTTGCATGCTAATAATACAATATTAATATAACATTAGATCTATAATACTATCTTTTAATTTTTATAATACGAATAACTTGTTGATGCGGTATTAAATAAAGGGTACATAATTGGTTGACATCGTATTATAGCGAATTTGTTGATCTAATATTTGTTGTAATACTCGTCAGATTATTGAACCGAAGTAAATATATAACAATAATTTGATAATACTTGATAAATGATCGAAGATCATGGTCGTTCATAAATAATAAATATTTATGACAATAAAAACCAGTGAGGAAGAATAAATGCTTATTAACGATTAATGTTTTGGTGGGAGGCTTGGTGGGAGAAACAGTACCAGCTTACTACCTAAATTATAGGTACCGGATATAATATAACGCGCGACTATGGTAGAACATAATATTTTACTATATCGCTCGATCTTTTTTTTTATATTTTAACCGGTTAGTGGTAATAGGAATTCCAGTTTATTCATCGTTCATTCAGTCGGGTGTACAACGCGCACGTTGTGCGACGTGTTCGACAAATTCGTTTAATTCGTTCAACGGATGTATCTTAATTTTCCTTAATCGTACAAAACAAAGTATATTATATAATTATACTTTCTTTTTTTTTTTTTTACAAAATACAAGTGCCTAAATTATACATTAGGTACAAACGCATTAATATAGCTATTTTAAATAGTAATTACCGCTGTTTTCACCGTTTGCATCAATACGGATAATGGCGGAGTCTTCGAAACAGGTGATCAATTTCGGTGCTGGACCGGCTAAGATTCCCAGACAGGTAAAAAAAATCAAAACGAACACTACCTTTGTCATGACGGTATTAAAGTAAGTTTTTTATTTAATTTCCAGGTACTAGAACAGGTAAAAGACGAACTCTTGAACTGCGGTTGCGGTATCAGTGTTATGGAGCTCAGTCACCGGTCCGCCGAGTACATGGTTATTAACAACCGAGCCATCCAACTGTATAGAGAATTACTGTAAATATAAACATTTACCATATTACCTATTCTATTATTTATCATATATTACTATAATTATTATTCATATTATTAACACGAAATCGGATATTAATTAAATGTAAAACGTTAATGTACCAAGTGTACATTTGATATAATTATAACATAAACTAAGAAAATGCTAAATAAATACTTGATAGCATTAGTATAGAGTATCTATATTATAGATTGAAAATTAAAATATAATTATTCATTATATATTATCGAAATAATAACACAATAATAATTAGGTATTCGCGTTTATGAAAATTTAATATTACGTATTTAAACATAAAACGATTATTATTTATAATTTGCATATAAGATAAATATATTCTTATTTAATTACTAAAATTATTTTTTAAAAATATATATATAACCGTTTAAAATTATAAATAAATAAAATCTATAATAAGATACAAGAAAAATTAAATTATTTTTATTCAAATAATATTATGTTAGGATGTAAGTATTTTTTTATGCATACCTACTTTCAATTTTCCAAATAACGTTGTATGGTATATTTACACGGTAAAAAAAACGTTTAGAAGTTGCATTTAAATTTATCAAATACGTTTAAATATGTATAGATATTAATATTATCGTATATTAAATTTAGAAGATGTCCATTAGTTATTAAGATTTTAGAATGGTTCTAAAATATATAATATATTATATTATTACGATTATTTACAGTGTACCTAATATATATATATATATAGGTATACCATTAACTTTTATAATATTATTATAATTTTTTAAGTACCTATAAAATAGTTATTATTTATTTGTGAGTTTAAGTAGCTTAACTTAGAATCTTTTTAAAATAATATACTTCTTGCAATTGCTATAAAATATAAAATAATAATATGTTAAGTAACGTACCTTTAAAAGTGAATAATTTAGTGAAATTGTTTTAACTGCAATTATATAATTGTAAAATTCGTTAATTTATACACTTTAATTTGACATTGAAGAGAAATATTTAAAATTTGTAACATTTAAGTTACTTTTACAAATTTTAAATTCTAAATTCTTATATATTGTAGTGACATTCCTGAAAACTATAAAATATTACTCATGCAAGGAGGAGGAACCGGTGCTTTTGCTTCAGTAGCATTGAACTTATTGCATAGGGGCGAAAAAGCTGATTATATATTGACAGGTTATTAGTTTTTTTCATTGATATATTTTTATAATCTTACAAAGATTTATTTCGATAGGCGTTTGGTCTACAAAAGCAGCTAAAGAAGCGTCTAAATACTTAAAAGTAAATCATGTTTTTCCAAAGAAAGACAAATTCATAGGAATTCCGGATCAGTCTACATGGAAACTAGATCCAGAAGCTGCGTATGTGTATTATTGTGATAATGAAACAGTGAACGGTAAGGTTTTATTTGAAAATGTGTTTTGTGTCGATGTTTGATTTAAGTTATATGGATATACATTTATACACGTTTTTGGTGTAAAATATTAACGATTTGATAAAATTAGTATCTATAGTTTTCCATATAAAGATTTCGTCGTTTATCTGTTTATTAATATTAATATATTTTTTAATATCCGCAACACAAAGTAAGATTAATAAATAATCCATGTATAATATTATATACGTAGTATCTACTATTAATGCCATTAAAAGTTTAATTACCACATTCACAGTATTATAATACTTATTTAATAAATATTTTATGCACATTTTTATTAAATCATTATTTAAAGAAAAATGCATTTTTCATAAATCAAAAATTAATATTACTACCTGTGTAGAATGCGAGAGTAAGTACTATTATGATATAATAAGTTATATTCTATGCTCGTGGTGGTTTTTTTAAAAAATATATATTATTATTATTGAACGCTAGTAAGTCAACCTATAAGTATAATAATACTATTAAAATATTAAATTCTACTTATTCTAGTATTTATTAGTTGTTCTTATTATTACTAAGTCGGTCTTAAAAAGTATATCAAACGTTACAATCCCAATTCCCAATATAAAATTAAAGTAAAATAAAACCGGAAAAATTATGTTTGAGATTTATTTATGATGATATAGATTTAAAATTATATAAAAAAAAAAAAATAATAATAATAGTAATAAAATATATATAATAATTAATAATTTGAATTATTTAGATAGTATAAAATATTAATATGACTATGGTATTAATCATTTTCATAATGAACAATACATAATTATTTCTAAACTTCCTATTTTTTTTTTTTTATTTTCTCAGGGGTTGAATTTTCTTTCATTCCCGAAACTAATGGTGTGCCATTAGTATGTGACATGTCATCCAACATTATTACGAGGAAATTTGATGTGACCAAGGTATAACTTCTTTATGTGTAATCATATATGATTATCTTTTTTTCAATGATGATGTATTACATTTCGTGTTGTAATACTTAATCCAATAATATTTTTCATTTTACTTACAGTTTGGCGTGGTGATAGCTTGTGCGCAAAAGAACCTTGGTCCCGCGGGTATTACTGCTATTATTATACGCGAAGACCTTCTAGGAAAGCCAAGCCCGTTTTGTCCACAAGTTTTCGACTATACATTGTTTACACAAGAAAATTCTTTGCTTAACACACCTCCTACATTCATGTGAGTCAATTAATTTTGAGTGTTCGTATATAAGAAAATAATTTGAGAGCTTTTATAAATTGGTACAGTGTCTATGTTTTCTCGCTTGTATTGCAATGGGTCAAAAACCAAGGAGGAATCTTAGCTATGGAAGCTAATTCAAAAGCCAAAAGCGATCTTTTATACAACGTGATTGAAAACTCTCAAGGATTCTATTCGTGCCCAGTGGATAAAGACTCCAGAAGTCGTATAACAGTACCATTCTGTCTAAAAGCAGGATCTGAGGCTGATAAGCAGTTCCTAAAAGAGGCACAAGATTTAGGATTTTTGCAATTAAAAGGACATAGGTACCCTACATAATACACTGCTTTTTAGTTGACATTTGATTGAAAAAACATACAAAATATTTACTATATATGTTTCAGATTGGTAGGTGGAGTTCGAGCGGCCATGTATAATGCCATAACATTGGAAGAAGTACAAATTCTAGTTGATTTTATGACCAAGTTTCAGGAACGTAATCCGCAATATTCTGTTTGAACATGGATTAAACTATTATTCGATATAATCAATGTTTTTATTTTATTGAAATTTGTTTTTCAATATCCATCCTTTTAATCTATAACCTATAAGAAAACCGTATTTAGATTTTGTTGGAAATTTTAACTACAGAGAATTAATTTTTGTTGAAATCGAATACTAAAAGTTTGATGATTATTGTACATTGACAATAGAAATAATTTTAACACACAAATATATGTATATACCTTTTGTATTTGCTTTTAATGACAAACACACCAATATGCAGTTTACTGAATGAATGGATAAAGAAAGGGAAAATGTGAAAAGAGAAAGAAAGAGTGAGAGAGTGGGCTTTTAGCGAAATAGGATATTTTATTATTACTCAGGAGGTCGAATGGATAAATCAATGTAACAGAAGGGTAGCGCCCAGATAGCAGAATAAATTAGCGTTAAGTTTTCCCAAAAACACGATTTTCAACAGTCTTTCGTGGGACTAAATAATGAATTTATACTTACTTGAAACCTTGAACTTTAAGGTGACTATTGTCACATGCGAAAACCTAAAAATCATATTGATCATCACTTTTGGTTTAACTAATTGTATCAATAACCGGAATGTTAATATTTTTAATATTTTTTTTTACATTATGTCATTGTAAAATATTTTTTTATCTGTAGATTTTTAAAAAAATGTATTTTTTTCATTGGAACAAGTGTTTAATATTATTAAAATAAAAATATGATATCAGTCAAAATCTTCTTTAAACCAATCAAGTTGTTCCATTTTATAGGTAGGTATCTACATTGTACATAATATGTGATAACGTAAAAATCTAAAACTATTGATCAATATATAATTATATAAAATATAATATTTTATATAAAAGAAACTTATATTTATAAAAAACAATATTAAATTTTAAGTCATATTGAATCCCAAAATGATAAGGTGTACATATTCAAGTGTTAAATCCTTATAAAGTGTAAAACATGTGAAATAAAATATATAAATTTTTATAAAATATAAAGTATGTATGACTGAAAATGTAATTATTTAAAAATATATAATAAACGCCAGAATAAATTCGATTCAAATGTTTAAAAATAGTTTTTAACGTGATTATATATTATTTATTTTTCTTAATATTAATATATATATATATATATATATATATATATTAATACCAGGTACTTAATATAAAGTATAAACTAAGTGTTTATAATATAATTATGTTCTTATGATTAGTAATTATTCATTATAAATTTAATTATTGTTAATTATATTATAATCTATGGTTTAATAGTATAATTCAATAGAAAAATGTACACACAAAAAATGTCTATAGTATAAACTGTCAAATATTTTAGACTTTATGAATGTTAAGTATGTACTGTGTATATTTACATTACGCACGAAAAATCACAGTTCATTCCAGATAATAAATTGTATGTTTTTGACAAATTAGTTTAGATTCTAGTGTAATAATATCGATTTTTGCTTAAAAAATTAATACCAAAAATCCAAAACCGAAAATATTAACTTAAATATAACTTAAAATATTAAGATTGGTGGGTGAAAAACATAGCGAATAGGTTAAAAGAGATGTATGATATTATTATTTTATTCGAACGAAAATGAAAAACGACTATTCAACTGTGGTGGACTACTACGGACAACTTACTAAAGGAAAATAAAATAAACTCGAATCAATCACGGTGATTTCAAGACAAGAACGACAAAATGAAACGTAATTATTTTTCTTTACAACGTTATCGCTATCGCCACGTCTGAAGAAAAATAAATCGAAGAAGTTTGTACGGAAAGAGCACTACATTATAATACTTGTCGATCGACTTCCGGACGGAACTGTTGTTTAAATCAATTACAAAGTATACATGAAAAAAACAACATTTTCGCGTAGCATGATGCAAAGCAAAGTAAATTAATTATTCTGTTAACGTTTCGTCGTCGGCCAAACAACGCTTTTAGCGGCATTTATTACTCGATGTTTTTACTGTTCGTCGTCTCGGTATGTTGTTCAAATAGAATTTTTTTTGGCGAAGTCGGTTATTTCAACCTGTTGTTGGATTCGCTGTTAAAATAGTAGTATACCTACCCTTGTTGTACATACAACTATATACTTTTGTTCAATAATTATTGTAATTGTACATAGTGAAAAACAAAATCATCTAAAACAAAATCACATACGGGAAATTATAAAACAAACTAATCTAACAGCTAATTCCATTTCTTTTACCTTATTTCGGTTATGGAGTATAAATGAAAGAACCGAAAGTTGCTTAATAGAATTGAATAGCTATAGTGTAATTAAGTTACCTGTCATTTAATTATAACTTTTGGTTTTAAAACAAAATGTAAAGACCAAATGATGATATTTTAAAAAAAAAGATTTAATGTAAAATAATTTTGAATTTGATTATTATTTTATATTATTATATTTAATGCAATACAATTATAAATTTTAAATTTTATCTTGTATTCAGTTTAAAACTGTATATTAATTATTAGTATTGGATATTGTATAATGTATATTCAGATAATTATCTTGTATTTTTATTTTGTCTCGTATAATATAAAATCAAAATACCAGTCATCAATACATAATATAATAATATTAATATTAAAATATGAGTTAATATGAAACGATTAAAACAATACTACTATTTTATCACACGATATTAGTTATTCATTCATGAGTTATCGTATAACCATATAATATATAAAAAAAACCTAATACGTCACGTAAAATCGCAAATCATTATTAGTTACTTCTTCGTTATGATAAACAATTTTTTAAAAAAATTCCATTTTTAAATATTCTTTTTATTTTCTTATCATATTATATTATTATACCATTTATACCTTATAGTTTTTGAAAAGTTATCAAAATATTACTTATACCTTGTATAGTGGCCGCACACACACAAAAAAAAAGAAAACCCAGGATATGAGCAGTTTGAACGGCTATGCTTTTATATATAGAGGGCAATAAAAATGACGGGGAGTCTATACGTTTTTTTTCATGTTTTATTCATTATTTTTGTAACACAATATTCTGACCACTCTGTATAGGACTTTTGTTTATTTTTTGTTTGGAAAACTACTAATCCTACCAGATTAAAATATTATTATTTTCCATAGTAAGTATATATACCTATATAATCATACAGGCTATAGGTATATGTTTTTTCCTATAATATGTATAATAAAATATGACATATATTACATATTTAGAATCACGATTTTACTTGTATGATATACAAAAGTCAAACATTGGAATATATTAGCTGCACACGGTTCACTTTTAAACGTTACAAAATTTACTGCAATATATTTCTGTATTTGAGTTGTTAAATATTTACCTTAACCGAACTATCCCTTCCGGCGACCAATGCAGGTAACGTATGTAACGGAATATTTTAACACATAAAACGGTTATTCAACTCTTAAATTTATCTAACATACATTTTAATATAATATGTAACATACAGAGTGATGAATTCGGCGTAGATGACATAAGATTTAAATGCAAACAAATAGCTTAAAGCTTAAACACGTGGTAACAATTTGGAACGGATTAATAATTGTAGTTTTAAGTTTTTTATTTGAACATTTTTTCATTTTAATAAATGTAGTTTATATTACTGAATTCCTTGATAAGTTGATAAACAATTTGACTTTGATTTGATTAGTTTAAATATATCAGTAGATATATTATCTAAGAAGAAAATACGAAATCCTTACTTTTCTGTGATTATATGAGAAGTAAAGCACAAGTCGGTAAGAACTTGATGAACGATTATATTAAATAAGTAGATAAGGTTAGTAAATAATTACTTATTATAATATTGTAACCTAACCGAATATAGTTTCTAGCACACTATCATAAAAACAAACGTTTCTAAATATACTATTATACAATTTTAGTAAACTAATAGATATATTCGAAACTATATTGAATAAAAACTAATTAATATATACTGGCTAACGATAACTTTAAATTTAACTACTTTGAAATGTTCAATCGGAATCCGTCATTCATTGTTCAGTTTAATTAAAACCGAGTATTGTAATTTCTTACACGGCTGCTACGGTTCTATTTATAATAAATGCATGTTATTCTGTGTAATAGCATCTTAAAACATAGGCGTTCATATAATATACATTTCATTCATTATTATAATAATATATAAGATTTCATGGAAATAATATCTCAAATTTCTATAGTAATGACTATTAACATTTAATATTATTCGTAACAAATATTAAATAATTTAATTATAAGTAATACAGCATAATTAATTTTAATTATAAGACTCGAATTTATAGTTTTCATTTATAATTACTAAATTACTATCAATAAAATTCGTTATCACGTTTTATAATGGGTTTAAAGTAGAATAAGTAATATTATATTTACAATCTATATTTATTAATGGAGTTTAATAGTAGCGAAACGGTTTAATATTATACGTGTACACTGGTGATTTAGTACGTATACAATAATATGCTGTTATGTTGACGTATGATACCTTTATAAAGTGACGGAGTGAAATTTTGTTTTTTTTTGACGACGCAACATATTTTTTTCAACCCATTTTATTGAGAATTTTTTCTCATACTCTATAATTAATAGTGTTATACAATGTACCAAATTACTAAATTATAACTAATATCAATGATCATAATTCGTAACACATAATATCCTAACCTGACCCACCCCACCCTATTTTAAATGTGCAATTGCGTAATTATAACATAATCACGCCGCCACTGCCTATATAATAATGTGCAACAAAAAAATTAGTTATCATAAAATAAAGAAGTTCGTCAAAAATGTAATATTTGTGAATTTTGCTGATATTTAAATCATTTTTTAATAGTGTTTCTTATACCAAATTATATAAATAATTAACTATATTAACAAAAAACTTTATTAATGATATAATATTTTCGAAAAATGACCTAAATACAATTTTCTATCAAAAGCATAATATGTCGTTTGTACTGTAATCGAAGAACATTTTGTACCCATAAAGTAGCTTTCAGACATAAAAATATAACATTTCTTCGATTTCACTCAAAATTCTAATTTTAATAAATGTTTGATTACAAAAATTGGGACTTTCTTTTTACAAATTCTTTTTAAAACTGATATATGGTTATGGTTTAATTAAATTTTCACACCTTAAAACTCAAAATATCATATTATCTAAATTGAACAATGAACATTGAGAAAATAATTAACTTTTCAAAGTTCTATATTTAGTCATAAAATCAATATAACAGTATATTTTTTACTAATATGAAAGATACCTATATCAATATTAAAAATATTTTTTTGGATTTTATGTTCAAAAATACATCATAAAATATTTAAATTCTAGTTTATCAAAATTACAGTTTCCGTGAATTTGCAACGTTTCTGAAGACAAATTTTTTTTAAGAAATACGAAATTAGCAAAATAAAGTACTTCGTAGCTAATTCAATTCTCTACAGAAAACATACCCTTATTGTAGTAATCGTACCATTATTTGTATATTTTTAAATTTATGTCGTAGAAATACAATTTCGTAAATAGAAAATTATAAGTTTCATTTGATTGTGAAATAATGAATACATGCTTAGAATGGTATTATTGTATACAATTTTCGCGTTGTCATCATTTACTTGTGAAAAGTTAAAAGTCGAAAAGTCTGCGAAAAGAAGAAAAAGAATAAATATTTATAATATTTCATTGTACAGAGTATATGAAATCGAATTTATTGGTTACGCACTCTCGCGAAATTATCGAATTATTGTTGTATTATTGTTTTCGGCGGCGGCGGCGGCGTGACGACGGTGGTGATCGCGTTTTCTCTCTCCTCAGCCCACTCGCTCGCCCGTTTCCTGCTGGCCGCCCCTCCGCACCCCTCCGCATTCTCGCGCGCCATTCGCGTGTCGTCGTGTAACTTTCGCGGGTCAAGTATGTTGCTGCGTTGCAGGGCGGTCGGTGCTACGCGCTGATACGCGGGGATATTGTCGCAGAGGTGGGCGACGATTCGGTTGAAGGGATAGAGCCACGGCGGAGAATGCAGCGGTTACGATGTAATAGGGGCGGATGGGGTCGGAGGGGAGGAAATTCCAAAGCGCATCCACTCGGTCGGCGAATCGGTCGTGCGCGCGTTTTTTCGTGGTATACCGCCGCCGCCGGTCGCAGTTCCTCGCCGACACATCTCCGGCGCTGTCTCCGAGTTCAATCGTCGCGCGCAGTCTGTTGATAAATAATAATTATTATCATCGTTTTTACCAATCTGTCGTGTATAATATTCAGCCATCTCGATAATTTTTTATCGTCTCGCTGGATTTCGACAACAATACATAATAATAATAATAATAATTAAACATTGACAGCAACAATAGCTGCGTCTCGCATATCATTCCGACGACGCTAACGTAGCGGCCAGCAATCACCACGACGAGCCAACGACATGAGATGCAGTTGGCCGCCAGACGGATCCGATGGATGTGCTTGTTGTGCGCGTGCGCAATGGCCGACCAGCACGTCAACACGGCAAACAACGACACACAAACAGGTAGCACTTCCGTCCGTCCGTCAGTCCTTCCGACCGGATCGCCGACTGTCCGTCAGTCGTTTGCCCGACGACGTACGAACACGTTTTTATCCCCAGGTCCAATGGCGCAGCGCGCGTTATGACACAAATCGTTTCACATTCTTATCTATTTTATCTAATAATAGTATACGTAAAATCGCAAAATTACGTTAGGTTATTATATCTAAATACAGTGGCGTATTTACGGTGAGAGTTACCATATTTAAGGGTCTCGACCCTTTTCAGGATCATACAAAAAAAAAAAAATTACAATTTTATTTTTAAGTCCCAATAAAAATATGTTTACAAGATTTTTCAGTACGAAAAAAATAAAGAAATTATAACATTAACAAAACACGATTACAAATAATGTTATTTTTTATAATTATTAATTAATAACTCTTAAGTATTAATTATAATATTATTAACCCCTTCCCACCAGAAAATATTTGAAGATACGCAAAATGCAATAATATTTTACACTGTACATAAGACGCATAAATATCATTATAGTTATTCGAGTGCAGAAATTCGCAAGAAAATTTATAATACGCATTTAATTGTTTATATTATTTCTTTTCGATATGTTCCCCAAAAATATGTACAAAAAATGTAACAAAAACTCAAGAATCATCGTTTTATCTATACAATAGTATGATATTTACATATTGTTATCTGCGAATCAAACTTAATTTTTTATTGTGTACCTATACACTTATGAGTAGTATATGCGATATTACAATAAACATATCACACCATTCAGTGTTCTTTAAATGGTATACATAATACACTCGTAATAAACGGTCGAAATATTACTATTATTACTACTATATATTGGACTTTAAAATATATTATTTAAAGTAAAGAGTTAAGACAGTGAAGTAAAGAACAAACTTGTATTTCTGGATGCCAAAGACGTCAAAAATATGAAAATATTATAACTACCAGCATTGTTTTTAGATAATAATTAACATTTTATTGATATATTATTATATGCGTACTAACTTAAATAATAATATACACAAGAATAAATTAATATAATATATGAGTATATATATATTACTATATGTACCCAATATTTTGAAATCAAAGTGTTCTTATATACTCAAATTTTACTATAAATTTATTTGTAGTACTTATGAAGTAGGAAATGACTTATAGGAAATGACTAATAGAAATAATTAATTGCAAATTAACTAAGATCTATTAAATTAGTTTTAAAACTAGATATAATTATTGAACTTAATATTGTAAGTGCGTTGATAATTTTAAAATTGAAATATTCTATGCAAATAAGTATATACATCTATATAATATATATATATTTGATGATGCGTTATTTATTAATTTGGAAATTATTATTTAATGATTTAATTTTTTTTAATATAACGTATATATATTTTTTGTATTAGAACCTAATATAGTTTATTGATATCCACAATTATTATTTTAATGACTTAATAAAAAAAAATAAATGTTACGTTATTTGTTTAGATCTCAATATTAAATATAATAGTTTATAACAATTTGTAGTACATTTACGTATTATATTTTTTATACATAATACTAATGGCTACTCATATATTATTTTTTAACGTAAGGGTGGCAATTTAGTTTTGGTAATTCATGGTAGGGTTTTCAGTTTGATATTTGTGAATAGCCTAGCTTTGACGGATAACATGGACCTCCACTTATGCTGTTTAAAATTTGTCAAATAAACTAATGGTTGGACATAAATAAATGATATGGTTGAGCGCCCTAATACTCATATACATATTCTTCGTACACTTTTCCAACGATCACGCCGCTTTTGACGGGTAATCATTTTGTATGGATAATCAATTTATAAAATATATTTTCTATTTTATACACTGTTTATAAGTATATGATAATAGGTTAAGTTACTAACATACTAACATTATTAATTATTATTTGTACATAATATTTTAAGATTTAAGGAGGAAATCGATTTTGGTTAAATTGGCAGTCAATTTATTTATAAATTAACATAAAATCTAATCATATCTATATATTTTATAATCATGCGTAAAGAGTATTCTAAATCTATTTACTTATTGCAATATCTCCGCAAAAATATGATTTAAGATAACCTGGCTATCTTAAATATAATATTTTTTTCAAATTATATCATTTGAAATTTTGTGAAATTTATTTTTCTTGGTATACAGATACAGACATATAGTGAAAAGGAAATCTCAAAGTTAGATTTGTAAAATGTGATATTATATGTATTTTGAAATACGTGATAGGTATATAGGAGAGCATGCTTTTACGTCCGTTGCAATATATTTTCCAAAGTTTACGAGTATTTTAGTTTTCATGTATTTTTCGCTTAAAAAATTTAATAATTTTTAAAGATAAATGAACTTTATTGAAATTATAAGGTAAATTTATTTTTCAAACTTTTTGGTACAACTACCGTTAAAACTATAAATTAATAATTTAATAATAATTAAAAATTACGAACACAACTTAATCAATAACCATGAAATATGTAAAATAGGTTATTATATATGAAACATCATACATATTATACGAGTATACGATGCACAGTTTAAATTAGATTAGGTAATTATAGTCTGAATTATGTATATTGTATGAGAAATGTGAATGTATTATGTTGTTTAATTAATTATTAAATTTAAATGTATAACATGCTATATATGTGATGTCTATTATGGTCTGTATCTATATACATGTTTACACAGTTTATAATATTGACTAAAAAAGAGAATATTTATTTTATATAATTTTAAAAGCGCATTCCAAACACGTAATCAATTATTTTCACATAAATCAAAAAACAATTGTTTCTGAGCTGTTACGATTTTGAATTTAAGTGATGACATATAGTTATTAAACTTATATATTCACATTTTTTTTTTGTACTGTCAGTATTAGAATAAATGTTTTTCCAACATGTTTGCCAAATATAACACGCAGTAATAGTTGTAAATCACTATAAAGAACTTTTTTATATTTTATAACATATAAATCTAACTTTTGGTACATATTTACGACTCATTTCAATTATTTATATTAATCTAATCTAATTATATTTTCTTACCGAATTGTTATAGAATATATTCAATTTAAATATTATAAATAAATAATTAATAGAAAATTCTGTTTTTATCAAATTATGTGTATAGGTTATGTACTTATGGAATAAATCTAATTTAAATAATTTAAAAAATCTACATATAAATGTATAGTATTATAAATTTATGCTATTATAAACACACGATAATAATATTCATTATTAAAATAGTAGTATAAAAAAAATCAATCTAAAAACAATATAATTTTACTTAAATATTTTTTACATTGTAAATTTTTTATTTTATTCTTTCTATTTAATGTTTGTTCATAATATATATCAAATATTTAAATGTCAGCACATTAATACATGCCAGCAAGCTAATTTTTTTTCGATTTTAAAAAACTAAAAAAATATAAATGTACCTATAATTATATAATATAATATGTATATTGTTTTAATTAAAAAAAACCACACATGTTTTTCAATTTTTTTAATAAACATATATCATCTTAGAATTTTTCATAAAATAATTTATATATCAATTTCCAACTAGGAAGTATTTTTGATGTTGTATATCGAACAAATTTATATACATTTCTATCCTATGACTCTATAATAAAACATGCACTTTTTTAGTATAATAGAAACTTAAATTTTATAATGTATTGCACTTATACTTTGTATGTTTCTTGATAAATACTCTTATGATACTTTTGGATATAATCCAATGACGCCCTAAAAACTTATCAACCTACATCATTAATATTAAAATTTATAAGGAGTACAATATGTACGAATATCTATGTATTTTATTTGTAGAAATCATGAAAATACAACAATTTTAAATTACATTTAACTGCATTTCCTGTTGATTTTTTTTATAATAAAGATATAAATTATACAATCAGTACAAATGAAGTAAATTAAATAATTGATAAATTAAAAAATTAAAGTAAATAAAAACAGATGAGTAGAAAAGAGACTAATTAGTTCACTACTCAGCAGTCAGCACTATGAGAAATCACAATTTTTTTTTATTGAAAATTAGGATGGAGGAGGATTTCTTATAATATTACTATACCATTGACATTTTAGGCGTCTATTAAAAACATTAGGAATGTCTTGAGAGGAAAGCGCAGTAATTCCGTTGATTAAAACATCGATTCTTTATATATAATCTTGGTTATTTAGGTAATAAACTTTATTATTTCCACAATAGATTAGATAGTTTTTTAAAATTTAAAAATATAATAATTAAATATTATTTAAGTTTGTAGAGTAGGTAGTGTTATAATTTTATAAATATTTAATTAATTTTTGATCTGTCGCAAAATTGTATTAATGCTTAACGTAAGTCTTCAAAATAAATCAAATATTAAAAAAAATTAATAGTATAAAATGTTAAACATAGAATATTATATTAGAATAGAGAAGATTTTCTAGAAAATAGAACAAATATACAGAGTATCAGAATATATGTATAAAAATTTATGAGTATGTTCATATTTACACATTTACAAATTCCTGAGAATGATAAATAATATATAGGTGTTTATAAATTATAAATGTAAATTAAATATCAATATCATATTTTTAATTTAATCTTTTTAAAAAAAACTTTAAGTTTTAAATTACTACTAAATGGTCACTAAGATTTTTATTATCGTTGAATTTATTTTAAAAAACTGAATAATGAATAATAAAAAAATAGAAAAATACAGTAAGTTGTATTTTATATAATTTTTTCAAAGTGAAATATTATATTAATATTAAAAATCTATGTTTTTTAACAAAACTCAATTAAACATCATAAAAAAATAAATATAATTCTATTAAGTTGTCAATATTTCAACATGTAGATATTTATATTTTTTATTAATTTATATAATACATTATTATTACGTGGATAATTATAACAAATTTAATTATTTATAATTGTTTTCAATATAAAAAAAAAATACTTATATTAACATCAGTTAGTTTTGATTGTTTTGAATATATGTTATCATATTAAATATTTAAACTTGTTAAGTTATAAAAAATTAAATAACCCGGAATTTTTAGAAATTTTATAAATTATACCTATATTATTACTTTATTTAAAAAAATAAGGACATTCGTTTTAATATTTAATATTAATACTAATCTAGAAATTTTAATATTACAGTCTATAGTAGTCAACAAAAAACCCCCTTGAAATATTGAAGTGGTTACCTATACATATTTATAATAAATGACTAAACAGATTATAACAGAATGAAGTTATAATTTAGATTAAGTTATGATTTAATATAATAATAAATTTATTTAATAGAATTAAATGTTGTATGTTAAATTTGAATGTTTAAAAAAAAAAATATTGAGTATTATTATAGATATCAGGTAACCATTGTTGAGAACAGTATGTAATAAGAATATTTTTTTATTAACTCATTCAATTATGCGAATAATGGAAAATGAATATTGAATATTTATATTCCTTTGTTGACATTTGTATTCAATATTTACTTTCTTCAGATATATATTGAGTTTTTGATATATGTAGTAGATGCGCATAGTAATAATTGTATTATTTTCTTATTGAGATTTTATATTGATTTTGAAATTAAATTTGTTACATCTTTCCAATAATTCGAATGATAGTCTATATAAGTGTTAATGAATTTCCCATTATTTTCTTTAATCTTCTCTGATGTTTTTGTAGTAGGAAATTATTATTTATTATGAAAACGAATCAAACGACCACGTTATATTATTCATTTAGTTTGATGTTTCTATGGTTCAATAGTTGTTCTTGTTACCATTAGCTTTATTTTTTTTCTATTTTAATTATAATAGTTTAAAAATAACATTTATTAATTTTAATAATTCAACCTTGTCTTTGATATTTTATTTTTAAAATATAAACAGTTATGTTTTATGTTTAAAACTTAAAATTTAATTAAACGTGAGATATAAATATAAATTATATTACTAAAATATTAGACTGATTGGGTTAAGTATAAACTTTTAAAGAATAATATACAAAAATTTTAATTTAATCATTACTAATATTTTGGATTTTAATGGTGTGTAAAATATTTCAAAAACTTGTCATAAACTATTTAAATTAATTTTGTTTTCAGAGTTGTAAGTTGTACAGAAAACATTATTTTTTCAGAATGTTTTCTGAATTTAAAGTGAAGTAATTTATTATTATTATTTTTTTTTTTTTTACTAGGTTTATACATGTTATATCTATATTTATTCATTTAAATTTATACATTAAATGCGTTCCATAGATTCAAGAAAAAAACGAAGTAAAATAATAAAAAATAAAATATTAATATGCTACATAAGCAATTATAAAATATTCATATAAAGCTTTTTCATGGTTTTGTTAATAGTTGTTTTAATTTGTTTTGTGGTTGTAATCCCTGTAAATTAAATAACATAAAAATGCCAAGTTATAATATAGGATTATGTCAATTGACGAATGCATTTTAAATCATGAATTAGATAAAGCAATTACTATCACTTTTTATTAAATTAGTGTTTCTTTATTAACTAGAATCGTGTTCTATAAATTCCATATAAAAATCTATTTAATTATTAGAAAAATCATAAAATTTGAATTTTTTTCTTTAATAATTATAATATAACCATTTTACACAAATTAAATAGTTATTTTTTTAGTGATATCGTAATATAGTTTTAACATACATTTATAATTATAGTTTAATTTTTAAATACATGTACTAAATACTGACAGGTTGCATTAATTTTATTATTACTTATTTAGTATTTACCTAATAAATTGGATGTATATCTGATTACATAAGCGTATCCAGAATTTCAGGTCGTGACTCAAATAATTTTGAGGCTCTTTATTTTATACAATTAACCAAGTTATTATTCGTGGTGATACAAGTAGTTAAAATAGCAATATTTTGTAAATATTTTATATCTTTATTTGTAGTTTTTAGTTATTATATACCTATATTAAATCTACACTGTAGGACTGCCAATTATATATTATTAATTTAGGATAGGTTAAATATTATCTCTTATGTATATCATATTTTATATAAGATATATTATTTTCTAAATACAATTTTTTGCCCCATTATCAGAGTATATTTTTAAAATTACGTTTTTAACTAAAGGGAATTAAAGCATAAAATACTTTTTTTGTTTTTGAGTTGTTAAATTTTAGAAATTTTCAAATGTTAGGTCCTTAACGCATAATAGCAGGTGGTGCCTAGGTACACCCGGCAAGCTTTGTGTGCACGCCTATGCCTTATTATTTTAATGATTACCCATATCAAAATTTAGTTAATTTTAAATAATTAGTTTTAAATAAAATTAAAGTTTCAAGATTATATATTTTGATTTTATACTTTGTAAGTAAATAAATAAAATTAATTTAGCAATTGTTATTGTTATATTATAAATTTATACAATTTATCGTATCTTATAATTTTTGTTTGTTTAATCATATTTACTAGTGCATTAATGATAGTATTCATAAATGATATTTTAAATTTGGATATTTATTATTAATAGCTAATTTCTATATGTTATAGGAAACATAGCTATTATAATAATATAATATATTTTATTAGTTACAAGTATGTGTTAGGAAATTCTAACATTATCATAATAATATTTGCGACTGTGTTGTACAGATTGGCAGTTGCTAATTGCAATCGGTTTTTGGTCGGCCACCATTCATTATTAGATATTATGAATTAATAATTATTATGCTACCTACTTTAGTTTTATCTATAAATATTTTACTGGTATAGTTATTTATTAAATGAAATCAATATAATTTAATATAAATGTCTAGTAATAATTATAATAATTATTAAACTTGTCTAATTTCACAGTGTATCTAAAATTAAGAATATGCGAGAGTACATAAATATGACATAAAATATTATAACGAAAATATATATTATATTTTATGAACGAGAGAGATATTTTTCGACAGTTGGAATTTCGACAAATCGAAAGCATAGATGGAATATTATTATCTTACCTTTGAGTGGGATGGAAAAACAATACTTGAAAACAACGATTTGATCCATTTTCGTACCCACGCAAAAACATATACGGTTTTTATCGTTTTTATTTTTATTGGATTGGCATAAAAATAATACTCTACCATACCGCCGTATGTGTTTGTGAGCGATCATTGTGACCTGAGTTTTCGGAGATATGTAATATTTGTATAAGTGTAAAACGATAACGACAGGACAAATAAAAAATATATCTATAGATAGAAAATCAATGTAGAAAATATGCCAACGGGCATATGTGGGCATGTGGCTGTTTAATCTGTACCATTTTGGCATTACCGTTTTTATAATATACATATGGCAACCGAAATATCTTATTGAATACATCTAAATATTTAAATTTTTATCTTTTTGCAGATATAATATTTCATATACATGATATTCAAACAAATTTTGTTGATTCGAATGTCAAATTTATTTATTAAATTCAAATTTAATAAAATAACCAAGCTACATACATATATTAGTTTATATAATAATTATAATTAAATTTAGCCTCAATAGTATTAAATAAATTCGTATAATTAGTTGGTAAAATTTGATTTTAAGTATTTTTATATTATAATCTTTCGATAAAATTTAGCAAAATTATGTTGATATTCTGTTATTAGTGTTACCTTAGATGTTAATGATTTATTATATCTGACTAATATTATTTTCGTGTTAGTATTATTTTTCAATCCAATGATTAACTTTTAATATGACACGGCGTTTTGTATAGGCAAATTTGATACATTTTTGTATACATACATTTATGGGATCTTCCTTTAGACTTTAGGAGTAAAGACATAAGCTCATTTTGTTACGTATCATATTATGCACAATATCATAACTATAAGAAAATAACAATTAAACATTAATAATTATTTTAGTAACTATGTAGTGTTGATTTTATTAGAATTACTTTCTTTTTAAATTTGTTATAAAATAAACACAAAGCTACAAATCCATGGATGTTGTAATTTTTAAAGGCTTACTATTAGGTTTTATATTTTGCATACTTCACGTATTATCTTTAGTTGTATTAACAAACGTTTAAAAACCATTTTCGATGATTACGTCCACTTTATTGACAATCACCATTTGATTTCCTCGACATTATGAAAAAAGAGAAAATAAATAATTTAAAGTCCTGAAAGCATCAATGAATAATTCATTACAAGAAATAATTATTCAATTTGTCAATTACGTATATTATGCTCAACATATTATACAAACAATGATTGAACAATTCAATTGTGTAGACACTAATAAATATTTATTGAACTTTAAAATAAAATAGTATATAATTTAACGTTATACTATACATATAATTATTGATTATATTATATAATCAATGATTATACGCCTAAAGAAATACAAATAAATAAGTTTTATACTTAAAAACAAAATAAAATTGAAAATGTAATTTCTGTTTTATTTTAATGTTATTACCATTTACTAATTATTTGTTAGTTAACTTACATTAAAATACAAAGAACTCTTATAAATTGTATTAACAATGAAAATAAATAGAATCCAAAAATTGAAACTACGATTATATTAACAAATGAAAATGAAGAATTTACTCTCTTAATTGACAAACATTAAAATCATATTAAATAAGTTTGTACGCAATTTATGTTTGTCAAAGAAAATATTTTTTCTTTTAATTTAATTTTAAAATGAATTATTTATAAATATAATTAGACGAAATCAGTTAAATTCGTTATATTTTGTTTATGTTTAACAAAGACGTTTTACCTACGAAAATAAATTATCTTTAAATGTATAATTAATTTTTTAGTATATTAAATGATTATTTTAGATTTGAACTTTTTAACTAACATTAAACAACTAAATAATTATTTAATTTTGTATTTTCATTATATACATTAAGAATATAAATATTATATATAATCTACGCAAATTAACATTATGCTCTTTTGTACATTTTTATTTTATTTTTATTAATGTACTCATATAACATACTTTTATAATTTAATAAATATTTAAAATATATTATAATATTATAATACTAATATAATAACTATATTATAAATCAAAATAAAACTTCGAGATATACACATATTAATATATTAGGTATATTCGTATTGAAGTTGTAATAAAACTGTTAATAGATAACAAAAAAAAAAAATTAAATTACAGAGAATTCTAAATAAGTTTATGACGATATTTTGTAAACAAGTGATTATTTTTGTTTTTTAAATGTTTTTATTTATATACTTCTGAATCAAAAGATTGATGTAAGAATAACGTGTGGATACACAATTTGTAAAATAAACTTCTACGTTAAATAAATACGTTTATATTAATTTATGCAAATAAACACAATCCATAAATGAAAGTGATATGCGTATGTTTTTTATACGATTGATTGCTTTGCTCATTTACTAACAGAAAGTGAAGTATACTTCTGTATGTTAAGTTTGTTATATTATAGCAAACAGCGTTATGCTTTTAGCAAGAATTTAAAATATGCATAACGATTTTAAAATTATTTAATATATTAATTAAAAATTAAATTATTATTATCTCTAATATCTATATACTAAGTTTAGATAAAATATTGCACTGTGCTCAGCTATTATTTAATATTTACTAGGCTGAGTAAGTTAACTAATTTTGTTAACTCGTCAAATAGTTATTCTAGAAATTTTTATTTTAGTTACCTAGCTCAAAAATTAAAAGTTAAATATATTCGTTTTTATAAATTTATATAATATTATATAATTTAAAAAAAGTATCTATTTTCTTTTAACTATGAATTTTTAACATATTTTTTATCTCTAAAATAACATTTTTAAAATTTTTTTATTTAGAAAAAAAATTAATATACCCTAATATTAGCGTCAAGATATTTAAATAATTTTATAAAAAATTTACACAGATGTAGCGTAGAACCTGAGTTATTTCATTTGTTAAATCCTCCAGACTCACCCTGTGTATTGACAAATTTGAAATTATTGTTGTTGAAAATTAAATTGAATAGAAATATATTTGAATTCCCATAATAGTATATTATTTAACTTAATTCCGTGAAATAAATAATTAAATGTAAATATTTTAAAAAAATATTTAACTTGTTAAATTAAATACTAATATTCAAACAATTTAACTCGTTATATTATAACTTGATTAAAATTAACTTTTTAACTTGGTAAAGCACAGCATTAAATTTATTTGTGAACTTAAATTTTGATTAGTTTTTGTATTTTACCATTTCAGGGTTGGGGGAACAATGTTTCCAAGACGACACGTGTCAGTTGCACGACAAACACGCGGTGTGCGCACAGGTGGACCACAACGCTATATGCAAGTGCAAACAGGGCTACCACATCGTCATTGTGTCCAGGCCTACCAATGCAAGGAGCAGTTTTTGTGCACAAGGTTTGTGTTTATTTTTATGACACATTATTATTTTTGTGACTACATTCGGATAAATTGTCGTTATTATAATAATAATATTACGGTTATGACACCGTAATGGAACGAATAATATACAAACAAATCTCAATGAGATATTATTTATTCGGTAGTAATACGTGATCGAAATGAAAACGTTGAAATACTATATTTTAGCTACAAACGATGTTTTGTTTTATGTTTTAGTTTTACCGATAGAAATAATAATAATAAAAATTCGAATAATCGAATTACAAAATGTTGGCATACGGTCCGAAAAAACGTTTCGCCGCGCGTTACTTCATCGTGCTTTATTGTCATTATTGTTGTTATTGTGTTTGCAGACGATTCGGACGGCAAAGCTGGCGGCACGTCACTGTTCGGCGTCGTGGTCGGCCTGCTAGTGTTCTCGGCACTCATCTGTTACGGGCTGCGCCTGTCCACGGTCTCCAGACCCCGGAACTTCCCGACCACCAACTTATATCCGAACAAGCTGCTGTGCTCACGTCAAACTAGTAGGTCGCATTCTATCGATTTTTAGCGGCCGTGGCGGTAGCCTTCCGCCCATCGCACCCACTCGGTCACGATCGCGACTAGGGTGGGCGTCGCAGTGCTGTGCGTATAAATATATATATACATATATATTAATATATGGTGGATAGGACGGTATATTCTATTTCAATCGAGCAAACGGATATGCCGCCGTCACCGATGTTGGTGGTGGTGGTGGTGGTGGTGGTGGTGGTGGTGAAAGCGAGAACAAGTGGGAACGAGAGAGCACTTCATGCGTGTTTCAAAGAGATTCTCACCTGATTTTCCTGCGCACTGCGAAATTAAATGTATATTCGTACAAACATTAATATTGTTAAATGAGTACTTAGGTACTTTAAACAAAATTAAAACCCATTTCATAGGCATTTACTTATTTTAGTGTACTGCGGATATTACTGATGTAATATTTTATGTAGAATTCTAACCTAACCAAACTGATTTGAAATTACAAATTAATATATTATCATTATTAATTTTGAACGAATTATTTCTATAAGAATTGCATTAATCGTGGAGGAAAATGAGAGAGACTAGGCTGAGACGATTAGAGGAAAGATAATTCAGAGGCAGTGAGAGTTGCTACTGATAGTTGCTTCTTTAGGTTTCTTGTTCGACTTCCAATAATTATATTTTCAGTGTAATACTTACTTTCCTCTTCTGTGCACGATGATTTATTAATAATTGGTCCAACAATAATAATATATAGCAGTGGCTCCCTGTGAAAATAAAAATGAAAAACGATTTGTTTTCCCTTTTAATTTCCTGCTGGAAATGGGTTAAACGTATTTTTTCTCTCATACAATATTATATCGTTTCTATAATTTTCATTTATCACGCATGTTGTAATGTATTGTTGTTTGAATTTACGTATACCTGTTATCTATACGTACCTACATTATGCATAGCGTATGTTGGACCGCGAATAAACGCACATAAATAAAACTCGTACTTACATTTATTCACGTTTTTATTCCTATTAAATATTTACCTAGTATTGTATTGTACCCAATACTGTATGGATGCAAATGGATTTAATTCTGTTACCTAGATCGGCAGATTAAGTTGGTTTTCAAAATTGAGTTTTTAAATTATATTTGTAATATTCTACAGTTTTATTTAAACATTTATGATTCGTTATTGTTATATTTATGTTTATATAATAGTAAAGTTTAATTTTAAAAATACTATTTTAATTGAATATTGCCGTTTGTATAGGAAATTTGTAAATCTAATTTCTACAATTTTTTTCAATATAAAATTGTAAAGTGTATAATGATTTCTATACATTTCTGTGTATATTAACAATATATTTATACATTTATAATTGTATATAAATATATCTGTGTGAATGAATACAATAATATGATCCATTATATTTCATACCGTTAAAATTATTTTTTTTAAATTTGTAATATACAAGTTGCACAAAAGTATGCTTGAACTTTAAGGAATATTATACAACACATAGTATATAAGCGACCAATGCACCATTTTAGTTATAATAACTAATAAATAGAGCTCGGATGTTTATGACTAAAATTTCATTAAAATATGCATTTAAAAATGTCAAAATATGCAATTATATGCCACAAAATAAATTAAATATACCTATTTTTTCAGCAAATATATGCAAAAAAGGATTAATATTAATTAAAAAATGTATATTCTCTTTTATATGTGTGATACTTTAACTTCACAGAATTTACAAAATAATATTTTACCGTCGGAAGTAAATATATGTTCCCCAAACTCTTTCACAAAACTATAAAACGAATTTTTCGGCATTTTTATTAGTATATATCAAATGTGAATAAGAAAATTATTTAAATGCACCGTAGAGTATGCGAACTGCAGCAAACAAACACAACTAAATATTGATTGCGAACAAAAATAATATTCAATATTAAACGCATCGTAATCTCAAAACTTTATACTTATTGGTAAAACTTACCGGGCCGCTCATAATATAATAAAATAATAATAATAAAATCTCATAATAATATGCAGGTCATACTCATAAATACAATTAACGAAAATAATTAATAATAATATGGACAATTTTTAATATTATACATATAATTTATAAAATATATGCTACTTAATCTAGAAATAATCAATATATTCATTTATATGCTCAAGAATTGACTTGGTAGTTCTTTATATATAATTTATATCCGAAGAGTATTGAGAGTTGTGTAATTTGATCTTCATCTTTTGAGGACCAAAATTAGACAAATAAATTGTATCAATGTATCATTGTTATAATACTCGAAAAAAATTATTTTACATGTTTAAAACTATTAAATGTAGCGCATTAATCTCTCGGGTCTTTTTAATATACGATGATTTTTAATTTTAGATTTGTAAAACAGAGAAGTTAGTAAAGATGGACATTGAAAAATACGAAATACTTAAATCTCTAAGAGAGCGTTTAAATATCATCGTTTGCTATATCTGTCTTATTTAAAAATAACATAGCAAATCTATATAACTACACAAGTAATACAGGCTGTGATTCATAACAATGTTACTTCAGTTTATTTATAATTAATATTAAAGTAAATTTAAACATTATTAAATTTATCTAGAACTCTAAAAGAACATTAATTATGTTCTAGAGATCAATTTTTTTTCAATACTTTTATTTTAAAAACTCAATGCTAGAGCACAATTAATTTTCTTCTCTACAAATTTGATAATATTAGTACATTTACTATATTATCAATTATAAATAACTGTACTATCAACGATGTACGTATAATTTATACTTAATAGTGAGGCATGTAATGTATATATTACGTATGTAAGACATAGACAATAAATGTGGGCAAATTATCCTCTTTTTATTTAATTATAATATTCATATCGATTGTACTGACGTATCAATTTGTTTATATTTGTAGAAGCGTCTTCGAGTAAACATTATGGCACATCGGACTCAGCGGCTGGGGCTAACGGACAAGAGGATGAAAGTAGTGCCGGACAGCCAGAGACCAAAGATGATGATTCTAGCAGGGTAGGAGCTGCCAGAGCAGCTGCATTCATTTTGATCTCTTGTCGGCCGTCCACTTCAGAGTCGCCGACCACATCTCCGAGCAGGGCGAAAAGGGCGAAAAAATTGGGTACCTACCTAAATAAAAAACATAATTATTTTTTCGATCCTCGTTACTTGTTTGATTATATTATAATACAATTACATTGAAAACGTATAATTAATTTAAATTAAAAAATATTGTTCAATACATTCGGCCATTTTGCATTAACTATTGTATTTTTGTTAAATTTTAACAATTTAATAACAATTAAAATACTAGAGGCTAAACATAAATTATACATAATGTCATAATATATAAATGTAATATGATCCAAGGACTATTGTACAGTCAATATTCTAATGACAATTTCTTCAGATTTGTCATTTGCTTATATTTTTTTTTTTCAAACGTATAAACATATTTTCAGTAATATTCTAAACAGGAAACATGATATTATGGTAAATAATAAATACGTACAAAAATGTGACTGGTCAAAAATTTACTTATAAATTATTTATTCATCCGCTATCTGGTACAATGATGTAAATACACTTGAGATCTATAGCACCGATGACAGATTATCTATTTTTCTTTATGATATAGGTTATGGCCGCACAGGCAGTGATCCAGCTGTGCATAGTACTTCTTCCATGAAAACATACAACTTCAAATGGTATCAAAGAGATCAGCAGAGAAGGCATTCGACAAAGAACAGAGAAGCCAAAGGCACTCCACCAAGCCATTGTTCGACTGAACAACTAATACAAAACTATTCTAAAGTAAATATATAAAAACCCTCAATCACATTCACCACAGTCCGATTCAGAATTGAAGTTCTTTGTAGGAAATGCATTATTATTGCCGTAATCCAGCTGTCATCGTCGTTTTCTACTATATACTATTTGTTCAGATTCATCTTAACGTCTTCTTCGTAACAAATTTAAAATGTAATAAATTACCTCACAGCTCATTTTTTTTCTTTATATTTCACATCCGTTTCTTATTGTATCCGACACAATGTATATGATAGAGATGAATAACATACAAATATCCCAAAACTAGTTGAATACATTTTATGCGTTAAAAGGTCAATTTACTTTTGTCGGGAATAATTGAATAAGAAAATTAAATTGTATATATATTATATAATATTTGTATTATTAATACAGTGACCATACTATAGTCCAATGAAGAGTGAATTATCCTTACTAAAATATAATAAAATTAAATCTATAATTTATAAAGAAAAAATTATCCACGAGTAATTTTAAAATCGTAGTATATCTATCAGTTAAAGGCATTTTTTTAATGCAAACTTTATAGTGTAGTTGGTACCAATTTTACTGTTTATGTACCTATTTTATTACTTTCTATACATCTATTATTCATAATTCAGAAATTAATATGAAGTTGATTTTTCATTATTTTATATACTTTTTATTTAATAATTTTGTTAAACTTACATACAAAACATTTATATAATATTTGAATTCTTAAGAAGCATACTTTATGTAAATTTTTTAAATTAAATTGTATCTATGTAAAGTGCTAGAGAATTAAAATACAAATATATTTTGATATTTTATGGAACTTTAATAATTTAATATTACTTAATAGACAACAAAAATAGTTTAACGGCGTCAGATTTAATTAAATACAAACAATACTTGAATTATAAACCCTTATTTAATAAATCTCATGTATAATATAACCGATGGGCGATGTTAATAATAAATCTAATATAAAGTTTTCCAAAGCAAGAACCCTTCAAAGGATTGTGGATAATTAAATCAAATAGCAAACAAGAATTTCTTAACGCACGTACACAGTACACTAATGTTCAGATGTTTCTCACAATATATATTATGAAAATGGTTGTCAGGTATTTTATAATGATAATAATTCAATAATAATTGTGTACTCCATTATAGATTTAAATCGTAAAATTATATAAATCTATACATTTTTTATGCTAATATGATATGCTTGAATTTGTAAAAAAAATAAAATAGATCGATAATTGTAAAGTCATAAATTATAGATACCATATAAATTAATAAATTACATAGCGTAATCGATAAAACATATGAGCATGAAGTAACTAAAAATGTTGAAAATTAACAAAAGATACAATTATAACTTAGTATCGTTCACTTATATTTATATGTTTTGAATGATTTCATATATGCAGTAATGTTACGAGGCTACTTTATTAAAGTCATTGTCAATTAATCTTTAGGTGTGGGTGAATGGATGAATTTTATAAATATTAGATGGGTTAAAAATAAATTGATTATCTCAAGTATTATTCTAGTTGAAAGTTATCACTTGTCATAGTTTAATGTAATATTGGTGTTATAAGACAACTTTAGGAAATCTCAATATTATATAATCTCTACAATAAATTGTTATTGCTGAGAAATGCATATTTTAAGTTTTATTCCTTTTAGGTTCAATATTTCCATTCCGAAGAGAACAAATAATTGTAAATACCCAGCAAATGATAAAATACTATGAGGAAAGACGCAATACAAATTAAAGTTAATAACTAAAATATAATTTTTAAAATATTTTTAAATGGATGGTTAGGTAGTTTTAATGTAGCCTTCGTGGCAAAAAAACGTTTATGATATCACTGCACACACTTTATATTACATTTATAATTAATTTGCGTTTTTTTGTAGGAAGAATGTTCCAGAAACAGTCAAAGCGCGTTGAATTCCAAAGACAAGTCGAAAACATCGTCGGTGAGTCGTATCGAACACAAAGCGCTAGTCCATCATTCGGCCGCGAGCAGCAGCCCGGATCCGGCCGTAGTAGTGCCGTGATATGATGTGATCATGTCGGAAAACAGCAGCAGCCAGATAGAACCGCACAGGGAATACGATCAAATGCTACGAGAAAAGTATTTTGATAACAATAACATTTTTATTGTTCAAATGAAACGATATTTCAAAATTTGGATGTTCTAATGAAACGTCCCTGGGACGCGATCACCATGCGAATAATATGTCTGTGGCGTTGGCGTATATACCGAATACCAATTTCGAGGAGAAGATGGGGCGTTATAAAATAGGATAATTAAATAAAATATAAATTTGTTTATTTAAATATATATATAACTATATAAGTAGGGCTTAGATTTTATAGCACAAAAAAGTTCTTCAATATGCGCTATAAAATGATCATAATAATAGTTAAAAATATGCACCATAAAATAAAAATATAGAAATTACCTATTTATTTTATTATTTTTAGTTACCAAAACAAAACATTTTGCCTTTATGTAAATCATAATTATTTGTTTTTAAAGTTACAAATTCTTCTGCTTCTTCTAAAGTAGATTTTTTGAAATAAACTAATTATTTTATATAATAGATAAGCTTAATCATCTTACCTTAAGAATAATGTTGTATTGTTAAATGATTGGTAAGATTTTCAAAACTTCTACAATTATTTGCTAATAATGTTTCAAATTTTTTTTTTCGCCTAACATTAAATAATGGAAAATAAGAAATTCGTGAAATTATTTGTTAAAATAGCTAAAAAAAACAACAACAATGAAATAGCTTAAAAAACTGAAATATTCACTTAAAAACTTTTAATGGTGAAACAAATTTAAAAATAAAATTTCGTATTTTGATTATTTATATAAAGAAATATATGTTTCTTAATTAGTTATTATTGTGCTGATCGTACACAAATTTTAAATGCTATAAAATCAGAGCCCTGGTAATCGTATGTAATTGTATAATATCAAAATAATAACATTAATAATAATAACAAATTCTACCTACTTCATACTTCTTGATAGTTTTGTAAAAATATAAAACATTTCAAACTTGCAAACTATAAATGAACCTCATACTTGTGCCCTCTACCCCATGGCCCATCTGTATACGCCACTATAAATATAGTAAATTATTAAACAGAATATTTGCAGTGGGTGTGTTATCAAATGCTGCAAATAAATCGTGATCGTACGTGCGATTAAATAATTACTTTTAATAATATAAAAATATTATATTGTAATGTAACAAGTATAATTAATACTATATAAACTATTGTTTGGCATCGTTACGTGGCCTGTTGACTTAAACATTGTTTACTCAAATTAAAATCTCACACCTATATACTTCCATAATATTCGTTACACAACGAACAATATTTTTATATGATTTCTAGATACATTTATATATAAATAGTTTTTATATATTATTATAAAATAATTTTAATACTATTAAATACCTACTCTACTAATATTAGTATAAATATTAATTAAAATAATAATAAGTATTATTATTAACGTGTGCGTGTCCGTGTTGATGTTAGACCTATCTATAAAATATGAATGTATTGTTATATTATACAGCTTAAATAATATATTATAAGTTATAGGATCTAAAAAAAAAAAAAAACGTATAGTCTATATGAAACAAATTTAGTGTATTTGACAAATATCAAACCAAAATTAAATATATATATATATATATTTTTTTTAAACCATTGCAGACTATGAATTTTATTATAATATATTTATAGGTGTAATCCGTTTGAAAATATTTCAATTCAAAATTAAAATATATAGGTATATAAAAAAAACCAAATATATATTATAAATATTAATATTTCATTAATAATAGGTTAGGTTATTAAATTAAATTAATATTTCATAAATTACTGTAAAAGTTTAACGATACATAAGAAGCTCATACATGTGCTCTTTCTATTAATTCCATATAATTTACCCACGTCATCCTAGTATTTATCGAATCATAATGATTAGTTACGTATGATAATTATAATAAATATAATAATTAGTTAAGACAATAACACATTAGTAGTAAATATACCATATCTAAGAATTAATTATATGTGTAAGTGTGTTCACAGTACAGGGTGAGCAAAAGAAAAAAAAAATATAAAACCACATAAAATTACATATTATGTAAAATCACAAGGCTGGGAAGTTAACTAATTGTTCAACTCCTAAATTAAGTTATTCTAGAGATGTTCAAATAAAATTAGTTTTCTTATAGTAGTTAAACTTAAAACTTAACTTAGTTAAAAAGCATACAAAAATTTCAATTTATTTTATTTTATTATGTTTTATTATTTAAAAATATATAATTATTATATTTTCAGTTTATTTTAATTTTTAGCATATCTTTTTAAGTACCTACCTACCTACTAACCTACCTATATATTCAATGCAAATTTTAAATTATTAAAATATAAAACTGTAGTTTTTGCAAGTCAAATTAAATATAAAAATAAATTATATTCAATAAAAGTTTAATTTATTTTATAAAAAAAAAAATTAGTATTTCAGAATAAATTTACTCATTAACTTAAAAGTGAATACTTTAAAGAAGTAATTTGTTTTATAAAAATTAACTTAACTTTACCTTTTTAACTTGTTAATGCCCAGCCTTGCTCAATATTATACAAAAAATATAAAATCTGAGTCTGAAGTGGCTACAGTTGGTATAGGGAATATAACATACAATAACGAAATTAAATAAACGTATTAATTATACTTAGGAAATACAATAACGAATGAAATATACATAATATAGTAAATTATATATGTAGATTTAAGTTTTCAATAGGTTTATTTTTTATTTTTTTAAAATTATTGATGTTATTATGATATAATGATATTATATATAAAGGTGTGTGATTCAATTAATTTAGGTAATATAGTAAATTATATTGTGTAATTGTGTACTACATTATATTGAATAATAATAATCTTTTTTTGACGTTGTTTAGAGTTCTTCTATTTATTTTAGTATTTATTGAACACAGTATTTAATAGATAATTTCAACGCAAAACGATATATGATTTTATATATTTTCAATTTTATATGGTTTATTAATTTATAGGTTTTATATATTACATTTTATAGTAGTCTATTATTTTTTATCCGATTAAAATGTAAAACAATAATTTCTTTATTTTAAGTTTTCTTTTATAAAAGTATAGATCTCGAAAATCGTGTTAATATATTATTCATTTTTGTGTCCTACAAAATTCTTTTTTCTATCTTACTGAATAAGATATTAAATTGTTTTAACGACCACACGTGTATTTGTTTTTTAAATTTTTAAATAATATGTATGTACGTAAATAATTAAGAGGCAATATTTTGATTAAATCCAATAAAACACATAAATGGTATACCTATATACTTAATTTTTATAATTTATAACGATTATGTTGTGATAATTAATTTGTTTGAATGTTTGTTAATCTTATAACCATATTATATAATATACCTAATATATTATTATATGATTATAACGTGAATTTAAATATGAATAAAAATTGCTATACAAATATTAAATTTTAATAATATAAAATGCCTTAAGGTGTAAAATTATCAAAATAATAAATAAAAATAATATTTATAAGAGTAGGTATAACGTGTCACACGTACGTTCAAAAAAATAATTGAGGATTTGTAATGTTGATTAATTACATTTTATATCGTTTTTATGCGTTTATATTTGTTTTCAAACTTATTTGTACTATTCATAGACCTAAACCCGACTAATTATAAGTTGAATAATAATTCTCCGCTATATCATCGAATTTACATTTTTCTGTCCTTCTCCGTTGATATATTTTTTAATTACCAAAATATTATACGTTATATAAAGCATATAGTTTCTTCAACAATAGTTTGTTCACGACATTCAGGGTTAAGAATCGGAAATAGGAACGTTTGGCGTCATAATAATATTAATAATTATTATATAGGTGTGATATATATAATGTACATTTTTATGCATTGTAGTTTTCGATACAATATAATATATATATTTTTTATGTTTTAATTGTGTTTGAAAAATGTGTTTTTATACATACATATATTATAATATACCTGATTAATGTAATTTATTGTAACTTATTACAACTCGGTCGATTAGATGATAATGTTATACACCCTTCGGTGGAAATTTAAAATAAAATATTTCTACGAACGTACGATCTTTAATATTAAGAATTTTTAATATTTTGACGATTTATATGGACATTGAATATATTTTACCTATATGTTTGAGTGTAACTATTAATATGTATTTACCAGCATGTCGTGTTATAAAATTCGTGACCTATTATCATTATACTGTGTGTCTGTGTCATATTATTATAAATTACAATATTGAAAACATCAAAACGTATTTTTATATTTAAAATTCCTTTTTAACTTTTCAGGAGGTGTTGTTGAAATTATTATAATATCGGCGAGGTACAATTGGTACAAACTACAATTACCTAATGTTTTGAATAATCATTTTTAATGTAAAATAGATAAAGTATAGGTACGCTACGAAGAAATCTGAATACCTAATATTTTATGTTAAATTGTTTTAAAAAAATCAAATCCCAACCAATAGATATGTAAACGTTTTTATTTTTCGCTGACTGTTAGATTAATCATTTTATCTTTTTAATAAATAAAATATTTAAAATACACATTTTTAATGGTAAAACGGAAATAATATAAGCTTAATGTAAATATTATAGTTAATTAATAGTTATCAACTTTTGAATTTGGAACGATGACGCCCAATATTTAGTTTATTAGAGCCACCGATAGAGTGCTCTGTACGTTACGTACGGGTCGACATCTGTCAGTTACCGCGACGGCGGTTGGACGTTACGAGCTAATTGCGCATGCGTTGTGACATACCATAAAATGGTAAACACGGAAAACCATTGGTGGAGGAAATTTGAGATAGCGTTTTGTTTATTTGTACGCGCGTTTGATTACAATCCGTTCGCTTGGACTAGTTAAGTGATACCGTCGAACGAAGAAAAATGATGAGTGATAGTGTTTTTTTAGTTTGTTATTAAAATTCGTTTATAATTTATTTTGAAAAATATTTCTATTCAAGTGTGGAAATTAAAATATTGGTTACCGTAGGACACTAGAGTAACATAATTTTGAGTGTGTATGTGTATGTGTTATTTTGGTTTTGTTTCGGTTTTTTGAAACAACCTCTAACATTGATCAACGAATTCGTTTCTTTTTTAGTTTGGCAAACACAGTTTGGTTTTCCTGATTTGTTTATTGTGTGCTATTTTTTAATTTTATTATTGGTGTATACTACCGGTTACAGTACACCCTAGGTTGAGTGATGCCCTCAACGTGAACAATGAACAGCCGTCCGTCGTATTACCACAATCATTCGTCTTACTCAAATAATTCTCTAGCAATATGCAAGGAGATCCAACGTTTTGAGAGTGTACATCCGTCCATATATGCCATTTATGACCTCATCGAATTAATACCCGATCCAATTGTCGCTCAACAAGTCAGAGATCATGTCGTATGTATTGAAGGTAAGTCCAATTTTTTGAATATTTGGGTACCTAGTTGTACCTAGTCAAATGTTTTAAATAATTATGATGCCAAGGTGCTAGCCTTCAATTTATACTAAATGTCCCATTAATATGTTGTAAATGAGTTTGATGGTAATACATTCATACATTTATTTGTTCCGTACAGAGTGATTTGTATTCTTACATACTTTTTTGAATATAATATATATATTTTTATAGTTTTATATATTGTAGATTATAGAAAATGGACAAATATCGAATCATGTATCATCTAAATGCAATTGTAACTTTTTTTCAATTATGTATTATTTATCAAATAATTATTGCTTAGGAGATTAATGTCTTGACTTATGAGATCTTTAATAAAATGTCCATGAAAATTGTTATTCATTGTTATTACTTATTACAAATTACTTTTTAACACTTCTATATTTAAAATAGTTGAAACAGTTTATTATTATAGACTATAGTTTTATTGTTATCTGTGTAATTATTTTTGGGGTATTAAAGCCATTAAATATTATAATTGTATAATAATCAAACATATTACATGGTCATCAACCAGTTTGACTGTTTGATAAAATGTAACAGCATATTTTTTATTAATGTTTTTTTAATGATTACAGTGGTAATTATATTTTATAAAATACTTTATAGCTATATCATATATAGATATAATTGAAGCAAATATTATAAATATATAGATATGGGTTTTAGGCAGACTTATAGAATTGATGATAATTTAGAAGACATAAATAAAAATCTAATTAACTATTTGTGCTCAAACCATTATTATGTCAAAGATCAAATAGTTATAATGGTAATTTAAGTATTTAATTGTCATCAAAAGTCATTTGTCTACATCACCGTATCCCTTTTGCATTATTGTTAAAGTAATCTATAAAATATTTTTTTTAAAATATTAAATATTTATGTTTAATATGTCATAACATAATAAATCATAACGAAAAATAATAATAAAGTATTGTTTGTACATATATATAGTAATAATAATAATAATAATAAGAACAAGAATAATATATACCAATAACAATTTTATAAATCAAAAATGTTTAAATTAACACATGCAAATATGTTTAGATAATTTGGTGACTTATTTACATAATTCTTACATTAATAAATTATACAAGTTTATACACTTAAACATATATAATTTATGTTTTTTAATTTAAAAATTATCTAATATATATATTGACAAATTTTAGAAAACCTAGGTAGTTAGGTATTTTAGTTTATCGAATTTTAGTAGTTAAATATTGGAATAGATTGAAATAATTAGTAACGATCAATAAGCTAACCAGGTAGCAAATATGTGGTTTCCTATTCGTAGGTAGATCTAAATTTGATAATTGCAAAAAAATTAAATATTAACGACCAGCTTAACCAGTAACAAATGTATCTAACCTACTAATTAGATAGTTCAATAGTATGATATTGTAATATCTATGACGGCCGTGAAAGAAGATAAAAATAAAATTCTACTTCCGCTATATATTGCGACCAATTGACCCAATTTTTATCCATTTTTATGTCCTTCTCGTTTCTTGAAAGAATCATCGTGAAACCGGTTAGACGTCCGCGTTTGACTTCTACAAAAATTACGCATATTATATGCATCATGCGTGTGCCCATAACGATCTAGTCGCGCGCGGCTGTCTGAAAATTTAAATATGTTTCATGAACGTGCGGAGACTTATAAAAAATTCCGAATGGTCACTTTGAATTGGATCCGTTAAAAGTTAGTGACCAGCGGCTAATTTTGTTTACTATACATAACACAAACTGTAAACTTTTAACAACCGAGTTAAAGTTTTATAAAAATATGAATTAATGTTTCAGTTAAAATTATTATGATAATTAATTTGTATTCTTACGTTCGTCGCGTTTGTTTGGTTTGATAGTTTGATACATTTGCCGATTAACATAATTTTATGAACTAATGAGATCACAAGTTTACGATGCATTCGATATTATGTAGAGTTATTATTTTGTTTTATGTTTATACTTTATACAAATTACATATACTAGATGAAGTTTAACGAATATTATATAGCCAACAATGTAAAGTCTGTTGTAGGTATTTAAAAATGCATTTCCAACTTACAGATAAAATATTACTATATTTTTAGATTATATCCATTGGTAATTGGCCAACTTACAATTGTATAGTATAAAACTAAAAACCACAATTTATATATGTAATTTATAACATTTTAAATTTAGAAACCTGATTTATTGTATGCTTATTAGTTATTATTACATCTAAACAAATAATGAAATATCGAATAGATACTGTTGGTTTATAAATGGAACTTATCATTTATTAATTCTTGTTTTTTATATATTATATTCCTATATCGTAATTATTGACTATTGTACCCCTGTAGGTAAGTTAAGTTAGGTTAAGATTAAAATTTTAAATTAAAAAAAAAATATATATTTGAATTTATATAATATATTATAAGTATTTAGCCTAATATATAAAACAAATTCATATAAAGGATAAAATAATATATATTTTTTCAGTTTAATTGCTATTGAAGTAAATTAAATATTTTCGTCAATTTAATACATTTTACAATTACCTACATATTTTACTATGGATATGGTTTACTGTAAATATCTAATAATTTTTTTCAATACGTATTACCAGGGGCGGGATAGATCACTTTTTGAGATGGCTGTCTCAGGCAGTCTGCCTGTAGTTTTGATTAAAATAAATAAAGATATCTCACATTTTCTACAATAATATTTATAAAATTCTAATAAACTATCATATAATTATAAACTACAATTATTGTAATTGTTAAAAATTGACTTTATCCCTTTCTATCTGGGGCCAAAGAATTAATAATAGTAATAAAAATAGCTAGCGAGTAGCGGCCCAAAACTTGTAAATCGGCACCGGCCCGCTACTGCGTATTACATACTTTATAATATAATGTAATTAACACATAATATAATTGTCAGTAATAACGTAAATAAATTAAAATGTAATTGACCGTATAGTATAGGTACTGTATTATACACTATGTACTCGTACTATAGAATTCTTTGGTAATTTATAAATTATAAGCTAAGTTAATGAGTAGGTACTTGAACTCTTGAAATGAACGTATATGTATATTGTTGTCAACATTAATATACAAATATAAAACTAATCTATACAACGTTAAGAACTATAATCTAAGAGTTTCATTAAAAATTCGTTCTAGCTATTTCAAGTGTTAATATGCTAATACGAGTATGCTAAATGTATATGCTACATTGTTAAAGAAAAAAAACAAATTGATTTACAATTTCTGTCTGCATTGTGTTTGTTTAATGATCAATTACGTGATCATTGTAATTATCCTTGTATTAAATTGAAATAACAATACTTAGTTTATCTCATTTCATTATTATTGTTTCCTGCCCATAACATATAATACATATAACACAGTTAAACACCACACCCCCATTCCTTCAAGTTCTAAATAATATTCAATAACATTAAATTGATATTAAAATATATTTTCTATTCGTGAATATTGAATAGATTATGTATAAGAAATATATTACAACAACTATTTAATAATAATAGACAAAATAAAAGTTAACATTTAACTCAATAATTTGTATTTATATTATTTTACTATATTAAAATTTGAATTATATATTTTGGACGTAAGAATAAAAAAAAATGTCATAACTTTTTATGTATTATACTGATATTAGTCATATCTAACCTAACATAATCATATAGATTAAATATATTTATATTACTAACATAGGACCTAAGTTGTTATATTTAGTATGAATTACTGTCCATATTGAAGTAAAATAAATATAATTTCTATCCGTTTAAATTTTTCTCCATTGTGAAATTTTTAATTGAATAATATAATAGAATTTATTCCAATAATAATGCGTTCCTAATTCCTTTTACATTGTATGTGGGTTCCGTATATAATAGCTAATAAGTACCTATGTAGGAGAAAACCATAATATATTGCGTAGGCTATCTTGATATTCAACTAGCGTACAGAGAACTATCTACTATAATGAAATGTATATGTATTGTTTATATTATATTATACTTCTATTTACACTCTATAAATAATTCTTATATTAAGTAATAACTGATTTAAGAAGAAATAAACTACTTTAATTCTTATAACTTTATAAGTCATTAATAATTTGTATTTTTATAAATTGTATTCATATAGTATATCATATTATACTTACCTATAATTATGTGTAGTCAATCATTAATATATACTGTGATACACAAGACACAGGGACTAATAATTATTTAATTTTATATAAGTTTTATTGTTTATAAATTATAATATATAATGTTTAACTGAAAAAAGTTATTGATAAAGACATTTTTTCTTATCAATTATAACGTATTAAATTAAATTTTTATTATTGTTATTAAATTACTAATATTCTTACCTATATCTAACAAATGATATAAAGCTCATTCAATACCAGACAATATTTTAGTATTTTACAATTATAATATAATGTAATATATATATATTTTGTATAATACATATATCTTTTACATGAGATTTGTATTTCATAATTGAGCATTAAACAAATTTGATTGGGAAAAAAATGAACCCAATTAAAAATTGTAAAATATATTACCCATTTATATATATATTTTTCGGTAACTACGATCAAATTACTTTTTGTTAGTAAATTGAGAGAAACAAAAGCCATAAATGTGGGATGGGTACAATAGTTATAGAATTACCGTAAATATAGTATATATTAATTTTGTTTAGTATACTAATATTATATTACAAATTTAATTATTTAAACAAAAAATATAAATTATTATGCGGGAACTTTTTTCTGTTTTACTTTTGGTAAAGTGACACCTGTAGGTGTAAATATCATGTTTATATATTTGGTGCAAATTTGTACACACAATTATTGCAAATAACATGTTTTTTAGCGTTATAACAATAGTCGAAATCGCGTAGTATTCAACCGGTCGTATGCACGCGCGGTTGCTGTTGCAGAAAAAAAATCTATGGCGGCAGCGCATTACTCGCGGTCGCCTATGACTGGTTTACCGTTATGACCGGTTAAAAAAAAATATTATAAATCGTTCAACACGAAAAAATGCACAATCGTATTGGAAAAGGTGGTGAAGAGGGACACACTGTCAATCTTTGGAGATTGTTGGCTAAAAATATGATTTTACCATGGGTGATATGAAACCCAAAACTCAATATAGAAATGTAATAAATGAGTATTCACCAGGCCTTATGATGTGCTGCTTGAAAACTTAAGGTTTTGGATTCCAACTATTTGGTACATTATTACTATTGTCATATTTTTTTTTATATATTATATTATCGATGGTTGTCATTTTGTCATCGATTCCGCGTCGAATCATCATCATGGACGAACGGGTGTATAAAACTATAAACGGAACGGTTGCGGTTTTCGCTGTGATAACGTGGATGTGTAAGAACATAATGTCTTCTTCTTGCGGGTACAACGAACCCGAAGAATACGCAACACTTGGTCCGCTTGCGTTTAGTAATAGCTGATAATAATATAATACAGTAAAACGGTACATAATGTATATTATACATATGAAATATACAACAGCTATGGAAAAATATTAAACAATTAGAGATATTACCTGGGAAGTAGAAAACCCTAAATATCTTCTTATACCAAACTAAACTTAATTCATTTAGTTAAATGAAATACTCGTTTATTAGTTTACGACAAAAACATTTCCCCATATCTAAAATGCAACTTTAAAATCTCAAATGACACTACCTACATTTTTCACATTTTTTTATACATTTATATTTTGTTATTAATGTTTCAATATTATACGTGTAAATTTAACATATTATTTATTAACTGTTTTAATTTGATTGATTAAATAAGTTTTACTTTTAGTTAGGGAAATGCAACATAATTACTTGATATACTAAATATAATTATTGCATAAATGTTTTTTTTATTCAATGTAAACAATAATAAAATGTATTATGCTTATTTTTAAAATTTTTGTCATACATCAATCAACTATATATTTTTCTGGTGGACACCAATTATATAAATTCAGAATTTGAAAAATAATTAAATTTTTTATTTTTTATTTTGATTTATTTAGCTTTTAAATAATTGTTTTTGGTTATACAATAGTATTAAAAAAAATTAGTAAATAGTGATTTAACTATTTAATATTTGTAGGTATATTATTTTAATAATAAAATAATGTATTTTGCTAACTTTCACAATATATTAATATTTAGTAAATATTATATTATAAAATAGTGTAGTTATAATACTTTAATAGTATATCTATATTCTACAAGTATATAATTTATAATTTATTATGAGAGCCGTTAAGACAAAACATTTTTGGGTTTCAAATAATGATAAAAAATAATAATAACATGGAATATTTGCTATATAGCCATGAGACATAACAAAATGATAAATCGTAAAACACAAATGATCGAAGGGACATTGACTACATTTGTGTTTTAAATATCATTTTACAATAAAGAAATAGTAAAATACTTCCATTTAATTTATTATGATCATAATATATTCCTTACCTACTATTTATATAATTAATACTATACATTTTAAACATACCTACTTAACTATATACAATACTCATAATTTACCACGGGTATAAACAAGCACAAATAATGTAATCAATATAAAGCTTTCTCTAATGTCTAATGACCAATTACTAATATATTAATGAAGTGTTATTATATTTGCAAGTTATAATAACAATACATAATAAATTAATAACTATGTATATTGTATATATAATATTATTATAGTATTTACATTTATACAAATATTTAGTTTTTATGTACTTTTTAGTTATCTGAACAATATTAAATTAGTATAATTGTATTTTAATTTATTCTAATTGTAATACAAATTATAATTTATAAATATCGGGAAAATATATTTTGATGGACTAAGGAGGAGAGAGTAACTGAATAAAATTGATGAAATTGAAACCGTAATAAATAAAAACACAATAGTGTATATAGACATAAAGTTGTTACTATATTACTTTATTGCTTTTAAAAGTGATTCGTTATTTTAATATGAATACATTTTATAAGGATGCTGAAGGATATTACATTTAATATTTGTCTTAATATTAAATGTTCATATCCGCTGTGTGTGCTGTGTGCAACTTGAAATAATTTTATACATTAGTATATTAAACATATTATTATGTTTTATCTCTGTTATGATATCTTTAGTTGACGTTTGATACATTTTATAGGTATACAGAGTAATTAGAATATTGTGTTACAAAAATGGTAAAGATAACAATAAAAACATACTCGTCATTTTTATGATATGAAACACTGATCACTCTGTATAATATGTGTATAATTGTATGAGTATAAAATGCTTACAAATATACAATTATATTATTTCAACAAAAACAATATACAATTTATTCTTACTTATTTTATTTATAATTTGTGTGTATTCGTTTGTGTTTTATATGACTTTTTTATACTTTTATAACATGGCTGTTTATAAAAAACCGGATATATATTCGCGTAGGTTGATGCTTTTTGTAGGTGTTTGTGTGCATAGTTCAGTTAGGTAGGTATAATATAAATCGTTATTTATCAAGTAATATTAAACAATATAATATTCTTATAAAACCATGTGGTATTTATTTTTCATTTCATAAAAATATTTTCTGAAATCTTAAAATCATTCACGTTGTGAATTAATAACAATTATTTGTGATATTTAGAGTGGCACATGATGATTTGTATAATTTCACATGATACATTATACGGAAGACATACGTATATATAAAAAAAAGAAATAATAATAATAATAATAATAAAATAGACCTTGACACAAAATTATTGTCGTGTCAAGTCCTATGCAGTTGTACGCCCACCGTGCACGTTATTAATATAATATACGACATACGTGTATTGAAAAATTATAATTAGGAGCACTAAACCTAGAGGCTAGAATAGTAAAACTAACCCTAATAAACATGGCGTTTGCATCCAATGCGGATTTACCGTTTAACCTTTTATAAAATATTTACGTCGCAATTTGACAAAATTGAAAATATAACATATTATAGCACGTTTATCGGACTTATTCTATGACGTGTGTAATATTAATAATATATGTTTTTAATTTGTGTGTAGATAAATCTAATATTATTTTACATAATTACATGTCTAGAAATGACTACTTAATATAAATTGATAGTTAAGTAAGTATTATATTTTATAAAAGAAATTTGAAATTAAATACTTATAACTTATATATACTATATAGTTGTACTTATATACTTATATTTTATGTGGTCTAGTTGTACTACGTAAATTATTATATAAATAATATAATTTAGAATAATATTAAATATTGTTTTCATAACTGCTGTTTTTAAGTCAAATATACAAATTTAAAACATTAATTGTTTTGTTAGAAAATACAATTTTATCCGTAAACATTTTATTTAATTACCTACTTTTATTTGTTATTTATTATTATTTGTATTTATTACTTGTTAGTTATTAGTTTAGGGCGGGGATTTAAATGCTCCAAAAAAGTACAAATGATATTCTAATAAAAATTCAAAAATAACTTAAAAGTCTAGAAAAATGCATTATTAAAATGCGTTTAAAATTTATTTATCATCACAAAAATTGAAAAGTTAAGTACATAAAAGCATACTATTAATTTTTCAATTATCTTTTATAGGCTATTGGTATATTGCATGGGTGACCAAATGTTTTTTGGCTGCAATCTACTAAAAATATACTTCACCTTTGAGAATCGAAGCCCATAAAAAATTTTTTTTTATTATTAAGTATCTATATAATTATTAAGAAACATACTATACTAACATACATATATAACATATATAAACATGTATATTAACATACATAAAATACATAATTAATTTTCGTGTTTGCCTAAAAATAAATTCTAATACGATTGACTTTGAAATCGTTTGCGATCGACCGTTTGGTCGTCCCTGCTATATTGTCTTTTGAAATAATAATTTAAATAATACATTTTAATAATTAAAATGTATTAATTAATTAATTAACTTATTCTATTTTCTTATGCTGATTATTAACTGAAAAAATATTGCTGTTTCATATGATATTGTATATGATATGCTGTTAAATATTTTCAAAGATTGAACTCCTTTAGCCCGATAATATAATTTTGTTAACAGAAATTGTATTTCTACATCAACAAAATAAATTACCCAAATTTTATTATTACTATTTTTTAAAAATAATATTAGAAGAAAATACATTTCTATGGAAAATGTTTAAAAACTAAATAGGTTTATTTTTATAGTTACTAAAAAGATAATTTATTTTCATTTCGTAAATAATGATTTTAAAATGATTCATTTTTTATCAATTAAATAAATTCTGGTGTAACGTAAAAGTTGATATATTTGGGTCGATTTATAGATTGTGCCATTTAAATATGCATGCGTAATGCATTATAGTAGTTTGTTCACTCGTATAATAATATATTCATCACATTCCGATTTGATAGAATTAATTAATATAATTGAAAGGACGGTGGCGGTCTAAAATACTGTGTCAAATCGAAATGACCTATTGAACGCGTGTTGTATAAAATATGTAAATGTACAAACCTTATTAAAAATAAGAGTGGTAGGTAAGAATAGTGTGAAAGATTAAAATAAGAAATTCGCAAAATGCAATAAGTATCGGAATACTTCGTTTAACAAGATATTTCTAATATATAGCAATGATATCTTGGTGAGGTGACAACGACGTTTATAATATACGTTTACTATTATTATTATTATTATTATATTGATATTAATATAGAACGGTTTCGATTCTCTTTCTGTCTTTCTTTCTCTCTTTATGAATGCTATAGCCTATAATTCTCTTATCCTCACGGCCAACGAACCTTCAAAATTATATGGAATTGAAGAATATACGGCCGTATTGTTATATTACCGCATGGTGGTGCAATAAAATACGTATAGCCCATTTCACCCTTCTCTTTTTACTCGAGTATTTCGTTCCTTCTCCACTCTACGTTTATAATATAGTCGTGATTGTTGGTCGTCGTCGTTTTCTCTGTGTCTCTGCACGGTCCATACAGAAGACAATCCTTTCTTACCCGCCGCATCTACCTTGACAGATTAGTCACGCCTGTATTAACAATACCGAATTTATTCGAAACAAAAAAATAATAATAGTCTGTGCACATAATAATATAATAGTAATAATTTATATAGATTCAGAATAAACCCCACTCTTTTTACAGCTATAGATGCTAGTCTTGACTTTCACCCACTATATATTATTATTATAATATGCTACCACCGCCACCACTTTATGGGCAACTCCATCGACAAAAATTGCTCAAATGGCCAATAAAAATAATTGATAAATAGAGAAAATAAAAACAATGTTTTTTTTGCGACTTTCTTTCTCGTTTGATCGTTAATCGTGTGTAAACAATACAGCTTACTCCGGATAGAATAGAATTTCTCTAGTCTTCTTCGAGATATTTTAAAAACGAATACTTGCTCATTACGTTAATTGAGATTTTGAACTTGCTTAGTCTCTTAGAATATTTTAAAGATTTAACAAATACTAATGCAAACGTAGATTAATTTAAATCGAATAAATATGAAATAACAATATATACATATATATTAAATTATTTAAATTATCAAAACGATTTATGTTATAATGGTGAAATATTATTTTGGTATCGAAATCATCTTTATATTATTCGGTTTGTTTTATATTGTAATCTAACTTTGCAACATACAAGTTTTTTAAAGTAATTTTACTTTTCAGTAAATAATTTAATTATTGTCTACTGACGGTGTTAATAAATTATTGTCTCCGTTTATCGTTTTCTATAAATAATAATGTTAAGTAATATTCAACTAATTAATAATTTAATAATTTAATTATTAAGTAGTATTTTAAAATTTGTTAATTTGTGATAAAAATAAAGAATTCAATTATAGTTATTGAAATAATTATACCTATTATTATATTTTATTATATTAGGTTTAGTATTTGAATGAGCTATAGGAACTTTTTATGTAATAAGAAACAAGTGGTTAAGTAAACATATACAACTATTAAATTGTCATTTGATTTAAACTATTTAATACTTATAATTATTTGTATAATATGTATAATTTGTTAAATTATATGTTAAAGCCTAAAATAAATAGTGTTTAGTTTAGAAATACTATTTATACAAATTCCACCAATAGATATTTTATAGAACTTTACAGTAGAATACTTTATAAATTATGGAACATATTAATTAAATACTTTATTTATGAATATAATTTAATAATTAATTAATAATCTTTCCGTTATTTTTATTTTTAAATAAAAATATTTACTACATAAATATAAAATATTTTATTCAAAATCAATATAACATATTGTTTTATCTTTTTATTTATTAAACCTATATAAATATAATTATGAATTTTTAATGATATGAATCACACACATTTTTATGGTCATTATATATTTTTTAAGTATTATTTAATAGTATAGCCAGGAATGTATTTGGTTTACAATTATGTATATTGTATGCTTTTAATAAATTTATGTAGTATAATTTTTTCGGTAAAAAAAATAGTAGAAGTAGGTTACCATTAGTTTTTTATAAATGGTACTTTAATGAGGTTTTTTTTTATCTTTCCAATAATTTTCTTACAAGGTAGAAACCTACTAAAAAATTACGAAAAAATATTTGCGCAGGTTAGTTTCCGATGAAATTGATTAAAAGTAATGTGTGTTGGTTCTTGATCATTATTTGATCAAAAATATTAATGTTAACACTAATCAAATAGGTATTTGATCTATTATCAAATCTATTATCAAATTTACAAACGTGTATATTTAGTTACATAAACAGCTATATAACATAGTATATTATATTAAGTAGGTACCTAATAAAGTATTTTTATATATTATAATTATTGTACCTTTAATACAATCATGATTCGATATTATTAATGAAATACAAATCATTTTTATGATATAAAATTAAATAATTTTTTATACCGTTTGTATTTTGTATTCAATAAATATTTTTAATTATTGATATAATAATATAAATGTTAACAGTTTTTAATTTAATAAAATTATGTGAAAAAATTTGTGCTAAGCTTATTAGCTAGTATTATTTTAAATATTTTTAAAAGTATTAAATGTGTTTTCTCAATTTTTTTTTTTAAAAAATCGTATCTAAAATTTATTTTCAATAATTATAAATCATACTATGCAAAATTTATATTGCACCTTTTATATTCTTTGTAGTACGTCCACTACCGTGAAATTAAAATTAAAAGTAATTATAAATTTCAATAACTTGTAGAGTTTTTAAAAAATATTTAATTTGATTAATTTTTAGAGACGTATTTTTTAAAGGGGAAGTAGAGGTAATATTATAGTTCGTTTTGTTAAAAACTGCATTTAGAATTTTTATTTTTCCCGGTGATATTGCAATTAATAAATTGATCTGGGACACCCTATTCCTATGTAATATATAACATAAAATCAGTTCTTATTAAATTCATCAATAGGCTATTGACTGTTATGCCCTATGTGTCATAATGTTTATGAAAATAATAAAAGGATAATATTTTTTTTTTTTAATGTTAGTATCTTAATATTTTTGATCAATACAAATGATGTTCCTTGGTGGAGTTATATTTCTAATCAAGATGGAATCATCTTGTTATTATCATCTTTGTATTATAGCTTAAATAAAAAATAAAAAAACGTGTTCAAATTGTGTTATTGAAAATGAATTCTTAAATATTATGCATATTATTTTATTTCCTTTACTTGGTAAACAAAAAAGTGGGAATGTCAATTTAGGATATTCCTCCTTATTCGTCTCTTCGGTACTCAGAGAAATTAGTGGTTTATTATAATTATTAAGATTTGAATGCAATTATATTACATTAGAAAATACGATTCAGAGCGAATCTCAATATATTAATATATATATATATATTATACTGATAATCCATTCCAAGATTTTACCACGAGTGTAAATTACACATATGTATTATACAATTACATATGTAAATATGATAAATAAATTTCAAATCCCTACGATTAAAGGAGTTATCATTTAACGATAAAAATTGCCAGTCACGATTTTCAAAATATTTTATAATTAGATTAAATAGTATATGAGTAGGCTTCTATAAAAAATTTATACCATTAAACTAAAAATTGCAGGTAATATTAACCATTTTTGGAATTAATCTGTTCCAAAATTTTACAAAACATATATATATCATTGATTATATAATATTCTATAATCAATGATATTACCTATGTTAGTACTCAAAAAATTTTCAAGTCCATACGATCAAATTCAATTAGTAATCACGAAATAAAAAAAAATTAAAATAACGGAAATTATATTTTTGCCGATTTTCCGTTTTTGAAGGAAAAACTTTTGAAAAATTCGAAAAATTCGCTGTATAAAGTATCAACTAGATGAAATTTGGTACGTAAATGTTACCCTGTAATCGGACCATTATTTCTATCAGAAAAGAAAGCCTATAAAAAAAATTGTCAGTCACGACTTTTAAAATATTTTGGAAAAAAATTAAGTAGCATATTATAAGGCTTCTATAAAATTTTCAAGTTAATAAACCGAAAATTGTTTGTAATATTAATTTTTTTTTTGGCAAAAAGTTCATAGCTCTATATTTAGCCAAATAATCAACTAATCTTTTCCAAAATTTTACCATACTTGTATATTACCAATATTAGTACTCAAAAAAATATTTTTTTAAAACTCTGATCAAAACTCAATTAATTATCACGAAATAAAAAATAAAAAATTACGAAAGTCGTAATTTTGCTGATTTTTTGGTAGTTTTTCTTCTCCTAGGGAAAAACTTTGGAGAAATTCGAAAAATAAGCTTTATAAAGTACCAAGATAATACGATTTCCTACTGAAAGCATACCCTACTTGTGATAATCGAACAATTATTTCTACCCGAAAATAGAAAACCTAACTTAATACATAAAAAAAAAATATCTTTGTAGTAATACATGTAACAATACATTCCTTGCTCCCCTCAGAATCTAAAATTTCAAAAAAGGTTTCAATAAAGGTATTTATATTTTAAATTATTCTTTATTATTATATAATAATAATAATATGATTGATTTCATTTTTATAATTTCTATCAATTTTGTATAGGTAGTATAAATTATATTTTATATATTATAGGTAGTATTTGAATTAGATTATTTATTTTACACGCTACAATATGCTGTTTTAAAAATTATAAATATTTAGGTATCAAGAGAAATATAAGAATAAACATAATTTTATGAGTAGCATTCTGCATAATTTAATCTAAATTATGCAATTATAAGTTATACTTATGTAGTTATGAGTTATGACTTAAATCTATCTACAAAATTATTATGAATGTAAGTTATTTAATCATATGGTACTTAAATACCTTATATATATAAATTAATATACACATTTTTATTTTTTATGGATTTTATTATATATATATATATTTAATCAATGTAATTAGTTTATAAAGTACCTACCTATATTTGTTATGTTAATGCTAATAAATTAGAGATTATACATTTGTTATCAATTTGTTATATATTATGTCCTTTCTTATTCACTAAAATGTACATTTTTAAAAACAATAAAATAATATATACTTAATTTCAGTTATGTGTTTTTTATATATTGTATCTTAATATCTAATTATATATTTAATATAAAACGATAATTAAAATAATTTGCTCATATATGCTAAATAGTAATGAAGGCATTTTGACTCATTATTTAGGTATTTATAATCTGATTATAGGAATTATTTGAAATATGCTTTAAATTATTATTAATATTATTAAACAATTTTTTGTTTGTTTAGTACAATAATATAATTAACATAAATAACTTAAGGAATTCAATATACTTAATGCAATTATTATTATTATGATTCATTAAAATATTAAATTTCTGCATTTATGTTAAGTATTAATATTTAAACATATTGTATCTTCAAAGTGCTTAGTTTGTTTAATTTAAAAGTTACTAAATTTCAATATAGATACAATATTATTGTTCTGTAATCATATGTTTGAATCTTATATTTTTTAAAACTTCAAAAGAATTGTAGAATAATATTATAATGATACAGTGGTATTTTAAAAAAAATTCTGAGGCAGGTGCAAAATTTTATTAGAATTTGGTAATGTATACATTTAAAAATATACATAATATATATTTTAAATTAGCCCAATTCATATTATACACATTATACATATATAAAATCAAATAAACTATATAATTATATTAATTACATAATATTAATAATAAAAACTATTCACTAAATTAATTTAATATACAAAAATGAGGAAGGGGTCCAGTACACCTGTAAATACACTACTGTAGTCTGTAATGTAAATGTAATGTAATGTAAAACCATTGATTAATTATACTGTATATATTGTATAATTAATCAATGGTAAAGCACAAATGTGTTTTTATTCGATGTTGCTAATATTAATGTTGTTATTAAATATAAATATTAATAATAATTATAATAATTATTGCTAACTAAATTTCATATCATATTTTTATTATTTTATTAAAGTGTAAGTGTACTAATGATAGAGTTTACCTAGTTCCTTGCTTAAAACCAGCAGATCGCGCTAGTTGACTAAGTTATAATAACAGATAGCGTAATCCTATAAGTCTTTAATAGGTATTATTAATTTAAAATTAGTAATATTATTGAGTCAACAAAAACTGGATGATGACTTTTGCAACACAATTATCATTCAATGTTTGCTTTGAGTATTGTAATAATAATGCTGATTAATGATTATTTAAGCAATAAAATGTATAGTTTATAAACTCGTTTTAATTGATCATGTGCAAAATTTAATAGATTTTTATTTAATTTTATATTTATATATTTTTTGACTTTTGAAAAAAAAAATAATTCTACATTACCTGATAAATATGTTTACGACCTAATTAGCATTGCATAATATAGCATATACGATAATATATACTAAATACTGAAATAACATTTACTCATTAAATGCATTTAATTATTCATTTAATTAATTTTATTTCAACCCCCCTTCCCACATAAATTCGCTTCTGTTTAGTAATATATTATCAGTTTAATTCATTCAAAATAGTTAAAGTTATACGATTTCTAAAAAAAGACTAAAATAATTGTTTACATAAATTAGTAGTTTTAAATCTTTTATTTTCCTTCTAAGTCAGTGGTGCAACTAGCAGGTGTGTTGGATTAGACTTATTTCAAGGCACTAAAGGTCCTTGGGGACCTTATTTTATTTTAAATCTCTATAGTATACGTGCATGTTAAAAATTGTATATACATTTATAATAAACTGTATTATATTGATTTATCATATAATATAAATAACCTAATTTTTTAATATTTTTAACATACCTAATTTACAATAGTTATGGAAAGTGGCACATGGAGGATTTCATTTTGGAGGGACTATTACAAATATAATTCAATAAATACAAATTTTTAGAATATTAAATACCAATTGTTATATAACGTATTTTAAAGAAGGAAAACATTTTTTTACTGGGTGGGGGGTTGCGATACTTTAACACCCTTGTGTGTGACGCTAGTTATGAAGTTTGATATGTTGCTGTATATATTATATTCATTATGTCATCAATAAGGTTATGCACTACGTATTTAATAATCATCCATATCTATATTCTATATCATGATACCTGCTTTAATATATTATTATTTTTATTATGTGATTACACTGATAACACTATTCCTAGCGTGGGGGTGTTTGATCATCGAATTCGATTACTTCTCTTGGATTGACATTAAGACACCAAAATGTTTATAGTTGTGTTACAGTTTTTAACGCCATTATACTTAGATGCTAACAATCACCTGTAACGAGGTTCAAGGTAATTATTGGGCAATTATGAATTTGAAGTTTTAGGTAATAAAATGTTTGGACTTTTTCAGGTAATTGTGGCCGGCTGTTCTAAAGTCATGTCACCACGCGTGTTCACGAGTTGTATAATTTATAAAATAAAAATAACTTTTGTTTGACACATGTATACTATGTATACGTGTCTTATATTAAAAATATACGAATAATTGTGTATAGTTTATAGTTTTATAAAAAGTATATAATTCTATTGGTTTATGAACACATTTTCATATAGTTGTTAAAATAGTTGAAATACTAAAAAAAAACGGGTATTTCAAAATTTACTGAACTAACCTGAGGCATGTTTCTTAACATTGGAGCGCAAGCTCAAATCCCCGAACAAATACTCAAAAAAAAACTCTTTTCGTATACCACGAGCTGACGTTGCGATAAATTACATATTATAAATATATATATATATATAGGTATATACAGTGTGATCATAATTTCATGTTACAAAAGTAGTGGGAATTACATACGTTTTCAATGTTATTTCCGTTATTTTTGAAATAAGTACTTTTGATCACTCCGTATAGTGTCTTTTTATTGGCCGTCGATTTATATTTATATATTTAACGTGCCTTCCCCTTTTTTTTGAAGGGGAAACGTTTCGACTTCAAATCTTTAATTACAAAGTCCTTTGTAGCCGTATGTTTTTTTTATTATTCCTTTCGTTTTATTTTTTCATTCAGAAAAGACCTCAATCCGGTATCGTTCTAACGTTATTATAGGCCTTATCGAAATATACTGACGTGATCAACATACTTAATTATCATCATGGACATCATCCGACATTATACTGTTCATTTTTTTTTTCCAAAGCCTTCCCTCTCGTTATAATATATTTTAGATTTGCTTTATTTTCGTTTTTAGATTATCATTATATATGTATTGTATATTTCACCAGTATTGCTGTGTGGCGGGGACACTATAATAATAATGTGCTTTACTCGAATTATACGTATTAAATAAATAATATTCTATAGGATACAAATGCTACATGCTGCGAATATAAATTCTTCACTACAATAATAGGCCTCTGTGTAGAATCTCATTAAATTCGATGATGTACAAAAAAAAAAAAACCGTACTTTTTCTAGGGGGTAGTGATGACAATAGTGAGAATATCTTATTATTATATATAGTGTTGTATTTTATGATTACATTATATTCGTATATTTATGTTTCCTGTGTATACGCTAAATATGAAAAAATAATAACTATATTGACAAGTTATATAGTATCATATAAAGAATATAATAACTGGAGTCTACACTGTTACAAGATGCGCGAATTTGAATATACGATTTTCGAAATGTTGAAAGTTAATAGGTACACGAATATAATTTTGATGTGTCCATCAACGTATAATAGGTACACGAATATACTTTCGATGTGTCCATCGACGTATGTCATTAATAATAGCATTAACTTTATTTCGCCAATTAAAGCAAGCAAAGTCTTATAACATAATATGTTGACAAATCTATAGGTACATTTATATTTTTGCATCAAAAATATGTACGGTTCGATATCAGTGTCAAGTCAATCGACAATAATTCCGAGCCAATTTGCAATTTTAATAAATGTCGTTCGAATACTGTCTATCAAGACTATAGGTATGATTTTATATTTAAATAATTTTCAATTGTTTTCGATTAGATACTTACGTATAAAAATTAGTTATTAATAGTAAAAAAGATTAGTAGTTTAATTAATTGCATATATGTATTGGATAAAATGTCTACTAATATTATATATATGTGTATAAAATTATATCTATATATTTGCTCTTAAAGGGATTATATTTAATGATATTATAGCGGCAGTTGTATATTATGTGATTATCTTATTATGCCACTAAAAGTAGCATTAACGTTGAAGGGTAAACATTTCTTTAGAAGTGACGATTTTCAATAATTATTCAAACATCCTATACACGAATGTAAAATAAATTTTAAAAAAGTCAAAATTAGCTACTTGCATAAACTAACATTCGATATACGAGCATTATCACAGAATACGAATCAAAATGTGATTTAAAAATACTTCGGCTAGAATTACGACTAAATTACGATATTTCTAATAAATGTAGTTATTATTATAATTACATAAACAGTAATAAATAAAAAATTACTGTAACACTTTCACCGAAAAGGGATTTTCCAATTTGTTTAATAGTCTCCGTAAAATTTTAAAATATCAAATATTACTTGATTGCTAATATTAATTTTATTTTATTTTTATATTTCTATGTTTGTTAGTATCAAAATAATTGTATAGCAAAAAGGATTTCAGTATAATTGAGTGCTACAGGTCTGTTAAATATTTCTGTACGTCATTCACGCTTTGGATATTTCAACAAATTTTATGTTTTCGGGGAAATAAGGAGAAAGCGTTTTTGAGAGTAATTTATGACCTTTGTTTGCTGAAATTTAAGACTAGCTGATGTACAATCTGCGCCGCTCGATGATGCTTACGCCGCCGCCGTCGTCAGCGCTAAACTTATTGAAAAAGTTCATCGGATGATTTTTCACGCGTGCCATTGCCAATCTGTTGCCCCTCCTTGAAAAGTTTTTAGTGTGACAAGTATATATTTTTATGGTTTTCGTACATGTACAAAAACAGAAACAGGATTAATGGTCGCCAGTATGGTCATAAATACTCTCAACTGTCTTGATTTTGTTTTTTAAATGTACATTATGTATCGAATTGGACGATCCTATTGCGATTAAACTTACAGTATAGTTTTTGGAGCTATATAATATATTATATAAATACTTAGGGTACATTGATTCTATTTTACATTTTAGAGTGTATATATACTTGAAACTATTTTTTGGTTACTTTCTTTAAGCTTATAATAAATAAGTAATACTATAAAAGTAATATTTGGCAAATATACTATAATACCTATACTGTATCAACATACATAGGTTTTCAAACCAAACACTGAATTTATTTCATAAAACTATTTTGAAATATATTTTATTTCTTTGTAACGTATAATTTATTGTCATCATGAAAAAACTTAAGGTTTTCTATTTGTTCGAAAGATCTATTCCTATATAACAAAAAGTTGCAACACCTTTATTGTAAATAGGTACTATTATATTATATTGTATTTGTATATAGAGAAGACATAAATAAGGTATCTACATTTTGTTATTTTTTATAATTACGTTTATTTTTTTATTTTATTTGTTACACCAGCTGATGATGCGTGATAATTTATATATTTTTTCTACTTAATTTTATTATTTAATTTAGTATACTAATTCAAGTTGAATAAATCACTGTTGATTTAAATATTTTGTAATAAATTCACAAATTAATTTTGTTAATTAGTTTATTATAAAATATATTATAGTTAGGTATTTAGAATATCAATTCAAAATGGTATATATATTGTAATTTAATAATTTGCAAATTAAACTTATGTAATCTCATTAGGTATGGTACTAATCATAAAATTTAATTAATATTTAAATTTTTTGGTACCTATTTCATCATTTAATTATTTATAATTTCTATACGTTATGTGTATAAATTAAACTAAAATTAATTACCTAGAATTGTGTGTGTGTGTGTGTGTGTGTATAAACTACATAATATGTAAGTATTTTTATAATAATATTTTATTATTATTATTATATGCATGTGTATTGTGTGGATGTAAATGACGGTGTATCATATATTTTAATTTCATGTATAAAAATCTTTATATTTATGGAACTAATTTCAATAATAAAACCTTGTAATTTTAAACGAATAAAGCTAGTAGAAATTGAGTGATAAACAGGTAATAAAGTTTGTACTTTACGATCACGACCGCGGAACGTGCTAAATTAATACATTTTATTGTGGTAAACTTGTTATTAAATTTTTGCTGTCTATGGTGTGCATATATTGTATATACTCTATTGTTGATGTTGACCCTTTAAAATACTCGAACAATACCGTGGAGCATTTTATGTTTAATAGCATTTACGATAAATATGTAACGCAACATATTTTTCTCATGTATCTCAAATTATAGTGCGCGCCAGTGTCCCTTGGGCTATTATAAAAACTTGTTGACAAGTGTTGTTCTTCGAACTTAGTCATTGTACTTTGCGAGAATATAAAGTAGTTTGCCAAAATGCGCAATGAATTGATTATAATTCGTATTATTTTTATTTTTCATACGTTTCTCGTACATTATATATTTGGCACGAAATTGTGTATACAATGTGTTTCAGGGTTATATAGCCAAACTATTTGTGAATGATCTCATGGTAATAAATGGAATCGAAATCTTAATTTACCTTTTGAAAATTCGGAACTCCTATGGTTGCTTACGTTATTTATCAGTTGTCTCATTTAAATTTAAATTTATTACAAAACTATAGATATACTACTAGCTTTTTCGCTTCTCAAAACTTTTATTGTGATGATATGTCACATGATTTTTGAGATTTTCAGACGCTAACATCTGTCAATTGTGTGCAGGCATATAAAAATAGGGGTTATTTTAGACACCAAACCTTACTGGGAAATCTATCTTTCATTCAACTTTTTAGAAATATTCCAATAAAATAATAAACTATCGTTTTAAATTTTTATAATTAATTTCAATAAGAACTTTGTTATTTAAATTATTTTATTTTATTACTTACTATTAAATTATTCACATAGGTAATATGTAATTATTTGACCAGTTTTAACTTTATTAATTACCTGTTGTATTAGTGTTGTAATAAAATATAGAACTGTATGGTATAGATACCGTGAAAGAACCTTTAAAAGAACCGCATATTACTATATTAGTAAAACGCAAAATAGGTTTTCAATTCCATTCACTATTACCATACTATTCTCAATATTTGGCCGGAAAGCTCTGAAGTTAATATAATGTTCATAATGTTTAATTTTTTTACACCATAATTTTTTATGAAATATTTACGCAAATTCATACATTTCGTATATTTCTTTATTTGAGACATTCTACTCGTATGATCCTAACCCTGCAGTGTCTACTCGTTCATGACGTGTAGAAAACGAAGTATCAAACGCTGAGAGGAGTGTATATAGTGTATTCTATCAAAACATATATAGAAATATGTACTCTAGATCCCGCAGTTGTGTACTTATCGTGCAAAATAGTTTAATAATAATATGTCGTTGCGAATATGCGGCACATCCGTGACGAATTAAAAATGTGTAAACTATAAAACGGTTGTAGCGACACAATATATATATATATAAATGTGTGCACATGCCCATTTTGGTTCGAGATGAATTCCATCGGAATCCTTGTCGTGTATATATAATATGTATACTGTATAGGTAACATAAATCGTCTCATCTGCGAGGCAAAAAGTCCCAACGGTTGTTTTTCACCTTGCCCTGTGCCATGATAATAAGAGAGCAGAATACTTTTCGGCGCTCCCTTCTATTTTTCGACTCCTCGAGAAAAAAAATCCCAACTCACAATACTACGGTTTTATATAAATACACTACATACAGGGTGATCAATAAGTATGAAAATTTCGGTTTTTAATTAGTTCTTAATTAATATTATGTTTTAATTTTGATTTTCAATAATAATTTGGAACCACGATACGCAAAATTATTTAGGATTATACGATAAAACTTTAATTTCACCAATATGAGGTATACCTTAGTGGTTTTTTTGGGTCAACTACTTTTGTTATAATTGTGTAGTTAAATTTTATTTTAGTAATTATGTGTAACTATTTATACATTTATATTATTTTAAAGATGTTCAAACTGTTTTATGGCCAATAAATATTTTATTATATTATATTATAATGTACGTTATATATGAAAATAAGAATTCCGAAATTTACGTTCAGGAGGTAGCTAAATACCGCAATATGTTTCATATATTTTTTGAACACCCGATGTATACTCTCGCGTTTACCTATATATATATATATATATATGTGTGTATACTACTATGTCAAAAGAACTTCCCTTGTATACAGTATGCGCACGCTGCTGTCGGTCGTTCCGACCATTGTGTCTCGCCCTTTTTTCTTTCTTTTTTTCGCTTTTTTCGTCTCCCAATTCTTTTTATCGTTATTATGATTATTATTATTGTTATTATATGTTCTTCGATTGGGATATACAGTATACATTATAATATATAGGTATATAATAAGCGTATTTCGGAACCTCAAAAATAATCGGACCCCGCGTTGTAACACAACTCTTTGATGTTCACGTTTACGTATAATTCGAATTATTTTATGTTGAGGTTTAGGTTGTATATATTATTATTATATATATATTGTAAATATACGGTAAAAATTCGTACATCGGGCTTCATTGGATCGCGATTTTTTTCCTCGTTTATCATAGGTACGTATTCCCTGTCAGTATTAAATTTCTTTTATATAATTTATTATCGTGATGGAATCTCCATGGCATCTTTCCTATTGCAAATTTCACATATTATATACCTATTTATATATATCTATAGATATAATATTATACGTTATACAAATTATACGGTACAGCGAATATATAATATAGATTTTGAACGTATTGTAATGCTCTCACGTTCACACGGATGACCTATTATTATGTATATAGTAAAATATAAAATATAAATATACATTAAAATAAGTATAATCAACGTGACTTATGAAAATTATAATTATCAATTACGTGTATAAATGTATAATATTGTATATAATATTTGTATTATACTTTTGAGATCTGCTTAACTGTTTAATATTGAATGATTAGTCTTATTTTTAACTTTAAAAAAATATACATTATATATTTTAAAAAAAAATCAATAACAGAATCATCTATAGGTACAACGGTAATTTAATAAATTGAAATAATTTTTTACCCTTTCATATTTATCATATTACGATGATGTTTTAACCCTTGGAAGGTTGACTCGCGTTCAATATTCGGACACGCCGACCCCAAATAGGGTTTAAAGACAGATGTACTATTGTGCTGTCATTTTTGTGATTATAACTTTCCGGGTTATTACACATTCGGGTAATTTTAAACGTATTAGTCTAATTTAAATTTTAAAATTACACATACTCGTATATATTTATAACGGCTTAAACGTCTGATGTCTATCATTCGTATTTCGTTACACATTACCATTTGTCTAAAAGGGTTCACAGATGGGTATACTATTTATATATATATACTTTATAGATATGATTTCTGCTTAAGTGCATAACAAAGGTATACATCAAATATCCACATAATGATTTAATAAAATCCATCATGTAATAAGTTTATAACAATCGGATCAAAAGTATTTTATTTGAAATACATTTAAAATGTTATAAATTGTATATATATTTGCGAGAAGGTCTACAATTTTTTTAATATTTTAAAATTAAAACAAGTATAAGAAATCTCTACCCTATATTTATAAACTTTTTTATTAGAATATATTGTAAGTCAATTATGATTTTTTTTTTTTAAACATGTATAGTTACTTAAATTAATTTTTATATTATGTTTTTCATAGTAATTAAATAGTTCTGTGTTCATATTTATAATCTTTATTTCATTATTTGAATATCAAATATTCCAGTTCAATATAAATTAATTTAATGTAGGTATTGTTTTACATATGAAAAAAAGTATTCTAAAACAGTAATATATTATAAACAGTATACCTACTTAGTACTTCTAGTAGCAGACTACTTTAAAAGTATAAAATACAAGTTTTATGTTTATAACGCATCTCTGACGGTTTTTTAACGTAATGTTTAAATTATTTAATATTCCTTTTTTTTAAACGGAACTTGAATACATTTATATATATATATATATATGTAATTTAAATACCTATATAAGAGAAACATTTGTGTAATAATACATTTTGTTTCAGACCAGGTTTCCCATTAAAGGTGATGAGGGGTGGGCTTTTTTCTATGGATAAAAGCTAAAGGGTGAACACGTTATTTGATGTACAATTTTATGGGTAATTTGAATACCAAATTAATGTTCACCGCGATTATGGGAGGACTATAAAAGAAAAAAGAAAAGAAAACTTCTACAAACTGTTCAATGTAAAATAAATATTTAAATTCGGCCGATGAACTTTCGTTCATCTTGAAAATAATAAAATAATAACTATTTTATTTTTTAAAGAAAAATATTTAAAATTTAAATGGTTAGGTTAATATATATTATAGAATATGAGGGGAAATACGAATTAGAAAATACATAAAATGCATTTGATAATAAAAAATAAAAACTATTAAAATGTTTTAAAGGTAATATTTCTAAATATAAATTAGGTAAAAATATTTAAATTGTATTAATTTTACTATTAATTATATTGTCTGCTAATAATGAAAATTCACCTAAATTAAATGTATAAGTTTACTATATATATACTGGTAAGAGCCTAAATTTTTAAAAGTGATACCTAGTTTAAAACTTATCGATGTATTTATATAAAGTTTTTTAAAAAAGTTCTGTTGTTTTCAATTTTTTTATTATCTCAATTGGTAAAACTAACATTAATAATTTTTGTAAACAATAAATACGATTAGAAAAATATTTGTTCTATTATCATCAAACGCCTAACTACTATTATTCATTGGCAGCTGTGAAGTTTTAAATCAAACGCCTTTCCATTACTTCACAAATCTGTCAAACTTTCAATTCTCTCTGACAGCATTTCCTCTTACATATATTTCTAGTTTATCGTTGTCAACTATTTAAAGAAGTATATATATACCATTTGGTCATTTTTCATTTCCTGAATGTGAATTTCAGATTATTATTATATTTTTTGGGGGAGTGAATGAATTAATTAAATTTTTTTTGGCGTCGTTACAAAACACATTTTTATTCCTTATATATATCGTTATGTATATTCCAATTTGAGTAAAACGTTTAAAAAAAGATTTCCTAAAATGTTTTTAACATCTATCGTATTATATAATATATATTATAATACTAAATTACTTGATGAATTGTTTTGGATAAATAATTTAATTTATATATTCATGAGAAATATGTTTGTTGTAATAATTAAATAAATATATGTTTCCTTTAATTTTTTGTATTAATAAAAATAAAAATAAATAGGAGGTACCTATACTATAAGTAATTGTGTAGTTGATTATCATAATAAATAAAATTAACAAACTTGCCACTATAATAATCAGCTTATAATACAAGTATAATATAATATTATAATATTTCGGTATTATAATATTATCTATCATAATATGATTATTTGAAATACAATGAACTTATGTATAACAACCCTTCGATAAGACTCTAAAAATCTAGAACCTGCGGAATAGGTTAAAATATTAATTATTCAATGGTTTAGTTCATCAAAGCTAATCCTATATTACAAATGTTAATTACTTTTATAATGGACTGTTGTATACGTTTAAGAATATTGTCTTAAATATTTTTTATACAATTTTTTTTTTTTATTTTGTTTTGATGTATTGGCTTAACAATATAATAATAATCTATTCTTCCTTTAAATCATAACTGATTACTGCAATTTATTTCGGTTCCTTGGTTTTCAGTTAAAAGCTATTTTCTATATCCATACACGTTACACCATTCTATAGAACTATTGAAAACGAATAAAAAAAAAAACCTTTAGTAATCATGAGCAATTTACCAGTTAGACGAGCCATCTGAAATATATTTTGTTCCGGTTCAAAAAATACGTCTATTCCTATTTCCAATTCTCTCGTCCATCTGCACATTATACACGCCTTCATGTATTACAATAATTCATCCAGTTGATTGATTCGTTGGATGTTATATCTGAAACTAGAAAATACTGATCTTTATTACCAAAACTAGATTGTTAGGTTCCTTGTAGATGGTCATAATATACATATTTTAAGTCGCTTTTTTTGCCATTTTAATTATATCACACTGACATTTTTATCATTCTATTCTAATATAAGTTATACGTTTTTATAAATGCTTTCAAATCCCAAAAAATGTATAAACGCGAAAAATATTTTTAAATGATTGAAAACTGTACTAACGAAAAAAAATGTTATAACAATAGTTACCAATTAATTCTTTATTTTTCAAGATTTGATAAGTTATCATTAGGATATTCTTTTAATATTTTTTGAAATCATTGGACAAGGATAAGGGCATTTAAAAATATAAAATTTTAAAATCACCATGTACCCTATATTATGCATTTCTGTAAAATAATTGTTCAAGTCGCATTTACCTATAATTATTTTTGTAATATAAAGGCTTATTAATTGCTGTATGTTTCTTAAATGTATTTAATAAACAATTCGTTAACCGGAAATACATATTATGCAAACTGTATACACTATCGCTATATATCTATACACGTATACATATACTTGTATAGAGGTATTTAAAATTTAAATCTATAAATAAGTAAACAACATGCTATGCCATTTTCGTTATAGTTGATTTTTCATAGTTTGTTTCGCCATTTTTAATTAATCCTGAATACATTAAAAGTTTTTATTCTATTTACGATGACGTTAACATTGTGTCTTCAACTGTCGTGTTTAATACGTTCATGTCACCGCGTTAATACTTTCAAAACAATATAGTTTATTTATGAAAAAGACAAAACATATATAATAAATATATATATATTTATATATATAAGTAGCTACTATAGGTATTAGGTACATATATAATAGTTTTTATACTTATGTCGCAACTTATATTTTCGAAAAAAATACAGTCTTAGTTCGATTTAAGCAGTTGAATGATTAAATGTACAATTAACGAATATAATATATGTATATTGTATATATATATTTTAAACTTAAAAAAATTTTAAATTTTAAAAAAATTACTTTAATTTTATAAAAGGTATATGAATAAATTATGTTAATAATAATTTGATGATTCCATTTTTCTGTGGGTCTTTGATATTTAAAGTTTATAAGCTATATGGTATATTTACCTTTTCCCTAGGAAATGTTTTAAATATTTGTTTTAATTATTATTTATATTTATTATAATTATTTAATCATCTATTGAGAAAATAATGTAAATTTATATTATATATTATGTATGTATATGTTTGTGTGTATTTTTATTATAAACTTTATTGGTGCAGTATGAAAATGAAAATTGTTTTTTTTTTATATAATCTCTTCAATTTATCTGCTAACCCGAATATTACTGTGCGTGTATTGTATGCGTATTACCAAACCCTCTATAGCCCTAGCGCTGGACTTTAATATGCCGCTATTATTGGTCCGTTTAAAATTCGCGTTAAATATTTTGTTATCTATGTAGTCCCATTTGTATTGTGTGCATTTTTAAATATATACTTTTCTAATATATTTGGTTTCGGGTAGGCAAGTAATGCGCGTGTTTGGCACTCGTCGCTCCGTTCTTTGGCGCGGTCGCATTGCTCTGTAAATCGAAAATTAACTGTGATTTGTTGTGAAAACCTTCTAGAATAAATAAATCCAATAAAAAAGAGACAACAAAAATTCGTGTGATATTCTGGTTCGACTCAGATTTCTGACCGTTCGGACTTCCATGTTATTCAGTTAGGCAACAACGTCTTTTTATTTAATTTCTAAAAATTATCTATATAATCTGTATACACAATCATCCGTATATGCACATGCGCATGCGTATTAATTCAAATGTCCCAATGACGAGAGTATATATTTTATGTACGGCGATGGGTTTATAGAGGTTTTGGTAATACGCGTACTGTATACCATTGAATATTGGAGGATTTCGTTTGTAGGTTTAGATACTCTTTGTGAACGTAAACATAATCGTTATTTGTATCGTAAAAAATATCAGTATCGATTGATCCTAAGTAAATATATATTTTTCGTGTATTCTTATGTGAAACCTGGTATGATAACATGTACATATACTTCAAACATGTTTTTCATGTTTCTCTTTAATTTTTTTGGTAAATATTCATGTATAAATGTACAATGCAAATCATAATTGTTTATTTTTCTCCAATACATCATGTATCTATGCTATAAAGCAATCTAAATATAATAGAGCAAATCTCCAAATAGGCAGAAAAATTAAAAATACATTTTGAAATTTCTTTTACTTTATTTAGAAATTGAGTAGTGGTATAATTTTTTTTGGAGTTTTTGTATGTAAATTTTAATGAGATTATGAATGATTTACGTAAACTGTATATTATATTTTTATTAGTGATTGCAATATAATAGCAATATTAGTAGGTACCTATATGAAATTTAAAAACTTATAAAAATTATAAAATATAATTAACGAACTCGATATAAGTTAAAATTTTTAAATTAAATCTATGTATATATAGTAAAACTATATCAAGCTTTTACTTTATATTTAATTTATAATTATGATAGGTAATCTAGTTGAAAATTAATAATAATTGCAACTACTACTAAACGATTAAAAAATAAATCTAAAAATGTTTAACATAAAAGTAAAAATTCCAAAAATCTAGTTGCATTATGGTAATATCATTATACTTATCATTTAAACGTTATTTGAAAAATTACGAAGATTATCTATTATATTATATATCTAACCGATAGAGTAGTGATTCACCCTATAAATATATGCTTTATGCGCCATCGAAATATAATTAAAGTTCAAGTGAAATAATATAGCTTTCGTGACGTAATTCGTTTGAAAATAAAACTAAATTTATATAGTTAGACGACGCCTCTTGCAGTTTCATTGACCGTGACTCATCATCTAACCCGATTATATTTTCCAGAATCTTTTATTTTTAAGTCGACTTGCCGTTCAATTTCGGTTTTCATTAATGCGCTAAAAATAATATCTTTAGTATATTACATTTTGGCAAACACGAAACGTAACGCTAGTGTAGCACTTAAATAATAATAATTAATCGCCAACTACGCGGAAAGATGGTACATAATTAATATGCTCTTATTGTTAATTTCATTTTTATCCTATTTGATCTTTTGTATTAATTCAATGTTGCTATATTAGTATATAAAACGTCCGAAGATAATGCAAGCTCTATAACTAAATGTGTATCCTAATATTTACTAAACATATTTGATTACTTACAATAATAAAAAATATAGGTAGGTCAGGTGTATATTCTGCAGTCGATTATTTGGTAAATATTATACAGATCAATGATTGATATAATTTTATTATGTTATACTCTATTAGGTACTATAATCGTTTTCACAATGGACTTTAAAAAATAAATTATACTATTAAACATTGGTTAAATTATTATTATCGTTTATTGTGTAGGCAGTGAAAATATAATAAATACGCACCTATAATTTATATATTTATAGGTAGGTACCTAATTTAAATAATGGCAATTAAATTGAAATTCATATTTACTTTTATAGTTATATTTATAACGTTGATGATAAAACATAATTTATGTTTATATTGATTTTAATATATTGTATAAATACATTATTTTTGTTTATACCGCAAAATTATGTTATACAACAGAGTGCCTCAACCGTGTCTTAATCGAATTTGCGTGTTATATGGATTAAGGTTGTAAACATTATTTATACAAACAGCTTAAATCATTGACCAGAACCATTTTTAACATAATTTATAATGTTTTTGATGGTTCTATTATTGGACTTCTCATGCTAGTCATGTCAAATTATAAATTCTTACTTATATTAAAGATTGTATATATTTTTTATTGTTATACTTTATGTAATCACTTTATCAAATTTTTTAATTAAACAAATTCTGTAGAATATGCACAGTCTAAATTTAAAAAATGCACGTATATTATACTTGGGAAATTGTGTATTTTAGTTATTAAAGTTGTACAAAGTATAAAGCATTGTTAATTTATTAAAAATATGCATAATTGAAATAGCTATTATTGATAGCAATAAAAAATTATATATTTTGTATCGGAGAAAATGTTAAGAAAATCATAAATTAAGCTTTTATAAGATATATAATAGTACATATTTCCAACACAAAAATTGATAAAAGTTTTGTGATATATTTTTTAAAAAATATGTGTTATTAAATTTTCGAGTTAAAAACTTACGATTGTTACTCAGTAATATTTTCTTTTGTCATTATTTATTGCTGCGCTTTCAATTCTAAAATTATTTTTTTATCGTAGAAAAAACCTAATTTTTTTTAAAATAAATATCGAGGTATTAGTGTAAGATGTCCATTACAAGACAAAAAGTATATACTAATGTATAAACCTATGTTCATTTTTATTCAAATCATAAAAAAAAAACGAAAAACAAAATATCTAAACAAAGATAAAATTATGTACATTAAAAACCTCATTAGGATTAGAATAATTATTTTAAATTAAATTAAGAATTATATGCATTGACAAAATAATTCAAGTCCTATAGTTATCACTAAGGTAACATTTACATTATTAGATCTATACTTACTTAACGTTAGTACTCGTATATAGTCACACCGGTCATATATCAAGACTAAGAATGCAATATACGTAACTTTTATATTATGTTCATTACTTGTATCTTATGTCTTTTATTAATAATATGATACTTTCCTATATTGTTATATAATTTAACAAATATTATCTAGAATATTTATTTTATGTAATATTTTTTTTAAAAAAAAGTAAATAAAAGCGTTATTTATATAATATAAAAAAAAAACAGAAGTTGTAAAACTGTTGTTTTTCCTCTTTTCCCTTCTAATGGCATATCCTACCTGATTGGCACAACTATATTATATATACGAGTTTATATAATACTCGTATTATATAGCTAACCGATAATTTTCATCCGGAAAATTGTCAAAATTATCGATAATATAGATATTTAATAAATTATATATTTAAAAAATGCATAAGGTTTATTTAACCTATTTAGTTTAATAAGGTTAAAAAAATCGAGGTGGTTTCTATTGCATTTTTCATTTTTTTTTGTTTAAATATTATAAATTCGTTAATTATTATATACCTTAAAATATATGAAAAGGAAACAATTACTTTGTCTAGTTGATTAAAAATGTAAATTTATAATTTTCAAGTAAGTTATAAAGTATTAATATGCATTCATAGTTTAATATTGTAATTTGTAGAAGAGATATTTAAATAAAATACATTACAATTTACACATAATGTAATTTATTATTATATTATAATTTACATGATTATAATCTTATTTGTGATGTTTATTAAATATTATATAATATGCGAACATATAAATGTACAGTTAGGTATGTGACATATAATTTCTGCCGGTTTGTCTAGTGTTTGATTTCATCCGATTTAGTTCCTAACAAATATGTTTGCAAATTATATACCTATTTTTATAACATGGTTGCAGTAAAAGTAAATATACATATAATAATTATATTATATATATTATATTATTTTTACAAAATTAATTTCGGTATTTCGCATGTCTGTGATAATTGTGTATTATTTTTACATGGGTACTGTACTAATAAATTACTGACGCTATAGAAAATAATTTCAACAATTAAAAGAACGAGTGAATCGGAATAAATTTTAACTGTTTCCGTTTGAAACGCGAAACCGCGTCGGCTCGTGCGCCCTCCACGATCTGCATCGGTAACGCGCGCATGGCGCATGTATATATATTCTTATCATTTAATACGATCGTCATAACCGTACATGCAATATATAATATATTATAAAATCTTTATACGACGACTTGATGATGAAAAACAACCGACTTAACGATCTTTTGCGTGTATACGTTTCGTGCTACCGATAGCCTATACCTATCCAAAACCACCGGACCGAAACGCGACGGCCGTACCCTTATAGTTGAGTATACACGTATAATTCCCCCGTTGGAGCATTGTTTATTATTTATGACCTCCTTTCGCTGACAGAGTTGGAATGTGCGAAACAGCTGTACGTAGGGAAATATCATCGATGTACGCGTTTTATTGCAGTATGAGCATCATATTGTAAGACATGATAAATCCAAAGGCTGACTTGTAGCGACAACGCCGACGAATTAGTACAAATTTTATTCGATAATACACTTCGAACCCCTTTTTTTATTTCATTTACTGTATTATAATATTATACGTTGTTATACCTACTGTTTTCCTTTACAGCTCCTTAACTATCGTATATAATATAATATATTATATACACAATACACAATAATATAATATTATACACAAAAGAACGGCCCTAGGCGTTTTCCCGTATGAGTTTGTTACCATGGCATAATAATATTATCCACCCCCTATTGTTGGCACGAGTCCGGATTTAATGCAGGCATTCACATATTATTATTGTATACACACGTATAGACGCGGATTGCGTTTTATCAATTAGCAGCTACCTTATTCTCGCAAAGAAAATTAACTTCATTATCTTGTCTTTAAAAATCGAGTATTTTTTTATTCTCGTCATTGACCATTGAACATTAACGTTACTGTTGGTCCTGAAGTGCTTGTGGGTATTGTTATGATTAAGACCAAGAATGTTCTGTTCTATATTTTTATTTCATTTCGGTCCAATCCTTTTTGGAGTATGGTTAGGTTATTTTATTAGGGAACTCGAGTATGTTCAAAATAAGTAGTTTTTCTTGTACATTTTTTATATATACGTATACGTATATACTAAAAATTGATTACTCCCAACATTACGATTACTTAAGTTATTCGTAAATCCAAGTGAGAAATTCTGTAGAGCTTTTCTGAATCTGAAGTTTCTTAAAACACTTTGACCGTTTATGGTTACAAAAAATGTCTTTTGACTTGTACTCAAAGTTAGGTATATTAAAAAACATTCATAAAGTTTCTATATTAATTTGGATATTATTTAATTTAAATTATTGCAATAAACCTATGTATAATAATTAGATGGTATAGGTATTGTAATTTATGCCTTATGTCTTGTAGTATATTAATACATAGATTTATGTTAATATATTCATTGTTCAATATTAATTAATCTTTAATTCAAATCGATGATGTTATAATAGCTTAATTTTAATATTTGTACTTTATATAAATTATTAAAACTAATGATTGTGTTTTTGTTTTAGGTATGTTACAAATACAAATTAAATTATATTATAAAATCTGAATAAAATAAGAAAATGGAGGAATCATTAAATTTAAATTGTAAGTAAGATTTTAATCTTTATAAAAACATAAATTCTATGGTACCAACTATTATAATCGTCTAGATGGATACATTTTTAATTTTATATTTTATAGGATCTTGGTGCTATAGTGTATACGATTGAATAAAACGTTTTAAAATTAAAAGTTTTTGGTATTTGATTAAGCTCTGTTGATATTAATTAAAGAAGGTATTGGACAATTCTATTGGTATTGAAATACAAAATTAAAACTGAGAATTACATATTAATTTGACGTACACTAAAATATAATAATGAATCGTTCGTTTCATTTACTGTAATTTAATAGCATATACATATATGAAAAGAAGACGATTGTAATAAGTAAGTGTCGATTTTTTTTAGTTCTTATACAATAAAATAATGACATTAGCGAAGTTAAAATATGAATATATTTGTACTTGTATTATTTGATATTTTGGAAAATTTTCACCGGGGTAATTGCTTTTCGGTATGTATATATTACATAATATAAATGTAAGAGCAACAGCAGATGTTTATATAGTTATCCCATACAAAAGACCTCATTTCGTGGCCTAGACGTATGCTGAGAATCTTGTATATAATGCACGTAATAAATATAATAATTTCGAATGATTTATCGATGCAAATCCGCGAATAGAAGTGTATGGTGTGTCTATCGATTTTTTTTATGCTAAATATCGAAATTATTTTATATATATATATAAGAGTATATGATCCCTACGCGGCCTTTTCGCAAGTACAAAATAGTCATAACATCATGCCTCTTGTTGAGTTTCACCTTTATGAATTTATAATAGGCATATACATGCAGTACTCTCGAATTTGACAGTTGTGACTGATATATTTTTTTAGTAAATTAAAAAATCTCAAACTGACGTCACTTATTATATTATAGAAGTAAACCCCACTTCTACTAACCGTTTATTATAATAATATATACGCGCGCGACCTATTCCGAAGTCGACGAAGGGCACACGCGTTATTGTTTTTTTTTTTTTGTTTCTTTCGTATATTTACACAATGTCGTCATTAGCGGAATACAATATACCTAATCGTATATCTTGAGTCAACTTGTTTTGTATAATACGTAAAAGCATATCAAAAATTTAAATACGCTTCGATATTATAGTGAAATTGTTAGATTTTTTTTGTTAAAAATAACCAAAATATTGACAAAACTTATAAGCAGGTAGACAAAAGCTGGTTGAATTACCAACATTGAATCGAACTACCTATATAAATATATGTCACTTCCATGTTATTTACTCATTTTACTTTGTAGTTTTTGTAAATAAAAAACCTCAAAACAAAATGATTACTGTACTTTATAATACTACTATGGAGATATAAATAATAATGGTATAAGGATTTAGTATTAGTTATATTGTATATATCTACTATTTTATTTTAAAAGTTATCCTATCGAAAACCAAGTTTACTGACCCGAAGCCAAACTTATAATATATAAATCGATTTAAAAACCTATATGGGGATTACGATCAAAAAGTTTATATTAAATTCATGTATAGGTATAACTCTACCTCTATACCTATTTCTGTATCACACTACGCAGTTACAAATGATTTTATTCGTCCTTATTCGAATATAATATGTACTCTGTATTATTATAACAATATGTCTCTATAAAACAAATTTATGAACTCATGCATTAATTTTAATATTCTACCACTCAAAAACAAACTATTAAAATAAACCATTGCCAGCAATAATCTTAAGTGATGGAAATAGTTGATTTAAAATTCTATTACCTATTAGTATAAAGAATTATTTCTACACGTATTTTAAAACTTTTTCACGTTTACATTGAAAAAACATTTTTTTTTTTTAATTGTATATAATTATGTATACATTATATATTATATACTGGTTTGTAGTAGAAAAAAAAATATTAACATAATCTTATTGAATAAAATATATAAAGTCATCAAAATATAAAATAAATAGGGTTATGGTTAATTAGGGATGTTCATGATTTTTCATTCCTATTGCATGCGCATTCTTAGGTAGGTAGAAATTCGTTTCGTATTATTATTATATTATTTGTTATTTTCTGTTTTATATTTGAATCTAAGTTTTTATATATGTATTAAGTTTATAAGTTGTATTGTTTATTTATTTTTTCGAATTTTATGTTGTTAATAGAAGTGTACAGGTGCTTAAATATAACAATCGTTAGATATCTTCCATTTTAAAATTTATAAGTATTGATAAAACTAAACTTAATTTCACTAAATAATAATGATAATAATAAATAATAAAATAATGATAATAAACAATTTTAAATACATTTTTTTCAATTTACCATGCATATTTAACCCATTTAAGTACATAATATACAGATTAACTCTAATATATATATAAATGTCTAATATAATATTGATAGTTGATTTGTGATAATAAAATAAAACGGTGCTGTTTAACGCACAAGTCCTAGATTCGTGGATTAAAGGGGTGGCGCTGTCCGGCTCATTATTACATACTCATATTGTATATAATATATATTATATATTATAATCTTGTCGAACTACACGCGGAGGCCATTCAGTCGATTTAATTGCGATATTTTTAAATTTGCATAATTCGTCGCAAGGTGGCTTTTTTAGTGGGCGGTTCATATTTAAATTTTCTTTTAAATTTTATATTTATTACCTATTGATATATTATATAGTAATGCAGTATATGCACGTATAAATACACATATTATATTTTATACATACACATTACACATAATAATAAATGTAACACGCTGCTGACGATATAATATATTATTTTAATATTTATGACCACAGTATCCGTTGTCGCGTGTGTTTTTCTCGTTTCGAATAACATCTGTCCGAATCGAAATGACTATCGTAGTACAATAATATTATATAGGTACCGTGTCGGATTTGCGCACAGTACATGCGCGAATAAATACATTTGACTATAAAATATATTATACACTTCCTTTTAGTTTTTGTTTCGGCGATTTACATTATGTCGTAGTGCGTAAATCATATGTTTATTTATTATATCCGCAAGACAGACCGGACACAACGTCACGACAACGACGGGTTTTCAGATACTATCTAACCGATAAAATATTTACAAAAATAAACCCTCCTCTTTAGTTCTGATGGTAAATCTAATCTTTGTCAACTCAATGATATGAGCTGACCAAACCTGTGTGTGTTTTACGTATACATCCGTTGGAATTACAACGATAAGTTATAGATAACAGCTGTGCAGTCGTATACCTGGAATAATATCTCTGTGTAAAATATTTATCAATTTACAGTGTTGTAAAAATAATATTCATGTCGAAAAATAGTGTATTTTATAATATAGGATCGGATAGGATAAATGTACTTGTAAATTTAATTATTTTATTTAAGTACTGAAATTATTGTATTGGGGGCCTGGTTATGCACCACGGAATTGCCAAAAAAAACAATACACACGGAGGTGTCAGATTTGACAATTTTAGATTTAATAACAATCTAATAATAGTTTTTTATATGTTGAAATAAATTGATTTACAAAATGTTTTATAATAATGAAATAGATAACAAATATATTTTTCACTCGATTCACTTCTGTACGTTTAAAATATTCGCGACTCGTCCTAGTCGCTAGTCCTAGTCCTATTATACTCTGTATATTATTTGTTTTTACACTCTTATTGCCTATTGGCCACCGTATAAACTCATACATAATCTTTTCTAATTGCAAACACTTCGAGTCACAAAAAGGCATACAAATTTAAGTCTTTTAGATAATTCATATTATGTTCATATATGTAATTCTACGTGATTTATATTTGCAAACAATTTATAAAGTCCTATAGTCTAACAATAGATCAGTGGATAAATCCATTCATTTATATCTGCTCAATTAATTTGTTTTAATTTTAGTAAAATAATATCTTATTCGAGTATATACGTATTTAAATTTCGTATTTAAAGTTGAAAATTCACACTTATATTATGATGTTAATATATATTTTATGTGTGGTAGTATAGTGTTCCAATTGACGTACATTATATTTATAATAAGTAAATCAATAATTATATTTATAATTCTATTTAGAAATAATTATATTGGTGTTGAATTACAACAATAAATGCAATACATAATATGCATATATTAATAATTAGTAATGTTGGCTAACGATATATTTGTAAATATCAATATCGATTTTTCCAATATCATATCGAAGTACAATTTATTATTGTACCAATAATAATTATATAGGTATATATCTAATACATTTTTAATAATACTTCTTATTAGATTTTATAATTGTGTTTAGGAAATTTAATGTAATATATTTTTAAATGTGTTTTTAAAAACGAAATAAACATACATGCGGTAAAATATTATTTTATGAATGTTCATACCTATTAATTTGTAACATTTGAATCAATTTTTGAACACATTTTTAGTCATTATTATAGTGGTCAAATTTTAATCTTATCTAAGTCTTCTATATTGTTGGATTATTTTAATTTTATTATTTTACTACTTTAAAAATATTGATATCATTGGACAACACTATTATTTCGATTTTAAATGTAATGATTAATAGTCTGCAACCGTTGCTTATGTCATAATTTTCCTGTGATGACAATCACGCGATTTGTATCTGGTACACATTGTAATATATAGTTGACTATATATTTCCGCCGCACTGACCTATTATTTCAAATTTGTATACCGATCCATGCATTCTGAAAATTAATATCCGACTTGCGTATTAGACGATTTTCAAATCCAAATGTATAATATTATGTTTAGAAAGTATGAATAGCCCAATTATATAGCACAGAGAGACGTCCCTATAACATGCATTATAAATATTATAATACAATACGTTTAAATAAATATAATATACGAATAATACGCCAACGAAAATGTCCGATTTAATTATACGTCATCATAATAATGTACGTGTATTATAATAGGTAGTATAATACGTGTGTTGAAAGAATTTTTTTTACCTTGTTTTTCACGTATTGTATTTTACAACGAATGTTTTTACGATTTAATTTTTTGTTAACGTCAAATTACAAAAATATAAAAATTTCCCTGTTTGTACAGAGTCTAAATTTACGTATAGGTACCTATAATGTGTATTACATATACGTTATATACGCAGATGCAGAGACAGAGTCCAGTTTTTAATTCACAGCGACTTACATATGACTTTTTTTGTGCGGACTTCTCAGAGGGGTTTCGTTCTTTTAATAAAAATTGGGGTTGATTTAGTGCCTTTTAATGAAAAGAACTTAGTCATATTTTTGTGTGTTTTTTTTTTGTGTTTTTGTGTTTTGGTGCTCGACTCCCATATCGCCAACAACAAAAGTGTCGGGGAATTTTTTTTTCTATTTTTTTTTCCCAGGATTCATTACTCAATTAAATTAAAATATATTACTTATTATTTTGTTTAAAAAAAAAGTAATAATAAAAGAAATTTTACACAAAGGTGTCACAGGCACGCAATATTTCTTTCCCTTTTTCCTTTTGCCGGCGCATGCGCCTCTGTTAACCGGAACATCTGTTGCCACCGGTATCACAACCGCGCGCCGTGGTAAAAGAATCGTGACCCTACTCGCGGCCACATGACACGGTCTGGCTCGCTCTCGTCGCACACTCCGCCGTGATCGCGCCTCGCCGGTAGACGTGCGTTTCACCGTTACTAAAATAAATTTTGCCGCAAAAAAGTTCGTGAAAATTTGTTCGATCTGTCTTACCGATTTACATTTGTTTTCAACATTAAATGCGTCCGCGGTGTAATTGAAAATTTTACGATTTGTTGATGTGCAACCGGCTGTAATTAATATCTACTAATAATAATCCATAATATCTCGAGCGTGTTGGATAATTAAAAAAAAAGTTCGGAATTCACGTCCCGTCGTGCAGTAACGATGTTAAGTGCCGCCACCAAATGGGTGACGACGCCTTCGTCGGAGCCTAAAACCGAAATGGGACCCCCGTCAAGTAGGGGTGCGGTGCTCAGGGTGCATGAGTCGTTTTTGAGATCTCTGAAACGTAGGTCACTCCGGGTGAAAAGATCCAAATCACTGGTAATTGCGGAAAAACGGAATTCAGGTATATAATATTGATTATGTCCAATAAAATAATAAAATAATATAGTTTATAATAGAGATATTCCAATATAGTTTTATTCTATAAAAACGTATCTTTCATGCACAATAAATTATTTAAAAAATATTAACGCATTAGTTGAATAGTTTTTAAATAGAGAGCACGTTTTTTAGAATTCCGCGTCAAAAATAGCAAAATTATTTAATAAAAATTATTGGTTGTTCACTTTTTACCCATAATAGTATCCATTTTTTAATAACTAATAAAATGTTTTGTGAAAAACAAACATTTATCAAAGTTATAATAGCTTTTACAATAATTTATATATTTTTATTTAGGATACTCAGTGAGTTTAATATTTTTTTTTTTTTTACTTCTGTCTCCAACTAGATTTAGTTATTACATAATTATTTAATTTTGTATACTTTTTAAAGTTTAGGTAAAATTATATGCTCTTTTAAGCTGTATTCATTATTGAGATTAAATGAAATGTGTGCTTTATATTCATATGGTTATATAAAAATTTGCCCATTTTTACTGTGCTGCAACTTCATACCGCCATACTAAATTGATTTTCATCGTTCATATAGGCGTATAAAATATGATAATATTATAATATACTTATGGGTAACGTTGTATCTTTCAATGTATAATTGACGTATTCAATCAAGTGAAACATTTCAAATATATTTTTAATAACCATCTTAATTGATTCCCCAATATATGTATTATAATACAACCAGAACTAATTATTATGTATAGATGTCCTTCACGTTCCACATGTATCCCTATCATTTTTAGATCAAAATTTGATATAATATTACGCATCAAACCGAAATATATACCTAGTTAATTTCGTTACACATATTATATATTTATATTAAAATTCAATATAACATCACAAGGGGACAAACAAACAATATGTTTGTATATAATCATATATTTTTGTTTGAATTACACTATTTGTAAATTCGTTTATTTTGGCTGTAATATAACATGTTTGAACATAAAAATATTTTTCACGATATTTGTGCTGCGCGTAATAAATTATTATAATACGCATTTTGTATATTATATATATTATATAATGATGTATCAAAAGAATTGACAATTTTACGTCAATTTATTTAAGAGTATCATATATAATAATTTTACGAATTTTATACATATCATATTATGATACCTATATTGTTTATTTTTATTATACATACTTTTGTAAGAAAAAATGTATGTAATAAATTGATATGGAAGTTTTTTCTTGCATATTATAGTTATTTTATTTATGAAAATGTATGTGAAAAAATTAATTAGTTTTAATTTTTCAAACACACGTTGGTTGATTGTATAATATCTATATAAATGCTACATTTTTCAAAATATTTAAATTCCTTTTTACTGTCATCTAATCGTTTATTTCATTTATTTCGAATTCTTTAATTATAAGTTCTTATATTATTGTTTCTTTGTATAGGTAATATTATTATTAAAGTTTCTAGATAAATATTCTAATGAAAATATAGAATAGAGAAATGATAATAATATAAGCATATTTCGTTAACGAAACTAAAAACGTTATTCGTTGTCGAAAAATAAATACGGTATTTTATATTTTTATGATAATTCGTTATTCGTTTCGGTTTTACGCCCATAAGGTATATATTTAGGTATAGTTGTTCTTAACGGCGACCGATGGCGATGGTGACAGTGGCGCGGTTTCACCCGCCAAAATAAAAAATGACCCACGGCGCCTACTAAACACACTTACCTGAAGGGTTGGATATTTTTTGGCGGCAAACATAAAATGTTGATTTATATACCTACGGAATATACATATATATGTATATCTTTATATGTATATATAATACAATAGTGGAGGATTTCGGAACAGTATTATTGTTTTATGTATAATGGACCCCTAAAATGAATGTTCTAATGAATACAATTAAAGATATATAGATAATGGATTGACCCCTTTGGATATTTTTGTAGCAGTTCTTTGGAAATATTGTATTGTGTTTTTAACTGCGTGTTCCTTATATAATTTCCCTTCGCCGACCCTCTACACGTTAAATTGTGCGTGTACCTTTTAAACAAATTGTTAAAATCAACGTCGTTAAAAAAAACCATCTAACGAAAACCTTTTATTTTACATCTTACTTTTGGCAAATTTTTATTTAATGCATTACATATGTTTATAAACGATACCATCATACTAATTGAACATATTCAACTTTGGCTTTAAGTTTAAATTTAAACGCCTTCCTCGAGTGTCGAGATCATATTGCGTATTATATGTTGTATACAAATTTTTGTTTTTTAACTCTTTGTTTCTGTTTTCCAAAGTTGGTATATACAAATAAAACGTAACAGAAAAGAAAAAAAACGACGAAATGACTTGTAAACATAGGAAGTGGAAAATACAAATGGAAATGTACATGCACAAATCCCCGTTTCGGATAATATTTGTTCAGCTGTTGAAAAAAAAAATCCGAGAGAGAAATGAGAATAATGAGTCGCAACGTAATATACGAATATATTTAAATTATATGCACATATGTTAATTAAAACCAATTAACGGATAACAATTATATATTGTATATAATGAGGAAGCAGTCCACACATATAAGCCAAATTTTATATGTTAACAAAAATGCAAAATATTTTTTTTATTGCACGATATTTTCAATTAGCAGTATAGACAAGCGCATATATACTATAGTTGTAACTAGCAATTTTTTATAGTTTCGAAAAAAACAAATAAATAATCCGCTTTCAGCTATAATATTATAATATATTATATACGCATGCGTGTTTCATCCAATTACGATAGTATATATATATATATATATATATAACTACCATAATATACAATAATAATGCAATTTACATGACAATAAAAACGTGTTTTTATATTTCTTTCTCACTAACTGCTATAGTAATGAACTAGTGGTTCCCCAAACAACATAATATAATAATATATTATGATTGGCAGTATATAGTGTCGAGATGGTCGACAAATGTCTGCTACGTCTTAAATTTGCATACGTCTTTATTTTAGTTCTTTTTTTTCTTACAACCACAAACACCATTGTATTTATATTATTCACAATTTTTGGGCGTACGCATGTCCGAAATTATATATGGCGTATGTATCATATGAACACGACGTGTTTAGAATATTGATCTATCTATATATTATACGATTATATATACGATGGCAGATTGTCGGTTCGCGGCGTTGTCAAGAATGTATATATATACATGCAATACATTTTTTTGAGGTTATTAAACGCTTAAAAGAGCCACTCAGCCACATAGGTGTCGGAACCCATTGAAAATAGTATTACACAAAATAAATAAATAAATGTTCCCAACGCGCGTACGGAATTTCAAACCTGCCGGTGGTAGCGACGGCGCAGAAAGACGTGGAAGAGGCTTTTCTTATATCCTGCTGTATATATTATGAGTATATACCTATATATATTTTACGTGATCGGATTACGTTTATTTGAGAAACTATCTGGTGGAACAAGCACAGGACGCGACGATGACGATGTTGATTTGAGCTTATCGTTTACACGCACATACGTATACTCCACCGGAAACGCACAATATAATATTATTATGTTTTAAACTAATATACCTGCATAAATAATGTATATTATGTCGATCGATTGAACTATATAATATGTGATAATAATTATAATATGATATTTATTCTTGACCCTCTTTACTTGTAGAAACTGATTTAAATTTGCTTATTATACACGCGTTCCCGATACAAAATTCCTGTATTTCACAATATTTACCTGCAGATGACCTCCCTCGCCACACATAAATTTACAAAATTCTATATATTTTGTGATGTATCGTTATACTGCAGGACTATTATACTTAGATATAGTATATAATTTGAAAATTTCTGTGATGGAAAAATAGCTCTATATACATTTACATACATCATACATCTACTTCGACATCGTATAAAACCGCGATCGAACGATGATTACTGGATGATTTAAACGCAAAGTAATTAGTAATTACGTATTTTAAAAATATGATAATAATGTATATACAACTACTTATAAGTACTAATAATATATATGTATAACTACGAAGAATATAATTTACATAATATTTTATTTGTTTATTTAACGTTGGAACATTATCAAAATACGATTGGCTAACCATAATACCACACTGACACTACACGTTATAAGTGGGTCATCAACAAGGTACCGAAATAATTATAACATGTAAAGAAGCCCACGAAAACACTTCCGCGTGGCCGTGTGTTTCGGGTACTTTGAGTTAATTAGGGTTGAAAATGTATATTGTGCTCGCTTACGCAGACATTTTGGTAGGTATATTCTATGCCACGAGTTGTGGCCATGATAAATAAATCCGTGATATAATTCAAATATATACACATGTATAATAATGTAAATTTTACGGAGTTTTTCTTTCTTTTTCGATTCGATTTCTTCAGTAAACATTTTAAAACTGTTAATAATTTTTGGACATAATTATAAAATATCTAAGATTATATTACCAAATTATGGAGCATTTCTGGACATTTTCTATAGTACCATAAATATGTAAACGTTTCGTGATATTCCATAATGTTTATATAGACATTGAAGACCTATAATATATTCAAAGTGAAGTTAATTATATTTTTTTTTCACTACATTTACCATTCTCCCCACAGACAAACCGCAAAAATCTTTTCTGCAGTGAGCGATATTTAATTTAAATTTTTAACGAACATATTTTAAATCGATTATTGTACCAAACGATGATTAAGGTTAGTGCTGATGTATACCTGCGTGCGATACCTTATTCTGATCTATGTAATATGATATTGTTACTCAACAATTCCATGCAACAACCCCAAAAAACGGTTTAGATATTTCTTTTAGATTGTAGAATTTGAAACAGAAAGTAAAAGTTCTTTAAAATATTGGTTTTATATTATATTTATATGTTAATGACCTCAACTAACTATTTGGTGATCCAAAATTAGGTCACGACCAATACAGAGGTTGAGAATCACTGCTGTATACGATACGATTATCCTTACTTGTGCGTTTTACATTTTTAATCTTTAAAAGCCATGTTGTTATCTACGCTATATAATAACACTATATACTCATAAAAAAAAAAAATTGTATTATTATAATATGATTACATCACTCGTTAAATTCTGTTAAAATTCGCCTTTACATCATGATTAAGATATATAATATATAATACTATATTTTTGAGACGTTTATATAAGTTAGTGTTAGTGTGCAGTGTTGACGCATAAATACAAGTGTAAAGTTGCAATATTTAGAATGTAGGACAATATAGGATGATCAAAATTTTACGTTACAAAAATAGTGTTAATTACATAGGTTTTTAATGTTATCTCTATTATTATTATTATTCGAAATTCTGATCACATTGTAGAAAGTACAAATACACACACTCACATATATATATATATATATACATGTATGTAGGATGATATACATATTGTCATGTTGTGGCTATATAGAGACATACTTAACCTACCTAGGTCTTTGGAATGTGTTTTCGCAACAATAAAAAGGGACTCATGTATAAATAATAATCGGAATAATTTTAACTAGGTATACTTTTAATTCGAAATAATACAACTTTCGCTCGTGTTTAATACAACATAATCATTCATAATGGAAGTTTGGTTGTTTTTTGTTTTTTTCCCCCAAACATTAGTTTGCGTGATGTGAAATTAAGGGAAAATAATGCGTGCAGTTTATCGTATCGAAGAATCTAGGCGCCAACAGTCTATGTTAAATTGCGTGCGTGCTACCATATATACCTCCCTTTTTATCGGCTTGGCGTCGTCTCTGAAAGGGATTATAGTCTGTGGATAAAACGAAACACTTACATCAAACTTACGTTACTTTTTAAAAAATCCTACGTTACTAACAACGTTAATTGTTATTATTGTTCGGTTTAATGTGAAAAAAGAATGGCTATATAGTATATAAGTATACTGTTTGGTGTTTTACAAAATAATTTTAGGATTTCAACTTTTATATTAAATATTGTTGAAAATAAAAAATAAAGTAATTATGCCATCAACGAACAAAATTATTTTTATGTCAATCATGATCTGATATGTATTTATTATAATATTAAAAAAAAAATGATTTAAGACTACTTACTATTTTTTTTCACCCATAGGCACAAATAGTGTTTGAAATTTTTGGGGGGGGGAGGCTGTTGCTCAGGTCAGGATACTGGATACTCTTATAGTGTTTTTAAAAACCACTAAAAAATAATTTGTTTTTTGAGGGCTATAGTAATTCTTGGTGACTAAGCCCCTCAGTCCCTCTTCTATTTGAGCCTATGTTCCCATCATTTTCATAATAATTAATTATATTATTATTATTGTATATTATAGTTATATATTACATAATTATATCAATTATACTAGTATATTATATTTAAAGTGAAAGAAAACAAATTTCTTGTTATGCATTATTATTGTTCCTTCAAAGTTCAAATTATTTTCGATTATTTCTTCTGATTGAGTTAACCCTGAGAGCTATTTGTTATTATATTGCGATTAGAAGGGTCATATCATTCTCTTACATAATATATATATACGTTTCGTGAGTTTAAATCAAATTATAAAGTTTGAATTAGATAAGTTGTTTCGTTGGAAGGGCAAAAGCAAACCTTTGTCGTGTCATATATAACTTTGATTGGCTCAGACGAATACGTATATATAATATAGAGGGTGCAGATTGTAGAAATTCGTGTCTTACGAAAACACCACGGGGAAGATACAATACGGTATTTAGGCAATCACTATTATTTTTATAACAAACAACTGTATAATAACGACGAAAAAGGTTAAATTTAGTATAAAATATATAAATTTATAAATGTTCTTTAATTTATTTTATAAAATCATTATTGAATGCGTTTTTCTTTTCGTCGGACCAAAAATAATATGTTTACCTATAATGCATCCAAATATATATATATATAATATATTATAATCATGGAGAGTTAGCGATGTTTATAATCGTTAATCATAACGGTTTTACTCATCTTTGACATAACTACTATAATAGTAAAACAACGTTAATACAGGGCGATCGGGAAACATCGCCTTTTAACAATTAAATTTAACAGATAAAAAATAAAAGTAAGGAGAAGTTCTCAATTGATTTTCAAACGTTGACTTTTGGGAAAATACCCTCCAAAAAAACGTTTAAAAATATTACCTCTCATCTCCTGTAGGATTCAGGATCATTCACTTTATTTTGCATATTAAAAATGATAAAACCGTTGTTACATAAAATTTCGATCAACCTGTATAATACACGTGGGTGTTCTACCGTGGAAAATAGAATGTTCAAAAGCTTTATTCTGTTTCGTCCGTTTCCTTCGCTTTCCGTTTCTGGTTTTGTTTATTTGCTGCACGTAAACACGAAATTCAGATGTTGGCCCTCCGTATAAATCATTGTCACTTGTATAATACTATGTAGTATATTATAAATATGTGTATATTATGCGTTTGCAAAATACCCACAGTTTTATCCATCTATCATATTATTTGCATTCGACTAAATTAAACGCCCAGTACCTATCTAGATATATTTATAAATATTATATTATTTGCCATTGGCGATGTGAATGCGTGATTATTCCGAAAACCGTACGAGTGTATATCTATCAAACGACTGTTATTTTTGGTATTATGGTCATTATATATCATATTGGTTTCTTAATATTGTTCTTACCTTACCCTAGCAGTTTAGTAATAGAATTGAAACATCAATTTGTTTAATATCTTAACGCCCTATTGTAAATAACTTATATATAAATATATAAATATAGGTATTACGCATTATAATAATTTTCTTAGTAATAAACTAATAACTTTGATTTTATAAAATATAATCTATATGTAGTATTATATATAGATTATGTATATGATAAATGGTAATATCCACGGAAAATATATATATTATTTGATTAGGGAAAAAACTTACTAACGTGTACATACGTTTGGCAAAATTTAACGAACCTTTGTCAAAACTTTAATTTGAGAACTGCTGGACTATTGACACACACTCTGCAGCTCTTTTGGCCATCATAATAAAATATATGGATACCACCCACGACACTGTTTACAATAACAATGAAACAACCGATAGGTACACTATATTATTATTTTATTGTTAGAAACTCACTCTTTTGCGGTGGTGAAATTTAAAAGAAATGAACATGATTACATTTAACAATATTAATAATAGGGTACAGTGAATATAAAATAAGTATAATTTGTTAATGCAGTCATATATAAGTACTCGTATTTAACAGATGATTGTGAACCGTGTCGGACCGTCGACAAATCGTTAAACTGCCCACTTCCGGTAGTTTTTTGGATTTTCCTCCACGTGCAGGGGAAAGGTTTTTGCAAACCTCTGTTTGCAACTCGCACGCGTACACTGTGATTTTTTTTATTTGTTATATAATGCGTATATATTATTTTATATTATTTTCATGCTCGTGTCGATATATCCAGGTAAACTATTTTACGATATAATACGAGTATATGGAATCATAAAGTGTATAGTAAAGTTAAAAAGTACGTATAAAACATACACATGCTAAAATAATAAATCAATGGCATAAATTTGTATTTGATAAATAAAAAAATAATTAAAAATTAAATCCCTGTCACTATACAAAATAATAATAATAGTTCGTATAATAAAATATAAAAATTTATAACTATTGCATTAATACGATTTACCCAATTCGTTTATTTTCTTTCTATTCTTTAGCTATACTGGTTTTTATTTTTTATATAATATAATTTATTTTATTCATTGAACACTCGTTTTTCTTGTATACAAGTATAGTATTTACTCCCTACTGTGGATGATTACGCAATATAAATAAATAACCCTATTCTCCATTCTTTTGTAAACATTTCTTTATATGAGAATTGAGATCCGCTCGCATATTTAGACAGGTTGACATAATTAAGTCTCTATTCGATGACGATATATTCATATAATAATATATTTGACCGTTATCGAAAAACGTGTTTGCCTGTAACCAACGAAGCTGCGATCAGAAAAAAACAATTATTGCAATCCCACATACCCTTATGACCAGTATTATAATTCCTGCTAGCAAAGAAAGCCATGAGTATGTATGCCATACTTATATTTTCGAAAAAAAAGAACATATTTTTGTAAAAATTGTAAATTTAATAAAAATACATCTTACATCATAAAACAGTATAATATGTACGTATATACAATATAAGTATTTGCGCTGGTATGTACATACCTATTATTACATATTTACATCAATATCTTATTGCTTATCATTTATATTTAAAACATTATAAAACTAAATGTAAAAGTACGAATGTATAATATATAATATAATATGATTTTTAGAAAACATTTAAAATTTATTGAAATATTATAACCTTATAGCAAATAAATATATATTGTAACTACCATGTATGATGATTGTAACATACGCTTGAAAAAATGAATACATTTCTTAGACGTTTATCTTTAAAAATATGTTCATGTTTTTTTAAAATACGGATTAACCAAATTATGATTTCTAAAATATGGTAAATTGTATATGAACCTAAAAGAAGTACTTTTAATATCTGAACATTTCTGTATAAAAAAGTAATTTTTCGATTTTTTAGATACACGGTCTCCTTTATACTAAGAGACTACTCCTCATGTACTTTACTCCTTTACTGCCCTTATACATGGGCAGTATAAATGTATAAATTGTAAGGTATATCTTATCTACAATTTTATAATTGACACTTTTGCATCTTTCATAATTATTTAAACCTGATTAAATTGCATATTTGTGTATATATAAATATATTACATATTACTACATAATATTTTGTTTCGTAAATATAGTAAGAATAACTTATGTAATATATTATATTACGGGAAATATTGATTATCACTTATCAGAAATTATCGATAGTAATATGCCTATAACGGCAATAACGAAAATACTTACAGGTAGATAATAAAACAAAATAAATTCCAAAGAATAATAATAATTAATTGTTTTTATTTTTTCAAATATAGTTTACTTCGTAGTTTATTTTTATTTTCACACGGGGAGTGTAAGTTAATGAGAATAATTTATAACAATGGGTTTTACGTCATTAACCGATAGTTTTCTATTTAAATTTCAAATTAAAAACCTTAACAAATTACTCATAAATAGAATTAAAAATATTAACTAATTGAAAATGATTAAATTATTCAGAAATCATAAAATTTGGTTTTACTTATTTACACATATTTTAAGATTTAAAAATCATATCATTTTTAATGGGTTCGTAAATAGTTTCAAGTATAATAATTTAATTTTATAATCAAATTTTTGTAATATTAACACGTGTATCGAATTTCGTATTTGTATTTTAATTCTATTATAATAATAATAAATCCTGCAGGATGGTGGTATATATAGCGATAGCAAGATTTCTTACGAAACCATCATTAATAATATAGGTATAAAATATTATATGCGATTATTGCTATCGTACAAATATCATCACAATTAAGACTTTCCAATTAAAATTATATTTGTCATAAAATAAACATTACTAAAAAATGTATATTTATAGTCTATAAATGTGATAAAACACACATTTGATAATAATTTTTAAAACAAAAAATCGAAGGTTACGAGTGATCATAAATCAAAAAATTTCGATAAAACAAATCAAAGTAAAACGAAAAATATTTTTTTGTCATATTTTATTCGTGTAAGATTCCTGGAGACGTAATTGTACCTTTTTCAATTTACATATTACACGCCATATATAATACATAGGTACTATATTGAGATGGTCACAGTGGAGTTCTCTTTGTGTATTCCGGACATATATTTCCGAAATCGTCCAGTTTACCTGCTTAGAACCCTCTCTGGTCGTACTTTAACAAACGTCGTGTTGTGTTTTCGAACAGTCCTGTGGTGCATTCAAAGTGTACCATAGCAACACACACAAAAAAAAAAATAAATAAGTGGGGAAAAAGAAGGATAAATCGATGAAGCCTTTAAAACATTTACATTTTCCTAGTCACTACGCATATATAATAATATATATACGACGTGTGTTTCTATACTAGGGGAGGTGGTCGAGAAGTATATAGTATGCAAATATAATTTTTTTTATGGTCAGAGAAACTGAAAGCAACGAAGAGAAACGGCTGCTTAAAACAAACAACTCGAAATTGCAAATCTGGTTTGAACGCTCTCGATTTCACAACGACAATAATATATTAAATTTATAATAATTTACCTATGTACTACGTACAATTAATGTTATTGTTGGTTAAGAATTAATTCTCTCGAAATGGTGTCCCATTGTTTGAAATTAACTAATATTTTTGTTTTTATGGAGAGAAAATATAAATACAAAAAAACGACGATTTCTATACGTTGTATTATGTAGTTAAGATTTCTCACATAAAAAGAATATGCCTACACTTACGCATTATTATTAGGTATATTATAATTTAGTTGGAGAACGCATAGACGTGATGTTGTTAAAATTACGTACGAAAGGACAAGGACTACTATTGTTATGTAGATTTTCCAGAAATTTAATTAATCGCAATATATAAACGAAATTGTACAAAATAATATATATTATAAACATAATTCTCATACAAACATATAATAAGTAAGTGCATACAATATGCCCTTCGTGTATAACATTTTTTTTTTATATTTCCAAATGAAAAAACTTACACAATTGTTTTTGGGACATTTGATTTAATTACCTATTAAATAATTTTAAAATTAATTATTATACTGCGATTTGCATAAAAAAATTACAATACTTAACTACGTATACAATATAGAGTGGCATTAATCGGAACACAGGTGTTATATGAAAGACAGTAATCTGAACGGGTTCGAGTGTACTCGTCGCATCCGCACCACTATTTCATAAACATTATACCACTATATGTACCAGTGTGCAGTATATAATTTTGTATATTCATGTAAAAACGAAGAAAATAATAATCATTTTTTTTTATATAATATGAGTACATCGCACGTATGTGTGTACACTATCTTGATTCTTACAAACGTAGTTCTTGCCTGTCAGTACTTAAATATTAAATTAATAAAATAAAGATTTATGTTCAAGTATAAAAAGTAATAGTCTAATAAAAATTAATGGTAATCCGATAAATCGATAATCTGAACCTACCAAACCTTCCTCAATTCCGTTTGAATTATCGAGACTACTTTATTAGTTTATTGTCGGATAGCAGATAAATTGTGATAAGTTATAATAATTATTGATAAAAATATAAGTAACATGAATATAGACAATATTAGAGTGAAAATTTGAATTTTACACAAAATTATTAATTAATTAATTATTATTAAATTATATCTTATTAAATTACTTCTTATTATAAATGTTGAGGGATAATGTTTTGCGAGAATTCTAGATCCACACCTGTAGCTGATGACTATGCCTAATAATATAATGAAGATCCGAAAGGTATAAAGTTAGACTCGTGCCGCATGTTTAATTATTTGTGTTAACATTGAAATGTCCAAATCAGTATTAAAAATACAGTTATCACGCATAACGAATGTTCGCATAAAATTTAATCGAACTTATTTCCATATCTTATAATTATATGTACTACCTATATATTTTTTGATGTGTTCTGTTGTGTGTTTGATTATTTATCGCTGCTGCGCATTAGCGTATATTTAATAATTCATAAGTGTCACTTACTGCTTTATTTGGGTATATGACATTGCATAGGTATATACTATTATTAGATACATAATTTATAAGGTTTGGGACAAACTTTTCCTTAAAATAAAGGATGAATAAAATATAATTATTAGCAATAATCGTGTAATCTATAATAATAATCGTAAATATTTGTAATTTTAATTATGTTATCAATCATTATAATGGTACATTGGTACCTACTAAAACTAAATATACCTATATATATATGCAATCATAATTTATAATTTAAAATTATTTGAATCAGTTTTTTATTTACTACCATAAGATAATTTTATATAATTTTTAATGTTAAGGATGTTCTGAAATCTGTAATAAATGTGTTAACTTTAAACACTAGTTACTTTTATATCCATATCATTTTTTGCCAGATACCTATAAGTACTTGAGAACTAATGTACTAATTACTTATTATTATTAACAATATTGTTTAAACAATTATTCCATTATCTATAATTGATTATTTTAAAAATGTATACAATTTATCGATAATACGGTTATTTTCAAATAAAGAATCCTACAATCACCAATCAACTCTACTCCTTACTCGTGAGCAGTATGTAAAATATACAAATAAATAAATTTAATGTAAATAATAATTATTATTTTTAATTTATGAAAATATACTATACAATTTCAAATTATACGATATTTTCTAAATTTATTGAGATTATTTTATTATTAAAGATTTGTGTTACAATGAGTTTATTATATAAATCCTAACTATAATATTAAATACTTTAATCAAAGATTTAATTTCCGTTAGTTGTTAATCGAGCATTTTTTAACACAATCTGTGTGATTATTCGCTTTTTTATATTAAGTTGGTGCTTAAAATTTTAATCATACACAATTAATGTATACATATTCTTTATATTATACTGCATAATTATGTATATATTGTAATGTGCCCGAAAATATAAAATAGAAGAGTTGTAAATATTTTATCAAATAAACAAGTGGTTAATAATTGAAATACCATCATATATACTAAATAATCTCTACGCGTATTTATATTGTATTTTTGAATAATATAATAAAAATGAAATAAAAATACGGTTTGACAATATTATTATGTAGGTTTGTTACTTTGTGAGTATAATAAATAAATGTGCGAATACTAGTTAGTGTAAAACTAATCCTCTCGTTAAAACTACATTTTTCAATGTAAACGCCCTGTAATTTTAACACAATAACAATGATTATAAATTTTGTTTCCCGGTAGAATGTATATTGTATATTTATAAAACGTTTTTATTTTTTAAAAACGTTCCTTCCCGCATACTTTTATATGGGTATACCCATAGAAGACGCAGGCTTGAATTGGAAACAAAATGGAAGAGGTATGTACGCAAAAGTATATTATATTATGAGTCCCTAAAAACTTGACGATGTTAAAATCCGTATATTGATTTATAATTTATATAACAATATAATGTTATTTAATAATTTTATGATATTAAGTTTTTTTCTTCGTATTTTTTAAAAATTATTTTAAAAATTTTCTAATTAAAATACATATTTTTACCATTCCGATTTTTATAGGTACATAATATTATCGTTTCTGCTGCAATACTTTCAACATACCTAATACATACAACTTTAAATGGAATTTTTATTGCTAATAATTTATGTTATTTCAGTAACTTTAGTACGTTTGTAGTACATTTTTATTTAGATTAAGTATTATATAAGGCTTAACACCCTTATTTATGTTTAATAGGTAGCAAAATTAAAATCAATAAACAAATATTTCTTTTTTGATTATTACAACTTATTGTATTCATATTATATATTATTATTATTGCTTTTGGATATCTTATAAATTTTCGATCTTTTACAACTTAAATGAATCATTGATTTCCTCTATAAATGCTATCTATAATCACAGACAATAGACATTATGGTCATAGTTTATTTTGCGACTATTTTTAAGCATTTATAGCTATACTTTTTCTAATGTTTTTAATATATGTATATAAACAGAGTTAATTGAATTTTATATTTAAAAAAATTATGGGAATTTACATAAGTTTTTAATTTTATGGATATACATATAAGTAATTTAATTTCAATAATAATGAGACATAAACTTAAAAAGCTATTTTGTTTTTTTTCTCTTCCACCAAAAATGGTTTTATTTATCAACATTGTGTGAAATATATTATCATCAACCGTAGTATATTTTATTTCTAGATTTTTCTATGCGTGTCTTATAATAGTTTTAAATAATAAAATATTCGAACAGACGCGCGAGTGCACTCACATATTGTGCATCTGCATAATATTATATGCATATTGTATAACTAAACCCCTCGGGGACACTGTTCGGTTTTTATGTTGTATACAGAGATAGATAAGAAATTGCATAAAAATATTACAAGAAAAATAATAATTGTACTGTAAAATTAGCAATATTAATAATCTACGTAAATAATACACCAAATAAAGAGTATAATAATATAATAGGTTAGATTAACAAGAGTTTTTATTTTATTTGTGAATTATAAGTCGCCGATTATCGTTTTCGTGCTACGGATTTTTTATCGCTCTGTATATTTAATGCAAATGAAGTCACAAAAATTTAGTTCTCGTCCTTAGTCACTTTTCCCTGTTTATAGGATGATCAGAATTTCACGTTTTCAATATTATTTCCATTTTTTTTTTTTTATATAATGTAATATAATGTAACAATATTCTGATCATTAAAGGGCGAGGATGCATTTGCATATTTTTTTCCTTTAACAGTAACTATTGCATATATAGTAATACGACAGCATTTTATTTTATAACCTCTATAAAATAAATAACTGTATATAAATATTTTAAATATTCAAAGTATTTAGTTATAATTATTATAATTTTTTTCACGTATTTGTAAAACCTGGAGCAATTACAATTTACATTTTAACCGTTATTCTATAATTATGTCGTTATAAACTCCAAGAATCTACCGAAAATAAAATAGAAGTGAGTATTTCGTGAAATTTATTATTATTTGGATATTTCAACATTTTGTATGTTTTATATTATGTTTCAGATGTTTTCTTCTGCTTTAATATTATATAATTTATTTTGCATAAATTGATTTTTAGTGTAAACATTTCGATATTTCCACTATATTATGTGCCCTTTTACTGATCACCCTGTAATGATGACTCATCGCGTGCGAACAAAAAGCCAATATTGAAAATAATAATGATATTATGACATATATTTATTATTGAGCGGATTTTCGTCATAGTAACCACTCTGTATGCGGTGAGCATACAGTCTAGTCGCCGCCGGCGACAGTATTCCCCCCTTTTTTATGCTACTGTGTACACACGTCAACCACCCTGTCCATCATTGTCGTGCCTCGTTTACTATATTTATTTTATAAGTAATATAAAGTTCACTTCCGTCACTTCCGCGTAACCTTTTACGTACCTATCTATACTTATATAGTATAATAATTCATCTGTATAATATATACAGGCTGAATAGATTATTATCTTACAGTAGTAATGGAAATAACATTTAAAACGTATGTAAATCCCACCAGTTTTGTAATATGAATTTCTGATCAGTGATCACCCTGTATATGTAAATGCATATTTTAATTGTCATTTGGCTTATAGCCTACCCTATAATGTCTCGTCAGTTGGCACGTATTTGTTATTATTATTATTATTATAATACGACTACAGCCGGATTAATATACTTATTATATTTATTTTTTATACGGGTAAATACAATAATTACCATAAATATAGACCATTGAAAGTTTTTTAAATCAAAAGTTTCCATTTGGCGATCCTCTCAACCATTTTGATGGTATCCTGATAATGGAGAGCATGACAATTTCGCACATATTTGTTCGGACTCAAAAACTAAATAATAACAATATATATTATTATTATTATTATATTATAAATAAATTTATATGATAATGATATCAAGAAAACTTTAATAAATTCACAATACAGGCCACGTGCCAAGCGCAGAAAAAAATTCACAGGTATAGTATAATTGAGTATTTGAGGGTGTAGAGTGTATAGCAAATCTTGTCCCAGTAAGTAGCGTGATATTATTGTCGAAAAATGGTGGAAAAAATCGCAGAGGGTATAGTTAGGCCTAGAAAAAAAGAATGTCTCTTACTATTATCATAGATTAAAATATATATCTACTAATAAAATATATAGGTAATGCATATGGAACAGTTTGCAGCTCTTATTCTAGATCATTTTTCTATCAGTTAGGCTCAGATTTCAAATATATGCCTTCCAATGCTCATACATATGTTTTATTCTGTCTTTAAGTATGCCACACGTATCCACCACTCTTCCTAACATTTATGCGCTCCCAGGGACACAAATCTAAAATAACATTTTCGTATTTTATGGGCTGCTAATCATAACATGGACATTGTCTATCAATAATATATTTAATCTATAATATTATGTATATTATGTACTTTTTACATTGTAATCAGAAATACGTAGAAATATGTAACAAAATAGTTTCAACAAAGTTAGATCAGGAAGAATCGTATATCACCGTTTTTATACCACACATTTTCGTATATCATAATATATACAATGATTATATAACAATATAATTAAACTAATTTAAATATTATACACGTGAGAAGTCAGAAACCCTGTGTGTGCAAGTATATGGTTGTGGTGAATATTTCCTGCGCGTCAATGGTGGTTTTTTTCAGACGATGATTAAGGGGTGAATTTTAAATTTTCCAACATATTACCCAATACTTAAACCCGTTCTAGTATACCTTTATACGGTTAGTTTAATTTGATACTTTTTGGTTATCGCAACTACTGCAGTCCACTGCAGATATTATTAACACTATATGTTTTGTTATAAGTATTACTTTTATAAAATAGTAAATTAACTTGATGAACATGATATCATATAATCATATCAATAATTTTAGACTAATATAAATAAAAAATTGGCAACGAAAAGTAAAATGAAATTATACAAATATACAAGTATATATTATTATTATTATTATTATAAAAATTTAATTGACTTGATATGCGGTAAAATATGTTCTGCAACGGTTTTTCAGAATTTAATAAATGGATCGTCACAGCATCTATTTCGTAAGGTGGTAATCTCAAATTTTAATGCTAAAAACGTGTTTTGAAACACATATTACTGATGAATACTTGCCAATATATGCAAGTAAGTTTAAACAAGTTATAAATTATGGTAATACTATAGGTTATTACGGCTGTGAATATCGAAAAGTATTTTCAGTTTATCTATATATATATATATATATATATATATCTCATACACGTATATTTGATAAAACTTTCAAAATAAAGCTAAATAAGGGACGGGAAATGAACGATCACATTTGGATTTTACGGAACCATAAAATTATATAGGTACGCAGCTTTGTCGTCATTCGCCTCCATCGCACATTTGTACGGCATAAAAATAAAGTAATGTTATTACCTATATACTGCGAGCGGATCAGACAAAATCATGCGAGACATCGCCACCGGGGAAATCACATATACAATATAAATCATATTTATTATTTTTATATTGATAATAAAAATATCTGCTGCGCGACGATAATAGGTAGGTTAGTAAGACCGTAGTCTAGAGATTACTCGTGGAACAAACCTTTCTCGAAAACACTTTTTTTTTAGTAATACCGTATATTCAAAACATGTTTTTAATTAATACAATGTTTAATTAAAAACTTTTTAATACTTTTTTGTGGATTATGAATAATATAAATATTTATTTATAATCTGATACTTCTCTGACCTTGTTTTCCGGTTGCACAGCCTTGAATTTATTGTAAATATTGCGGTTATTGGTATACATAAAACGTGGTTAAACTAATAAATGTATAAATATTAACCAAGGAAGGCCAAAAATTGTGTAGGATTTGATGCTTTGTTATTACTATTATTGATAATATTATGTCAAACTTTCACGTCACACAGTTAACAGGGTTTGTATTTGTTTTTCCTTACCGGTGTCTGTTATTTTAATAAAATATATATAATCAAATGTTTAACCTTACCGCACGTTAAAACATAACTATAGCGCGGCGATATAGTTTTTCAATAAACGTGAAAAAAAATAGCCTTGAACACAATTGTGCGGTCGTGTTGAAAACAATACAAACAAAAAAAATAGCTAGTGTGCTATATCGTAGTGTATAACTATAGGTAGTAGAAATTATTATTTTTTTATTATTTAAGTTACGTTATAGTAGTTATTAGATATATTATTTATATAAAATATTAAAAACTCGAAATAAATCGATATTTAGTCAGTCTCTTAGTTGTTAAAATTTCGGAAAATTAATTGAAGTGACAATAACAACTGATTAACTAAAAAGTTATAACATTTGTTATGATAAAATAATAACCATTAACCCTGTATATAGTGACACAAAAAACGCCCCAATCAGTTTCACAGAAAAAAAAATGTTCTCTTGAATTGTATCATACATAACATTATGAATATATATATATATTTTTATAAGCAATATCAGCTATAGTTTTTTTACGCGTATAAACGCTATATCGATTTTGACTTTTGCATACGGGTAGTTTGCAGCAGATGTGTATATTGTACACATTGCCACGTCATAAATGATCGTATTCGTTAAGCTTTCAAACAATGTCATACACCACGACATATACATAATATACTAACCTCGTTATGATTTATATCCGTAGAATCAGTTTGTAATTTTGAAAAAATATTTACATATTATAAATATACGATTTGAATATTATGTATTTATGCATTATGGTGTATTAGTATAAACCACGTTTATCCCAAGTACTGTTTTTTATTGTATATATATATATTATAGTACAAATCCACCACCGTGATTATAACCATCATCGAAGTACCTTCAATTTTTTTAATTCCTTAAATTTTTGGTACCATAATTATATTTAAATTTAGAACTGGGTCATCGATTATCACTACATTCTATTTAATCAAATATAAAACAAATTATGAATCATCCGCACCTATAAAATAGAATGTCTATCGATAATATTGAACAGATTGATTTTTTAAATTTTAATTATATTTCTGTAAATCCTTTCAATATTTATGTAAGAAAATTTTTTTTATTAATTACACATTCTTTAGGATTGAATTTTATTGTAATTAATACGTATTTTGTTCTTTTTGTACTATATTAATAATCTTTTGTAATTGGGTTCTTACCCGTAAATAAAATAAATAATATTCATTATATATAACTATATTTATTTATTAATTATAATTATAGTTATTTTGTTAATATATACAAATATACATATATTCGTGGCATTAAGTACAGTTTGTAAATTATTATAAATAATAATTATGTCATAAAATGTGTAAGCATTAAATTATTTTAAATTAAAATTATTTTTTATAAATTGTACTCATTCAGTGAATTTAACTTTTACAACGCCATACCTTCAATAAATAAAAGTAAAATTTATGATACCATTAGGTATTCTGAATCTTACTCTGCAGAGTTATCTAATTGTCTATATTATAATATATATTTTTTTTATATAATCCTATTATGATTTTTTATTACAAAATAAAATTCAATATATTTTTTTCATATGTAGTGCTCTTTTTTAATAAATAGGTATATATATTGTTTCATTTTTCTGCTATAATTTCTCATTCTTAGTCTTTGATTAGATAGATCCCATGTAACATCTAAAGGGCTACGAATAAGAACGATAACATAATAATTAATATTTCCAAAATGTTTAGTATTACAAATTTAAAGTTTCAAAACCAAATAACACAATATGACATAAAGTACAAGATAAAGCTATGTCTAAACCTTGTACGTCCAGATCAAAGATACGTTATTTTCTACATTTTAGTGTTTGACATGATGATTAATGAATATAACGTAGCATATAGAATATAGAATGCAACAGCATGCACAATAATTTTAAGTTCTGTTTTCTGCGGCTAATAAAAAAAATAAAATAAAATGATTTTCAGTACGTTCTAACTCCTACGTAAGAAAATATAAATGGAAAAAACTTAAATTCATCATTTGTAAATGATAGCCAAAACGCCCGATTCCCAAAGGCAACATATGCAACTTACGGTTATCAAGTAAAACTAAAACGGTTACTGATAACACAGATTATAATAATATCATGATAATAACAATAATCAATTTCGACCTGAAATTTTTACAATAATATCACTGAAAAATGAAATAAAAACATTGTTGTCACCAAAGTTGATCAACTTCCTTTGATTTTTACTGCCTATAATGTGGATACATAATTTTGGTGTCCACTTTGTTGGAAACATTAAAGTCGACAATTTTTTCAAGAAAAATTTTACAAAATTTTTCCTACAATGTTGTTTTGGTCTGGATGCATTAGCATAATGAAATAAATTCTTATTTAAATATTTATTGTAATTTTTAATGAAAAAAATCATTCTAGTTAGGCATTTATATAAAAGAAATAAAATATTTAAAAGATATTTTAAATAGATAGACTATGTTCGTTTTCTCTCTACTCTTCAAAAGGTACCTTTTGTCATAATATGTAAATTTATCACGGATTATTATTATTCGACCCTCTTACTATAAGTTCGATTATGTTGTACGATAATAAAATATTCGCGCAGCGCAGTTGATAATGATAGATACTAGTACGAGCCCTTTTTTATATTCGTAAAAATATTATCCCGTGACTGCGCGTAGGAGAAATGCACGCGGTTATCGAATGTACAGATCTCGAAATATGCAAGTATATGTAAATATAATAATATACCTTATCTTAAATATTATATGCACTTTTTGTTATTACTTATTGTTATTATATCGTATTTTACTTATACTATAGGTACGTCCACTCGCGTACGACGTCGTAGGTGTCTAATAAAATATATTTTATTATTTTGTACATTTTATATTCCCATCAGTTAGTTACATTTAAATAAACGTTTTATATTGAATGATAATGATATTTATATTATATACAGAGTGATTACAATTTCATATTACTAAAATAGTAGGAATTGCATACGTTTTCAATTTTATTGGCATAATATTTTGTAAAACGAAAATCTGATCATCATTATATCGCATTTATAATATACGTTCTGCTATACTACTGGTACCCATAATATTATATCGTATAATAAAAACCATTCATAACGAAATCCATAAACACATTTTATCCAATATGTCGTATAGTGATCGCTATAATGTTTATACGTCATATAATATTAATACCTACTATAATAAACTACAACATTTCAATTATTATCTTCTATACTCTATAGTGTTTTTCGTTATATTCGTTTCATATCATTTTTATCAAACTTAATAATTATTACAAATTATAATATGTATAGTGTATACGAGTATCAGATACAACATAGAATATAGAATACATTACGACTGAAATGTTTTCCAACATCAATAAATGGTTAGTGACTTATACATTATATTTCTAATAATCATAGGCGTAATGAGGTGTTAGATTAACCCTTTCAGTACCAGATTATGATTTAGTGATTTAAATTTTTTTTATCATTATTGAGATTAAGATTATTAGGACCTTCAAAGTTGTTTATGTAATTTAATACGTAATATTTGTTTGTTCATATATTATTTTCGAAATGCAACGTAAAATTAACTAGATTATTGACACTATAGAGAGTTTAATTTCGCTTCTAACTTAACCTATAATTTCTTGAACACAATATAATTCACCTATATAATAAGTAAGCGACTATATATTTATTTATATAAGCTCATATATTAATATTCGTTTTATTAGTTTAATTCAAATTATGATATTATAATAAATTCTATAAATATTATATAAAGTATATAGTATATAAATATTACAATAGTGTTTTACTTGTTAGGTTTGAGAAACGCTTATTGTTAGATACAAGTTTGGACTGATTATACAGCATTATACCTAATAATATGCTTGATAAATGTGGTAGGGTGTGTGGGGAGGGTGGGAATCACTGTCTGTGAGTATTATATTATTGTATACCACGTTTTTAGTCTTTAGTTTTAACGTCACGCTGTTTATGTGGCGGCGCTAGTCACTAGTGGATCGTGAAAATAAGCGTTGGCGTGGAACGTTTGAGTGGTTTTGAAAAAAAAACCGGTTCGTGAGATCTACTATTGTATTAAAAACAAACCTAATATATAATATGAATATACAAGATAATTGTTTTCTTTGTCATCAGACATGTATCATATTTCTCTTCCGTCTCATAATCGCACTCTGCAGAAGCAACTCCTATAAACTTTAAATGTTGAAATAATGTTTTGTTAAAAGAAACAATATTTAATATTAAAATAATTTATAGGTAAGTATAGTGAATTTTAAGGTATAAAAGATAATCCAAAAATGAATGTAGGTTACCTATGTACTTAAAGTGATATAAAATTTGAGATGTTTTCTTTGTTTTCTTATTTTTACATTATTTATTGATTTTCCTCCCATATTATTATACTTTTTGGAACTTTACCTTATACGTTATCATTTTCAGTACATCCATTTCTCTAAGCAACACAAAACTTAAATTGTGACGTTCATGTTGAATTTAGAGTGTACATATTTATTACCAAATTTAAAGGGAAGCTTTTTCTGGAGACAATATCATATTATTTTTGTTAATTATCATCTGACAAAGAAGTTACATCGTATTTATACATCAATAAACTAAATCCATAACTTCTTTACCCGACAATATTTTACAAAACGAGTAGGTATAATAAGCATGTTTCTTATTTAATTCGCTAATAGATGTTTATATTCTAAGTTCAATCCAAACGTCACAAGTTGTGTTTCGTTTTATTCCACGTTTTATAATATAGACAGATACACATGTCAGCGTTTGTTAGGTAGTAAAAACGTAAAAACTAACAGACAAAATTAGTAACAATAAAAAGAATCATTCTATACAATTGTACATAATATAAATATATAAGCAAAAGGCGTTAAACAACGACAACGATAGTGGTAAAAAAACGTCATTTTACATACAATGTGCGCACACAAGGTGATGTTCTCATCTTCTCTTTCGTCCTTTGTATTACCTATTGTTATTACTTGCTTATACCTTGCTTATACGCGTGCGCGTTAAAATATATTAAAAGGTAGGTACTGTGTGCCAAGAAAAAATTATATATTTCTATATAGAATATAGTTTAAGACTAAAATACTTATTTTTTAACATCTTTAAAAAAGATTAGGTGGTGAAGCAAATAACTGTATGAACATAACACGTGTATGAATGTTATGAATGTTAATGAAAATACAATAACTTTCCTGCAAAAAAGTTACTCATAGTATATCATCATAATTATTATTACATATAATAACCATAATGGTAACTGATGTGTCGGTGGACGGTTATAAAATATTCAAACTTGACTTGTTAAAACATACAAGTACCTAGTGGTAGACATATACTATTCCATATAGTTTTTCCAAGTATTTTTTTAAATTGCATATATCTATTATTATTATTATTTTATTTAGTAAATTTAACTAGTTATAATAATGCTCTTATAAGTAATGAGCACTATTAGATTATATATTAGTATCGTTGCCACTTGTTTTCTATTAGTTTAGTCAACATAAATTGTGTTATAGTCTGTATACACAGTGATGTATTTAATGGAGATGTTTATAGTAGAAGACGTACAAAAAAAGTATAATATTATTTATTATTTTATATCTTGATAATTTTGCGTTTTTGTATTGAATAAAAATTTACAATTATTGTGATAGCTTACTGGTTTAACGTTTAATCTAGAGGAATAATATTAATATTAAAACTAAAAAATTGAAAATCGAATATTGTAAGAACTGCACACTCTAAAGAATAAACCAAATAACGCAACTGTTGATTGTCCGTATATAAGTCGTCCATATACGTTTCCTCTTAATAATTCACTTTTTCAAATTAACCACAATTAATCGAATATATCATATGCTCCATTATCATTCTGTCTTCCCATTCTCCAACTTCTACACTAACTGCTACACTTATATTAATTATTACAATTTCCTTTTACATAGTATAATTGTTTTAATAAAATTTGAACATCTCTGTAATAGTATTTTCGGTATAAAATTACAAAAATATTAATATTATGCGTCTTTTACATAAATACTATATCTATACATATTTTCATTTCAATTCTTTTTCGGCATCATAATTAAAGAGGAAAATTGGATTTTTCTATCAACATAATTTTCTTGCTACGCCGATTATGTGATAAAACATTTCGTTTACATGTCTGTATATAAAAATTATTAAATTTATAAATTTATTTATGGTAAAAATCGTTTTTTTATTATCAATAACTAAATATGGTAAATTTAAATGATTTATATATTAATTTGTTTTGCAGATTAATTATATTTAAAGTGTTATAATATGTTCAGTTTGTTACAATAGTCATATTTTCCTTTTAAAAATTACTAATTTTCAACATACGTTTTAAACATTTGTTTTATTTTTTCTAAGGCAAACTATATTTTTACATATATGCTATATTGTAATAATAGTAATAAACCAAATTTTTAAAAGACAGAAAAAAAGACTGAATTGCTCTCCTTTAATAGTGACCCAAAGTATTATATATACATTGTATACAATTGTCTATCAACTCTTTCGTTTTTTTTTTTTTTTTACAGTGTAAAATATAATATTATCGCGTGTCCGTCCTATAAAGAATTCTGAGCTTAAAATATATTAAAACGTACATTAATTATATAACCCTTTTTTACCTTGCTTTTATGCGTTGTACACGTAGACGATTTCTATTCAAACACATCGAACCATAGCCTAATAATTTTAACGGTTGGTCGTGGTTTTTGTTGTTCACAAATATTAATACATTGTGGTAGGTTCTTATTGTGAAACCATGACAGGTGTTGTACAACGCGCCACAGTAAATGGACCTTCAAATGATTGATTATTTTTCAAAAATATAAAGTGGGTGTAATAAAATTAAAAACAACTTTTTTATCTTTTATGTATAACCTACGATATAATTTGATTAAAGGTTTATAAGTATATATTATACACCATTAGGTTTATATTCATTTACCATAAAACATAATATTAACACTAAACCATAAAGGCTAACCTGTTGGTAGTTGGTACAATTTGGTTGTATTAAAATTGTATTAATCGTCCATATCACTTGCACCTGACTTTTACTCGTGATTTACATTTCGACCATTACATTACTGTAATGTAAATTTTATATGGAATTATTTTTTGCATTGAATTTAACGTTTTATGTTTTTACAATCAAATTCTTCTGATATAAAAATAGAATTATGAAAAAGCGAAACGGAATTTTATCGTATAATAATATATATATTATTTTGAAATAATAGTTTAGTTAATGTTGGAAATTTATGTATGTAGTGATGTAAATTGAAATCATTTGCCGCAGTAAGAATATCTTGCAATTGTTTTCTTCAACTTATTATGATTTTTTAAATTACATTTATATCCTATGATGAATACTGACATATGACTTAACATTATAATTACTAGTTAATTTAATCTACTTTTTTTCATAATCGCAATGGCACGAAACCCAATCCTTCTTATATAATACATACGTAATGTATAATGTTAATTTTTAAATTGATTAATAAATAAAACTAAATTTTAGTTTAAAATCGTAATTAGTTATAAGTGTGAAACTCACTTTATTTTTATATACCTAGGTAATATATATTTATACACGCCTGTAATGGTTTAATGTTTTGTTTTATTTTTGAACAGATTCGTTTGTAAACAGTCAGGAATGGACGCTGTCACGGGCAGTACCAGACCTTCGTCTGGGTATCGTTGGCTCACTGTCGTCGGGAAAATCGGCGCTGGTGCACAGATATCTAACAGGCTCGTACATGCAAGAAGAGAGTCCGGAAGGCGGTCGTTTTAAGAAAGAGATATCTGTGGATGGTCACAGTCACCTGTTGTTGATCAGAGACGAGGGCGGATCGCCAGAGCTACAGGTGAGCTTGCAAACACATATAGTAGACGAAAGTTATTATATTTCGTGCACCCTTCTGCGAGATTATAATATTATAAACGATATACCTTACGTACCGTTATATTATTACCTACCAGTGGTTATAATATTATATTGCAATATTTATACTGTTGACGACGGCGACGTGACTGTAAACATTTAAAATCAGATAGATTGATAGATAGATTGACCTAATACGCTTTAGTTATTTAGTATAATATACATATATATTATATAAAAAAAAATAAATATTTTTTAGACATTGTAATAGTATTAGAACTGTTCTATGTATATCACATACTTTACATTTTCTTACGATGTAAAACAACAGATTTATAAAATTATATTCGCTTCTCAATATTCTCATTAATTTTAAATTATCCCATACAAATTGTTACTCCAAATGTTTTTATTTGATTATTTGGCATTACTACAATATATATACCCATAGTATATAATTTATATATTTTCAGCACTTATATACCTGTATACTTAAACTACGTTCTCCGAATAGCCATTATTTTCCATCGTCCATTATAAAACATTTTACGAATTTTCATGATTAATTTCCGGAAAATCGTTTCGAGGACACATCACGCGGTTTCTGTGTCGTGTGTCTCCGGATATTATTATTATCATCATCATCGCATCATCGTAGTTTCAACCGGGTTCATCGTAAATTCGTGTCCTGTATATTACGAAGGAATGCGTTTGCATAAATAAGCAACCCGAAAACGTTAATCTACTTTACTACGGGATGGGGAACACGGAAGTCGTTATATATTAAGTCGAGGGGAAATCCGGCTGTTCTTCGATGCGATCACGCGAGTGAATACACTCGACCGTCAACAATTCGTGTATAAAATATATTATTATTATGCGCACGCGGTATACCTAAGCATCAGTGTTGGAGTACGTATGCATATAGTATTATATCGATCAGATAAACCACTTGCACCGCACTGTATATATTATAGGGAAAACAATAAGAGGTCGAAAATTAATTAAATTTACGTCCATTTGGGGTTTTGTAATTATAATATTATACATATTGTGATTATGGCATGCGCCGCGTTTTATTATCTTAGAGCGAGGACACATGGCTGCATTAACTCAAGTCTCGTGATAACTGTTATCATCAAGTTTGACGGGTCAGATTAAGTAAAATATTTTCGCAAAATCCGTTTATAGTTGCACCGGGTAAGGTGTACACCGTACAGAGCGATTGGAATATTTTATTACAAAAATGTTATCGATGTAACAAAACGATTACTTATGCGAATCTCAATATTTTTGTAACTTATAATTCTATTCATCCTGTAACCTATATAATAGTATAGTAGTAACAATATTATATTTTATAAAATTCTCTAATTTGACTTTGACGCATTTGTACCAAACTTTTTTATGTCTACCTATTCGCCAATATTTTTAGAAGCAAATAAAAATCGTTGGAATACATGTAACACGAATTACATTATAATATATACGAGTGATATCTTAGAGGTACATAATGTGAAAACTTTTTGAACAAATTTGGCTTTTTGGGCTTGTACGTGACTGTGACATATTTTCACTGCTTATATATATATATATTAATGTATTCCACGTTGTCGCGTGTCTATTAAAACTTTGAAACTGTCAAAAATAAAAGTAGGTACCTAATTAATTATTTATACGTGTGTGGGAAGTATAATGCACTATAGACCAGTGCCGTCATACTATGATTTTACAAGTTTAATCGTACACTTAAAACGCTGCGCTAAATTTTAATTATATAAAATAAATGATTATTTATTATTTTATTATTTTTAATTCTTTGAAAAATTAAAAATTAACTATCGTAAAAAATGAGTTTTACTTGATGCAGCTTGACTAATAAAAATAAAAAATAGGTAGTTAATAATAATATAGTATACTTCGTGAAAAGTTGTATTTAAAAGTCATTGTCGTTAAAATGCGTCTTTGTAATATTGTCCATTATATTATTATATTAGACAATGTCTACGTAATTAACAAACGTCTGCGCTTGGTATAAAACGTCGTTCGACCATATTGTTCTACTTCTATTCGTTCGTAAAAAATATGGTTATTATTTTTTAGTAAAAAATGTACCTATTATAATTTATTTTTATATATTAATAAAAACTCAGATAACATAAATTAATATATTTTAATTTTTAAACAAATAACATTTTATGTACCTTATATAACTTAGTTAATTATTATTGTTATTCAACGCCGTTATTAATTAATAATTAATGGAAATTAGTAGAAGTTTCCAATTCGAAAATAAAATGTTGCACAATATAACTATCTTAATCGTTTTATATTAATATGTTTACACACTATGCAGTGACCAATGAATAGACATGATTTACATCAATTTATTATTTTATTTGCTCATAAAAGTTCGTTCAAGACCTTGACAAGTAATTTATTAGTTTAAACTTGAAACGATAAACAATCTCAACATATAAACGCACATTTAAAGTAAATAGATGTATTAATTAGTCATTTTTTAACAAAAGTTATGACTATAAATGAGATTTGTTACGGTGATATGAAACGTTATAAAAAAAGTTTAACTTTTGCCAGAATTCGGTTTTGAAATTGAAACATTTTATAATATGTGTAAATATTTTTTATGAACTAACAATAGTAAGCTAAAATTTCGTAAAAACGCTTATATTTTTTAATTGATCAAATTTAACGAATAAGTTAAATTATTTCAAGTTGACTGAATACTTTATAGGATAGGAATGTAGAATTCTACGAAAACAATTTTAACGAATTATTACTTTTATTTTATTAATCTTGTTTACAATAATTAATAAGCGAAGCTAAAGGAAACGCACTTAAAAATGTTGTAATCGGTTTGAATTATAATGTTTAGTATTTACAATAACATAAACATGTATTAATTGATCAAAAGCACGTATATTATGTCATATTTGTAAAGTAAGTAAAATCTACGCTTTTCAACATTATGTTTCATAACTATAATATGTATACTCGTATGTAAGAATAGAATATTCGAATTATTTGGTTAAAACTATTATGTTACTTTTGAATCTATTCAATATAATAATAGTATAATAGTTGATTTAAAGAAACTAACTGGGGTGGCACGTTTATTAACGCGTTTGATAAAACTCTGCACGCTGTTATCGTGACATGGTGTCGATAAATGGCTATATCTATAAGTTTCACGACACATTCCATCACGATATATCATATTATATAGAGCGCAATGACGTCGACACTCGACAGAATGATGTATGATATACACAACGGTATACAACATTTATCCGATCCATATTCGTATAATATATGCGACTTTTTATAAAATATAAATTGTTTAATTATTCGTCGAAATTCCTCGTGTACTTACAATGCATAAAGTTATTGCCGAGACTACTTACTATTAGGTACATTTTCAATATACATTAGAATTTATAAAATATTATATATTAATAAGCAAAAAAAAATTTTTTTAAAAAAAGATCTAATAATTTAGATTTTATCATACTATCATTGAACGTTGATTTGAAAATAATACAATATTTACTGTTTTAATTCTAGGTACTAAGGAGCTTTTAAAAAAAAACAAATAGTTGGACTAATTTTTAATATTTTGATTTTATTATCCACACTCATAAAATTAAAACTACACGCAAACATTTTATCATATTTAAATTTAACCAACAGATATATTTTAAAACAGAGTAAAATTATAAAATTTACCGTAAAATATGGGTGCGAATTTGATGGAATTGCACTAAATAAGAGAATCAAGGCCGTAACTGAAAAACAATTTTGGGAGAGGGGGCAATTATTTATATATATGATACAACTATATAATTCATAAATTTTAAAATTAATATATTAATAAAAAATTTTAAATAATAATATTAGTTTAATAACTGTGTCTTTTTAAATAACTAATCTATTTAGAATGATAATAAAACGTAAGTAGGTAATATTATTATTATTCGATTTAATAATTATAAAATTTATATTTCCAAAATTTTGGGAGAGGAGGGGGTCCTTACCTCTGCCCCACTCAGTTACAGCTTTAAAGAGAATATTTATAATAATAAAAAAAATTGAAATGATAATATTCTAAAATATTTTAAAGTATAATATATATTGTATAGAGGTACTTATTTATTTCCCAATACAAGTTTAATGTGTGATTATACTTTCAAGTAATTAATTTTTTTTTTTATGATTTATATATTAATTGTTGTACGAATTATACCAATAACAATCGGAATAATACGGATTACAAACATTGACCCGCCAACTTTTGTTTAGTATATCTCTTCTATTAAATTATTATACAACTAAAAATTGTGATTACTTAGTTCAATTTATGTATTATACTATTTTGTGTTAATATAATATTTTATTATCAATCTTGTAAATAAGTGTATTGTAATTCGTTGTGTAACGCGTAAAAAAAGTAAAATAATAATAATATACGCGTTATAAAATTTCCACTGAATGTATGTAAATACTTTTTTATTTGAATGTCGATTACTTAAATATAAACAGATGTTATACATGCTGTGTGCACATCAACGCGTGCAAAATCAGACAACATTTTTCGTTCTTCAGGAACAAATATATTTATAATAAAGATATTCCAATCATATAATATACGCGTCACATATAAATTACTCGTTTACGGAACGTTTTCCAGGCTACGGAACAGTTTTTTTTTTTACTTAAATATACATTTTTTACGAAATATTGTTGTATTGCGATTTGCGAAAGACGCGTATTATATTATAATATAATTGAAATATCTTGCATTCCTATATTTAATATAATAATAATTTATATAATTAAATTTTTTTCACGAACATCTTTGAAAAAACTATCTTCTTTCGTTTTGGCTTCATAAACAAATATATATAAATTGTGTTGTATGTGTATTACTTGTTTTATTTTATGAGAAGAAATAAGCATTTAATTTAAACGATTATAAAATTGTATATATATGTAAGATTATAAATTGTATAATATATATATACAGTCCAAGACTGCGTATCTATATTAGACATGTATTACGCTTGCCCTATACAATATTGACATAATTACTTTTTTCATCAAAGTTAAATTTCGATAAAACATGGCTTTTTCTAGATATGGCTGTGCCGTTATTGTTTTTTTTTTTGTTATTGTCATATTATAGGTATATCATATAATTTTCGAATTTTAAACAAAATTTAATACGTTTATACTATTATATATTGTATTAAATGTGGTAACCGTATTTCAATTAGAACTTCTATGTATTTTTTTTTATTCTTTAGAAAACAGAAAACAGATTATTTTTTATATAATATTTGTAACCATGAAATTAAAAGAGTTTGATTAAAAAAAAAATTGCAGTGTTTTTTAATCATACTTAAACTATTTAAAATACGTTTTAAAAGTTTCTTTTACGTAACTGAAATATTATATATGCAAAAGTATATATCAATAAAATGACAACAGGGAACAAGGTAGGTAACAAAATCGTTCAAAATATATAATAGCTAAAAAATATGTATGTCATATTATTATACTAATGAATTTTTCTACACGATTTACTATATTGAATATTATTTTGATGTAAAAATATAGTTTTATTTTAAATAATACTATATTAAGTTGATGTGTTTTGAAATATGGTATAGTTAAAGCAAAGGTTCATTTTGGTAACATACATATAAAATTTTGACCGAAATTTGAAATTATTATTATATATAATATATTTGAAAATTAAAATGTTAAAACTCGACGTGTATTTTAGTTTTGTACTTTTGTGTTTTATTATGTTGTGTATTATTGTATAGCTGATGATGTCATATTATATAACAGCTATGATTTCAGATTTGTACAGCTGGCCGACGACGATCCGCTGTGAAAGAAACGCGGTGCGTTAGGACCGGGTGAAACATATTTTTCTGTTGTACACTCGGATAACCGACGTAGTGCACACGTTTCTGAAGATTATTTTGTCAATATTACATTTACTTCTAGTCGAATGGTTCTTTTGTGTTTTATTATAAAATAACGCTTTTACGCGTATACACAATATGCATATATATAGATACGTTGATTTTGAATAAACAAGATTTATCCTTATAGAAAATTCGGAACGATCATCTGGTGATTATATTAATAAGACGTCATTCAGTTTTTCTTTTTGGGAGGGACTACGTGCGACTGTCCTTTTTACGCGTTTTAAACTACTTCTTTTTGTTTAAATATATGTACCTATACTTATTTTACATTAACATTTTATTTTATTTTTTCGCATCAATAAATTATAAGGTAGGTACCTAATATATAAAATTAATATTTTCAAATCACTCTCTTTAATCTATAATTTATATAATAGTAATAATAATATAATAATTTAACAACAATAATTTCATCATATAGTTCCATCATCAAATTATCGACAGTAATCAAGTTCGTTAACTGTGCATTGTACATTAACGGATAAAACTATAAGTATACATTAATAGAAAGGAAAATAAGCAAAAAGTTGTCAAATGTAAAAGTTTGTGCGTACGGTTGCAAATTTTTATTCTACTGATTTTATTTGCTTTTATCTCCCGTCGATATTATTCGTCTCTAAAATCCGGTCACGTCGATATCCGGTATATGCGTACGTTTAAAAACATCGACTACAGTGAAATTGATTAAAATCTAGACTGCACAAAGTATTTTTATTATTGGTTTTTTTATTTTTTTATTGTCTAATGTTGAAGAATACTATTAATAGGTAATAATAAAATATAAAATATTTGGGTTTTGGCTGGAAGATTTTAGCATCGTCCGAAGTGCTTGCAATTTGCATAACCTTCGTTTGTTATTATCATCGTCTGCACTATTTTAAGTATATTGTGCGAAAGTAAAAAATAAATAAAAACGTTCCTTAATAACTTTAATGCACCTATATACAGGATATATCACGAGGACTAGACATTTTTACATTGATATTATTTTGAAAAATGTTAAATATATTCGTGATACACTCTGTATATACTCAAGTCGTCTCCGAGTCTTTCGCAAATTTCATTACCGTGTCGCCGCCAATTTGACTGAATCAACGTCATTTCGCGTCTCGTTTTCTTCCCCTGCGGCTGCACATAAACGTAAATGAATAATACCCGTTTTTTCTAAACAGGATCTGAAATATACATGTTTTTCAAAGGACAAAATTTTTAGCGTTTTTTCTTCAAAATTAACTCATGAAATCTAATTTATTAACATATTTTGATGTGTACATCATATATTTTTATCAAATTTTAAATTTGTATACAGTTTATATTATATAAATATGATAAATAAATTTAAAATTCCAAAATATTTAATCGTCTGCATCCTAATTGTGTCTGCTATTTTTTTTCATTTAAAATACAACCATATATATATAAATTGATAATAAAAAATTCTAAAATGTTATAGCGTTTTTAAGTTTATTAGACGAAATAAAATAAAATTGAAACTGTATGTTCATTTCGAACTGGTGAAATACATTTGATAATTTTAGAGATATTCGAAGTATATTTTTTAGAGTTATTATTTTCAGTTAAACCAAAATATTTAGAGAAAGTTTATTTAAAATTACTAAATTGATCTATATATTTATATACTCAATAAATATTATTATAATATTAAATATTTTAAAGGTAAATAAAAATACGGGACATCATCACAATGTAACTTAAAAATTGATTTTCAAACGAAACTAGGAAACACTGATTTAATCGAGTTACGTTGTAAGTCGATCATACTGTATACTGCAATTTAAAAATGTTGTCGACATAACACTGTCGTCCTCGAGAAAAACGTATAAATTTTCTGTCTGTATATATAGATGCGTCTTGCTGTTGTTCTAATGTTTTTACTATTTCTTTATATCAATCACGTCGTCGAATTTGTCTCGGCGACGGCGGCGTGACGAATTTCGACCCAGACGCGCACAATAAAATAATACATCGATATAGCCATCAAAACGTATTCCACGGAAAGAAATCTGCCGCCTGAGTTACAATTCCTTCGATAGTATTTCGCTCGCGGTCGGGAAAACGAAAATCGTGAGAGAGAAAAAAATAGCAAATGGTCCGACAATTCAATATAATACATTAGGTAATTTTCCGACTGAAAAATCGGTTTAAAATAATAATAGCGCGTAATCAATTACTACAATCGATGTGCATATATTTATATATATAAAATAAAACATGGTCTTTGTGAAAAAAGAATTAGCTATATATTTTTCGGAAATTATATAATTCCATGAGAAAATTTATATAATATCGTACGTTTTTTTATGATTATTACCTTAATAATAGAAAGTATATATTCAGTCAGTTTGAATTATTACACATTTCGAGGGTTAATCCACTTGAAAATATTCGGGGGCTTATGAGCAGATTATACGCGAACAAGGGCACGGGGTCGAAGATCCGTAGGCCTTCGATGACCGATTCTATATCCGGTCCGTTGGTTCCGGGGTTATTTGTAAGGTATATACCGTATTACCATTATTATACTAAGGCATATACTACACGGAGAACCGTTTTATTTTTCTTCTCTCTCGTTCTGTTATGCACAATAATATACCGGCCTTTTTGTCGGTGTCGATGCGCACTTCATACTTGACCGGACCTTTTGTCCGACTTTGATGTTTTTTTTATCTTTTTGCGAAATCGCCTCTGTGTGATGTCGCTTATTAGTTATATTTACGCACAACAATAATACGTAGGAATATAATACAAATATTATAATATATATTATTATTATTTTCGCACCTATATTATAAATTATAATAAACCCCTAATCCGACGTTTGCATCAAGTTTTTAATCCTTATTTAAATCCTCTGTGACGTGTGTATATATTTTTAATAAAAAAAGTGTTGAAATCGTTGGAGACAATGATGAAAATATACAAAGTGATCGAAATTTTGTATTAGGAAATTCAATATACAGTTGTAGTAGTATAATTATAATTTTTTTTTATCATGATAATTCACCTATCACTCTGTGAACCAGGCGTGAATAAAAAAAAATATTTGATTCAAATATAATAATTTATAAAAATATTTCAACTTTAAATTCTAACTACATTATACATATGTAATTGGTAGTAGTATATGTAGTTGCATCTACTAAAATAAATGTAGTTAAATTGATAGTACCACCTAAATTTTAATTGATACTACTACAATAATTATTTATAGTTACTTACTTAGTTTGTTTTATAGTTAAAATAAAATAAATATAGCTAAACCGACTAATCTTTAACTACCTATCTTTTTTTTTAATGGTAATAGCATATGATTTTATAATAAATATATATATATATATATATATATATATATATAGTATAAATATGTAATATATTATAAAATCAATGATAATTCTATAATAGCAACTAAAAATATTAAGTATTTCTTACATAATAATTGATAATAATAACAGTAATAATAATAAAATAATTGGTAATTTACCTAAATAATTTAGTAAAAATATTTTTATAAGTGAGTATACCATCAAATGAGAGAAGAATCTATCTCTGTATATGTAATATGATATATCTGTATAATACGTATAGGTACATTATTAATATAATAATTTATTGTATTATTCATAAGATAAAAATTATTTTCAAAAATACTTTATAATAGCACAACTAATATTAATATAATATATTATAATTTATTATATATATAGAGAGAGTGAACAAAGTATCACGTTACAGAAATAATAGAAATAATAGTATAAATGTATTTCAAAAATTGTATTTCGGTGAATAATGAAAAGTTATATTATACGGTTTTCAAAATTATTTAAAAATGTACCCACCTGACTCAGAATATTATAATGTTTATCAATTAGATATTAGATATTTTTGGGATATTATTATTTCGAAAATTGTAATAATCCAATAAAGTAAAATTTACCACCCTTCGCACTAGTTCATGAATAATTATTGTCAATTTTTATTAACCCTTTTTATAAATAATATAATATATCTTCAGTATTTTGATGGGGTCAAACCTACATAAATGTGTATCCCTATAATATACCTTTTTTAATTAATTTGTACCAATAACCGCTATCGATCATTAAAAAAACAAAAATTTTTATAATATTTTATTTCATTGAAATATTTAACACTCATAACCCATATGTATCCTTTATTTATCAATATTTATTGAACACTAAAATAGTATATAGAAAAATAAAACATAATTATTTATATCTCCAATATTTAAAATTGTCGGAATATTATTTTAATGATAATTATAATATGTTTTCGAGTTGTCGAATATGTTTTTATTCGAATTATCAAGTATTAAAATTTTATTTTATTTATTAAAATACATATATATTATATATAATGCCTTTCATATGACTCGTTGATGTCATTGGCAATGTTTGATCTTCGTGGTTCTTAAATTACACATCTCGTTGTACATACTTACTTTGAAACAAAAATTTTAAATTATATTTCGCCTTGTAGTATGACAAGCTCATTTCGAGTTTTATGTACAGATTTTAATGCTAGAAAAAAAATATAATTTATATAACATTAATTATAATTAAAAAATATATTTTTTGAGTACGAATCATAATATTCTAAACATTTTTTTTTTTAATTTAAACAGAAAAAAGTGTACTTAATTAAAATTATACGGGTAAAACAATGGTAATACCATTTGTCATTTAAAGCTTTGTAACATTTTATATTATCCGTTCTGATGCAGTATGACGTATAATTATATTTATATATAGGTACCTGACATTACACATTGGTAATTACACTAGTGAATTTGCTAGCTATTTTTCAAAACGTAAATTTTAATTGTAATCTCACCCGTAAAATCCTTTATCCTTTGTACACTGTATTTCTGTATTGTACCTTTAGTCATATAGATTTTTTACGAAATTAAGCTAACATAATTTATTATAGCTATTTACTTATATTATAACTTATACGAGATATAATCTGGGAAAATTGATTCGTTTCCTCTTCTGTCATAGTTAATTTTATCGAATAAAATAATATAATAATTTAACGACTATTCATTATTAAATACAATAATATAGGTATAACTGGACATTATATTCTTAAGGTTACTAATATTATTATTACATTATTGCATTATTACATCACATAATTAAATATCTGAGGTAGTTTTATATATATATTTGAGACGTTATTTTTTTTCAAAATATTTGTAATATTTGTATCAATATAACTAATATATTATTATTTTAATTTGGTATATAGCTTGCTGTGCTTTTATGTACTTTATAACATTTATATAGTTTAAATGCATTAAAAAAAACAATTGAAATTGAAATTCCAAAACATCAATTCTTCACAATTTACTATGTACTTTAAATAAATAAATGAAACATACATATAACATAATTGTATACTATATGTAACCTAACCTAAACATCACACCCTATTAAAAATAAATAATGATTTAAAAATGCTAATGGTAAACACTTTAAGTTTGGATTGATGTTCAATACTCTTCCTTATTGTTGCAACTTCTCTTATACCTAACCTACCTATTTAATAAGTTGGAAATACAAACCAAATTGTATCGTCATTGGTAAATACAATACTATATTAACTGTTATTTAGTATGTAGATATTATATTGTAATCTTTCGAATGTAATAATTTTTTAATTTAAAATCCCTTTAAATTTTTTTTTAAAAAAATGTGTACAACATTTGATGTATTATACATTTTTCACTAGATTAATTATGCTACTATATAATATCGGCTATAACTAAAGTAGAGGACTTGCAATATTTATATATAATTGTTTTAAACAGGAACAAATATTCAGATTAAAAATATGAATAGTTTTATGTTTGGACGAATCAAAATAATTAATAATTTTGTTTTACATATTTTGTTTTTTTATGCTGCAGCAGTGTTAGTTTGAGAATAATATCTATATTTATATATATATATATAATAACATGTATGTATGTTATGTATGGTATGTATGTTTTTTTTTTTTTTTATTGAAAATAAGGAAAATAGGTTAAGAAAAGTTTAAAAAAATTATGCACGCTTATTCGTTTTTTCAACGTTATTTCTGTGTTTAAGTATTTATAATATAAGTTAGGTTAGAGGTTTTTTTTTGGGAAAATAGAGCTAACTGAATCAATATTGCATCAATTCGGGTTACAACGTTGCTACCGTTTTCTGCACTAAATCTGTCGGACGTTCGGGAAATAATAAAAATAACTAATTTTATATAGGATACATGTATTTACAGTCTTACAGATAATATTAAATAATGCGTATAAGAATTAAAACAAATGATTAAACACAACAAAAAAAATTATAATTTTAGATACTTACTTAGTTCTTATTTTTTGTTATACAGCATATACTTACTTTGTGGATATATAAACTGTTTAAAAGTTATTATAAAATTAAAATAAATTCAAAGACAATCATTAATATTCGTAAAACTCATTTATCTACATGAACGATATGATATAAGTACCTTTAAATAATGTAAAAGAAAAAGTAAAACAAAACAATTTTCATTTTTTTAGTATATTTCCTTTTAATATATTTAGTATTTATTGTTGAAATCGTCAGCCGTGATCTATATACGCTTTCGTATACTATTTATCGAGTGGTCGAACGCGAAAACCGCAATAATAATATCTTAAACATACGATATTCTATATCTATTATATGATAATAAATAATAATACATTTTACGTTGTTTTACACGACAAAATCTATGTATACACACCATAATATTATACATAATGTTCTAAAGTTTCCACTCATATCTCAACGATACACATCGTTTCCGCGGGAACTTTTTCGCAGAATCTCCCGGGAAACGATCTTTATTCCGCTGTTGGTGTACGGTTATTCATTACAGGGTGAACGGAATTTCGTACTTCAGTGAAAAAAAAAAAATATAATAGATATAATATATTCAGTGGCTTACGCAGAGGTAGGATTCTAAGGTTCTAACTCTCCACGAAATTTCTTTCTAGATCAAAATTTTATTTATGATTAGAAACAAAATCTATGATTTATTTTATTATTATTATTACTTCTCATATTATTATATTAGTTTTTCAAGTTTTGAACTATATGAACTATATTCGTTTACCTAATATAAAAATACAGATAGGAAATAGAAATTATTGGGATCATTGGAATTATTATTTGTTATCAAATCAACTATTTTTATTTTTAATGTCGTTACTAAAATCCTGCGTACGCTACTGAATATATTAATGGTTCTCATTTGATTTTAAAATGTTGAAAACCTCTTTCTTTGATGTTTAAAATTCTGAAACCTCTGTAACTATATATAGTTTAAAATCTTATATTAGATTGTATGTTTTTCTTACATTTTTTTACTGTTTCACATATAATATAAATGTATGAAAACAAGAAAATCGATGGAAGACAAAATTATGAGAAATTCAATGTATTTGTTAGACTAATTTTCTAAAAAAAATTTAAAGTTAAAATATAGTGTATTTAATGTTTACTACTTATACATTAAAAGTACATTATAATAAGATATTAATCGAAATTATAAATTATATTTTGTTTTATATTTTTACTAATTGTATTTACATATTATATTTTTTTAAAGTTCGAAGTAAATAATAAAACTATTTATTGTTTAAATATGTTTAGTTATGTATCAAATTTTTTTTAAATTGTATAATAATTATTTTATTATTTCAATCAATCGGTTTTCGTAACAGTATTCCAAAATTATATTTGATTATAATCCCAAGTACATCACTATAATTTGTAATATAAATATTGACAAAATCCGTGGAGTAATAAAATGTAATTATTATTCTTTATAAATTAATCTATCTAATATTCGTATAATGAGTGAAAACAAATCGTATGATAGGTTTTTTACAATTTTACAATGTTTGACATAATAATATAATATTATAATATACTTATGTGTCGTCTATAAAAGTTGATATAATTATTATTTGCGAATTTTTATAAGTAGTATATAATTATATATTATATTGCACATACAAATTTTGCTATCATATTTATTATTATAATATAATATTTCAACTATTATTCACAGGACCTACTGTATTTGTTTTTTGTTATTTGCTAGTCTCTATACATTCGATTTCAATGGTATATTATTTTCCGATCGGCTCATATTGTGCGAATACGGATTATTTATTAATATATATATATATATTATAGTAGTAAAAATTTCATGTTATAAAAATTGAATTGTTCATCACTCTGTATGATAAAATGCGATCTTGTAATTGATTCTAAATAATTTAAAACATATTATGTAGTGTAGTGTGTTATAAAATGAATTATAAATTTAACGCCTTCGGCCGTAACTGCAGGTGTCCCACGGTGCCCTTTATGCTTGCATTATATTATTATATTATTATATTATTGTCAATTAAATTTCCATCGGCAATTTAATATAATAGATTTTATGCAAGTTCGATATTTATATTTTATAAACTGTTTAATAAACGCCCAAATATAGTGATGATTTTGCATGGTTCCATACAATAACTAATCTATTATAGGTAGAGGCACAACTATATATAGATATCTAAATAAGGTATTTGAATTAGTTTTTATATCCTTATTTATTCGACCATAAGATACTTAGATAAAAAATTAACAATAAACTAAAAAAAAGTTGTTTAAAGAAAACTTAAGTTGTTTTTGTTTTATAATATACCTGTATATTTGTGTTTTAAAATTATTATTTTTCGTTCTCGTTAAACTATAAATTCGCAAGAAGGTAGTTTTGCATAATATCATAAATTTTAATAGAATAATAAGTGCAAAAGTGCAAATGTCAAATACTGAATTTTCGTCATTATCTAAATTATCTAAATTAGTATTATTCTTCGTACATTTGTGTACGTTTTTTAGTAAGAAACATTTATCATTTATTAAATATGGGTAATGTAACTTATACATATAGATTTAATGTTTTTACTCTCATCCATTATCTATATAACAAAGCAATCTTTTAAACAACTTTTAAATTTGATGGATATTATTTTTATAGAAATAAAAATTATTGACATTTGAATTGATACCATTTTTTTTCGAATATTTATCTTCCATTAAATATAAACGCATATTAATTTAATAAATTTAGTAAATAAAAAAACCTAATTGTGTTATAAATTATAATGTTGGCCATGAATTCGCGACATATGCATTTTACGTATATATAATAATGTATATATATATACGTATGACGTACGCATATTATAACGATAATATATTAATATACGTTATAACTTCATACACGTCATCTGCGGGACAAATTTCGCATGTATTAATCGCCGTCGGAAAATTATATTCAATTAATTTCTGCATTGACGAACCGCATGAGCGGATGACACAATTATTATTCCTATCACGCCACCGATGATAAGCATAATTATGATAATAAATATGGGCCTGGATTTAAATTCCCTAAAAATTATAAAAAAAATAGCTACAATACTATAAAAAAAATGATACAAATATTTTATTTTACTACTTATATTATGTTATTATATTTCATTTTAAAGTTGCTATTGAATGACATTACATATTTTTAACATTTTATACGAGTCGTCGGTCGGTTGACTATAATTTTAAAAACATCTTTTTAGACTGCATAATTCATTCTAAACGTACGATATTGGCCATAAAAACTGCTATTAGGTACTTATTAAAAATTGGTATGTATGAGTATGTATTAAAAATTAATAAAATGACCTAAAAATAGTATAAAATACAAAATGAAAGTTTAACATTTGAAGTAGGTATATCTGTTACGTGAATAGAATTATGTATACTAGGTATAAATTGTACCAGAGCAACTTAACAAAATTCTGCATTACATTGTAATCCATATCCAGATATAGGTATGGGATATTGTATAATTTTATTGACTATCATATTATAAATGCCTTCCTTTGATTGTCATAATCACGTCAACACTATTTATAGTACAAACGGTGTTTTTTTACTTGTTATAAATACTATAAATAATACACCTGTTGTCATGTATATTAAGAAAATCATTAATCCACATATACAGAGTGATCAGAAAATGACTATGTTTTATAAATAATGGTAATTACCAAATGCATTATCTCATTTTATACTTTTAACTAAAACTTAAAAATGATTATAAAAAAACGTTAAATTATACAAAAATTAATTTATAATCGAAAACACAAAAATAGTATGATGGTTACTATATTTAAAAATAATTGTAACGTTTTAATTTAAGTTGTAAAACGAAATTACGTTTAATTTATAATCAAATTGTAACATTAATAAATATTTCATAAATATAAAATAATACATAATATAAATAATTATGATTAAATTTGACTGCCAATTATTATATATTTTTAAACGAAAACAATAAATTTAAAATTAATACACAAAAACGTAAAAAATGTCCTGTACATTATACTTTTATCAAATTGTGTACATTGTGTAATATACATACATAATATTATAATATAATATACGATACCAGGGGTGCATCCAGCTCAAGATAACGTAGGGGGTGGGGTCGAACTATAATTTTTTGTATAGTACGTATTATATTATGTGTATTATGTATACTTTCAGCAAAATGTCCATATATTAAATTCAATTTTTCTGATAGAACGAGGGGAACAATCGTCCTGATCGCCCCCCTCCCCCTCTTGGATCCGCCACTATACGATTCTATGTAAATAGTCATATAAATAAACGGGTAATAATAATATATTATTATTTCGTACATATAGTAAACTTATGTCGCACGATTAATAAGTTAAACGTGTGTTGTTTGCAGCTGTTTTCTTTTTTACTTTAATACAATTAAACTATGCAGTTAAAAAAATGAATTTAGGTTAAAATATACGTATTACACTAATAATTATCATAATTATGGTATCATATAATAATTATAATGTGTGTTACCGACTTACCGCAATATACCATGTATACACCGTAACACGTTAAACTTCGTTGATTTTAATAAATATATTATATACTTGTACTTGTATTATGCAAATTATTGTATATTACAGCTGTGTTTATATAATTGTTGTACAAAAATAATGATAACTTTTTTCCTTGTGACGCCCACGCAAGATCAATTAATTTGTTTTTTACTTTTTGAGTTATCATAACTACAGTAACTATATTTTTTTATATAAATATTATATATAATGTGTATTATATATAATAAATATACTCGTTAGATACGTTCTACTGACTATATTATACGTAGTCGATAAATTTTACGACGGACAGATGAGTTTCTTTTTGTATATTTTTACACTCAAAATTTGGTATTTTTAACAATCGTAGTTAGGTTAGTTAGGTTAGTTAGGTTAGTGTTAACCATAAACATAACCATTAGCGCATTCTGATACCAAGCTCCCACAATATTATTTTTGGGCTCCATTTCTTCAATTTTGCATGACATTTATTAACATTGCGTAAGTTATCTAAGTATAATTAATCAATGTATACTATATACCATCTTAAAGTACAAAATTTAAAAAAGTTCTTAATTCAACAAATAATATTATTATCAGTAGTTAAACGTATAACTATTATGATTTATATTTATAACTATTAACTATATTAAGTATTTTATTTTTCACGTTTCACCGTTATAAGTCTAATTTAAAACAAATAACTGTTTTAGAATTTCAAAAGTTTCTAAAAAATTCCGCTCGCATAGGTTATCTTCACGTGCATATACCACAAATAAACAAAACTTTTAACGGTCGTAGTACATAATATAGGATTTGAGGCACGGGCCAACGATTTTTTAGGTAGGTATATATAATATACCCTATGCACTCGTTTGCATAATATATTATATCGAAATAATACATAATATTATAATATTTATACGTGTTTCGAATTCTGCCGACACTAATTTTATCTCTATATCGCATATATAATTATACGTCCCAAATTGGTATTTTTTTAGGATTATACCTTATCAATATAATTCGCAGGAATAAATTAATATATGGTAAGATGGTTTTGCAAAGGTGCAATATACAAACAGGGAAATAATATATTTGATATAAAATGTCATTGTAATATATTTATATATATATATGTATATATATGTTTTAACTCAATATATAATATTATATACGGTTTGATTTTAGTATATATTTTCGTGGTTTAATGAAATAAAGAAAATTCGTTTAATCCAACAGAATTTACACTTAATAATAGTTATTCGAAGATTTGATATTTTTAATCACTTTAGGTTTTGTGGTTATAAATCTAACCTAACCTCTACTTTTTTTCTGTAAATTCAAATTTCCGTAACGTAAAACACTATATTATGATCGGCTTTACTGTATGCGCTGTGCACATGTTGTATTTTAATGCGTTATGACGCGTAGTTACCACGACAATAAATAAAAACTCCCCTTATATTATTGTCAAATAAATAATAATAGTCAAACATTCGTACAATCGAAATTGAAATATATATATACCTACATTTTTTTTTTTCTTTTTGTACCGTTTGAAAAGATAAACATCTGATCCCGGATATAATGTCTTCCTTTCGATATTAAAATAATAGATATATACTATATAGCTATAAAACATTCTATAGACGTTTTACGTCACATATAAATATTATATTAGATAATTTTATGAATACAATAAAACATTAAAAACATAGGTACATACCATGTATTATTATATATAGTGGAGTCTGGAGGTAATTCGTTTAATTTAATAGACAATTTTATAATAAATTTGTACATTTGTCTATTATGTATATTAACATTTATCACAAATGGAATACATTTAATGTAAAATCGATATTAAAAGCAAAGTTCTCAAATGACAGCAGTTTTGTGGTTAAGCTTTGACTTAGAAAAATATTAAATTTATATACTAGAATAATATAGTACCTATATGTATACGTTTATAATTAGTTATATCTAAATCCTCCCGTTAAAGTTTGTTACGAAGATATAATAATCATTAAAAACAAAACTATAAAAACATTTATAGTGGCTGTTACGATGAAACTAATTTATTTATGATGGGCATAGTATAATAATGAGCCGTGATTGGTTGACCAATTATTTCAAAGTCCGGTTTTAACGATATAACTATGCTATTAAAAGCAACGCAACCTTAGATAATACAGATTATGATAAGATACCTTAGATTATGTATTATATAAGAACGCGACATACCAAAATACCTTATAATTTCAGTCAAAACAATCATATCAACAATCTTGACTGGCAACAGAAAACATACACGACAATCTTAGAAACGTTCTCAGATGACCGAAAATAAACAAGATTCCTAAGAGGACATAGTGAAACTGCTTTTTATAGTTTAGACCAAAAATATTTAAATTTAGATTTGCAAATAAACGATCTATACTCAGGCGTAAAAAGATTCACGGAGACTTATTTAACTACCATAACTACAACTATTTGGTTGACTAAATCCGTGAATTGATCTATATAAACATTAAAATTATATGATTAACTTTGCTCATAATATAATATAGATAGTACCGTTTCAAGTCTTGTCAAAACCGTCATTGTATACGACGCAGTAATGCGTAAAATACCCGTAAAAAACCCCGTACATACACCGAACGATTTTTAAAAAAAATAATTCCGGAAGTTGTTTCAACCCCCTATTTAATAAAACGTTCCCTCGAATACAATCTCCCGCGTGAAAACAACCAGTCGACCCCGCACACCATAATATTCTCGCTGATGGACGCGTTGTCCTTGAAAACGAGATCACAAGATCACCCACCACTATATACCACTACCATCATTTCTTGTACCATAATGTTGTATACTATTACGTGTCATCGTCATCCCCCGAACGGTTTCGTCCCGTATTTATCATATACCCGGTATAGGGTATACTATAATATATCGATCGTTTTCGGCGATTCGGCGCGCGCGCCACCGCGACGTCAGCGACAGAGCGACCGCGTCCGACGAGGGGCTCGCACACGTTCGCGTTAACTGCTGTTCGTCGTTATCAGAGGGACATTTTTCGTTCAAAACGAATTTTCGTAACATAAATTTACTGTGCGTATTTTGTTCACGGCAAATATTTAACGTGCAATTTATTTGTTCTCGCCACTCGTATACATTATTTAATCGCGCGACTACGCGCTAAATCACATATATTGTTTATTTTATTATTTCTTATAAACACCGTTTTATAATATTATTATTACGATATTTACAGTTTACCGCCTGGGTGGACGCAGTGATATTCGTGTTTAGTCTGGAAAACGAGGCGAGTTTCAACGCCGTGTACGGATATTACACGAAAATGGCACACTACCGGAATTCTGCCGAAATACCACTGATTTTGGTCGGCACGCAAGGTAATTATAGAAGACGTATTATATTCGTAATATTATAACATAATTATAAATAACAATAAATTTCCGGTCAGTATACGACAAAATAATCGCACAAAGAGTGATCAAAAACTGTGTGAATTATATTTTTGGGTATATGAGCATTATCAAAATCAGTTATTTTTGTAATGCACGATTTTCCGATCACTCAGTATGGTAAAAGGAACACTGTGACGTTAAGTTTTAGACGAGAAAACATGATTGAATGAAACGTATTTAATATACTAAAATCCACATTAGATATGCCTCCTCTAGTCCTGTCAAAAAAAAAAAAAAAAACATTTAATAATAAATAAATAAAAATAAAAAACGATTTACTCTACCGTTTTTTACACCATAAGACCCGACTTTCCGACACCCAACGTTCGAGTACCATCATGCACGCGTGCTAATATAAAAAATTATTTTACATAATGTTATTATACAAAAATTTTTTTTTAAATTTGTTGCGTCTTATTGTGGTATAATTAAATAGTGAAAAAAACAAGTTGATTTTATTGCGGTACGATTTAAAGTAGCAAAAATTGTTATTGTTTTTTAAATTGAACAAAAAATAAAACGGTACACATTAAATCAATATAAATATATTTGCACGCATATATACTTGCATTATATATGTCGTGCAATATGTATATAAATAGTCACTCGTTTAAAAAACTTATGAAAAAATTAATACGTCATATCCACTTAGCGAATATCATTCGTATTGATGACATGACACGACGTATTAAAATTGCATTATATCAATTAAAAAATATGTTAACATAATTACTAATATTAATTGTTTTGTTTTTAAGTTAAAATTTTTAAAAGTATTACAACACTGTAATAATATATATTAGAAAATGTATTGTATAAAAATTAAATACTGTATTTTATATCATCAGGACAATAAAGTATAAATATATTAAAAATGAATAAACGATAAAATATTGTTTTGATATCGCACAAATAGAAAAAATGAAAAAAATAATACTTATTTAAATCTGTTATTTCTATAACTATTTTGTATACATACCAAAAACTATAAATAAAACGACCTATACGTATAAAAAGGGTAAAAAGACACATTTTATTATTATTATTTCATGAGCCATACCTACGTACATAAGCGTAACTAAAGTGGTGGGGGGGGGGGGCTAGAGGCTCAAAAAAATTACTTGTAGACCCCTAAAATAACAGGACAATTTGCACATTTTTTTTTAAAGATATTTCAATGTGAGGCAAAATTTTTGTCGTTCTTTTTCTGGATATTTATTTATTGTTATTATATGCATATAACTAAACTATACCTATAATTATAAAATATAAAATATTTAAAATATAATATAATAATTTTTTGAAATTTCATTAAGTTTATCCATTACGTGAACTAGATAAAGTATTAACTATCCAATGAAAATTTGAACGCCTTTTCGAGATGTAGAAATTAATGAAATGAACGAATTCACCGAAGATGATGCGACATAGTATAATATAACATAAGTATATAATGCGATTATTTGACTTTCTCTGCTCTCGTCATATAGTTAATATAACGATGAGCTGTTACGTTATTATTCGATCTTCGACCGTAATACACAAATAAAAGTCCTTTACGTCAAACCAAGTTTCTTTTAACACTGTAGTGTTACTCGACATTTTTCAAGTGAGGACCACTAATAAAAAATATTACATTTTTTAACGATCTGAAAATATTGATTTTTATATTTCATTATAGATATTAGTTTATATATTATGTAGGTAACTAAACACTTATAAAAATCGCAATAAACTAATATAAATCGAATTTTTTTCCAAACCTAACTTATCTGTGGTAGGTTCATAGCAACTTTTAAATACATACATAATTACTATTGTTTAGCGTTGCTTCTTTGCCAATCGCAATAAACAAAAACCTATGACAAACCTTAGTTAACCTAACCCAATCTTTTTCTTTTTAAATCATACACTGAGGAGGTACTCCTCTCTTGTGGGCAATCAGTTCTTATCCTCTATATACAACGTTTATTCGAGTAATAAACCTAACCTAACGTACTCTTTTTTTCCCTTTTTGAAATTTTAACCAAGACGAAATTTCCTAACAACTCTCTCTCAATGTGCATTAAATTATTAACCTAACCTAAAAAAATTGTATATTGTGTTTTTTTCTTATTCAGACGCTATAAGTGAAACTAATCCTCGAGTAATAGACGACACCCGGGCCAGAAAATTGGCGGCGGATCTGAAAAGATGTTCATATTACGAGACGTGCGCCACATACGGTTTGAACGTGGACCGAGTATTCCAAGACGGTAAGAAGACGTACATTATTTTATTGTATTTAAGATGTTTCAAAATGGGTTAACTTAATATTAATTTACAAATTACAATTTTAACAATTAAATATTATCTCTACAGCAGGACCATTATGTACAGAGTAAACAAAAAAATTACGTTACAAAAATGGTAGGGAAAATTGTCTTTTGACTAAATAATACTTTATATATTACAGATATGTACCTATACTCATTTTGTTCTGGTCTCTAAGCTTGTAAATTGAAGGAACTATAAATATATAATATATGTTCACCTACACTTATTTATTACTATATTTTTGGCGTAAAAATTGCACAATGTATTATGATTGTTATTATTACAAAGAAAATTCAAAAACAAATTCCTAGTGCATGTTCTGTAATCTAGTTAATTAGGTAATGGTTACATTAAAATAATAAATAATATATAATTATAAATATAATCTCTTTACTCTTGGTGGTGCTCTGATAAAATCATAAATAATTTGTACACTGCATAAATAACGATCGTGTTTGACACTGCGTGAACCGAAAATAATTAGGACCCGGATTTAAATGCCCTAAAAACTATCTAAAAATAGTAATAGAAGTCCTGTAATAGTAAATTTTAATCGCAATTATACTTTAGAAAAGTAAAAAAATGTATACATTTATTTGTATATTTTATTACAAAAAATGTTATTCTATTAAATAATAATAAAAAATTATTAGAAGACTTATATTTAAAAAAAGATTATTAGTTGTCACCTGTGATTTAGACTCAGTGAATTATACACTATAATAATTTTTTTTATAAGAACATTCGTTTATTAGAAAACAATATGAATTGTAATAAAACTTAACAATAATTTTATTTATATAAATATTTGAAGAAAAAAAAATGATTTCTAATCAAGTATACCAACCAATGGCACTTAAAACGTATTTAATTTTTTATAGTTAGGTACCTTTATTATAACCATAAACAATTTCATGAATAATAAAGGTTTAATATACATTTAACAAAAAAAGTCGGTTGAATAATATAATTTTTATAATTTAACAGTGAAAATGTGTGAAATATGACAAAATTAATAAAGTAATATTATTACTTTGACAAATTAAAAATCTAAAAATAAACATGTACTCCGATGTTATAAAGTTATTTGTCAATATGTTCCTATAATAGGTCCCTGAGCATATTTAAACATACATTGATGTTTTGTTTTACTGTAATCTACCTATGAATTAAATATACTATGCAATTATGAAATTATGAAATATGTTGTGTACCCTATTAGAAAGAAATTGTAGATACCTATTATTATCATCAATATATTATATTATACTACGATATTGAATTGTCATCAAATGCTTGTATCCTTTACAAGATTTTGATTTTGTTATTTGAACATTTTCTTTTGAATCTATATTTTTAATTTTTATCTATAAAAGATATAACCAAAATTTTCTTCAGTGCATTTTTTTGAGTTGCATAATTCATTCGAAGTATACCAAAATATAAAGATTTCTTAAGGTATAATTTCGAAACACATAATTTAATATGTAATAAAAATTATGCACTAAAAATTAATAAAATGATTAAAAAATTATGATGAAATTCATAAAAAAAAATATATAGAAAAATTATAAATAAAATATCACTTTTGAAGTATCTGTTACATGAAATTAATTATCAATTATGTATAATAAATGTATTGTCATATATAGGTGAGGTAGAGCAACTAAAAATAAAAATTTACATTGAAATCCAAACCTTATATAATAACAATAATAATAAAAATATTTCGTATCCCGCAGCTTGTCAGAAGATCATTCAACAAAGGCTCTCGGCGTCCACCAACTGTCTGTCGGACTCACGGTGCTCAACTCCCGCGTCTTCGTCAACCACCACGCCGGTCGGGTTATCGTCCTCTGCGTACGGTACTACCGGCCATCACCAACACCTTTCCTCACCGGCCTCCGGGTCTCGAGCGTTTTCGCAGGTCACCTCGTCCTCAGCATCCTCCTCGCCATCGCCGATCGTCCACGGTGGTGGCGCCGCCGCATCACCTTCGCATCACGGCACCGGTACGTCGGCCGTCGGCGCGTTCAAGGAGTCAGTTCTCCGGTCCAACCTGTCGTCGACGTTGAACCGACAACCGTTAGAGCTGTCCATAGCCCTGGACAACAACAACGTGTCAAAACTGTGCGGCAGTGGGTTCGACGGTCTGACAGTTCCGTGCAAAGACCTGCCAACACCTAGTTCCACGCCCACGACCACCAGGAAGACCAGGAGACGGTCGAATCTGTTCAATCCGTCCAAAAAGGACGACAAGAACCGGTGTCTGACCACCAGCGAGCTTGGCAGCGGCCGGGCGATACCTCTGAAACAGGGTTATCTGTACAAGCGCAGCAGCAAAGGTCTAAACAAGGAATGGAAAAAAAAATACGTCACGCTGTGCGACGATGGACGGCTGACATATCATCCGAGTCTTCACGTGAGGATATATTTTTATTGTTAAATACCCAGTGTAATATATTATGCAATAGAAAAGCTTTATATATATGATGTTGATATAAAAATTACAAAATTAATTTTAAAATTTAAAATTTAATTTTAATTTACTAGATACTTAAATTATAAAATTATAAAAAAGCATATCAAATAAACATCTTTGCCTTACCTCCCAACTATATGGAGTCAGCCATCCTAGTCCTGCACCTCCATAGATTTATATCACCTACATCTCGTCAATTCATACCAGCTATCAATTCCATCTATCTACCTCTTCATTGGATTTCATTTGCCTCTCACACTTTTTATATTCAGTTCCATAACAACTCTCACTGCCTCTGAATCATCTCTCCTCATAACATGTCCAAACCATCTCAACGTATTCTCTCTAATTTCTCTCACAATTAATGCAACTTCTAACTTCTCCTGTTTGTTTTATATGAAACAAACAAAATTAAGACAGGACCAAGATCGATGGTTTTCAGTTTTACACTATCTATGTAATTGTAGTTTTTCTTATAAGTAAAATGAGCGATATTTATAATACATTATAGCTGTGTTAGCTGGTAGAAAAAAAAAATTAAAAATTCACCGTTTTCCATTCATTTATTCTCGACAGGACTATATGGAGGATGTGCACGGCAAAGAAATATCATTACAATATGTCACTGTCAAGGTACCCGGTCAGAAACCCAGAGGTTCGAAGACTATAATGTCTCTATCGACCTCATCGTCGTCGTCCAACAATCACCATCACGGCAGCAACGGTATATCGGAGCATTTATCCAACATATCCATATCAAATTTTCAAATGAAAGATAAACGAACGGCCGACAAAGTGATGCTCACCGCGTTCGAACTGCTGAAAGAGCCCAGTTACAGAAACGGAGGTATTCCGTAAGTACACATACAGCATTCACATATACATATAACCAGGGTTATTGTATTAAAAATGATCGAAATAAACAATAAAATAATACATAATACAAAATGTACTGTTAAAATATAAAAATTGTAAAAAAAAACAGGTACATTTAATAATGCCCACATAATTTATTTAGGGAAATATATTTGAACCTTATACTTACAAACACAATATTGACCAACAAAATTATGTTTATAAAATAGATAAAGGCGAAAAATTCAATACAAAATTTTATATTTAAATTTGTTATTTCATGAAATTAATTTGCCTAATCTGAAATACCTATTTTAACGGCATTACATAAAAAAAAAATTAAAATTTAAGATATCCCGAACAATGGTTATAACAACTAGAGCACGCGCAGATTTGTATGTAAATTCATATTTTAATCGTTTTATATTTTTGAATTGTAACAATAAAATATAGTCATTTCAATATAAAAATTTACGTACCTACCTTATAATAAATGAAGAGCTCAAAATTATATTATTAATAAAAAATAAAATTGTATAAATACATTATTTTATGTCATAACTTATTTTTTAAAAAAAAAAAAAAAACAATTTTTACTTATTTCAATATTTTTATTGCATGATGTTATATTTTTGATACGTGTTACTATGCATACTCTAATTATAATTATACCTAGATCGGATTTAATGAATATAGCAATATAAGATTTTATTATACAACTTTTGCATTTTTTCATTGTAATTTTGACATATTTTTAATGCAATTAAATCCAGTCTTTAATTATATAACACATGTGATAAACTGATAATGTACTAAAATTATTTGGTTAAAAATTTAAAGAGTAAAGTAACAAATAATAATTGTTTCGTTGTTACATAATTGACTGTGTGTTTACGAATGTAGTTTTTATTTTTTTCATACAACAATACTATATTACTTTATCGTTATATTTATTTGTTTGAATTGATACTAATTAATATTAATTAATAATAATGTATAACTTGACTAAAATAAAAAAAACAAATAAGTGTCAATATGATTATAACATATAAATAAATATCACTAATTGTACACAGATAATATTTTATGAGTAATGTGACGTTGTTCTCTAAAACTAGATTTGATTTTGGTCGTATAATTGACTTTACTTTGTTGTTTTCTCCGTAGAACGATCACAGGTACTGCGGAACCATAACCACATTTTCTCTATTTTACCCCTACTACCATTATCCCTGACAGTTTTTGTGAGGCCCTGAAAATTATAGGTACTAATTTTTGTGAAATTATGATGTGAAAAAATACAAATTATGTTATTTTTTAATGCAAGGCCCTGAGAAAGAGCCCTGGTCGACCTCCCGTTCCGCCGGTACTGATCCTTGATTGGTCTCTTTAAATATTATGCTATTTTTATAAAATTTCATGAAAATTCAGGACACGTCCAACTTCTTCGTACACATGTTAATATAATAAAAATAATGTAACGCAATGACATAAAAATAATATATTTAACAATGTTTTTTTTCTTCAGTAATGGCGATGATTCTGTTATCGGCATGTCGAACACATCATTGTCTGTGGTGAATAATGGTGATCTAAAAGCCGAGACGCCCAACGTGAAGAAAAGACACAGACGGATGAAAAGCAGTAACATTAAAAATCAAGAATGTGAAGGTATGTGTATATATTTATATTATTTATATTTTATTGTATTGTTTATTATGTTGCTGACGAAAGAGGGGATCTGGGACAGAAGCGTTTTTAGTAGTTTTTAAAGGGGTCTCAAATTTTTTTTAGAAGCTTTCATGAAGCCGAAACCTCCCCACCCCCTCCCCTTTTTATAATATAAAAAAATTAATTGCAAAAAAGTTAAAATAAACATGCTCTGCAATGTATACATTATAATGCAAAATTTAAAACAGGTGCAAAATACTATTAGGTATTAATAGACATTATTTTTATGCCCTATCATATAAAAATAATTTTTATAATAATTCGTCATAGGCATTTGTTATACTAAAATGTGACAAGATGAGAATTTATGAATCGTCGTTATGTTGAAAATATACTTTCCGATATAGATGATTTATATACGATCGTAATAGACAATATAAAAAGTACTAAATAATTTCGACAAAAAAAGAAGATAAATTTAAGGAGGCCCACCAAGCCCGTGGGCAAAGGGGGGTTGCCCCCCCCCCATTACCGAAAAAATTGTATTTTTCATTTTTAATCTGTTATATTTAGTAAATGTATTAAAAAAATGATTTGTATTTTATCTAATAACTATTGATAAAAAAATAATTTTAATATGGAAACTTACAAAATTAATAATAAACACAAATATAATATAATACTATTTGCTAATAATAATTATTCATGTATCTATTTTATACATTTTTTTTCAACCCCCTCCCCACCTCATTATGAAATCCAACGCACGGGCCTAGGACCCACAAAAGTTCTCACTAATTACGTTCATCGTAATACGTACATATTATATTATTATAGCGATGGCACATAATATATCGTATAAAAAATATGTCATCGGACCATGTTTTTTAGCATCGTTATCACTGTTGATCTGTGGCCTGGATAATTTTTTAACGCGTGTATTATATTTTCAGACACGGATGGATATGAATTTTTGATTGTTTCGCTGGACAACAAACAGTGGCAATTCGAAGCCAACAGTTCGGAGGACCGGGACGGATGGGTAGCTGCCATCGAACAACAAATTCTCAACTCGTTACAAGTTTGTGTTTTTAATTGTTTTTATTAAAACGAACGATACACGTTGAATACCTTGCAGACCTCTTGTTTTCCCTCTCCAAAAACTGTTTAAACTTTAAACGGAAATAAATAATGTTTTTTTTTCTATAATTTTAACACAACGCTATCATCAGAGCAACGAGATCAACAAAGTAAACGTGGGTGGAAAATTCAGTTCATCGTGCAACCGGACGGAAGACGTGCAGAGCATCCGGACGCGGGTGCCCGGTAACGGCCAGTGTGCGGATTGCAATTCTCCAAACCCTGACTGGGCCAGTTTGAATCTCGGTATACTCATGTGCATCGAATGCTCTGGCGTGCACCGTAATTTGGGTTCGCACATATCCAAAGTACGGTCGCTGGACTTGGACGGATGGCCGTGAGTATTTTCAATACTCGCTCGAACACCTCGGGGGTGTATTTACGGGTGGGGGTCGAACGGGTTTAAACCCACCCTTGACCAAAGAAAAAATCGAAATTTCTGAAATTCATAAATACGCCTCTGGAACAACTCAATATGTTTGTGTTTCACAAAATAAACCCGACGTATTTGTTTTAGACTGTCACACCTCAAGGTGATGATGGCGATAGGTAACGACCTGGCGAATTCCGTGTGGGAATCCAACGTCCGACCCAACCGGACCAAACCGAATCCGGGTTCGAGTCGAGAAGAGAAAGAATTGTGGATACGTAGCAAGTATGAGACCAAAGAGTTCCTATCGGCGATGGCCCCCACGGCTAACCTGTCACAACAACTCATCGATGCCGTCTACAGGTACAAAACCTTTTTATCATTTTTACATTATACGTTGATTAATAATTATGTTTGACAATTGTTGCAGGTGCGATATGAAAGCCTTTATGACGGTGTTGGCCCATGCCAGTGCTGACCAAATCAATTGCGTGGTAAGTCATCGGGACTTGCGCACGCCATTACACTTAGCCTGCTCGACGGTGAACCTTCCTATAGCTCAACTACTCCTATGGGTGAGTATAATTACTATTTTTTCTATGACAACAACAGCAGTATATCTACAACTAACTAATATAACAATAAATTGTGTCGTCAAAACCATATTAAGACTTTGAAAGGATACAATGCCATAATGTCAAATAGACCATAAACTATATCTTCTAGGCTTATTTTATAAATTAAGTTCTCAACTACTTAGGAGGAAGTTATACCAGCATATTTTTCAATGTTGCTGAATCTGTCGCAGAATTTACAACATGTTAAAAAAATATAAATTTTAATACTCTATAATTTCTTTGTTGGGTGATAAATTTACAAAACGGATATGACATTCCCTCCAAAATATTCTTCTCTTTAAATTTGCTAATAAATATTTTTACTTTATAGTTCAACGTAAACGCCACATATAATTATCTGTGTTGTTGTGGTTTTACTATATTCCCTGTTAGATAGACGAATACAGAGCATACGGGTGTAATGTCTTCTTAAGCTAGTTTATTGACTAAACAATAATCTTGTACATTTATGTTTTTGTGTATAGTACAAAGCAAATGCCAAAGCGGTGGACCATGAGGGCCGTACGTGTCTGCAACATGTTAGAGCAGCCTGTCGCAATGGCACAAATACAGCAACCGTCCAAGATGCTGGACCGTTGACAGAACTGCTTATTCAGAACGGCTGTCCTGAAAATGGCACCAGTACGCTAACCAGACCATTGGACATACTTCCGTCCAGTGTTATCTGATTCCTCAACATTAAGTTTTAAACGATTATAAAATTTATTGGCCACACTAAAAAATATTTTCGCACACACATATTATTGTTTTTATTTTTTTGTTATACGCCTAATGAAGATATTATTAAACATTTTCAGTATTTTGACCAAAAATATTTATACAAATGTAATTACGAGTGTGTTTTTGTGTGTGTGTGACTTGTGTATCTATTTATTTTATGAAAAAACTTATAATGATAATAATAATAATAATAATAATAATAATAATAATAATAATAGTAGCAATAATTATTGAATATGCCATCTAATGTTAGCTTTTCAAAATATCAACCTTAGTCATGTCAATGAAAACAATATTATGCGCTGACCAAACTTTTGAATATACTTCCGTCCAGCGACGGTTACAATACAATCATATTATATAAGATATCATTGACGGTATACTATTCTCTCGCACGCATGTTAATATTGTTGTATTTATTTATTTTATTTATGTTATATGCGAAATAAAAATGTCATAATTGTCTTTTGCGACCAATAATAATATTCTTTGTATAAATCTTTGAGTGTGTGTGTTATAGATTCTATAAGATGTATAAAAAATTATAAAAAAAAAAAATAATAATAATAATAATAATAACATTGATTATAAATATTAGTATTATTTACTATTTATAATTAATGTTAACAATTATTGTTTACCACACGCTGTGATAACCTCTTATAATAGATAAATTGTGTATATACATGTCCCATTATAATGTGTCTTAGTCGTCTGTTCAACACTCGTTTGTACACCAGCAGGGTAACACGACACAAATCAAACGGACGACCACAACACGTCTGTGACCTGTACTATTATTATTATTGTTGTTTACTATTTTATAATGTTTGTGTTAACAGCTTATTGTTTTAGACTAGTGTTGGTATTATATACTAAATTATAAATATATATTAATATATAAATGTCATATTTAAAAATATAATTTATGTTGTTAGATGATTTTTAAACGATTCTTAATTTTCTTATTTTCTCTCTGTATGTGTATAATTATATAACATTTTTAAGAGATATTTATTTTCAAATGTAAAGCGAGACTATAATGTAGCATTCATCGTTTACGATAACAAGTCCATCGTTGGGAATTATTTTGTATTATTTACTATATTTTAGTCTTATGCGGTTGTATTTAATGCGACTTTTTTTTAATTATCTAACTCACAATAGCTTAATAATCTACTATTACGGGTAAATGTTATTAATTAATTTTCAACTCTATAGTGTCTACAATTATTGTTTTAATTACTTGTCAATAAATAAATACACCTATGTGTACTTTTGAAATCTTTTTTTCTTTTTTTTTTTTACTACCCAGTGTTTATACTTGATTGTTTTTTTACATAGTAAAATTATATGTATTTTTACATAGTTCATATTTGGCAAAATAAAAACAAACTTATTATACAACAGATATTATTCTTTAATTTGTTTACATATGTACTGAATGAAAAAACATCACATCTTTCTATATACATTATTGTCATAGTTATAATAATTAGATCATTCTTTTTCATTACAATAAAATCCTTCAATTTTTGCCTTGTTAAATACATTCATTGACATAATATTTTTATTTAGGCCATTTAAATTACTTTAACCTATAAACAATGGTATTTTTGTAACATTCATATTAACAAAGATTAAAAATTAAATATACCATATTGCTTTTCGTAAATAATTTTCAACATTAATATCAGTAGAATTAATATAATATAGTAGTAATTAATATAAGTAGAATTATGTAAAATATTGCTATGTCACAGAATTATTCTTTTTAAATTATATAAATAGCTTTTATAATATTGCTAATAAGAAAATTGCTTCAATAAAATTTAGCGCTTATGATAACTTGAGGTATCAAATATATAATACTACTATAATTTATAAAATTATGTGTTTCATTTAAATTACAACTATTAATAAACATTTTCTATTTAAATAAATATCTGATCTTTGTCTCAAATGATATCTACATGAAAATATGATTTAAACATTGCATCATTACCTACAATGTTTCTTATCTGATGCTCTAATATATTAGGCACAAAAAACAAATATAATATTCAAATATTATTTTTATATGATAAATCTGTAAACGTAATAAAGATTAAAACTGAAATGCAGTATTTGCGTATTGTAATTAATACAATTGTTTGTTTTAATTTATGACAGAAATCGCCATGAGATATTTTCACAGTTATAAAATCCAAAATGAAGAAACTTGATAAAAAAAAAAAATTGTATAAAATAAAAATGCTTATTACCACAGTCAGACTAAAAATGGAGTAGAATTTGGAAGTGATTAGAAAAAGGAAAAAAGAAATATTTTTTATTGTCCAACACTAATTATTAACATTCATATTACAATATGGTCTACTTATAATAATTGTTTTGTGTTTAGTACTTAAAAATAATAAAACCAATCAAATTAAAAATAATAAAAATGATTATATCTATTGTTTTTATGATATTTCTTCTTTCAAATCAATTACAACAGATATTTGAGGAATTTTAGCATGGTTTTTTCTCAGTACTTGTCAGTTACGGGACAACCATATTATAATCATCATCCTATAAAATAATTAATTTTATGTAAAATATATATATATAAATATTGTGTATAAATCACAGTCTTAAATTTATACTCTTTCTTTTCTCTAATCTATGCAATGTCAAAATATAAAAGTACATAACTGCCACGATTATCTACTCTACTAATTACTATTAAATAATCTAAAAAATACATTTATATATATTTATAGAGTGTAATCGCTAATTGGAAACAGTTAATAAATTCTAATGTAAGTTCTAATTAATTAAATTATTTTTATACATAATAAGACACATTTTCGTGTATTTATAACATTTTAAAATAAATTAAAAATTGCACATGCGCAAATAAATTTTTTTTAAAATTGCAACCTCAAATTTTGACTAATAATAATTTTTTAAAATTTTTTTTCATGAATTTGGTAATAAAATCAACTTTCTAAGTGCAAAATTAGCTGAGTTATAGCAATTTAAATTTATTCATTTTTACATGTGAAAATGTATATTTTTCCATGAAAATTATGTTCGTCTTCTTTTTAAAACTTCAGTTTTAATTTTAATTTATATGTAACTATTAGAGTACAATTAATTTTATAATAGTATTATCTATCATTCACCACTAATCTATCAAAGGACCAAAGAAAAAAAAAGGAAAAATATTCAGAATTTAAAAGTTTATAATATAAAGTTTCAAGTTAACGATTTTGAAAATATTCTGTAAAAAGATTAAGTAGTATATGATTAGACTTCGATAAAATTTTCAAAGCGATAAATTAAAAATTGCCGGAAATATTAAACATTTTTGGAAAAAAGTTTAAAGTACTATAGTTGCCCAAATAATCAACCGATCCATTCCAAAATTGTACCACACTTGTATATTACCTATGTTAATACTCAAAGAAATTTTCAAGTGCTTATGATCAAAACTAAATTAGTTATCACGAAATTAAAAGGTTTTAAATAACAGAAACCGTAATTTTGCCGATTTTCCACCATTTTTTGGTAGTTTTTCCCCTCCCGCGGAAGAAAACTTTTGAGAAATTCGAAAAATGAGCTGAATAAAGTACCAACTAGACACGATTTGCTATCGAAAGCATACCCTACTTGTGGTAATCGGACCATTATTTCTACGCGAAAAAATGTCTTCATACGTAAAAAAAAAAAAAAACATTTCTGTAAAACCAATACATTCTTCGCTTTGTTCAGAATCTAAAAAATCAAACACAAGTTAAGTTGAGTTTCAGTCACGTCTTCGTGTCCTAATCACTCTGCACTCGGCAATTCTGCATCACGTTCATCACGGCGGTTAATTCAAAATATAAAATTATACGATTATAGCGCTAACACCCATTAGTGTCTGGTGTCAGAATCAAGAGCGGACTGGGTATTGTAGAGCACGAGTGGTTAATTGTATATTAGGGCCCGACACAATGACTTATTCAGAAAGGCATGTGTTTTTTAGGAGGATGCTCCACTGATTTATAGATATACAATACAATGAATAGTCTAAGGGGCGATCGCCCTCCCCCCCCCCCGCTGCAATGTCAGTCCGCCGATAGTCGGAATTATTTTGGCCGTATTTAATATTTATTGTACAGTTACATATCCCCGCTTATTACATTAAAACGATGAGATAGATCTTATCAGGACCATGACAAAATAGATCAATTTTGTCATGATTACGACTATGTTTATTGTTTAGCGACCAAACATCACAAACAGCAATTTCGAAAATCATAGAAACCATAGAACATAATCTAAATCATTATACATGTATAATTAATCAATGTTTCATATAATCTGTGGTTAAACTAAGGTACCATCACAGTAAATTTAATCCTGTACTATTGTAATATCAGTGTTACCATTGTACACATTAATTTGCCATCGTACAATTTTTTAGATTCTGAACAAAGCGAAGAGTTTATTGGTTTTGCGATGTTTTAATTTTGATTTGATTTTTTTATGTTTAAAAACTTTTTCGGGTAGAAATAATGGTCCGATTGCCACAAGTAGGGTATGCTTTCGATAGAAAATTGCATCTGTTTAGTATTTTATTTGGCTCATTTTTCGAATTTCTCAAAAGTTTTTCCACGGGAGAAGAAAAACTATCGAAAAATGACGAAAAATCAGCAAAATTACGGTATCCGTTAATTTGATTTTATACATTTCATTATAATTAATTCAGTTTAAAACGTAGAGACTTGAAAATTATTTGAATATTCACATGAGTGTTCTACATAATTTGAGAAAAAAATTTGGATAATAGATGGTTATATTATGTAGGTACTATATTATAAATTATAATATTGAAGAAAATCTGTGGTTTAATCTGTTATTTTATTCCGACTTTCTGACATTCTGTGATTAGAAACTTTTTAACGTCTAATGTATGACAAAATGTAATCTAAAATCGTGGCCAGATGTTGTAACAGCTGTATTCTGTAGGCTTTTGAATTACTTTTGAACGTCTACAGCATGCATTGATAATATTTAATTATCTGATAATACATATTATGTGTTATCTATGACAGCATGACAAATTTTTCAAAATCTTTTTTCGGCGTGTAACACAGTAGTCCTACACTAAGAGTTCCTATAGGTTGTAGATAATAAATAATAATATATAATTTTATCTTGATTGCGAATTAACAATTGATGAAAGATTTTCGATTAAATCCAATTCTCCGTTCTGTCCGTCTAATTTACAGCAATTGGCTAATCATTTAATATTTATTTTATTTGATAAAAATATTGTGTATCCAACATTTGATTAATGTTAAAAAAAGGTAAGTTGTGTTATTTGTTCTATGTTACATACAGGTATATTATGTACAGACATGGATATTTTATAAAATATAATTTTATTATTAATAAAATTTCTATTCTCCTTGTTCGATCTATTAATTTATTTTTACTTTTTATTTATATTAGGTGCTTATGTAGTATGTATACCTATAACATTTGATTTTTGAAAATAGCTATTAAGAATTTAACAGCGATCCATCGATTTGAATGAACATCACGATTGAACGCGAATAGGCGACTAACATTTAACATACAATTATAAAAAAAGAATTAGCATAGTTAAATTAGGCTAATTTTGTTAACATTTCATGATTAGGTACAGATTATAATTTATTAGCATTATCGGTAACATTTATTTTATTTTTATTGAGTTTGGGACGTTTGGCCACTTCTTAAATATCTAATTGCATTTCTTTTTCAGAGGTATCTCAACATTTCAGTGATATTATGGAAAAAGAACCAGACGTCAGTGCTAGTATAGCAGCCATCAGTACATTATTAAAACTACTGGAACATGACAAATGTAAGTAGTTTTTAAATAAAAACAAATCATAGTTAATTTAAATTAAGTGTTTCAAAATTTGAATAAATCAAACAATTTTGTTATAGCTGAAACCGTACAAGAACTAGATTTGAATTTACAATCTGCAGTGGAAGTAATTACAAACAGTAGCTTCCGTGTAACAGGTGTTTCGTCTGGATGTGCATTATTTATGCGTTTTATAACATTCGCTAAATTGGATAACATTGTGAGTATTTTCATTTAAGTGTATAGATTGTTTTAATTTGACTTTAACAAAAACTTGATAAAGTTTCATTTTGAATATTAATACGGTGAAACATAGTATTATACTTATGGACAGCTCACAAATGCAAACTACCTATCTTTATCTTATTAATAAACACTTTTTTTATTGAGTCCAAAGTCTTAACTGAAATATATTTATTTGATAGGTCTCGACTAATATTATTTTTAAAGTAAAAAAAATTAAACTAAATGTATCATTTAAACATTTATTCCATGTCTCCAGAGCTGTGTATAACAGCTGAAAAGGGACAATTGCCTCTGATCAAAATTTTAGACTTAATTAGCAATCAATTTTTAGGGTGGTAAGGCAGTAAAATATGATTGTTCCTCGTAGGATTAAAACACATTAAAACAGTGCTACATGTCTCGTCAGTAATGTAGATATTTATCTTCGAGTGTAGTCTATCTCATGATCGCATTGTATTCAGATAATTATTTTTTTTAATGTTTAAAATGTAGTTATTTATGTATACAATCTATATTTATGTTTCTTTTTGTTGTTTTTGAGTTTATAATTTATTATAGAATCATAATTTATAGTAAATAATACTAATGTTATATACAAACAAGAAACCTAACCTAATCCTAAAATACAAAATAATCTATAATTGTATCATGTGTGTCTCATTTATTATATATTTTTAGACTTTCTCTGAATGTAAAAAAGTTATGTTGGATCGAGGAAAAGTATTTTTGAAGAAACTTACTGAAGCTCGGAATAAAGTTGCCAAAATTACTCTTCCTTATTTTGTTGATGGCACAGTAAGTATATATATTAGGATTGTTAGAACTTATCTCTAGACATTGATCCTTATAAAATAAACATTTTAACAATTTTTTCATGTAAGTCTTATAATTTTGTATATTTTGTTATGGTCCCCAAAAACAAATAATTTTAAATATGAATGTTCAGTAGGTTTATAAATAAATATTTTATTCTGACTATTATTCAACGAATACATTATATATTTTGTTCAAAAATATGATACTACTATATGAATTTAAAATAGTATTTATGTTTTGTATTCTATTCTATAAAAAATTTGTATATAAAGATATTTACAATAAAACATTAGGTATATTTTAAAATATACATGTATTTAATATTTATCAATTGTATTAGTATCTTATTTTTATACTAAAAATGTATAGTTAAAGTTAAAGAACACTAGAAAATTTATTTTACCCTTTTTTTGACAGAGACTTATATATTTACATTAAAATTTATTGAATTTGTATTTAGAATATTTTAACTCATTCAAAATCAAGAGTCGTACTAGAAGCAATGAAATTAGCTGTGAATTCGCAAAAAAGATTTCACGTTTTTGTTTCAGAATCTGCTCCCAATAAAAGCGGGTAACTTTATAGTATACAATGTAAGTAATTCATTACATATTTAATGTAATATATTTGTTTGCTTATTTGTAGCATTGAAATGTACAACAGTTTGAAGAAACTTAATATTCCATGTACATTAATATTAGATTCTGCGGTTGGTTATATAATGGAACGAGTGGATATGGTTATGGTCGGAGCTGAATGTGTCGTAGAGAGTGGTGGAATTATAAATAAAGTAAAGCATACATATCATTTATTATCATTTATTTAGTAGCTTTTTAAAATTTCATGTATATAATTATTTAGCACTCGTTGATTTCTGATTATTTTTGTTGAAATAATTATTCTTTCATATTAAATATGGTTATACCCTAAAAGTATGATATTTTGTAATTTTGTATGAATAAACTTTAATTATGCCATCTACTACTTGAATTTTAAAATATTTGTACTTTTCAGATTGGAAGCTGTACTATGGCTATTTGTGCTAAAGAATTTAAGAAACCATTTTACGTGTTAACAGAAAGCTACAAATTCTCACGGATGTATCCTCTAAATCAAAGAGATTTACCTAATAGTTTTAAAGTAAGTTTTTACTAAAAATATCCAAATGATTACTTATTATTTTATTTTTAACAATCAAAGATAATAAATTATTTACTATTAGATTTTAGGTAATTTTTTATATATAATTTTAACTGATATCAATTATTATTCTTTTAAATTTTCCTGGTAGAACAGTAGTAATATATTTTATTTTGAATTTATAAATATGTAACTATAGAATGAGTATATAAAGAACCTTTTTTTTCTTGTGGTAATAATACTATACAAATAGTATTATTTTACATTTCTATAACAATTATTGTAAGTCTAAGTTTAGTATACTTTGTTTACCAAGAGAATGCAACTTTTCGACAAAAAAAAAAACGTCCATCAATAGTCTTTATGTACATTAGGGACATTGTGTAACATTAGGGTAAAGGATGTTTATCCTCGGGACAGAGAATAAGATTACACTCACTATAATGTGCTAGTACATAATTGTGCTCTCTTGGCAAATTAAGTATTGAGTTATTTATTTAGCTTACATTTGAAATATAGACTTTAAGAAAGATATACCTCCTCACAGTAAAGATGTTATTAATTTTATTAAATACAGAAAATATGTACTATTATTCTATCTATATGTGTTGTAAACTACCTTACAAAAAACTGTGCACATGTAGTATACTACCAATACTATCCTACTATGTTTCTTCATTAGATATTAAATGCCCGTACAAATAGGGCATTGATATATTCATTATAATATATGAAGAAATAAATAGGATTGGGCCGTTACCGATATCGGATATTAATATCGGCCGATATTGGGTTTTTTTCAGTACCAAAAATAAAACCGATATAATGCGCCATACTGTTGCATATCGATATGTCGATAATTTTTTATAATAATATAAGATACTATACTAAAATTTATCGGTTTATATATTATCGGATATTGGATATCGGTTTTTTTTTATAACGGTTCATGGAAACTATCATAGGATATATCTTTATCATATAAAAAATATTGGATCAGTTATTGGTTTTATGTTGGTAATATATATTGGAATATCGGATATCAGAAAAAAGTGGTATCGGCCCATCATTAGAAATAAACAGTAAAACTCGATCAATGTAAAAATACATACGAAGATATAACACAGACTAAAGTATTGTATGAACATTAATGTTGTTTATCTTAATATACTTTGTATAGGTACTTTATCATAATAAAATTAAATAAAAATATAACTTACAGAAAATATCTCATTTTCCGGTTGGTATCATACTACACCCATGAAGTTGTAGTAGGTAGCATACAACACAAGGACCTTATTCTATAATAATACTTACTACTAGTTATATGTAACTATTTCGTTTAAAGGTTTATTCATATTTTTATAATTTTTTTTTTAGTATTCTGTGAACAATTTGAAGGATGATATATGTGCTCATCCCACAGTTGACTATACACATCCATCTTACATTAGTTTGCTTTTTACTGATCTAGGGATATTAATGCCATCAGCAGTAAGTGATGAACTAATAAAACTTTACCTTTGAAAAATTATTCATATTGTATATGTTAACTTGTATTATTTCAATGGAAATATAATCTTTTGTTGTAAAAAAATAATGAAACTTGTTAATTATTGTAACATATAACATTATTTTTGTGTATAAAATTGAAATGTTTTGTTTTTTAATCATAATTCATAATTATTTTATCATTATGTACTATGTTATGATTTATAAATAAAATATTAATATTCACTGAAATCTAATGTAAAATGTAATTATTTGTTTAAAATTTTAAATTATTAACACAGAAAAAAGTTGTATAAATGAATATATTTTATCAAAATTATTTTTACAATCGGTACCTTTAAATCCTTATGATAGGGCCTGTTTTTGTGTGTTTGTTTAGTAAAAAATTGTGTGTGTATTGTTTTTTTTGTCATATTATTTTAAATTGTCCTTACAAAGTTACAAATATCAAAATTACTGCCTTGGGATTGAATAAGTTTAGTTGGTACATGATTAAAAAGAAAATGTTTGTTGAACTTCATGCATTTGAGAGATAATTTGTTTGTTTTACTTTCTAATTAATTGATTAAGAAATTTCAATCTTTTTTTTGTAATTACAATTTTCCTTTTCGAAGCTAGACATGTATCTGTATCATATAATCCTAGCTTCTGAAAATACTTTTATGGAATTAAATTGTTTTAATTCTAAATAGTTGATTGTTCGACATACATAGCATTAATTTGAACAATTGGATTGTTTCCTCGATATCAGTTTTTAACCACCAAAGGATATAAATCATTTAGACTTCTTATGTAGTTTCCGTTTTTCTCTGTATCTAACAAATAAATAAAATGGATAAATATGATAATATTTAATAATAATTTCAATAAAATTCTATTTGAACATTATTCATATGTAATATTAAAATTATATTAATACAGAGGCTACATTAAATTGGTATATATTTTATAAGGACAAGGAAAACAACCCGATTAGGTATATATATATAACAATATTTCCATCCTCCACTGATAATATATTGACATATTTATAGAAAAAAAAAATGTTTTTCATAATTTTTATATTTCAACAGTTTGTAGAAATTTGTTATACTTATATTTTAGATTCTGAGTAAAGCGAGGAATGTATTGGTTTTACAATGAAGTTTTTTTCCTTTTTTATTTTATGACTAAAGACATTTGGGGTAGAAATAATGGTCTGATTACCACGAATAGATTATGATTTCGGTAGCAAATTGTATCTAGCTAGTTAAAGTTTAGCGAATTTTCAAATTATTCAAAAGTTTTTCTTAAGCGTAGAAATCACAAAAAATGGCGAAAAATCGGCAAAATTACAGTTTCGGTTATTTAAATTTTTTCATTTCATAACTAATTGAGTTTTGATCATAGGGACTTTCAAATTTTATAGAGTATTCACATAGGTATTTTACACGCATGGTAAAATTTTGGAACATATTATTAGTATAATATATTGTATTATTTTAAGTTTCGCTCAGAATCATTTCATTAAATGCAATATCATTACATTCAAATCTTAATTATAATAAACCACTAATTTCTCCGAAGGTTCAAAGGACCGTGCGTCAAATATCGACCTTCCAGCTTTTTTAAAATATATTTTTAGGCAATTTCGTAACAATAAATTGAAAAATGAGTATTTAGTTGGGGTTACTATTGTAGTGAACCTATACAAGTCACTCGTTCTATGCTAATATGATAATGTCAGTGCCACTGTATGATCAGTAATTTACATGTTGTGGTAGAATAAATTTTAAGTCTTATAAAATATTAATCAAACACCATAGTTGTAAATAAAATTTGAAGATAGATACTTATTATGGTATCTACCTGATAATTAAGGTTAATAACCTGTAGCTTGTATATTAAGAATACAGTTTAAACTCAAAACTATGTTTACATCTATTATATTAGTAGATCAAGGGGAAGGATGGATGTTTACGACTAGGAAATCTCCTTATCAGAATATGAGTAGGTAGTAGGTACCTACAATATTTAGTTTTTGTACTTTGTCCCAAAACGATGTCACTCCATTTATGGTCTGGTTAAGTTGCGTAGACAACTTGTTATTGTAAATTTTTGACTTTTCGCATTGACTATATGAAAGAGTTTCAACCAAAGATATCTATTATCCACAGTACTTCAACTAGCGGGGGGACCAGGGGTCACCCCTTGTAAGGTCCCGAGCAATAAATATGGGGTCCCCAAACAAATGTATATTAATATAATATTTACACCAAATGTCTTAAAAAAGAATCAATAGGTCACTTTTTTTAAATATAAATTTGAACGAAGTGGGCTCAAAATAATTGTTCGCACCGAGGCACTATATAACTTAGTTGGGACACTGATTATCTAGTATTCGTTCACAATAAATAAGGTGTGTTTAGTGTTGGATAATAATAAGTAACAACAGTTGTTATTGTTCTAAAAGTTAGTAATTTTATACTATATAAATATATAATATATATTAGTGAATATAATTATTGTAAAACCATATGGCTTTACTACACTATTTACTTATTAAACAAATAACATTGGTATAATTTTGCACTTGGTTTTATATGAGAAAAAATGTTAAAAAACATAAAGTAATAGTCGCTTGAATTATTTTTAAGTTTATTTTCTATGTCCAAATGGACAGACGTTTAAGCGAAGTTATTTAACCTGTTAGGTATCATAGGTATTTATAATGAAAAATATTAAACTAAATTATTTTTAATTAAAATTGTAAGAATCATTGTAAATCCATCATTGTATATAATTTGAATATATTATTATTACCTTATTAAAAAAATGTTTATTACTTAACGAAAATTTGTAGGGATTGGTAAAAAATAAATATCCAATAAATATATTTACAGACAAAAATGGTCTAAAGTATATAACTGTATATATTATAGTTAGAGATGGACCGGTTCCGGTTCTTTTTCGGTTCTCGATACCGGTACCGATACCGATATTTTTTTTGTCTATTTTTTACTTTTTTATATTTTCATAGAATTTAATTTTCTTTTTTATAAAATTATTTGTATTTTTTTCATCGTAAAAAATTTAAGGTTTTACGGCTCACCTTTTGGAAAATACTGGTTTAGACGCATTTTGTTCATGTTTAATAAAGAATTAGAAGGAAATTTTTGTAAAACTTTCAAATTTTTTATAAAAAATTAATAATATATAATACTATGTATTACTATATTGCGATTAAACGTAGGAAATTTTGCTATTATGCAGAATTAAAAAATAACTTTATGTTGGACAATTATAAAATAACAATTTTTATATTTAATTGATGAAACCTCATTGGTGAGTAATTGTTTTTCCTGATATTAAAGACAATTGACCTCGATTGATAATAATATTAGTATATTATTCGTAAACATAACGAACTATTATAAGAAATAATAAACACATTTCCTGAAAATGTATTTTATTTTTTATTATTTTAAATGTTTAATTCGAACTATTAATTAACCATGCGGTGTATAAAAAAATTGATTTCGATTTCAACGTTCAAAGAAAATTGCTTTTATATTGATTTAATAATAATATTATTTTATAGCGAACAGTTAACAACATTTTAATAATTTATAACTCATATAATTATTTATACCTATTGTCGTATTGTATTACATTTAAAATAGGTATACGGTTATTAATAAGCAATAGGTATATAAAAATATTATAACATTAAATATTAATATGTAACATTCTTCAATTAAATAGAAAAACATAAAATTGAAATTGTTTCACTGGATAATATGGTCAGTGCATAGGCGGAAATAGAGAAGAGCTTGGGAGGCTAAGCCCTCCAAAAATTGTTCCTGTTTTACATATATTTATAAATCCTGGCTACATATTTACTACTTTTACTACCCATTTACTATTCAGGTGATTGTAGCAAAATATTTATAGTTGCCTCATAGTTGAAAATTGTTCGCGCCGCCACTGCACAGATAAAGGTACAAAATTAATTTAATAGATAAAATAAGTATAATATAAAATATTCAATATACCGCTTAGAGGTGGCGATAAAATAAAACATGCAATGGTTTTTCTAATAACCGCATGACGGTATTTTACCGCGGCCGATTTATCGCTGCAATTTGTGAAACGATTTTACGTACTTATATGCGAACAATGTTCTATTTTACCGTTTTTTGTTTCATTCTTGTCCTCGCTACCGCTACAGCCAGCGTGTATAGGAACTTTTAATTTTCGATTTGCGGAGCTAAGCGAAAAGTGCCAAACACGTGCAGTACTTACCTATACTTGATACCAAATGGAAATATTGAAAAAATGTAAACAAACTTTCAGAGAATTGGAACTATAGATAATAAAAGAATGGATTGGTCATTAGGTTAGGCTTATCATATGGTCGTTTATTAGCTTTCTGCTGTCACTATATATCGTATATTATAATATTATATAAATGAAGTACACGCATGGATATCAAAATTATGTCCTACTACTGTCCCAGGAAATATGTGTTAAAACTATTAAAAGATTACATACCACTAGGATGGCGTGAGGAGTCTTTTGGCCCCATAGCAAAAATAACTAATTTCTATAATATAATATTAGGCACCTGTTAATTATTATTATTATTATTATTATTATTATTATAATCATTATTAAAATGCATCTTTATTTTGAGTCTTAAAACAATATATTATAATAAAATCATTAGATTGTTTTATTTATTTTTAATTCTAACAATTTTAACATTTGTTCAAAACATTTTAAAAGGGAAGAAGTTATACGATTTTGGACTTCTGGAAAAATGATTAAAAATAAAAGTATTAAAACTAAAAATATATTGCAAACACTGGAGTAATTAAATAATTTTAAAAATATCATAATTAACTCAATCAATAATTAAAATAAATATAAAATAATAAAATCATTTATAATATTAGAACATAATAACATACAAAATTTATTTTAAAAAAAAACTTAATAAATATTATAATATATAAAATAGAAACTTATATCATTATAAAATGTATTCTTAATATCAGTTTTATTTCAAATCCGTATAAGCTAAAAAAGCATATAGTATGGAAAATAGTTTTTTACTCATTAGAATTAAGCTATACGCTATAGTCTGTATTCATATTTTAAAATGTACACCAAAATTAATATAGTAATATAGTAATATATGTTATATATGACGTTCTTTTTAATTATTTATATTTCTTATTAGGTATACGTTTTATACGTGGGGGCCGTGGGGTATAATTTTAGTTGTTATTGTCATTTACCCATTAATAATTATTCATATTTAAAGACTTTACAGTATACACTTTTGTGATCAACAAATTTAAATCTTTCATACCTAATTAACTAATTGATTATTGAAAATTTAATATATAAAAACTATAGTAAGATAAATTTATTTTTTATTTATTATTTTGCTAAATAGATATTTTCGGATTTAAAATAAATCATTAACATAAAAGTTTTACCGGCTTCGGGGTTTCGGGTTAAAAAACAAATTTTTCAAAACAATTTTTACTCCCTGGCTAGAGGAAAGATATTTCAGAGTGGTGTGCTCTTTAAACAATCTGTTATGACTTTTAGAGGCGATATGATTCGTTCAGTGCGACGTCAACGTGCTTTACGTGTATAAATTTACAGTATTTCAACATTACAAAAATTAAAAACATAGTTAAGAAACTCAACTTTAGATAATTAAGCTTGTTGCAAGTTTAACATTATTAAATATTCATAGGATATTGTTATTACAAATGATAATATGGCATTAGTCTAGGAGTCTAGACATGTTTGCCCTTATATATATTAGACTAGCTAGATTAGGTTAGTTTTATAGCTAATAAGCGTCTAAACTTATTATTTAGTATAGACAACTCAGTTATATATATTGGGATAAATGTTTTTTTATGATACATACCTTCATTAAATGTATCATTGAATATAATTTTGTTTTTTTTTATTGTATGATGTTTAAACATTTTGATCAGTCCCCTCTCCAATGAAAAATCTAAATACACGACTACCTCCTAAATCCCTCGATTTTCACTTAGGCTTAGATAGTCACACACACACACACACACACACACACACACACACACACACACACACATATATATATATATTATATATGGGCGTCCTTTGTGGGTAGCAAGGAAAAATGTAATACAATGCATTGTTTTAAAAAAAGTTTTATTAATTTTACACTTACCTTTTAGGAGAAACGTATGTTAAATTTGCTTACGAAGGTTGACCGGAGTACGTATTACAGTCGTTCAGAGTACAGACATTGATATTATAAAATCAATAGTACAGATGATATATAATATATATATAGTTTATACACTGTTTAATATTTGTGATTTGAAACGTTCACAAAGTGCACGCTTACGATTATTTCGAGATAAGCAAAATTGTTATCGGCATGCGTATATTATAAAGTAAGATAAAAAAATTACTATTTGAAAATCAAACGCCGAATACTTTTTACTATTTATACATTATTATACCAGTCGTATATATAGATTGGTCCGTGGTCCAGGCTGGTCTAGATCATACATATTGTGATATTGTAGTAAACCAAGGTTTACTACTTATTTTATTACTATTTTATTATAATCATTATTTTAATTCAGTGAATTAAGAAGTATTAAAAAAAATTTATAAAATAAAAGGGGTATATGAATTCGAAGCGTAGGCTAGCAACCCAGAAAAACATATTTTTGTTTTTCTCGAAATAAAAAATTTATTTATTTATTTATTTATTAATCAAAGACTCTGAACGTACGAGAACAACTACTAAAAATGGCGTAAACAACTATAGTCCTTTCCACTCTTCTCTCCAAATCCGGGTAGAGTACAGGTGATGGGATGTTTTTTACTTTAGACTATATTTTTTATTCTTACAGACCAAACGTCGTTATTAGTATTAAACTAATATCGTCGAGTTCTTATTTTTGTTAAGAATATTTGTAATATATTATCGGGCAGTATAAAACTTTATATTTTATATTAAATAAATACTTACATCTTTATTAAGTATTTTATTTATTCAACAACTGTCCAAAATCGATCGAAGCGCAGTGGACTTGATTTCGTCGAATTAACGTAGAACGAGTTACGTGTAGATTCACTACAATACCTATAATATTTGTATTATTAAAATCACGACTAATTATTTTATGTGCGTAGATAGTAAAAAATAAATTATAAAACAACATTTAAATGTATATATTATTGAGACTACTTGCAATTACTTACAAAACCGGTGGCAAGCAATCGACAAAAATGATCGTTGGATAATAGAAATTGAAAAGGGAAAGGACAGTCGTATTGCGTTGAAAACACGAAATCGGTACTACTAGGTTAGTGGTTATCTTGAAGAAATAAAAACGTTAAAATAATTTTATGTAAATGAATGTTAGCGGTTTCTGGAGTACATCGATACGCGTATATTAAATAATAGGCATGGACGAATAGTGTCAAGTGGTAATGGCATCGCCGTTCCGCGCGTATACCTAACCGTACAAGTTTTAAAATAATACCGATCGGCGATCGTCATCGACTGCGGTTGTTCAACAAAACAGTAGTAGCAGCGTTACCGTGGTACTATACGTATTGCGTGCCACGGTGGTCTCGTCGGAATAAATTGTACTACAACAATTATTATAAACGAATAATATTAGTATCGCATTCGAGAGGATTTTACAGGAATGAAAAACAAATATAGTAAAATCGTAATGGATCATTCCGTTGAAATTGTCACTTCTCTGTATTCCACGTCGCTGGCAATGTCCGCGTTCTTCCAAAACAATTTGCTCCTGCGGAAAGCGTGCAACTCTTCCGTACCGTTCGGAAATTGTACCGACGGCGAAGCAAGCGCCCAGCACGTCGTGTCCGGCATTTACTCGTGGAAAGCGGTCATACAATACACCATTCCCGTCGTGTTGATAATACTGGGCGGTAAGAACAGCATTTTTTTTTTTTTTTTTTTTTATATATATATACGAAGATAATAATATAAATAATAATAAAAAACATGTGATAATCAAATACGTATATACAGTATATACTGTAGATAATCTTTCCACATCGGTAAGTTATCAGGTACCTGATATAATATAATACTTACATGTTATAGCAGTTGTGTGGTTACTGTTAATTAAATTCAGAATGTTATTCTTGAATCAAAGGTTTAACCGGTTAAGAGACCGCGATAACGCTACATTCTGGTCAGCGGTAACCGTTATATGTTTCGGGATTTTGATGCAATACCATTTTTTTTTTATCTCGTAAATTCAGAAGGTATAGGTGGAAAATGTTTAGATAATGTGATACCTAATATATTAATATATAAAGTATTATCCGATTTTTTTTTTACAAATACCAAAATTAAAACCAAAATCACAACATTTATTTCTGTAATAAATACCATCAGAATTCCATGGTTACCATTACGATTTACAATATTACGAACATTATAAAAAGAAACCAAAGCCAATAAATTAAATAATATTTGTTTATGCAGGGAAAAAATATTTACTGAATTATTTTACTTGACAATATTATTTAGTTAAATTACCAATGTTTTTGTGAGAAATACTTGATGCCGGTATAACAACATAAAATTGTTAAATATTTTTAGCTAATTTAGCTATATTATTATTACCATTATTATTATAATAAAATATTCAAAATAACTAAAAAAATTGCTGTAGTTTACAATAAATTCTACTTAATTTATTTAGTAGCCGAAACTAAATATATGGTAAACCGTTATCACAAAGATACCTATACGTAACTAAAATTTTAAATTGAGAGAACCTTTAAAATGATTATTTTAATTAAATATTTTTTTGGGATATTGGTAGTGCCATTGGGTATACATTCCCAACTACTCTGTTTACCAATAATTAAATTCATAGTTAAAAAAAAAATTAGAGAAGGTTTTCTGGTCGTTTTGAATATAATTTACCGTAGCTTAAGAGCATTTATGGAAAAGATTTCTCTATATTACAAATTATTAAAATTGATTAAATTTTAATAATTAATGTTTAACTCTTGCAATTACTATTGAATGTGAAACGGAATTCCGGTGTCTTGTTCACGAAAAACTATTATCTTTTACATATTTGTTGTTGGCCATTGGCCTTACAATAATAGGTTAAGTGGACTGGGAAAACTTAGTGTCTAGTCAGCTAGTATAAGTGTCGACTAGACAACTATTAATGAATAATATTGTAACAATTGTCCAATGTCATAAAAATAAAAAAGTAAAAATGTCTAAACAAAAATTCGTTAATAGAATAGTGAGTTCTTAAAGCACATTTATAGCTTGGAAATCATCGTGTCAAGCGTTCTAAAAAAAGGTACAAATATATTAAAGTCCGGACCTTAAAAATAACATTCAATAAATGTTGAATTTCGGTATAAATGAACTGCTCTTTATCACTTATGGGGAATCCACTCACCAAATTTGATCAAATGGTCTGCTGAATTTAAAGTCCATCAACATATTATAACAGTATAATAACTACTAAAATGTTTACTTCTTATAAATTTAAGTATCTATATAAATTGGAACAAATTTCTGTTGATAGTATCGCATCATTCATCATGACGTATGCCACTGTACAATTTTGTGTCATGAATGTTTATAGGAACAACACCATCAAAAGACATTTTTCAAAACAAAACTTAGAGTTTAAATAAAGTTTGGACAAAATATTTAGTAGGCATAGACATTAAATATTAAAATCGACAGAATATATATCTAGTTGAGTGTTCCTCCGTGTTCGTAAATAAAATTCGACAAGAAAATGATTTTAATATAAAATGCGTTTATCAAAAACTTTTGAAAATCCGAAGAATGATCAAACTTTAAAAGTCCTTTTCTAAAAATAGAAACAATGTTTGATAAACGTTCGGTCAAACAACATTCACAGTAATATTTATATCTTTACATCAATATTATTTTGACAATTATTGCACGATAACAGTATATTAGTCAAAGTGGAAGGTCAATTGTAGACTTTCCTCCTTCGTCCCTTCGCTCATCGGAGAAATTAGTGATTTATAATAATTATTAAGATTTGAATGCAGTTATATTGCATTAGAAAATACGATTCTGAGCGAATCTCAACATATTAATATAATATATTATACTGATAATCCATTCCAAGATTTTTTGGGTGTAAATTACACATGTATATATTCAAAATAAATTTCAAATTCCTGCGATCAAAATTCAAGGAGTTATCATTAACTCCTTATTAAAAATTGTCAGTCATGATTTTCATAATATTTTGTAAATAAATTAAATAGTGTATGATTAGGTTTATACAAAAATTTTAAACCGTTAAATCAAAAATTGCAGGTAATATTAAACATTTATAGAAAAAATTCAAAGCTCTATATTTAGTCAAAAACTCAACCAATCCGTTCCAAAATTTTACTAAACGTAAATATTACCTATGTGATTAATCAAAAAATTGTTCAAGTCACTATGATCAAAACTCAATTAGTAATTAAGAAATAAAAAAAATTAAAATAACGGAAACCATAATTTTGCAAACATTTCGAGGAAAAAATTATGGGAAATTCAAAAAATGAGCTAATTTAAGTACCAACTAGATGAAATTTGGTACGTAAAGGGTACCTTATTTATGATAGTCTAACCATTATTTCTAGCTGAAAAAATGTTTTCATACATCAGAAAAAAATAATAATAAAATGCCTTTAAAAAAAAATTGTCGGTCACGATTTTCAAAATATTTTTGAAAGGATTAAATAGTATATTATAAGGCTTCTAATAAATTTTCAAATCGATAAACCGAAAATTGTAGGTAATATTAATTTTTTTTGGAAAAAAAGTTTATAGTTCTATATTAAGTCAAATAATCAAGTAATCTTTTCCAAAATTTTACCACATTTGTGGTACATATTACCATTATTAGTACTCAAAAAAATGTTTAAGTTCCTACGATCAAAACTTAATTAGTTATCACAAAGTAAAAAATAAAAGATTACGGAAATCATAATTTTGCTGATTTTTTTCCATTTTTTGGTAGTTTTTCTTCTTCTAGGGAAAATCTTTTGAGAAATTCGAAAAATGAGCTTAATAAAGTACCAAGATGATACAATTTTCAACTGAAAGTATATCCCACTTGTGGTAATCGGACAATTATTTCTACCCGAAAAAATGTTTTCATACATAAAAAAAAACATCTTTGTAGAAACAATACAAAATTACTAATAAATGTTTTGTCTCTTCTAATGTTTAAAAAAATTGCTTTAACAATTCTGGGACTAATGTTTTTTTAAAAATAATTATTTCAGATAAAGAAAAGACATACCTTTATTATGCAATTATAATTTAAAAAATATATATTTTAATATCATAATTTTCAGTTTTTAGCTATAAATCTATAATAAATAATTTTTAAATGCATTCTTTTATAGTTTTTGTTGTCCTTTTTTTCCTTGGGTATTAAAATTCAAAGTTAGTTATGTTATTATCAAAATACTAGATTCGGGAATTGAAAGTAGATTCGAAATATAATATCTCGCATTATATATTATATAATTTAATTATATATAACAATATTATAAGAGTAAGTATCTAGTATTTTAATTTTTTTTTATCAGTAGGTAAGTATAACCATTTTTGGTGCGGATAATATTTTACATTTCCCCTAAAATATTTTTTGTAACATGCAATTCTCATCACACCCTATACAGAAATTAATTTGCCTCGATATACATTTTGTTCAAAATTTATATTTCCAATAAATAAAAATATCTGATTTACACATCTTATATAATGTAAGTGAGATTAGAAATGTATCTTCCTGTAAAAATATGTATCTATTTCTATACATATTTTTATGGAAAATTATACTCATTTATTTAAGTAGATTATTTTAAAATTTCCTCGAAAGTTTTTTCAAGTATAAGATGAAATTATTTGAAAATCATTTAATAAAATAAAACAATGAGACTGATAAATAAAGTTAAATCAAATTGTTGATTTTGTAAGTAATCAGGTTTCTGATACAATATATAAACTAAAAAAAAATATTATCCATAGAAGATAGAACCTTGAAGTATAATTATTCACCAACCAGTTATAAAAAACACGGTTAGTCATTTTCACAATAATAATATAATTTTTATAAATTGTATCTTGTAGCAAATACGAGTTTATAAGTAAAAAATCGAATTTAATATTAATGACATATTTTTCTAAATAAATGTAGAAAAAATCATATTAATTAATATTTTGTAGGTATTATACACTAGGGGTGGCCAAACAGTCGATCGTGGACAATGTCAAAGTCGATCTCCAATCGTTCGAGTTTATCTATAACTATATAAATACTAAATCAGTAACACTAATAATTTATTTAATTTTTCATGAAAGTTGGTCTTAAAAGAAAAAATAAACTATAGTAAACCTTAACCAAAAAAAGTTTTGCCATCGTATTTTATCATTATAACCGTATACGTTATAAAATATAGGTATAGTATAGTACTGTACATAAAAAAAAGGTATGCATTAAAAATTAAATTATGACTGATATTTTGAAACGTAGCTCAGTAAGTGGAAAATATGTTATTGTGGATGCTGATTATTTAAATGTAATTTTCATCTGTTCTTTTCGATGTCATTGGATAATTTCATAAATATTATTATTATTAAATAATCAAAACTAAATAAATGGTTAAAAATTATTATTTTAATAAAAAATTAAAAACCATAATAATTTATGATATAATCGAAATTTCGTACTTTTTAGTTTATATTATTATATTATACAGTCCACGATATCTATTCTATAGACTAGTGGATAGCGTATTTTTAAAATTATTATTTCAGTTTAAGAAGTTGAAAAGACATTATATAATTAAAACACAATTTAAAAATACACACATAAATGTATAATATACGAGTATATATTGTATATGAATAAATTTTTATTGTTGTCTATATACTTTATAAGCTATAAAATTGTGATATATTTTTTTTGAAGTAATTTTTGCATATTTGTATGCCTTTTAATAATAAATATATACATAACAAAACAATATTAATTTATTTTAACTAAAATATTATTTCGCAATATTTATTATGCGATTTTCTTTGAAAATACTTAAAATCAAAATTAATTTCAGGTTCGTGGAGTGATAGCCACGGTAGACGACGCAAACCATTGATATTGTTACCAATTATTGGTCAAATTTTAACAGATAGTTTGTGCGTTTTGAATGTTTATTTTTGGAGTTGGCCACCACATATTGCCGCGCTGTTTGAAGCCATAACCCCTGGGTTATTTGGTGCACGAAGTATGTTCTGGGTAGGTGTGATATCCTATATCTCCGATAATAGTACAATTAATTTACGAACATTGAAATACGGAGTGATAAATGCAATCTACACTATGAGTACTTTAATTGGAACAGGACTAGCTGGATTTGTTAACGTTGGTCTAGGATTTTATGGGGCGTTCATGGTGCCTATTTTATTAAATTCAATTGCTATCCTGGTTGCTTCGATTGCTATTAAAAACAGTTCTATGCCATACGACAAGAAAGTTGTGTGGCTGAAGCCAAACTATTTATTCAATGGCTATTTAAGAATATTTAAAAAAGGAACGAAATACTACACTATTTCGATAATATCAATGCTGTTATGTCAGTCTCTACTGGTGGGACGAATAGGTGGTAAGTTATAATCATAAACATATTAAATTAATATTCAATTTTTAAAATTTTTATGTAGAATAATTTATTTTATAATATATTAATTTATAAGGTTTAATGAATATCGAATAGTAATAATTGTTATATCGTCATACTAACAGTATTTCTATATAGCAAAATATTCAACAATTATACGATATATTAATCTATTTTTTATCCAATAAGCAAACACTTATGTCTAAAATATTATAATTATCATGACTGTTGACTACACGGTCTATACGTAATAAAAGTTAATTTATTTAGTTATATAATAGTATATAGCTTTTATAGATAAAATAAAAAGACGTGAATCGTTTATTTAGTTTCAAAAATATAAAAATATTTGAATGTCGTAAATCTAGTATTTTATTTTATATAAATTTTTAATAAATTTTGAATGCAGTGAGATGTTTATTAATTAATAGGTAGGTACTATTCACAGTTGTTGGTAAAAAAAAAATATATATATATATAGTTTTCGAAATATATCTTTATTTTGAATCATATTCAATTTCAAATAAAATAAATATATAAAAAAATATGTGTTTAAAACATTTTAATAGAAATAAATCTAAACAAATTAATTACCTCATTATAAATCAGTTACTTTTTTACTCTAACTATAGTATCTAATGTAATACAAATTACATAAAAATATAATTTTTTATGTTATAACTTATAATAATAATACGTGAATCTTCTAAAACATAGCAGCATATCTACATAGGTACCTAATACCTATATAGTGTATTAGTTTATAAATATAATAATATATTATGTTAAACAAAATTGATTAGTTTATAACAATAATAATTTTATTTAACCAGATTAAGATTATTTGAATAAATGTCTAGAAATAATTGTATTATTCGATTATTACTCATTGCCGTTATAATTGTTTTTATTAAAATATTATACAAATTAAAAGAATTAAAAATTATTTGAAATTTTTTTACATAAAGGTATTAATATTACTATGTAAATACTATGTAATACATTAATTAATATACATATATGGTGTAATATAAATTATAAATATTTGAACGATATTAATATTTATAAGGACTAAGGAGCATCTAATATATATATATATATTTAATGACATTTTTATATAGAAATCAAAAGTTACTCTATGAAAACGTGGATTTATATCTGTATAGTTTAATTTTGTACTAAATGTGGCATTTAAAACTTGTTTACTTTTGTTTACTTACAACTCGTTATTAACTAAAATTTCAAATAACAGATTTTCATTTAAAGTTAATTAACAACTTTGTGCTTCAATGTTTAAGGACACTTGTAAATTATAATTAATTTCAAATTAAGGAAATATCAATAATAATATACTCTCCCACGTAACATCTTATTACTTTTCATCATTTTCCTTATTAGATCTGTAATTGAAATTTTATATAAAAACAACTGTTATAGTGTTATACTAATTATAAATATAATAGATAAGCTATAGCTATAGTATTAGTTGTGTATATAAAACGTATATAAACATATCATGATTACTGATCATTTTTTTTAAGATAATTTTTATATTTTACCATCATTTAAAAATATATAAAATAAATATAATAATCCAATCCAAAAGGAAAGAAGCATACTTATTTAATTTATACGTTGATGGTTAATAAATAATTATTTATAAACTAATGAAATTATTTTAATAGTGTCACTTAAAATTATGAATAAAATGGAAAATATATCATTTGTGTTTAAATTATTTGGATAGAATTGGTACAAAATTAATTTAAAATATTAATAATTTCACTTATTCAATTACATATTTTATACAATGCTTTTAAATTGATCTACGAGAAAATATAATGCAATTAAATTTATTTTTAGAAATAGTTTATTCTTATTTGTTTTAAAAACTTTTAAACTTTCAGGTGAATATGCTGTTTCATATCTTTTTCTTAGATACAAGTTCCATTGGTTGGAAGTAAAATACAGTTACTTTGCAGCTTACAAAATGATGACGATATTTTTTGGTAATTATAGGCACCTTTTTTTATCTAGTTTACATTTCCTGAAAAATTATTTCTCTAATAATTAAATTATTTAATATTCTAATGAGCTATAAGTCAGCCGAGAAGGTGAACGTATAGTAAAATGTTATAGTAAAAATAGCTAGGGATAAGACAGTATTTTTTAATATACACAGGTGTATATTATATATGTATGTTTTCACGTTATAATTGTTATAATAATGCTTTATCGATTGTTTTTCTAATTTATGTACAGAAAATTGTGATTATTTTTCACTAATTATTTTAAAATTAATGAAATGATTGTTTATGTAGACTTGTATGTTATTTCATAAATATGATATAATTATAAAATAAAATTGAGTTATTAGATAAAGGTCGGCGTCGGTTCTATCGAAATTCTGTAAATGAAAATTGAAGTATCTATATAAATATATTTGTTCATGTTGAACATTTTACTTCTGTTTTGATTAGATTACCTATATCAATTAACACTTATTATTTTCTAGTATTATTATAAATTACAAATTATACAAATGTTATAATACTATCTATTTTTCTATATTATTTAAGTAGGTGTTCAAAATATTTAATTTTCTGTGTTTAATTTTAATGTAGATAGTGTAACTGTATAATATAATGTCTTTTTTAAATAATACATCGTCGCGAAAAAAAATAGAAGATATTCTAAATAGAATATTATATAAATACATTTATTTAAATTGATAAAACACTTTATTTAGGTTCTCAGAAAATTAGATAAATATGCTAATTAATTAGCATAATTATTTTTTTGTTACTGTGAATTATCACAAACAATTTGATATTATTTGCTTGATTGTTTTCAGAGATATTATTTATTTATATTAATTATTTTACTTAAATCTGGTTTTAGGTACATTATTTTCTGTAACTGTGTTAAGCAAAATACTGAAAATAAGTGACGCAATGATTGGGTTTACGGCATGTATATTTGATATTTTTGCTGCGATATGTTATGTTTTTGTGAATGAACCTTGGCAACTATATATCAGTAAATATTAATATTACTAACTATTATTCGTTGGTATAAAATTAAGTGTTTAAGTTGTATTATATCTTACATGAGGCATGCTTATATCGATCACATTTCTCAATGGTACCTAACGAGTAAATGTTGAGTTTATTAAACAAAGAAATAATTATATGATAGAATTAGGTTTTAAACGTTTTTGAAAAAATGAGACTGATGATCAATTAAAGCAATAATCATTGATATTATATAATAATATCAAAATTATTAATTATTGTTATGTATTATAGTTCCATTGGTTGACTTTTTTCATGGAACCGCACTTGCAATTAGTACTTCGTTAACATCTAAAATGGTAGACATTGATGATCTTGGTACGATTTTATAATTTTAATATTATAACGTTTACACATTAGCATCTATTATATGTTATGCATTATTATTTATTTTAGGTCGACTAAATTCTATTCAAGGTTTAACAACCACATTAATATCATTTATTACAGTTTCATTGTATAGTGCAACATATAATTTTACATTTGAATATTATGCTGGTGCTGTATTTATGTTAAATATTATTTTAACGCTTCCTCTAATATTCATATTTTTGTAAGTAGTTAGTTATAATTTAATACCAAAAAATACAAATGTTTTATGTAATATGTTATTCTTTTTTTGTTAAGGTTTTTTTACTTCAAATGTAATCATTTGTTGGCAAAAGATCTAACATAGGCAGTGTTTTACAAATTAATAAGGATTATCGTATACATTTTTTAAATTTTATGTACCTAAATACAATTTCCATATTATATTTTATAACTTATTTTTGCCTATAAACTTGTATGTTAAATTACTAAATAATAATATTTATTATTGATTTTACAATAAAGTTGATTAATTTAGATATTATAATATAAATTAAGACATTAATTGGATCCGAAACACGTTTACGTTATAAATTAGAATTTTAAGTATATGCCTATTACCTAGCTATAGATTTTTTTCGCATAATGTCATATATTATTATATATATAAAATTTACAATTGTATACAGTATTTATGCTCTAAGTAAATACAATTAGTTAATCAATGTGATATTAAAATTAGTATTAATGGCGATGTCTCTATGTTTTGCACGTTACTGTTATTATATGAAGTAATTTTTATAAACCTTAATAAACTTATTTATCTTTATATAAATAATATGTAGATAATATATATTATATTTCCTCTTTCGTTAAGACCAAATAATGTAATTTTATTATTTACACATAGGTAGATCAACACCAAGTAAGTTGATCAAGTGTTTTCTTTATTATGCATTTATGTAAACGACGTATACTTATTTTGATATTATTTATTTTAAAATTTCAATCTCAACTATTGATAAAAAATAAAAATTAAATTAAAAACATGTTTGTGTAAAACTTTGAAAAAACGTTCATTGTCAAATAAATAGCATATCTATTATAAATTACGGCGTCAATCATTTGAATTAAATAAAAAATTTAAATAAGCTAAACAAGAATAGGTACGAAGAATAGATATTTAATCTCTATATACTCGTATGTGCAATGTACTATAGTGATAATAATAGTAACATATATGTAAAAAATATTTGATATTATACTACTAAACGCACGCATGTAATATCTCGGAAAATAATCGCACAAACCAAAAATTTTCGGGCCATAAAAATCCGGACTGTATACACTCACGGGACCATATTTCGATAAAAAATTAAATAATACTCAACTGGTATTGTCCTGGATCGTATTTCGACGGAATAAAAAAAGATACGGCCAGTATAGTTGCGGAACATATTATTTTGATATCTGTAACTATTCAGTAGTAATATAATTTCACTGAAACGTAGAAATCCTGAACGTAACTATACACATACAATGTTTAATCTGGTGATGAAAATTTGAATTTGTATTGTGATTATGATACTACCATACTACAAAAATGTTTTTCCATGATTCTATGGTCCGTACAATTACACTTATTTAATTCCGGAACAGAGGCGTATTAATGGTGGTGCGGTCGAACGAGTTTAAACTTCCAATGACCAAGACAAAAAAAAAAAATTGGTATCAATAATATTATTTTGCTACCTGTTTTAGATTTTTCATTATAATGTATACAGATACAGAACATGTTTATTTTCAGTTTATTGCAGTTTATTATTTTATGTAATGAAACAGGTATCGTGGGGGGTTTAAGCTTTATGAAAACTTCTGAAAAAATCTAAACCCCCTTTATAAATTGCTATATACGCCTTTGTTCCGGAATTTTACGGTCTGTAATTTTACAAATTCCCGACTAAACAGCTTCCGTTAGCGTATTGAACTTAAATGTATAATTTTAATAAACATATTATTTTTATTTATTACATGCTTATTATTAATAATTACTAGTTTGTGCATAATAATTGTTGATGAAACCTATTTAATAACATTTAAAGTTGATCTAATAATATATTGGATTATTATAAATAATTAGGTCTAGGATTTTATTTCCCTAAATAATTTCAAAAATGATAAAAATGAAAAAAACTTAATCATAATCAAAAATTATGATATCGTACAAGGACATAGTGATATTGATAGTTTGGTACCCATATTATTATAATACAGCAAGACAGTGTAATAAATTATCTACCTACTGGAAGAGTAGTGCGCGAATGTCCGAATCCGATATTTCGATGTAACATCATTATTCTACATATGACTAATAGATTGCGAAAATTGTGTTATTAACTTATTTATTAAAGTTATAGATAATATATTGATTAGTAAAGACTAAATAACATTATACTTAAAATGTATTTGTTTGTATTTTATATTATGTTTTCACTATACAATTTTAAGATATAGATAGTTAGGTACCTTCTGACTCTTTAATCAGAAATAAAAGTAATTATAAAATGAATTATTTCCTGTGTATTTAACGTAAAATTCTTATATCGATGTAAGGTATTTATTACAACATCGAATTTTAAGTACCAATAATATATTAAAGGATATTGATTATAATATTAAAAAACTATAATATAAAGTTGTAAAGAAAAAATAATAATATTGAATCAAAATGCCTATAAATTGGGGATTATAATATCGAACAATACAAATCGATAACATAAATGATAAAAATAATACCCATTTATGGCATGTATCTATCATACATCATATATAATTACGTATGATATGATATCATGTATCTAAAACATGAGTACTTTGTTGAATACAAAGAGGTTTAAAGAGGTTGAATGATATCAAAGGTTGAACATACCAAAAAAATATTCTTATAAATTATTTCAATGTACTTAAACACAATAATATAGTTGAGGACCAATAAAACGTTTGATATGAACCTCGACAATACATTATATTTGGTATAATTAGGTATTCTAAACTTATTATATAAAATACATTTTATGATTTTAGAGGTAGATTATTTACAAACTAACCGATCAATATAATATTAAAGCTCAAGTCTAATATTTACCTTATTTAATATTACGTTTAACACTTGAGATTTTGATATTTATAATTTGATATTTTAGTATTATTAACATTTAAATAACATTATATTAGGTATATAAAATTATAGAAGAAGAAGATCCAAATAATACTAATTATTTGCATAGTGACTATTTTACATTAAAAATAAATATGTTGTACAACAATTCGTATCATATAATAATAACAAATAAATAGATTACTTATTAATAATGGTTTTAAACAGAATTTATACTTTTTATCGTTTCTCCTGCTTCGACAGTATTATTACATTCATCTTTAATTTTTGGCAATACATCGTCTTTGTTATTGTTATTAAATAACTCATCTTTTTGATCTGCTTTATATGTTAATCTGTAAAATAAAATAATGTATAAACTTGTAGGTATATAATATAATATCTATAAAATTGTTATATAATATTTAATTATTTAATTAAATGCAATGCAATACAATGTAACAACTAATAATATACCTATACAGATAATATAGATGGTTAGATTATATCCTCATAGGTAATGTCAGATTAAATTAGGAATCTATGATAGGTACTGAGATCTAAACATATTCCAGTCTATCACACAAAGATTGTTTTAAGTACCTAAATGAAAAGCAAACCAAATACGGTGCATACAGAATAAATATAATGACAATCAACTTCAATTACAAGGGTCAGTACTAGACCAATATTATGGAACGTAATGTATGACGATATAATAAACATTGAGCTGTTAAACGGTGTCAAAAAGTTGGCTGTGTAGATGATGTTGCAATAATAGGAACAATGAATATGACGGAAGATCTTTGAATGATCAGTTGTGGTCTATAAATGATAGATTTTCCAGTGGATTTATAAAAGAATACTCTCCTTAGCAGCACAAAAAATAGAAGCGTAATATTGATTAATAAAAAACAAGTAAAGAAAATTAGTAATGATAGTTGATAGAGCACAACATATTATGGAGAAAAGTGAGAGAGAAATGAAGGAATCAGCTGCAGTGTGAAGATCATGAGCGTCAAATGAACGTTGGAGAACCAAAATAATAAAAGAGAATGCTGCTTACAGCTATTGTTCATAGCAGACTATTGTATTTTTTAATCTTATCAGCATCTTTTTGTCATACAAAATACTTGACACTTTCCTTCACTTCGTCCATCCATACATTATACCATTTTTATGTCCTCCTCAGAACTACTATTCTTTTACAAAACCTATCCTAAGTACTCAAACCTATCAATCTCATACATTACATCTTTTCACTAATCTTAATTATACGCCTTGTTCTATTAATTTCTTGATCACTTTTTTTCAATATCATACACTATTGCCTCAATTATACTCCTAAAAATCGTTAGTCCTCTGCCTTTAAGCGCTATTCTCCACTGTTCATGCAACTTATTTTATTCTTCTGGATTCTTTCCTACTACATCATCTGCAAAAATTATGCACCGTGGCATCTCACACTGTATATTTTTTGTTATCTCATCTATTACCATAGAGAACGGGTAAGGGATCAAAGCTGAATCTTGGTGTATACCATTTCTTACACTAACATCTTCCATTTCTCCACAAATATCCTTTATTCTTATCATAGCCTCTTCATACATGTCATCTATTGTATTAATATATTTCCTCAATATTTATTTTCTCCTTAATGTCCACTCTAAAACCTATAATAGAAATTTGAAACTCTATTGTATGACTTTCGAAATCTGTAAATACCATACACAAATATGTTTTTTTTCTCCACAATATGTTTTGTACAAAATATCGGTCCATTGTTGTTTTTCTTGGCATAAACTCAAACTGATTTCTCGATACCGTAGTCTCACTCCTTATTCTTTTTTCTATAACTTTTTCTTAAACTTTCATCCTGTGACTTTTAAGTTATTTTTTTGCGTTACCTGCTCAGGGGCTGGTTGGCACCATTTCTGTATTCTTTGTGCTTCTCTGCATAACGCTTTAGCTCATAATATGTTTCACACCAATCACACAAGATCCCCAACTACTAGGCTTATGTATTCTAGTGGTGGCTTTCCTCGACTATTCTTTCCTTCTACGTATCTTTCTATTATTTTACCTAGTAGATTGTTATGTTGCAGTGTATATTCAATAAGTCTAGCTCTTCTAATATTCAAAGCTTTTAAGAAACTTTGCTTTTCTATTACTCTTCAAAAAACTTTCTAATTTGTTGTCTGATCTATCTACCCATCTTATTTTAAGAATTCTTCTATAGCACCACAATTTAAATGCAAGTATTTTCTTTAACCTTCCTTATTGCCTATGTCCCATTAGTATAAGTTTTGTACCTTTATAGTCTATAATTTCCATATTCTTGTATCCCTAAAAATTGGTATCAAAAAATATTTTCTCTATTCCTCCGGCATTTTTTCTTTCTCTAACATCTTATTAAAAAAAATAATTTTTTCAACCACCTTATGCCAAAGATTCCCAACACCTACGATACATCTACTAGTACTCCATAAGATCCAATTGCTTTCTTATTTTTTATCTTCCTAACTCAAAACTTCCTCTTTTTTAATTAAGTCTACCCTACCTAAGTTCCGTTTTACTTGCTCTATTCTTTTTTTGGAAATTCTTCATTCAATAATCTTTCAAAATATGCTTATCATCTCATTTTCACAGTCTCATAGATTGTTCAATATAACTCGTCAATATTTTTTTATCTTCTCCTTTTATACATTACACATTCTAAAAATCCCTGGACGTCTTTTCTCAAATCTTGGTCAACTTATACATTTCCTTTTTCCCCATCTCTTGTTCTCAATTACTTGTGCAAGTCTACACATTTCTTTAATTTTGCTTTTCTAGTTACATTTCCACTTCTTTATTTAATCCTTTGTACTCCATCCAATTCTCATTCATTCTTTCTTTCTGTCATTTTTTAAAATTTTTCTTTGTTGTTATTTGCTGTACACCTTCTTCCCACCTACACGATCCTTATTCTGTGGCATACTACTTTTTTTCATACCAATAATATCGACTGCTTTACTCGTTATTTTGTTTGCTACCCTATTCCAAATTTTATTTATATTTCCCTCCATCTTCTCACTGTTCCTTTATGGCTTTATTCAATTTCATTATAAACAACTTAACATTTTCACCTATAAACTTCATTCCTTATTTCATAGTTATATTAAAAAAGTAAATTGTAAATATATTTTTATCATTCTAACGTGTCTAAATATAAAATATATAGCTATATCTAATTAAAAATGTTAAGCTCGCTGCTTATTATAGGTTTCTAGACATAAGTTCTAACCTAACTTGACCTAACCTAATCGTAGTTAAAATATAGTCCACATGAAAGACGTTGTTGATTTTTTTACTACCTATAGGGACATGATAGTTGTTATTCATTTTATTTTATAATTATGTAATTGGTAATTACTAATTATAATTTATTGTTTAAAACAAGTTTAACTGAGAATATAACAGAATCGAAAAGTTTTATTCACATGTAACAATGATCGCGTAAGCACGTGTTTGGTCGTGTATTATCAGCATTGGTCGTAATTATAAAAGAACATATTATTCAAATAATAGAATATAATATATTTCGTAAGCCACGTTTTGTTGGCAAACAGGCAAACAATGGCTCCTTAGAATAATATACCGAGAACGAGTGTTCGAATACAAATTATTTGATAACCTTAGGTAAGTACTCACAATGCATGTTTATGAGTTAAATCACTAGGTCGGTTATGACTTCTTTTCTATATGTCTTATTGCCTTATTGTATGATGTGCCTATATTGCAATATCTTATTTGAAAGTTTTATAATTTTTTATAGGTTTGTATGGTTTTAAGCTAAAATAAATGATTCTAAACTATGCAAAGCAATTAGAATTTTAGGTTAGAGTATTTAGAAATAATAATATTTGTTATTTTTATAATTCTAATACATTTTTTCATCCTGTATGGCCGTATAGTTTGTTATCGTTTCAGATTCTTTTTTCGCGTCTCGTACAATATAAAAGGGACAAATCGAAAATGTGACCGTACGATCATTCATAATACACCTACTGTATATGTACCGTATGCATATATATATATACTAAAAATCAGTGTTTTCCAACTTTTATATTGACACAATTGAAATTATTACGAGGATTTTAATTTTGAATAATAACATATTTTATCATTTTTAAACACGAAATAATAAAACAATTTTTGTCACGTAAATATTTCAATAAAATCAAGGGAATTTAGAATGCGTCTTTTTCATATTCTGAGAAAAAATGTACCCAAACCATAAACCTACTTGGTTTTGTTTATTGGTTTTCCGTATTCGTTTGGGTTTATAGTCCTATTTAATCGGAACACTATGATGCGAGCTCTTATTTTAGAAACATACTTTTTGTTCGTGAATGACTTTATATATTTTTATATAACTTTATAGTCGTTGTTGCTGAACATCGACAGATCGACATTGTTCATATACAACATTTTCCTTTGTGGTAAAACTTCCTTGTATTTCTTTGCAGGCCAATAACAAATCATATACCACCTAGGTCTTTTGAAAAGAATATAACATCAACATTTTATTGCGGTTTTGATACTGATTACTCAATATAATAATTATAAAATCATCTCGAATCAGTTTGTCTATAATGATATAGGGCACTGTGCGTTTATTAATTATCTAAAGATATAATATAAATAAGGTTAATTAAATTAAAGGTAGTTAATTAATTTTGCAAATGTTTAAAATCTAATTTTAACCTAGGTTTTTAATTTTTTTTATCACTCTTCCATGATACACAAAGTAGTTTTATTACTGTCAGATTAGGTATATCATTATAAAAATATAATACGCGCTATCCTGAACAATATTTATAGTATAAGTACCTAAAAATAACAATTGTAAAATAATTATATTCAATTATTCAACAAATTAAAACACATTATTTATTTTTTCTTTAATGCAATAAGGAGGATAATACGTATGCTAATCTTAATTCCTATTTTAAGAACTTTTAAGGTGAACTATTAACTTATTTAATTATACGTGGCTTACATTTAATGTTTACAGTTTAAAACTTTTAAGAAGTTTACAGTGATCAAAATGTTCTGTCAAAATTAAAACAAATATTTTGATGTAACTCTGAATAAATAACATATGATTCATATGGTATTATCTATAGGTAAATATAATATTATAACGTAGCTGAATATTTGTTTATGTACAAATAAATATATTTGTATACATATGATCAAACAGTTTATAACTATGTACATATTGTTATTTATTTAAACGAAAAACAATAATTTTAGAATGAATATTATAGATATTATAAATATGATATGTACATTATGCATACGATTTAGTCAGGTTAGGTTAGATTAGATTGAACGTCTGTTTGTTATTCCTTAATAATTTAATAATTATTAAAAATATAAATCAATAAACTATATTATTGAAAAAAAAAAAATTCAATATATTATATAATTTTTTGTAAAGTAGTAGAATCTTTTCTTTTATACAATATGAGTATATCCATTTACATAGTCATATAGTTTGAAAATTAAAGATTTAAATAAATGTCATCAAAATGATGAAAAAATCAATTCAATAATAAAACTGTATGGAAATTTGTGTTTTCGGCATGATTGGTGTCCAACTATTTCAGCAGACACGGAAATGTAATACGAAAATATTGTTCACGATTTCCAACGTTTGGAGTAGGAAAGAGACGCGCCTCTGAGGTAATAATTTGCATTGTTCTCGTCCAGTAGGTAATTATTATTGTCATAAACTCAAAACAATATTATTTAATTATGTAAATTATTAAACCGGGATAATTATATTAAACGAAACGCTATTTAGAATTTAGGTGTAAAAAATAGATGTTCTACTCGTTTTTCAAGGTGTTACACGATTGTTTGTAAATACAGAAAACTCGGAAATTTTGCACGTATATCATAATACGTAATATCGTATATTATTATAAAACGTTAAATAGGGCATCCGAAGTCTCGTGAAAAACTCGAAATTTGTATTTAAAATACATCAATACATGTACAACAGGTATGTATTTTCTAATATCATATAAGATATTAGATAAGGTACTTATGTAAATGTAGGGAGTGGGTAGTCCTTAGTTATAGGAGAAGTTTGTTTTTATTATCTATTTATAGGTAGTAGGACAATAAGTGTAGCCAGGTTCTTATTCATTATTTAAAAATGTAGTTTTTTTTGTATTTATTTACAATTAACTATTAACCAAATATTTATTTTATAATAGGTAATAAGCAATTAACATATTTATTTTTAAAGATATTTGAGAAATATTATTTAAAATAATAAAATATTATTGTATATTATATATGCAATATGTATGGTTAAAATAATTTCTATTTTAACATTGGTATTAAGCATAAGCGGCACTTAAGATTCATTTTTTAGGGGACAAAAATTAAATGTAAAACAATAATCCGTTGGGTATTTGTCAATACGCATGCCAAAGAGACCGTATATACCTATTATATAATCGTGGTACCTATAATGTGTTATATTGTATACCAATATATTTTATATATATTTGATATTATTACATTGTAAATTATTATTATATATATTATTATTAACATATAAATATTTATAATATTCTATTTTCCAACTATTACAATTCATTTTTTTTTTTAAATTTAAGTTTATATTTAATGTTATGAATTATTTTTTAGGGGTGGAAGAAGTACCATATTGACCTCTAAATAATTAAAGGGTGTGTAACCTCATGCTCCCTCTCAAGTATTGCCTATTGGCATTAGAAACATATTAAATATTGTATTATATATTACTGTTGGTAAACTACATCAGTATCATATATTTTATTAACAAATCAATATTATAAATTTATAATTAATAATAATTATCAGTATTTCAGTATTATTACACTAATAAAAAGAAAATATACATATTTAGGTATAATAGATTAGTATCGACTTTCAAACATCTATGTATTTTTAAATTTTACTAAGAAATTCAAAATAGAAGTTATGAAAATTAATTTTTCTTTGTTAATCTTAATTATTTGTGATATGAGTATCATTTACATTTTAAATATTTTATGCGTTTTAATAGTTTATGTTTTGTTAATTTTATTAGGTATTTTAAATTGTATTAAAATTGATTTTAAAAATAGATCGAGATAAAAATTTAAAAATTGAACAGTTTAATTTTTAAACATTTAAATGTAAGTATTAAGTATTTCTTTTTTTACATTATTGTATATAGAGATATTTTGAACATTTAATTTTGAAATAAAACATATTGATTTTAAATCGGATACGTGAGACATTTAAAATTTAAATATTGTAGCATAAAATGCAAACATATTTAATTAAAGTTAAATAATACTTATATGATTTGTTTTATAAATTTTATTTGAATAATGTAACATAAACATAATATATTAGATATAAAGAAATATATGACTTAATATTAAACAATGTATTATTTTTTCATTTATATTATATTCAAATTTTAATTATTCATTTTAATCAATATGACAATTAAAATGCTATTTGTAAAAATATAGAAAATTCCTTAAAAAATAGCATTTAGTAATAACTAATAACTAATAATGTAAACATAAAGTTTTATCAGGTACGTTACCTTGGTACCCTGGCACAAAATGAAGTAAATAATACAAAATATTTTATTTTTTACAATTTCTATAGTGCGGATGTCAGGGTAACGCATCAAGTGTTATTGCCTATCAGACGAGTTTTAAAATATAACTTTGCATACCCTGAACATAATTACTAACTGGCTCCGTCTACTCATGTAGGACAATATTATTAATAATACACAAAATTAAATCATTATTCCAGTGAAATATTGTGGATTGTCTAGATATAAAATTTAAATGTTTTTAATCTGATTCTAAGGTTAATAATATAGTTAATATAAGTGAATATATATCTGATGTATAATAGTTATATTTTCCATCGTATTTTTTTTAGACTTAGTTCTTTTTAAACTAACAGTTATTAAGAGTAAAACATTATATAAAAAGTAGGATTAATTATTTTCTGTGTCTCAAGACCAATGTTTGGGAGATCAAATAACTTTTGGGATCACTAACAATCATATTTTTATGATGTTTGGTATTGATCTAATTCACCACTATAAAGCCTATGACTATGTCAAATATTTATCATAGATGAGAACACAACACATCATCACGTAGTATTACGTATAATTATTATGCTAAACGTGATTTTCGCCCATTTGCAATATTAATAATATATCATATAATATATAGTATTGTATTTACCCAAACAATATGACAACTGGAACAGTAAAAGCCGCAGTCAACAGGAAAAATGCCCCTGGTAGTGTTTCAAATGTGAGCTTATATAATTGATTATATAAGGGATAAATAATAATTGGAGCGAGTGTATCCAACATACCGCGAACGGAATTGAGTTGCGCTAAACAAATTACACGTATATTAATATCGTATATTTATTTTGAATACTAATTTTAATTATAATTATTATTATTATTTATTAAATAAATTATAGGTATTATATTATATTATCGTATTCATTAACGTTGTAGCTCAGCGTCGAAATAATCCACTTAGAATCTGTAGTGTTACTTTGTAAAATATATATTAAACACGAATTTATATAAACAATTATATAGTTTTAATATAAATTCATAATTAAATACTTTACATTTTTTAATTAAATCTATTTGTACATAATACTATATATATATATATTTTTTTTTTTTATTAGAATTTGTTTTATAAATAAGTTAAATAATAATTAGTAAACGGTATGTGGTTTAAAATAATATTCACTGAGAGAATAATCCATTGATGTACCTAACTATATAAAATAAAATGTTATACTACAAACTCCAAAGAAGCATATTTGTTTAGAATATAGTTTATGTGGAAATATGGGGGAAAATGTATTTAAAATCTTTTTCTCGAATGTGTAAAATTTAGAATATCAATTTGAAATTTAACGAGAAAGATATTTATAATATTTTAATACTTTCAGCGATTGCCGGTAAGATAAAATCAACGAAAATGATTAAAAACAAATTCAAAAAGTTTTGATTTAGCGGAAATATCAATTAATTATCATTGATGCGAAAACATTCTGATATAAGTTTGATTTTATAGAACTGTGTAACAATGGGTAGTATTTTATTACGTGTTTTGTTGAAATGTTTTAATATTTGTGTTTAAAATTGAAGACCATATAATAGCTGAAAACAAATAATTGTATAAAGTATAACATTAAAACATTTTTTATAAACACAAGTTTATAACTTTGCACGAACACACAAAAACTCAAAATTAAAAAAAAAAATATTTGATTAATTTTTAGTGAATCCTACTGAGAACTTTTATGTTGAATGCAACAATGACTTTCAAAACGCATGAAATGTAAAAGTAAAATAATATAATATAACACTATATTACTATTTTATACATATATACGTAGAAGAGAGTGAATCAGAATGCTGAATAGTGAATATTTTGTATAATATTAGAAAATATATCGAAGCTTAGATCAATAAATAAAATCAATCTATCAAAAGAAAATTGTGCTTCGTGGAAAAATGAGAAAACGTTAGAAATTGCAAAATATAGATATATATTTATTGTCAGGTCAACGTTGGATAAATCGTGCGATGTGTCAAATGTTTGTAAGACCTTTAAATTAAATTCTGGTATTATTTTTGCAAAGTATATTTACAATTTTGAGCAAGTTAATAATATTTTTAAATTTTTGATTGAAGTAAAGAAAAAAATATAAACAACATAGCCACATAAAAAATATACATAATAATAAAATTAAATATGTGTAAAAATAGTTTTCAGTTTTAAATATGTGTAAGGTTAAAGTATAATAAGGAAATTCAATTGGAAATTTGAAAATAAATATTTCGTTAGATTTATCATACTCATGGATGATAGTTATTATTAATTTTTAGGTCATAAGTCAATATTTAAAATGTTGAAATCGACGAAATGTTAAACTTTTTAACTCGTTTATGCTGAGCGTTAAATCGTTATATAATATATGTAATCATTATATACTTATTTATACCGAGTTCGCTGTTGTCAACTAGTTTAGACGCCATTGAAGTGCTTACTGTGAATGCAGCACCATGGAAAATATCTATTACCGGTACTATTCAATAGTAATGAAAAAACAAAAAATAAATAAATGTTAAAAAAACAAAACTATGAAAATCGTGTTTTACGAGACGTATAAAAAATTATGCATATTTATTTGTACAAACCCGCGTATAGCTGCCACGGTTGGGTAACAAAACTATAACACACAGCCGCGATTAGGTCAAAACTGCTGCCGATAAAACCGATCGCTGCGTCGTGCATTTTCAGTTTTACGCTCATTAACCATATGGCGATGATCGTACCTGTAATATTGATTTCAATTGATAAATTTTGTTTAAACTTTACAATACGCTAAAAACACGATAATAAAAAATATTAACAATAATATACAAATGATTAATATTTTTTACGATTTTATGTTAAAAAAATATTTTAATATAGATTATACGTCTACGCTATTCGTGGTATCCTATCGTGGTTAAAGTGTCGAACTCTCGCCCCCTGAAATGTCTACCTTCATTTAACTTAGATTCAAAATCTAGCATACGTTTATGCAACGAAGCCTACAGTGATGTAAAATTTGCAGTGTGCAATTACGTGTATTAATAAACTTGTTACCATATTACAGCATAGAGAATAGATTATTTTTTTATTTATTAGTTATTACTTAATATTTTTATAAAAATTTTAATGTAATTTAAAATGGTTTGATCAATTCAACCAGTGTCAATACTGATTGGAAATTATAACTAAAGAAACATGTTTATATGGTATAAAGTTACAATTAATACTTGTATATCATAACAAACATATTCACCAAAAATCGTTTAAAATATAGCTTTAACATTTCCTGTTATTTAGTATTACAATATCATTATAAAATACTTTCTAGTGTGTTGTCATAGTTAATTTATTTCAATTGTAATGTACACCAAATATTGTGTTGTATTTAATACTAGCTAGTATACTAGATCATAGATTAAACATACATATATATGTATTATTTAATTTATGACTAGATATAGTACAATAACTATTATCGTGTGAATATGACTTTAGAGAGAAAATAAAAAATGTTGGAAAAGTTTGCACAATTCGTTATCAAAGTGAATTGTATAATAATATTATGATGTAATACTACGGTTACTATACATTATATAGTATATTATTAAATTATGCGAATATAAAATAGTAAAATAATTTCTTCGCGCTCTATATATTTGTATAACTATTCCACAGTGTACAGACGGCCGTGACACTATAGTCTGAAATATTATGTTTGATAACGATAATAATTATAAATAAATAAATTTGTAATCCATATAAATATATATATATAATAGATATGGCAGTAGCGCACACAGTATTTTTTTCGGTGGAGGGGAGGAATTACAATAATTTCCTAAAGAGGGGAATTTCGTAGAATATGCAGTAACATGGCGAAAAATTTAATATTATATATTTGAACATTGTGAATTTTACACCACTGCGAGTTTCGTTGCATGAACATATGCTAGATTTTGAATCAAAATTGAACGAAAAAAACATTTCGGAGGGGGGTTTGTGATCCTTAACCCCCCCCCCCTGTGGGCACCAATGAGGTATATAAAAGATCGCTGCGTTACTGCGGTATCAGAAGGAAATTGTTTAAATCAATTGAAATAGTAACCGGTGTTCAAAGTGGGTCAAAATAAGTGGGGGGATGCCCAGCTATTTAATGGAGCCTAATATTTTTTTTATACATTACAAACCCAATGTGGGTTTACCCTCTCCCTCAAAAATGTCTATTTCCCTCCTTTGTTCATGAATTACGAATTAATAATAAAGTAAATAAAGAATATGAAGTTATCGAAGGATGCATTATTATGGACATAAATAAGTCGTGGGATGGTATCCCCTCCACTTCGACCACTGTAAGTAACAAAATTATATAAAACAGAATAATTATGCCATTCCAGTATTTTGTTTTTTGTGTTACCTATATTTAGTTTATTTATTACTGGAATAACATACAGATATCACAGTGAGAAATATTGAAATCCATATAGAAAATCTCAGCTGAAATGATAATCTTAATGATATTAATTTCAGTTAAAACAAACACAGATCCTGTAGTATTGTTACAGAGTGCGTGTGTGATAGTAGATTTTCACACATGGCTGTTTCATCAGTTTAAGGAAACAGTTATAATATACTTAAGGGAGAGTTATATATATTTTGTAAACTGATTTATATCTTAATCATTCTACACACGTATTTGCAATAGAAACCCTGCGGTATAGTTTGGTACAATGCGGTATGTACCGCGGTTATATGTATATAATATTCCTATAATATATAAGCTAGTCTAACACGAATAAATATTATTTTCAAAACCATAACGATCTTATTGACGAATTCGTCATACATAATAGTACATAAGATTTAATTAACATAATTCCTGCTTATATACCTCCATGGATAAGACTCTAAAAGTGATATACCTACCTAATTAATTTTGAATTTATGATATTATAGTTTCTTCGAACGTAATTGAAAAGTAATGTATTGTTTATCGGAATTGTATTCGTCTATATCAGAGGTTCCCAAACTGTAGGTAATATACATTTTTAAAAATAATTTTTCAAGAAATGAAAACTAAATTAAATGTTATCATATTACACTAATACTGTAAAATATTATAGATTTTTTTTTGTTAATAAGTTTTAGTAATTATGTATCTAACAACAGCTAAACAAAATTTACTTAAAAAGGTCACTAAGATTTAGGTTGAGTTACTAAAAATCATCAATTTTTTAAAAATGGGTCATACTCATGAAAGTTTGGGAACCTTTAATAATAGCATAAATAATATATATTTTACAATATAAACGTTTATGTCTCTATATTATGTTATAATATATTGCCAAACTAAATATTATATTATTCTACGTAATTCATATATTACCTATAAGTATTCCAGTCATTTTGTATGCAGCGTACAGGCTGTAATCGATTTCATTCCATCCGAATTTGTATCTAACAAAGAGATAAAGTATGGAATATTCTCCTGAAAAAAAAAATGAAATATTATACATTACATATTTCATGTGCTCATTATTATTAATTATACATCGAATATTTGTAATAAGAGTGGAATTCCTTGTTCCATTTTATATTATAGTATTATTATAACATTAACTATTTAACATATTGATTTCAACAAAATAACGTGATATACAGAGTGATAAAAATTTCATAGGTTTTTAATGCTATCTGCATTATTTTTGTAATACGAAATTCTGGTCGTAAAATACTATACAATATTGTATAGTATTAAACTTTAATAAAAAATTCTACTGCAGTATTATTGTTAAATAATAATAATAATATTACTATATGAAATGCGATCGGATATATATTTTATTAATGGGCTGTAATGTAGCTATAATTATATATTTCACATTTCAATTTGAAGTGACTAGAAGGTATGACTATAATTCATAAAATAAATAATTTGCAAAAAATACCCGAGTGAAGTATCAACAATAAAAATATGCATTTTTTAAATACACAATATATTTTATGTAAACACTTTAATAATATTTTTTAGAACAAATAATATTGGTTTATTTATAAAAGCATTACTCCTCTGGCATATTAAAGGGTGGGACCCGTTTCGACCAAATTTGACCTTTTCCGTATCGCCTAACGGGTTTTTGTCATTTTCAAAATAAGTTGGCAATAATTAACTATTAAACTATTAAATTAACTGATTATTATAATAATAAATAATAATTTTAGGTAATTTACAAAATTTAATTTGAATGTAAGTAGGGTGATTATTTTATCGTACTACACTCATTATTTCAGTCAATTTTTATATTTTTCAATTTTTTTTTACAAAATATTTAAAACTACTACCTTTCGTTTTTACTTAGAAATACATTTTTCTACAATTTTTTATCTTGTATATTTTTGAAGTTTTATCCTTTTTTAAATAGCATGGTACCAATTTTTACATAACCAAATAGGAAAAAAATAAGTGTGGACTATAAAAGTAACACTTTGTATACTTTCAAATTAAATTTAGTAAATAACTAAAATTATTATTTATTATTATAAATATAATAATCAATTAATCTAATAATTTATAACTATTACCAACCTATTTTGAAAATGACAAGTAATTTTTTATTTTTTATTTCGTGATAACTAATTGAGTTTTGATCGTAGAGACTTGAAAATTTTTTTGAGAACCCAAATAAGTAATATTTACGTTTAGTAAAATTTTGGAACGGATTGGTTGATTTTTTGGCTAAATATAGAGAGATTAATATATAGAACTTTGATTTTTTCTAATAATGTTTAATATTACCTGTAACTTTTGATTTAATGCTTTGAAATTTTTGTGGAAACCTGATCATATACTATATAATCTATTTACAAAATATTTTGAAAATCGTAACTGACAATTTTTATGATGAAATGATAACTCTTTGAATTTTGATCGTAGAGATTCGAAATTTATTTTGCATATTTAAATATGTAATTTACACTCGCGGTAAATTTTGGAATGGTTTATCCGTATAATATATTGAGATTCGCTCAGAATCGTATTTTCTAATGCAATATCATTGCATTCATATCTTAATAATTATAATAAACCACTAATTTCTCCGAGGACCGAATGAGACGAAGGAGGAAAGTCCACAATCGACCTTCCCACTTTTTTTTATTATAGTTACTATTATTATATTATTAATATTGATGTAAAGATATAAATATTACTGTGAATGTTGTTTGACCGAACGTTTATCAAACATTGTTTCTATTTTTAGAAAAGGACTTTTAAAGTTTGATCATTCTTCGGATTTTCAAAAGTTTTTGATAAATACATTTTATATTAAAACCATATCCTTGTCAAATGTTACTTACGAACACGGAGGAACACTCACCTAGATATATATTCTGTCGATTTTAATATTTAATGTCTATGCCTACTAAATATTTTGTCCGAACTTTATTTAAACTCTAAGTTTTGTTTTGAAAAATGTCTTTTGATCCTATAAACATTCATGACACAAAATTAAACAGTGGCATACGTTATGATGAATGATGCGATACTATCAACAGAAATTTGTTCCATTTTATATAGGTTCTTAAATTTATAAGAAGTAAACGTTTTAATAGTTATTATACTTTTATAATATGTTGATGGACTCTAAATTTAGTAGAACATTTGAACAAATTTGATAAGTGTGTACCCCATAAGTGATAAAGAGTTAATTTATACCGAAATTCAAAATTTGTTCAATGTTATTTTTAGGGCTCGGACTTTAATGAATTTGTGCCTTTTTTAGAACGCTTGATACGATGATTTCCAAGCTATAAAAGTGTTTTGAGAACTTACTATTCTAATAACGAATTTTTGTTTGAACATTTTTTACTTTTTTTATTTTTATGACATTGAACGATTGTTACAACATTATTTATTAGTAATTATCTAGCCGACACTTATACTAGCTGATTAGACAGTGTCTAGTAAACACTAAGCTTTCCCCAGTCCACTTAACCTATTATTGTAAGGCCAATGGCCAACAACAAATATGTAAAAGATAGTAGTTTTTCTTGAACTAACGTTCAAAAGTCCAGGCACGTTTTCGTTTAGTAATTGAAAATTAAACATTAATTATTGACATTTAATCAATTTTAATAATTTGTAATATTAAGAACCTTTTTCCATAAATGCTCTTAAGTTACAGTAAATTATATTCAAAAGGACCAGAAAACCTTCTCTAAATATTATATATTTAGATGATCACCCTAACCACATACAGCATATTTTAACTTTTTTGGTGCATTTTAAAATTGTTTAGATCATTTTTACATATTTCTTATGATATTATGACAAAAATTAAAAATTCCTGCAATAATATTAAAATATAAATATGTGTATAATTTTGTTATACCTATAATATTATAAGGCAATCTAGATTGTTATTAAAACGAATTTTAAATTTATCTTTATATCACATAAACCGACTAATCATTATATACAATTTTATCTGTATTTTTTATTGTAATAATATATAGTTTCGCTGGTATACGTGATCATGCTGATAGTCAGCTGCTTTTATAATATGTTTTCATATTCAAAAATTAAAAATCACTGTATTTCAAATGAATATTATAATATAAAAATAAAATAAAAAATTTAGAGCATATTTTAAAGTAATTTTTTGGAGTTCTTAGATCATAAATGTATTGTTTGATTAAACAATTGTTGGTATTTTTATGGCATTAAAATCCAAGCCCTAGTTAATAAGTATAGTATAGTATTGATCAACAATAAAGATTGACCGGAAATATGATTAAACATAATTTGAAATGACCGAAACAGCGAAAAAGTATAGAATTTTGGTTTTTGATATTTGATGCGCGTAGGTTTTCGATGTTTCAAGTTTCAACCTAACAAAATATTTAAAAAGGTTAAGTTAAGTATAAGATTAATTTTAATTTTAAACTAGTTATATTTTTGTTTAATATGCGAATATACTCATATAATATTATCATGTAATAATAGCATGTAAGAACACAAAAAGACTAATATGAATGTATAAAATATTTTCGTTTAATACGTAATTTACCGAATGAAACGATTTATGTATGAGTCTTACTCGTCGAGTCTTATGGTTATAGTTAATATAGTTATATTTCATAATACGTTAAATATTATGCAATTTTGCATCAACGAGTAGATGAGTATTATTTGTTTTATTAAGTATTTATGGTATATTATGATAAAAGAACACTACATACCTATCTACTTCAAGTCGATACAGAACACAGATTATAGCTATATAGTCGTTACTTTATAGTTTGTATAATATGCAGAGCTATGTAAGTTAATTAATATATTTAACTCGTTGAATTAAGGTATTTAAGACATTTCTAAGTTAAATGAAAAGTTTCAATTTACTTTTAATTTTAATTTTAATTTTAGTTAACTAAAAAAGTGGAAATCTAAATGAAAAAAATAGCATAAAATTATTAAAATGGATAAACAATTAAATTATATATATATTTTAATTTTACTTTCATTTTTTACCATTTATTTAAGTACCTACCTATATATTGATAATTTCTGATCAATTATAAACAAATCGTATTTTCTATAAATGTATATTATTTAACTTAACTTCATAAAAATATAATAAACTGAAAAATAACTTTTTTAGAACAAATTTACCTCTTTAAGTTAAAAGCCAAAATGTAATACTTAAAAAAGTAAAGTTAACTTTTTAGTTTTTAAATCGTTATAATGGACCTAATCTTAATAATATGACACAACATATTTAATCAAAACATCATCATTATGACAGAATTATATTTCAATAATTTTCATGATTAAATATCGTGATCTAGGCATAAGTTGAACTTTTTAGCTGTATATAATCGTATAATTTGTTATTTCTTCTTTTTGCGTGTATAATACGGAGTGATCTGCAGTAAAAATAATTTTTGTAAAACGAATTTTCAATCACTCTGTATACCGTCTAATACTATGTACAACCAATTGAAAAAATGAAAGTTATGTGACTAAGTAGATGTAAATAATTTAATATTTTATTAATTAAAATAAATTTTAATTCATGAATTTTCGTAATCCAAACGAAACAACCTTCTCTGTGTCAGTATAATATAATATATTAGTACCAGTGTATCATAATATTATATCGTTATAGATGATTTCGGCCTAAATTCAGTAGTTTTATGGATATACATGCGTACATAGATAACTTAAATAGCTGATGCGATTTTTGATTTATTTTACTTTAAAATCACTAAAAAATCACAACACGTGTCTTGTTGAAAATTTCTTATCTATAATATTATATTCGTACCTATTATATTACGGTCTCAGAATCCATAAGTTATTATGATTTTAATTGCAGAAAATATCATAATTGTTCAAGTGAACTCTTTTAAACTTTAAACATTTATAAAGTTATACAAGTTTACCTGTATATTACTTAAATTATCAACGTATTTTTATATTTTTAAAATTATTTGTTTTTGTTTTTTTTTTAATATAATATGTTATTATAGCGTAAATGGAATTTTTTGTAATTTAAGTAGATTTAGTTACTTTTTGAGGTTTATAACTTTTTTTATTACCCTCTAAAATCAATTTTTCTGAGTCTAAAACTTCTGCTTATAAATTCAATCACAAATGGATATAAAAAAATAGAATTTGGATACAATTTAATTAGCAACATTTTTTGGTTTTGATCCGTAGATTTAGTTATGAGTTTATGACAGCTGAATTATAATAGCAAATTATTGCAACATTATACAAGAATTGTTCATTAATATTAAATATATTTGGTATATCGAAATGTAATATTCAAACATAATAAACATTTTATATTAATAGTTATATACGAGTATCTGTAACCGTGAAGTAAATTAATCAAAATTCACTTTTATTGAATACGGGGCTTATGATGGTTTCTTGTTCTGCATCATTTTTTTCATGAGTCCCATCGGTAATATTATGGAGTTATCATATACAAAAAACCAAATCATCCAAGTTTACAGTAATCATATTATGTCAACTTCTGACTGTATTATTGCATTATATATATATATATATAGAATATAAATCTTTACTATAATTATGATTATTCTAATATCAAAACGATATATAGGTTTTTTAGTCCAAGTTTTGACTTGAAGGTTTTATAATAAACTAATTAAAAGTGTTTATTAAATAAGCTATTTTAATACAATCTTAAAAGCATATGAAATATTAAAATTGTAACATAAAATAAAATCAATTTCAGTAGGAACACTTTATTTGTGTTTTGCTTTTCCTTGACTTACATCAATCTGGTTCTGGCAGGTACAGATTTAAAAATTAATTGAAGTTTGAATGCGCTTTAAGTGCCAATCTGAGCAATAAAAACATATTTATTTTTCAAATTAATTATACGCAAGTTTTATGTTTGAAATAATTAATTAATTGTATGGGTACTAAGTAATAATATTAATAATATTTTGCAAAATAACAATTTATATTAATTAAAGTATTCAACCTTACTTTGAAGTTACGTTCAAGGAAAATATCTAAATTTTGTTCGTATGTTTATTATATTATTCCCTTGCAATAATTTAAATCGTACTATAGCTATACTGTGGAATTATAATTTGTTGAAAGTTGAGATGTATATTATTCTTATGATTATTTAAAAATTAAAATATTATTTTAAAGTGATTATAAACAATAAAAAAAGTATTTCACGTGCAAACTCGACTAATTTTATGTTATTAACTAAAATAGTTCCTAAATAAAGGTCGCGACCCAAATTGAGGTCACAGAAGTTTTAATGGAGGGTTGGTGATTTTAAATTTTAATATTAAACTATTTCAGTAAATTATGATATTTATGGTTACTTTTAATAATATTATTAGTCGCGTATTTATCAATCTTTAAAGTAGTCTATTTTATATGTTTTTATATTTTTCGTGTAAAGTTACATTTTATAATGTATCATATTTGGTACGTCATATTGAATTAAATGATTAATAAATATTAAATACATATTATATAAGTATGTTATTTTGATGATTTTTTAATGATCAAGAAAAGAGATTAATTTAATATTTTAAACTCATGCTCACAAAAGATTTGGAACTATAGTCCTGGCCAAAGTTCTAACTTAATAATAACACGTTTAATACGATTTACTATAAAGGCAATCGTAATAATGTTCTATATTTCCATCGGTTACTTGTGAGCATATTTATTTTATTTTCACGGACGTATTTTTCACTATAGGCTGAGATATATGATATTATAATGCCAATTCGTTGGAATATAATATTAATCATTAATCACGACCAAATACCAATGGCCATACGTAATAGTTCATTGTTCACTCTTGGAACGTGGTATAATAATAATAGTAAAGTTGTAACTATGTATATTCGAAACTGAATAAATCGTACGTATACCACCACGTTTATTTTTGTTTAATTTTTAATTTACAATATATAATATTAAACTACACACGGATGTTTATTATTGAAATATTGACGATACGGTACACGTTTGTATATTTTACACGCACAATATATATATATATATATATATATATATGATACGTCATAAAAGAAATAAGGACAAACAAATCGTCGAATTTGAATTGACAGTTTTGGTTTGTTGCGCAAAGCGTGTCCTAAATAATATTATACATACGACAGAAATACGCGGTATACGTGGTCAGCGGTATGAAAAATTTTTAAAAAAAATTCCCTCTATACTCGTTGCGATTCTAATAAATTGTGTGTTCGAATGTACGGAAAATTCACTTTAGTTCAATTATTTGTATATTTATTTTATAGTTTTCAATAAAGCGTGTGTATAATGCAACAAGGGAGATGAGGGAGGAAAACAATTTTATATTTTTATCTGCTTTTCCTGTTAACACAACGGTGCCAATCAAAGGAAAACCGTTTGGTTATAATAAATATATTGCGGGGCCGTGTTGGGTGGGTGGCGGTTGCAAATCAATATTTCAAATGCATATTATATGAAAATATATATATATCGCACAAAAATCTGCGATTTTTTAATCGCCGATTGAAACATAAAAAAAAAAAAAACGACTCATTTCGGGAGGTTAAATCTATTATTGTACCTAGGTATAGGAATAAACAACAGCAGTTGGTTGAACAGTGACGGAATTCCGGTGGTCAAAGAATTTTATGGACGCCGATAATATAGTTGTCCGAAAATTATAAATTTCGACGTGGCAGCTATATATTGTTATTGCGAATTATTCGTATATATATATACCTGTTTCGGGAACTGATATTTAGTTATTCACTTCGTGATTACAATAATTATATCGTTTGCTTTGCGCGAATAACAATAATAATTACACGGTGGCTACGAGGGGAATAAATTAATTATACAATTTGTGTTCGTTAATTTTTTACGTAAAAAAAAAAAATAAAAAATAACGTTTTATTAAAAAATTGAAATTTCGTTTACTAACCTTTGAATAGATATAGTTATAATAGTAAATATTCGAAAAAAGACGTGTCGATCCGCCGAAATTTAATTTTTTTAAATTTTTTTTTATATATATATATATATAGTATGAGACCGATATTATCGATGTGAAAAAATATAAAACACAATTGGCCAAAATCGAGGCGGTAAATGAATACGATTGGTACGCACCTTGCATGGGTCCGATTGTGAGCGGCGACACGATCGTCATGTACACGAGCAACGATCGGCTCGGACGTTTTTTGACCAACATGCGCATGGAATCGGCAATCACCTTCGGGTTGACCGTCTGCCACACGGACGCGTTTTCGTACGGAACGGACGTGTCCTTCACCAGTATCACGCCGAAGAGCAGCGCCAGGCAGTTCAGCGCTATGCACACGCCGAACGTGCCGTAGAACCCGATGTTGACGTTGAGGAAACCGGCGGTGCACGCGCCCACCGGCGTGGCGATGAAGTACAACGACATGAGCATGCCGATGCGCTTGGTCCGGTCCTCGACCCGGGTGATGTCGGCCACGTAGGACGCGACGCCGACCACGCAGCATATCCGGGACCCGGTGAGCGCGGGCACCAGGCACTCGGTGACGGCGGCCACGGCGGGCGACCAGTGCCAGTTGTACACGTTCACCATGTTGAACGTGTCCGTCAACAGTTGTCCGGCGATCGGTATGAACATTAGCGGCCGGCGGCGGCGCCCGTGCGTGTCGCTCCACGGCCCCGCGAACAGTATGAACACCAGCGGCACCGAGTATTGGATGGTGAGCTTCCACGTTTGGATCTTGGCCACCAGTTCTTGCGCGTAGCTCTCGTTCAGGCATTTATCCCTGAGGTCGTCCGGCTGAACGGTGGCCGTCACGTCGCATCCCTTCCGCAGTATCAAGTTCGTGCCCACCTGAAGTTATTGAGTTTTTTTTTTTTTTTTTTGTTCACAAGTCATATTTATTCCGGTAATCTATAGAATACATATTATTATAGGCATTCTATAGAATGCCAAACCAAAAGTAGGAAATTTATAACATTTAAACAAAGTCAGATAATTTATAAGGCCTTCGGGTTTTGTTGGTAATTGTAGTTTTAAAAAAACTCAATTTCTTCATCACTACTGTACCGTCTCTATATTATAAAATACTAGTCATCTAGAATTAATTTGTTTTAATTAAACTAATTTATTACATTGATATAATTAGAAAAAAAATAACGAAACTTATGACTTTCGAATGTTATTTTATTTAGTTTTAGCCTTTTGGGTAAAATTTATATACAATCACAATAATCCGAATAGTAAAAAGTGCATAAAATTAGTACCTATCATCCATCATAATTAATTTATAAGCAATAAAATAATAAATTTATCGATAATATTGAACTTAATTTTGGATTAAAGCCCTAAACTGACCATAATATGTTACTTAACTTAAACTATGGTCAATTTCCAGTTAAAATTTAAATGGGTGATCATAAAATTAACATTTTAGTTTAATTAAGGATTTACATTAATGGGAGTTTAAATTTTCTTCACTGGCGATTAATAAAAAAGCCTTTAGATTATTTGTCGTTTTCAGAACGTTTTTATAATTAATTAAACACAAATAAATAAAATTCGAAAAAATTTCTTTTATTAAATTGTATTTATGAATTTAAAGGCTTCAACGACAAAGGTTATTCACCTACTTTTGTGTATATATTAAATCTAATAAATATAGTTTAAAAATGTTTTAATAATTCTAATTAATAAACGAATTTTAATTAAGCATTATTCAAAATTGTATAATTTAAAATTTAATACATTACTAAATAGTACCAGGAATTTTATGTAATGCCTCAATACTTTGCCGGTAACATATACCTATATACAAGCAAATCTCAAAACTCATCTCGGGGCTGATCGGTTTATAAAATCAAACAAGATTTACAATCAAAATATATCAATGATTTCTTGTCGCGACGAGATTACGTTAGGTTCGATATTTATGACAATTATTATTTTATAAGTTAGGATTTTTCGAAATTATTTATAGAACGTGTCGCGTACATTTGAATGTAATCAAATATATTAGGTATTATAAAATAAACTATCAAAAACAATAATTTGATCATTTTAATCGTTCAATCGATTTTCGTTCAAATATACGTAATTATGTTATTTTGTGCCGACAATAAATATTCCTTTAGCCAAACCTTGTCTGTCCTAACTTAACCCAACCTAATTTCTGACTATATGCCTAATCCATCGGATCGTGTGAACAATGCGTCAATGCATTACGTACAATCCATTTCCCATCGCATATTATTATATTTTGTGTGTTATTTAGGTATATAAAATACGTATAACGGTATAGGCGGGGAAGTATGACGAAAAAACGATAATCTACTTGTTTCCTTCTCACAATTAACGAGGAAAATATTTTCCGAGCTCACCGTCATAATATTATTGCCGAGCGTACGTGGGAATTTTTAATATTTTTATCGATTTTTTATAGTGCTTATTCTCTTAATATAATCCGTTTAAAATTAAAACGCTGTAACAAAATCGAGTTCTCTACCCTTTTAACCTGATAATATAAGCGCTTGTGTACTTTAATTTTACCCTAACAATAATCATATATATATATATATATATATATTATAAAAGTGTACGCGCGGATGGTAAATTTTTCTCCTCCTCTCAATGTATAGATTGTTTTATGTTTATTTGACGTACTTACCATTTAGTATAAACATTTTTATAATAGCGCGGACGCGTAAAATTTTAAATAAGTACATTATTATTTTAGAAAAAAGAAAATAACGAAAATCGTTAAATTATTATTATTATAGTTTTATATTTTCATTATTCCCCGGACAGTATAATAATTGATTGTGTTCGAGTTTGACGAATTAAAAATAATACAATTGTAAGAATAATGCACAACAATAAGAAACTACCCTTTTATACAGAGTGATCGAAATGTTGTGTAGAAAAATGTATACACTATGAACTCTTAATAACTCTTAATCACTCTATACACTGCCAAAATATTTTTTAAAACATTTTCTATTAATTTTGTCGGAAATATTCATATTTTATTATCATACATATATGTATGAGTATAGGCAATAATCAGAAATTCTCTCAATCATAAACTTTATTGTGTTTTCTCATTTCATCCGTAATCATTCGACTCTTCTTCGTCAGAACTATTATAATAATGCACCGGTTATCATCTTGTAATTCATTACAAAAATTTGATTTTGATAGTTTATCCTTACTACGTAATATAATTAATATTCATAATAAACTATTATTATTATTATTATTCATACTTTAAAGTTTAAATTAAATTATTTTTCCTTTTTAATATTTAAAATTGTATATTTAATCAAATAACTAACATTATTATCGATATGTGTGTTTTTTTATGATATTTTAATCTATACCTACTATTATTATTTTTAAAATACTGTATAAATACTATTTACTGTAACAAATACTGTACAAATTAATTAATATAATAATTGTTTATATTTAATAAGTATAAGTACTTACCAACGCTGAAATGGCTAACGTTACAAAATACGAAAACAGCATCGGTTCCACTGTGATCTTTTCGATCCATTTCGGTTTCGTGACGAACATTATATTGAGAAAATTTATGAAAAGGGTAAATAACAACAACGTCGTTACACTTTTAGATTAAACAAACGACAAACTGCATTCATATCAAAATAGTTGTTAATTGATGATTATTGGCGTACGGACCTCAGAAATATATGTAAAATAATATTTTATTGCATTGGTCGTATAATTGAATAACAGTCGAGGCGATTTATTCGATTCCGATGTACCTACGTTTTATTTTATACGATTTGTCAACCCTGATGATTGTTGTTTTACACCGGAATCAATAATTTGTATAATATGATATGATACTACAATTACATTTATTCGTTCAAGAAGAACGTATATGAAACACGCGAGAAAGAACCGTTGCCGATGTTTTATGTTTGTTGACTTTTTACGCGGATTAAAGTTTTTTCGTTAAAAAAACGAGTTTACAACATAATAAATGACGACATAACAATTATATATTATTATTAATTTTTATTTTTTTTTATTATTATTATTATTATCACGACGCGATCGGTCAGGTTGCGACGGCGCGACTGCCGCGTTACTGTACACACCGAATGACAACCGCATACATATTATTATTATTATTATTATTACGATGTGGTAACTAGTAACAGCTCAAATCCCGACCAGAACACACCTGATGCATCCGTACGTAATACATTACCGCGATTAAGTAACATACCGGTTCTAGGTCGAGTTCAACTTTCTCCTGCGTTCTCCACGACCGTATTACAAGTGTCGTCGTCGTCGATTATTATTATTATTATTACGACTAATTCCTCCCCCCGAAGAATGTGTTGTTGTTTCTTGTCCCAATATGTATCCAATTGCAGTGTGTGAGGTTAGGTTTAGTTGTAAAAAAAATTGTTTGAAGTTATTTCTTGCAAGTCTGGACATTAACGAGTTAAAAAGTTAAGTTAGGTTAATTTTTTTTTTATATGAATAATAAGTAAAATAATATATACATTTATAGAAAATAAAAAAATGTTTAATATTTTAAACTCGTAACGATAATACAATTTTATATTGTAATTATTTTCAATCTGTCAATATACGAGTATAAGTAGGCACTTACTAAAAAATATAATACAAATTGAAGACAAAACGAAAATCATATATTATTTATTTTTAAAAAATGTTTACAACTTATACTTACTCGTATTTAACTAATTTAACTTAAATATTTTTAAAACACCGTTAACTTGCCCAGTCTTGTTTTTATACAAATACGCGAATCAATAAAACGATGTGTTATTCATATAAAATTTAATATAATTTTAACGAATATAATGTGTACTTAAATAGAACAAAATATTCGACGGTTTGTAATAATATAAAGTAAAATTAGATATATGATTTGCAATATATTATATTATAAGCAAAAACTAATCTACAGATTTATATTATTATTATTACTATGTATTATATGAATTGATATACCTACCTACTTGGAGATCAATTACATTCGTTGCTCTTCCGACTTTCGAATTTAGCGTATCGATTTTTTTTAAAACACAGATAATGTTTAAAATATTATATTTGGAATTATCATCACCGCGCAAATACTTTTACTCGAACAACAAATTACAATAATATTATTATATAGTATTATTACACACATTTTGTATAGGAAGTGACGATGTGAACGCTAAATTCGCACTCTTTCTGGGTCATATATCATCCCAATGGCTAATATAGGAAATACGCGTATATTTTGTTATATAAAACATTCACTATATAATATTATATTATTATTCATCAACAATTGTTAGTTTTAAGCATCATCGATTTTTAAAAATTTCTTTGATCCTTTCATTAGTTTCATCGGATAACACAAAAAGTACACCCCACCACTTGCACAAAATACGCTAAGTTTAAAATATTTCAGATTTAAATCGAACAAAAATCTAAAAAAACTCCATATTTTGTATAAGAAAAATCGAGCAAAAAAACAACTTATAAGTACATTCGAAAATAATTTTAAAATTTATACATTTTATAGAAAGGAGATTTTTCTGGAAAAAATTTTTTTTTCCATGCTTTGGTACTTAATTTGTTTCGAGGGACCTACGTATTTACAACACATGAATGGGTTAAAATTATTGGATGCCTGCTCACAGTAACTATTTATATCCCATCCTAATATAATTGGTTCTTTATAATAGTTGCAAAGGTTAATTATTATTAATAATATCAGTGAAATAATATAAATATATTTGCTTAAAATATAATTAAATTATAACACGGAAATGTACGCTGACATTCTGAATTATTTTCTCGCGCACTGGGCTTGTTATTGGGATGAACTCAACAGAATAATAATAATAAGGGTTATTTTTTGACACGAGGAAGCTGTGAGCAAGTTGAATGCATCCGCAGGTATAGTTATATTGTTACTGTTTCGTATCTTTTCTGTAATTTAATCCCAATATTTTGACATAATATTTCTGTAAACATTTTTAATTTCATTATTCTTAATATTTGGTTTTCATCATTGTGCTTACCATTTTATTCATGCAACAGACCAGCGTTCGAATGTACTTGAAAAAATATTAAATGTTTTTCTTGGTGTAAATTTTTTTTTTTAATACCATAATGTTTATTTATTTTAAATATTTTAAACATGATCAATTCGCATAATTAACTCTTGGTTTTAAATTAAAATTATGGGGTAAGTTTAAAAATAATTTTCTCGTCATATTTTACAATAACCGTTGTTTATTAATTAATTTAAGCTTTATTTGCAAAATTAATGTGAAGACTTTTATAAATTTATTTTGATATTTTCTTTTATTCCTAAACTTAAGTGATTTACTCACTTTTATTAAATACTTTTCAAAAGTTATTTTACTATATTAAGTATAATTATCTTTATGTTATCTTTTTGTTCTGCGTATTATGTACTTATTATTTAAGAGTTTGTTGAATCGAGAATATAATGTGTCTAAGAGCATTGACATTTGACAGATATTATGTTGTATATAATGATTGTATTATGAGTATTTATGCTTTTAAATTAGTAAATAGATAATAATATACGTTATAACGTGTGTGTTATTAATTATTCTCATAACAACTTATATTATTATTGTAGTGAATATAATGAGTACTACAAAAACGGGAATGAATAGTCAAAATTAGGAGTAATATATTGTTAACAGCAAGATAAAGACATGTATAAATATAGTAGTTTTTTATGATCTCTACATAAACAAATACGGCGAGTTTAAATACTAATTTTATTGAGCTTACAAGTATCAAGAAGTATACATTTTAAAATAAAAAAAATATTGACAACAAATGGTGACATAAAGTATAAAGAAACGAATAAAATTGAAATCAGTTAATGAAGAACAAAGAGGGACGAGAACAGAACCTAAGCAAAATATTTTAAAAATATTAGAATTTATTTTACGAATAGAAAAAAATATTAAAATAATAGAAAGTGGCACACAAACAGTATTTTATTATTTTATATTATAATTTATATTATCGTATGAGGGTTTTAACATAATATAATTTCTATATTAAAACGTAATTGCACAATATGTGTAATTGAAATCCGCAAAATTCGGCCTCAATTTAGTTTTTACTAAGGTCAAATTGACCATATATAGGTTAATTACTTTAACCTAGGTTTTATATTATACCAATAGGTAATATGAAAGTAGATCCAAAATTTTCAAGTAAAATTGAATACAATGTTATATTTCATTTTGTGACGAGTTTGCTATTCGCATAAATAATATGTTTTAGCAAAAATGATTTAATTTAATTTAATATTATATCCAAATTTAGCGATGTAAATACAATTCAATTGTTTGTATTTTTTTTGTTAAGTAAAAATAATAATATTTTTATACATGATATAACATATCCATAGTATAAATCATGTCCCTTTTTTTATGCATAATTACACCTAGCTAATGTATACTCTAGGTATAGGTATGTGGTATACCAATACGTATCTCTTCATATTTTTGGTATGGAACATATCTTAGTAGATTGGTCGTTTTCTCGTACATTTCAAAATACTATTAATACTTGGTATAAAATATTTTTTTTTTTAAATTAATTGATTTTTAAAATTAATAATTGTAGTACATTGTGATTTATTTGAATAGTTCAAATTATCTGGATATACGATACATTTTAAAATGGTCATTGTTATTATGTTCCTATTGTTCCTACATTAATTATATTGATGTTTGAATTATATACCACGTCATCACGATGTTAGGTTAGGTCTTAAGTTATGTTAGAAAACTACTAAAAATGTTAGATTTTCTGTAACCTCAGGAAGTTAAAATTTAAATTTTCAATGTCATCTCATGTTGTATTATTAAAAAACGTGATAATGCATTATAATAATAAATACTAGTTGGCTAAAATTATGATTACTTAGTCGATTTCAAGGTAGAAATACATTGATTTAAATTAAACATACTAGTTTATTGTCTATGTTAAAATAAATGCAGTTACATTATAAAATGTATTTGTTATTCAACCAACAACTATAGTGATTTTTTTTTATATTAAAAAAAAAAATATATATATATTTATCAAATGTGAATTGTACATATTTTTGTAGATATTTTTATAAAAAATCTACGAGAAAATAGCAAAACATATACAGATAAAGCCCTAAAGGCAATATAACATTAAACACTAAAACAGGTGGAAAAAAATATTTAATAAGTACAATTTTAAAAAAGGCAGTTTTTTTTTTTTACTTGGTATAATTATTATGGAGATAATTTTCTTTTATGAGAAATTACTAATAATAATTAAAATGTATTTAAAAAAAGTTATTCTTTGGAGACTTAAATTATATCAATTACTTTAGATGGGAATATGGCTAAAATATTTCTATTATTAAAATCTTTATTCATACCTAAAGTTCTTACTGTGGTTTCTGTAAAAATACAAATTTATATGAATCGTTAATATGAATAATTTTTTTTATAAATATGTAAGGTAACAAAATATAATAACATATACCTACTTACGATTTGATATAACCATTTTTTGGATATAAAAATTGAGCGATATAATGGTTATTATAATAATAGAAGTGTAGACGGTATAGTGCCAAGCTCGGATTTAAAAAAAATATGAAGCCCAAGGCTAGTCACAAGAATGATTTGAAAAAAAAATTATTTTTTAAAAGTTTTACTAAAATAAAAATTAAATTAAATTAATTGATGTTGTTTTATTATTCTTGTTATAAAATAAAGTTGCGAATTGAGTCAGTCATAAGTCAAGTATAAGTATAAAACTAAAGAAAACAAATTATAGGTTATACCAAAACAAATTTTATATAAAGTAAAACACTTTAACTAGGTACTATTATGAAATATTAAAATATTTTAAATTGGTTATAATAAAATAATATAGTTAACCAAATACCTCATACAGATTCTCAAAAGTTTAGAACATGACCTCTATTTTAACCTTAGCAGTGTTTGAATTGGAAACAAAATTGAAGAGGGACGCAAAAAAGCAATTAAGAGTATAGGCATCCCCCTGAGGACTTAAATGCATTGACATTTTATAAATTAGAAGGGACACTATAAAATATTTATAAAAAATAAAAGATAGGTACGTAAAATTTAAGTACCGCAGAACATTAGTTTTTTTGAAGCCTAACGTAAATTGAGTACTGAATGGTAGTTATAAAACCAATGATGGATATAGACGAGTTAGAAAGTTAAATTTTGTCATTAAAATTAGCACTTTTTAAATTTTTAACTTTATATTTTTTATATTAACTTGATACGAGTTACTTTTAATTGAATTAAATACAATTTAGTTAATTTACATAAATGTATAAAATTATTAGTTAAAATTAATTTTCGTTTTAATATTATATTTAATAGCTTGTTTTAATGGCCTCCTTAAAAATTTCTCATGCGTATTAATATAAAATATACTCTTATATTTTTAAACAAAAAATGGTTAAAACTTTACTAAACTTAATGAAAATAATATCATTTACTAATCAAACTACCTAACTAAAGTAACCTAACCATTATTGGGCAATTCGCCGAACACCATAAAATCAATATAAGTATCCACCGAAAATAATATTATATATACAAGTTGTATATCTTGGTTCAATAAAACAGGAATACCGGAATCAAATTTTTCTTTAAGATATTTTTTTAAGAACAATGCAAATTGTTTTGAATGTTTTATTAATTTGTTCATCAATTTCAATATTATATATAATAAAAGGACTTTTTTTTATATTTACAAATCAGTTTTTTTCTTTACCAATTTGTATATTCTTTTTAATAAATATATATATATGTGTGTGTGTTTTTATTATTAAAACTCATCTCGTCCGCACACGTCTATACTTTATAGTCTGTATCGTAATATAATTGGTTACATTATACAAAGACAAGATTGAATAATGGGCGAAGAAGAGTATAACAAGTGCAATAAAGTTGTACTGAGTACTTAAAATTATTATTATTATTATTAATTTTGAAAGCAAAGTCTCGGCTGTTAGTTAACAAATTAAAAAAAAAAAGTAAACAATTATAATAATTATAATAATTAATAATATACTAGATACTATAAAAGTTTATATTAACATTTATATGAAACAGATATATATATATATATTTTAAGTTTTTGCTAAATTTCAAGAAAAAAATGTAAAATTAAAAATATTAGTAGATTGTGTCTTATGAAGGAAATCGAATATCAGTTAATGATTTATATAATACTTTTGAATAGTTTATACGAGTGATACGTAAGCTGTTGTATACGAATATTATTATATAATTATTAAATTTAATTGCAATTGTGAAATAAATATAGAAATATATGAATATGTGGTTAAAAGTTTTCCGTAAAAAACGCATTGTTTCTCCGTTTTTAGTTAATAATAATTATTATTGTGTCACTATATTATTATTATTTGCTTTGGAGTAAAAACAAATTGAAATAATAATTACAAAATAATAGTAGGACAAAATTATGTTTATAATAATGCATTTACAAACATAATTCCATACCACACATTATATATTATTATAATGATAGGTCATATTATATACTATATAGTATGTACATGTAAAATTCAGTTGATAACAATAATGATTTAGACGACAACAACTTTATCATTGTTTAAACATAATATTTTAAATATAATAATAATTATACTGTATAACACAATATTAAACTTATTAATTTATTTATTTATTTAAGTAAATTATTAAAAGCAACCTAAAGGACATATTATAATAATATATCTTCAATAAAATAACTACACTAATAAACTATTATTAAAATAATACTTATGCCTCATCAACTTATCCGAATAGTCTCCCTAATCCGGCTAATCCGCCTAATCCGGCTAGTCCGCCTAATCCACCTGATCCGCCATTACTACCACAACTGCCACAACCACCACAAACGCAACTACTATCACAATTGCAATAATCACCACATGCACAATTGCTACAGCCACAATTACAACCGTCGTTGTCCATTGCAGTTACAGGTACATTGCACGCCTAATTGAACAATATATGTTTTTAATTATTGTATAGTATTTTTTATTTGAAATGATTGATAAAAAGTAAATTAATGATAAAGATTAATTTGAGTTAGGTATAATAGTTATAATGTTGAGTTAAATTAAAAAATAAGTGCTCTTTTTACATAATATTATTTTGTAACCGACAAAATTAACTAAACGGATTAATCCTTTGAACTTTTTAAAAAAAAACCTTCTATAACGAAAAGATAATACACATTATTTACTCAATTTAAAGTTAAATATAATTAAATACTTTTAGTTTTAACCTTAATATTTAGCACCCATATAATATAAAAACAACATTATATGTGTGTACCAATTAATTTTTTTTTGTTATTTTTTTAAATTTAAATTTAATTGAATGATAACTAATAAAAATGTCAAGTTTAAAAAATACGTATAAACTGCATTAACCTGTTGTAATTTTAAAAATAATTTCATATTTAAATTTAAAACAAATAATTGATTTAAATACTTTTTAATAGCAGTTATCTACATATATCTATATTACAGTTAAACAACAACTTAATAAGTATAGGTAATTTACTTACTCGAATAATGAGAACGGTCATAAAAACAATCAAATACACCACTGTCAATTTAATATTGTTCATTGTGTTTTATTAAACTTTATAATAAATTTGATATTATGTAGTTATGTGGCTTATTGCAACAAAAACCAATTACGAATGGAACGACAAATGACAATATTTGATTATTCGGTCTTTTTATACCGATCAAAGTTAATAAACACTTCTATAATGTCAACAAAATAGATTTATGTTTAGATGGCACGTACAAGTTCTATACAATCAGTTGATAATTTATTTTTGAGGGAAAAATCGAGGATAAAAAAACAAATCAGTATGCTGCATTAGTAAATAATTTTATTATAATTTATAAGCAACAAATTCACATGTTTACAGCTATATATATTGTATAATTTAAAGAGAAAAAAACATTAATGAGCCGTAACATTTTTTTTTTTGTATACGTCGTAAACTTAAATTTCAAATTTATTATCTTATTTCGTTAAATAAGTAGGTAACACGATAATAACATTATGCACTTATATAATATAAAAAAAAAAGAACACGTAATGTATAATAATTAAATTATTTACAAGTTCACGATGTATTTGATTTTCATAAAAAGTTGTCTACATTTGAAAGCTTTTGCTTTTTAACATTTACATTTTATTTTAAAAAAACAATTTTTTTATACCTATTAATTTAATAATGTATAATAAATTATTAAGACGCATCCCTACGTTTTACGAGCGCCGAGCGAAATGCTTAGCAAGCTATGATATAGTTTATAACTGATCATATTCTCTCGAATATGTCTCGATGAAGTATTCCAAATACAACAATCTAATTATATTAAAATATAATACACTAAAACGCAAACATACATATAAATAGTATATTAATAGTCATTTTTCGCGGAATATAGTTGATATTTTCAAATTTCAGACACCTCCGAAGTAACAAAGAAATAATCCTGTCTTGCGATTTAATACTAAGTGACATTAAATAAAACCACCACTCACATAAAACCTTTAAGTTAACGTGTCTTATAAAAGTTTAATGCAAAATCTTTGACGCGTACCTAAGTGTTTATCTACAAAAATTATGAATTTTTATCGCACAGAAATTGGCGAGTATAAAATATTTAGAGATATTGTCGATGGATGCGTCTTTAAGTAAGTAACTAATAAGTATATTATTTTTAAAGTCAAAATCATTTCACTTGGTAATATATCCGTAGTAAATGTATATCATACAATTTTAATAATAGGTTATTAATAATTATTATATCACTAATATTAACAATGTTTTGTAACGAAAATCAAAATGCATAAATTATTGTGTCAAATATAATTTGGCAGTTTATAACAAAACGTAAACACAAACTTAGTACTCGAAACAATTGCTATAATAATTTATATTTGATAATTAATAAACATTAAACGCGCTAATTAAAATCGAACGGAAATATTATAACCGTTACTACATATTATGATGTAAGCATGCTTATAAATAGTAACTCACTAACCAAGCTACACGCAAACTACTTAGGAATAATTGAGACAATATTTATATTCACAAAAATATATTATAATATACTAAAATAGGTAGTAAAATGTTTTGAGCGTGTATATTATAATAATAATAAAAACATAAAACAATATGATAAAAATTTTCCAATAAAAAACATTATGACAAACAATATTGTATAACCGATATATTAACAAAATCAATTGAGGATTTTGTTTCGCGTCTAGGTTTTTTTTTTTTATAATTGATAAGAGCAGGTATCATTTAAATAAATAGAAATAGAAATCCGGTGGTGATCGCGAGAGTCTGATAGTATAAATAGTACCCCATGAAACTTTAAGGGATTGGCGGTATTATTTAGGCTATTATATTTTTAAGACAATGATGCGCTGCGAGTTGTGAGATAATCTGGAAGAGCACCTTTACATAACCTAATATAACCTAACCTAAACTAACCATACTTAGGATAATCTAACTATATTTCTGGAATTCGTTTTTAATGAGGGCATGGCAACAGGTACCTAAATTATTTAAACCGATTCGGCACCACTGAATACAACTTAAATTAAATATAAAAATTAAATTCTAACAAATACGTCTACACGTATTATTTTCTCACATAAACTCATTTTTCATTGTAATTTTATATTTTTCATTTATTTTTAAAATGTAACTAACTTAGTAATGACTTAATATCATAATATCTTAATTTCATCATAATATTTAACTAATTGACCCGTGATTTTAAATATTATGGTATAACTATTTATTCATATAATATAAATACTTTTTTAAATATTTTTAAAATATAATATATATCTAAAACAATATTTTGTTAGACATTAAATTAAAATAATTTTTAAATTATCATTTATTTTAATTAACCGACATATTATAATGTATTTTCACTAATTATTTTTTAATTTATTATCCGGGTAAGAGTACATTTAACGTAGTCCCCAGTTTATTTATATATTAATTCCATTTTACATTCAAAATATTTTATTAAGTTATTTTTGAGAAGTATCATAAATTTACAATAAATATGTAATAATATTAATGTTAAAATATTACTACAAAGAACTATAGTGGAAAATTTAAATTCGTGAGAATTAATTGAAAGTAAATGTACCTATAATGTAATGTACTAATATTATTTTAAAGACATATCTATTGTAAAACATTAATGAAATATTTGATAGGTATAATATTATCATTACCATGTGTAATATAATTATATAAATATTGATGTGAAACAAGAGATCCATAATAAATACTATTATTTCTAATTAAATTAATTCTATTTTCATATTATTATTTATTATGAACTTATAAATTATCAGAAATATGATATTAATATAATATAATGTAATTATATACAAACAAAATCAATATTTTATTCAGTGTTAGATTAAAACGAATTACACTCTATTATTTATATTTTTTTAAATATTCATTTTAAAAAACATGTATTACTATCAAAATTAAAATGTTAAAATGTCAAACTATTTATGGTTTTTACACGAATTTTCTGCGCTGGTCATCAAAAATGACTAAGTCAACAATATTTGATCTATTCGATATTTTGAATAGCTTTTGCCATTTCATAAATTCAAACCATAACTGTAGCATAATACTCATTTTATATTTTTAATAAATTAATTTTAAAAAAAAATCCTGAGACTTTTAAGGCTTAATTTATTTTGTAATATAATTATGCGTAGGTACAAAGTAAAGAAAGCGATGTTGAAAATACGTCAATATTTTTTTATTCATTTAAAAAAAAAATTTTATCGTTTGGAATAAGTAAAAAAAAATATATATTATAACTGATGTTCGATATTAAATTAAGGCGTTTCTGTATAATATTTTAAACTGATACACAAATAGTAGTTTTAAACAAGGAAACGTCAGAAACATTACACTGTATAAAAGTATTTAATATATATTTTAATTTAATCAAATATTATTTTAACAACAAAATGATAATAGTTGTTAAATATCAATAATATATTTTTACATTTTATTTACCATTAATGGAATATTATATTTATTCGTTTATAAATACGAGTATACCAATATAGTTATTAATTATAATAACATACATGTAGGTAGATAATTAAAAATTAAATTTTCATTTTATAAAACATAATTTCAATTGAAATATTATATTTATTTTAATGTAAATATATTGTATATTATCGTATACTTGTACAAACGTATTATCGATTATATCTAAATATTACAATATTTAAACATTAATAAATTACAATTGAGTTTCAATTATTTTCTTATTGTTAAAAATGGTTAAAATGTGTTAAAATGCGAAAACGAAAGAAAAAATCCATATCTTATAAAACATTTTATAAGAGATGTGGTAATTATTATATATTCATCTTAAAAAAGTCTATAATTATTTAATTATCACTATATATCATCATCTGCAACTTTGATAAACGTTAATTTTTAAATACAAATTTCAACTTTTATTTTACTCTTAAATTACTTGTCATTAATAAACGAAATATATTATATACGTATTTAATTATAAAATATGTTGATAAAACTTTTTTTATACATGTTTGTTATTTTTGTCGTTAAATATTTTAACCCGTTTCAAAACAAAAAAATCTTGACTTGCATTCAAATCAATAAAATTAATACTATTATTTTAATATACCTACGACATACCTTTATTTAGCAATTAAATTTAAAACGTAAAAGTTAAAAGAATCGTGATTATTAAATTGTTATTTGTTATATAGAATTAATTTTATCTCTGTATGTTATAGTAATTGAATGAGATACTCTTGAAAAATGAAAAATAAAAGTCCAATACTCCAAAATAAATAAACAAATGTTTATTGAAAATATAATAATATTATATTTCATAAAAAGGTCATATAAATTTAGTGTATATAGTATATATGTATATAAAATATGAATATAATACCTATTGATTTTTTTTTTTATGAAATTTTTTCATATTGCATAATTTACATGTATAGTGTTTTAAAATATATCGATATATGATATTTTTCGTAAATTATTACGCATAACTATTTGATGTGTAGGTAACTATATGATCAGAATATTATTGAAGATATAATCTTTTACAAAATTAATAAATATAATATTTTTCATGTACAATATGCCATTATACATTATTGTAAATTTGTAATATAAGAACAGATAATCATTATCAAATAATTTAATATAAATAATATCATTACTTATTTTATCTGATATGCACATCTTACTAAAACTTTTATTTAATAAAAATATAATATTGTTACGTCGACGTATTGTTTTTCATAAGGTATATGCGTAAAAACCTCTCTAAAACTCGAACTTCAATAAGTCGATTTGGAAAATTCAATAATATTTTATTTATAAATTATAAGGTGATATAGTACCTACTATGTACTTGTATTTTTTTTTCATATATTTTCTATTTAAAGTGAAATCTTGTCTATAAGTTATATTTCCCGATGAATATTAATCTTAATATTTACTACGGTTAAAAGTAATAACGCGTGGTTTTTGTCACATTATTTCCCTCTTTTTGTAGTTTTAAGTGCAAAATCCTTTATAAAATATCAACATATTTTGTTTTGTTCTAGTGAATTTACAAACAATATTTCCTAAATAAATTCACATATCGATTGATCTTCGTAGTTAAATTTATAATAATTAATATAAAACAAAATATTTTCATCTAGTTGAAATTAGGAAAAAATTAAAAATAGTATCATTGTAAAAAATGTAAGTCTCGTTTAATGTTATTATGCGTATAAAATAAACGAAAGTATGCATAATTTCGAAATTATAAAATTTGAGTGTGTGTAAACATAATAAATAAAAAACGGATCGGCAAATTAGACGACTTTTATAATTTTTAAACGTAAATAGCAAAATATTTTGATAATAATTACGCGGAATCACGAAAATTGAACAATGATTCGATATTATTAGATAGGTATTATTATAATCATGACTTTACTTTTCTGAATGAAAAATTCAAAAATGTTTTATAAGCATATATATTATACGACTATTGTAAAGACGTACATTACTGAAGTAACTTTTCAGATTATTCTAATTATAATCAAATGTTAACCCTAACAAATTTTGACGAGTTTATTAACGTATATAATAATTAAAGTTTAGAAAAATTAATAGAAAATTTCCACATAGTCTACAATCATTAATCAAGACAAAATGGGTTATTTAATATTATTATAAATACAAGCAAAGTTACACTATATTATATTATTATTATTATTATTATTATATTATAGTCGATATTGTTTTGATGATGATGCTTATAATATTGTGCGGCGGTCCGTGTACCCGCGGACTTTCTATTTTGTTTTAGGTACCTACACGAATGTGTTGAAACATGAGAAGTGTACCTTTTACCACACCACTGTTTGTAAGTTCATAAATATAATTTTCGAGTCATTGAAGAGTTCGTATAAACCACCGCCACCTCATCTGATAATGTCGAAAACTGTACCGAAATTTACCTTTATAATCATGACTATTACCGAAATAGTAATGATTTATTAATGAAATTTCACTACAAGTTTGAAATTTGTATAGTCGGTGGGCCAAGTACTGCTCGAATTGATGTAGGTAAGTGATTTACTACACTTAAGCAGGAATGGAAAATACGTCCGTTGTCGAATGAGCGTTCGGAACCTCGATGGATTCGAGAAACATTTTTAGGTCGATAACAAGAACGGATCGTTATATATATATATAAACTGAAAGTATAACATTTAAAAAAAACACCACGTGAAGACTAAATATTATTAGCAAAAAGTATAATTTTAATATTCTCATTTCTCCATATTAAACTCGTGGAAACTATAATTATTATTTACTTTGATGGTGTTATATCATCAAAAGACTAAACACACGCGCAAGAATGAGTGACAAACTAAAGACTATTGACTGGTTTTCTTAATAAACATTTTGAACGTTTTCATTTTGAAATTTATCACGATGATTATAATACATGCAAATGTAAATTAAATATAAAATTGGTTATTTGATTGACTATGTATTAATAAAATTAAAAATGATTTTCAAGGTTATTTCACGACAATAGTTCAATTAAAATTCGTTTATTCTCTATCGAAACGGAACAAGTCAGTAGTTTATACTTTAAAGTAAGAAAGTAAATTTAAAATACGTCTATTATTTAACTGATGGAATGGATATCCATCTATATTTATCGCCGAACATAATTATTTACCTACACATATTTTAATGTCGACTGCAGTGAAAATAGCGGGGGACACGATGAAATCGCACAAATATTGATCAATTAATTTTAAAGCGTATAAACGAGACTTATGACTGAGAAATGAGACTAATTAAATCAACAAAGTTATGAAAGGATAATAATCATACTTGTAATATTATTACAGATTGATATTGCAAACATTATACATGTTGTTTTTGCAATAATGATTCAAAATATTATTAAATGGTTTAACAAAAATGTACGAAGTTCAATAATTGCGACTAATGTTCGTTTGAAAAATTTTAATAAATTGATACCCTGTGAGATAAAATTAGCAATAAAAATAATAATTTTTATACAATACGTATATTCATAGACAGGTTGAGCATATTTGAATTCTGATCTAATAGGTAATAGATACAAATTGTTCTAGTTAGAACTATATATTAACCCTCAATGCCTCAATATTATATTTTTGCACTTAAAAATTAGTCATTTTTAATATATACTTGAGAATCAAAAAAAAATTTGTTTGTCAAACACTACAATATATTCGATTATATATTTAATTAATCGCTAAATATATTATAATCATTGTGATCCACTATTCTTTGAAATATTTATATAATTTTAGTAGGTATCTTATTTATAAATTCATAATATTTAAATTATTAGTTTTATGAACATTTGTTTAGTATATATATTTAATAAATTTATATTATTTTTTTTTCTTATAATAATAGATAAATAAAATAAATCGGATAATAACACATCAAAATATTTTTTTTCGAGTTAATGAATACGAATATACTTTAAAGTTATTGACTTATTTTAAAATAAATTTTTTTTTTCTTGATGGGTTCATAAGCAGGAATTATGTAATTTAGTATATTTATATTAGATAAACTTCCGAAAGTTCTAGAAATTTATAGAAAAATCAATAATGCTAAATATTAAGTTATATATATATATTTTTTTTTTTTTTTGCTGATGAGCCAAAATGTTTCACCAATAATGAAATCAAAGAATTCTTATATTCTAACTTTAAAAAGAAAAATATTATGTTTAAACATTCAATTAATGTATATAACATGTTAAAGTTCTTTAAAGATAATAATATTATTATATTTTCTTAATAAGACAAAATCAAACCTTCAATACAGTATAAAGTGGAATAAAATTAATGTAATTTATGTTACTTGAATTATTTTCGAAAATATTAGATTCTAAATTTGGCATATTTAGTTATCATTGTTTAATAGTTTTTTCTGTTACATATTTAATATAAATTTATATATTATCTTAATTATTGTTACGCCACATGAGTTTGATATGTAATCTATAATAAAGATCTATTTTGGTCGTATACTAAAGGTTAAAAATGTGTCATTAGATTTTATGATAGTCAATAGTATTATACTATTTGATCATAATCTATTAATCCATATGATATACATTCGAATCATTAAAACACGTTACACACAGACATATTTAAATCATTTTATATTTTATGTACTAAATATACGTTTTAAATTTGTGTAATACATATTAAATTAATGAAACTTTTAATTAATTCTTATGCTATAATGCTACTAATGCTGCTCATTATACATTTTATGCGTATTAATATAATTCTAAAACTAATAGTTTTTTTTTTATTTTAATATTATTTGATTTGTACCTTCTTCTCTTTTTGAAAACGAAGTATTATTATTAATTTTACCAAGGGTTTTAAGTAATAATTTTAATTAAACTTCTATCAGAGTAAGTATATAGTTATAATGCTATTTTCCCGGAACACAATATTATATATTTCTCGTTCGCGAATGATACGTGCATACATATTTTTTTGACTAAAAAAATTGTGCATTGTTTTTAATTTGACTACAAACAACAACCAATTTTATAATTCCTCGTTAACTATTGCGCACATTTTTATATTTTTATAATATCTATTTAATTAATTTTTTGCTGCACACGATTATTTTATTATCATTTTATTTTTATTAAGTTTATAAATTATAATGTTGTGTTATTACATAAGTCGCTACACATTTTTAAAAAAAAAGAATGTCTTATTATATTAATGAAATGTATTAATTATAGTATGGTAACTGGAATAATTCATCTATTTTAAAGTCAAAGTGTCCAATTTAGGTATTATTTATACAATACTTAGTTTAAAACAATTAATCATATTTTTTCTTAAACAATTTAAATATATAATAATGCATAATAAATATACGTATTAATATTTATTTTAATGTGCCGTATACCTACTGACTGTTTAATAATTTAATTACATTTTTTAAGTACTAAAAATATAAGTTTAAATTCGATTAATAATTTGCGTTTAAAAATAAATTCTACTTGAAATCTTTTTCTTAGGTCGTTTTAATTGCACTTTTAATCTCTTCATTCCAATTTGAAAGCCATTCATTACTTGAATAGCAGTTTGTGCACTTGTTGGATTATCAAATGATACAAAACCTATTAAAAGTTACATTGCACTCTTAAGATAAACAAAATAATGATATTTTTTTTACGAATGATTTATTTTAAATATGATTTTTAAAGGACAAAGATGTTTATTTAAAAAATACAAATAATAGCTTTTGTATCTTTCTTAAAATACTCGAGTGTTGTTGACAATGGCGAAATCTGTGTATGTTTTAGTTATGTATCTATAATATTATTATTTTTGATAAAATTATTTTCAATCTTTGTTTACTTACCAAAACATTTACTTTGATTAGTTTCTTTATCTATGTATACTTTTGAGCTAAGGACTTGACCGAATGGCATGAACATATGAGTGAGTTCACCATCACTAAATTCCTGTGGTAAATGGTATATAAACAAATTACTGCCTTCAGGTCCAAACGTGATATTATGTCCTAAGCAAACAAAACATTATTTTCTATATCATATAGGTTTATTATTTGTTTCAGAAAAGATAACTTACGAATAGTATTTGGCATGGCCGTTGAAAATTGATTAAACATCGCTTGATAAGGAACTAAAAAGATACAACCGAACCGAAATATAAGTATCAAAAATTAATATTATTATATAATTGTATGTTAATTTTGATCTTAATTATTTGACAAACTTTAAGTATAACAACTACCTATACTGTGTAGTGTTGAAAGTTGATTAAACGTGGTTGGTTCTCGGTTGGATGCAATTAATCTATTCTGGTGGGCTGGTATTGATAGATGTAGCGATTCTGCTAATATTGCATGATCTAAATGAAATGCTTAAATATTATTATTTTGTAGTGTCTCACTACTGGACGTTGTATTAAATTGATTTACATATGATATTTTTACACAATTTCGATTTGTATAATTTTAAATTAACATGGTTATTAGTTGCAATATGTTTACAAGTTCAAATACAGTGGCATTTATTAGTTTAATTAAGAATTTGTTTAACCAACTTAGTCAATAATAACATTTATCGTATTACAGAGCTTAAAAATGTTATGATTGTAATGTTTAAAACGGAAGAATATGATTAAATGTAATATAATCAATAACTAAAAACGAAAAACGTAATTAAAAACATAAAAAACAAAACAAATCATTAAACATAAAAATGTAATCAATAAACAATAATCAATAATCATTAACGTAATACTATTAAGATTTTGAATGATTATGTTATATTTGTCTTCTTCTTTGTCAGACGATATTTTACAAAACGAATATGACATTCCCTCCAAAATATGCGTCTTTTTAAATTTGTAAATAGATATTTATACTCTAAGTCCAATTTAAATATTACAATTAATGTTCTGCGTTTCTGTGATTTTGCTATATTCCCCATTAGATAAATAAAGACAGAATATGCGAGTAATAAAATTCTCCTAATCACACATTACAATTTTAACTCCATCACGATGGAATTAAATATTATACTTATATTTTACATATAAATAAATAGATATTACTTAGTTTCGAGACGAAACTAAATATTCAAATAACAATTACCTATATTATATTCAATAACCGAAACCATAAAATTCATAAAATGTTAAACATAAAAATTGAATAAAGTTTAAATTTTATATAACTTCAAACGATATTTATTTTATTATTTAAGCCCTAATTATTTTTATATTTTACCTATCATTTTTAAAATATCTTTATCGGTTATCAATGCAGTTGTACTACTTGTCAACCACTTAGGCACCTGTATTAATATAATATTATTTAGAATGTCAAATAAACTGATAAGTATAAATTATTGTATAGGTAATTTACATTTTACGCCATAATTAAACTGAATTCTAAAAATTTATGATATCTCATCATAATTGTTAATTTTTTATCAAAACACTTTTATGTATTCTCAAATATTGCGTAAACATTTAATATATTGTTGATATTTTATAAAAATCTGCAACACAACAAGTCGACAACCATAGATCAAAGGCAAATATTTTAGGTACAAAATTAATTTTGGTTAAGCTACCTAATGAATTAATTTTGTGAAGGTAAGTCGTAAACATTTTAAATTTCTTTGTTCTTTATTTACAGTATAATGTGTATTTATAAATAAAACCAAAATAACTGTTAAATATCATAATATTGCATTTATAATAACTTAGAAATATGGATACAAACAATTTAGTTCATTTACACGAAAACGATACTTGAATAATAGTTATATAACATCATTATGTTAATTTTTTTTCCTAATTTTATTTATCCTTTAGTATTAGAAAGATAATGTAAAATTATATGTATTTTGGTGGAATTTGAAATTCACAAAATAAACGCATATTTATTTTAACGCCTAATAAAATAATAACAACTTTAACTATTTTTTGATAAGTAATGTATTTATTATTTTATAAAATATGCCATTTAATATTACAATTAGTAGGTATAGTTTTGTAAAGAATATTTGACTTTAAACAAATTAACGAGTATTGATACAAATAAAATATAAATAATACATTATATTTAAATATAATTTATTTTAATTAATTCGGCTCTGAATAAACACTACAATTGTGAATATTGTGAAACTATAAAAACTTAATAAATTTCGAGTGTATTTTTGTAAAACCGTAAAGTCAGTAATGATAATATGAAGTTGCTTTATTATGTTTTGTAAATTTAATTAATGTAAAAATTAAACGTTAAAGTACACTTAGTAGGAAAAAAGTCGAAGAAAAAATAACATTTATCACATTATACACTTTCTTCAAGTTTATTATTAGCTCTGCGAATCTTTGGAATCTTTTTCCTGTCTGAAAGTTTGTAGTTGCATCTTGCATGTAATAGGTTTTGCTGTCATTTTTTATGACAATTTAAAATTAAGTAAGCTACGTTCTAACCTAACCTAATAGCCTTAAATTTGGTCAGTGAATATTAGGAATTGAAAGTTCTAGAATTGTTAATTTTATTATTATTTATTTCTGTGTATAAACGTTTCCAATTTTAAACAGTTTAATCCATATCTAAGCCAATAATTTTATAAAATTCCGAGTTTTAAAATTAAAAACAAAAACTCAATTTTGTATATTATATGTTTAATTCATTTTCCAGATATACTTTATAATATAATCGCAATTTCGTTATTACATTATACCTACATTATGCTGTTATATTTCTTTTCTCGTGGCAATTGTATTAAACCGTTGACAAATTGATTAAAAAATAAAAAAAACATTACTAAAACTATACATATATTTTTGAACATAACACACGACTGCTGGCAATCATCGATGATAATATATTTATTGTTATAAATCTTAATTTTTCTATTTTATCTCCCGTGAGTTTTTAATGAGAATTCGTTAATTCATTACTCGTTATAAGATCGTATCAAATAGCAATTGTAAATGATCGGTTTTTTCGTGAAAATAAATAAATAAATAAAATAAATTACGTGTGGAGAAAGACTGTTGCTGCATCGATGAGTTGTTATACATGATAGGATTAGAATTCGTAGACGTGGAATGTTGTTCTCTAGTCGACGTATTCGGACGATCGTTAATTGAAAACATTGCCATTGTTGGGGACGGTAAACTTGATAAAACATTATGGTTACCCACGACTTGTGCTATACGATCAAAATTTAAAAAATTAAAAACATGATAAATTAAAATATTATGTAGTTTTTTTTTCAATTTAATATTTTTCCAATTCTTACTGTTCGCTGAGGAAACAACAGGTGTCGTAATCGTTTGAGCGGTTACCATTGAATTAATGTAGGTGGCTGCCGGCGGAGGTTGGATCGTTGCTAATAGCGAGGACTGTTTGAAAAAAATTTCAACACGTCATACAAGAAATGAATAAATGAATAGACGAAGATTTTTATATTTCCCAATTAATATTATAAACTAGTGGTTTAAAACTTAAAATCAATTTTTATTGAATTTTTATAATTATATGTTCATATTTGTTTCTTAGTTAAATACTGTAGAATGTTTATTACATTAAACAACGGAACTGGCGTATATGTTTTATATGACAATCTAAAAATACCCCAGTTTGAAAACGCGATGCTTTTAAAAATACATATAAAATATAAATCATAATAAGTGTTACTGTCTTAGGAATGACATATGAACAAAAAACCACATTAATGTACCTGACAAACTTGGTTGTACGTCGTTCCATATGATCCAAATTGATTATAAACGAATGACGATGGAGAGTTTAAAACTGGAACATTATGAGCTAAATTGTGCATTTTCAATAAATCACTGAAAAACATATATTTTATCATTAGAGTATTACAACGTTTTTACTTAGGTATATAATATAAATATATTACGTTATAACATTTTATCAATACCGTCGTTTGGTTGTTTTTTCTTTTTTAAATCCCATAAATAATGTAACGTCGTCGTAATAATTTAAAGTCTGGGTATTCACTAATTGTTAATTATTTTGTTTTCAAAATGTTTTAGTTTTAAAATTATTTAAAAAAATTTAAAAGTTTTTTTTTTAATTTTATTTTATGCTGCGGCAACTGGGCCATTGGCATTTGTTTACATATTATATTAATATTACATTGTTATTGTTATATGAAAGTTTTTATTAAGACGTTTCTATACTTTATGTCTTTTATTCATTTAAACACATTATTTTAATAATTGATTTTTTTTCTTCTAATATTGGGGTATCCAATAGAAATATTTTTATTTTTTTAACTACCTAATGATTTTGTTTAAAAAAAACATTTCTCTATTATTTATTTTAAGTTTTGATTATATTAATATTTAAAAACTTACTATTTTTTTATTTCTGTAAATTTAATATTATTATAAAGTATTCAGTAATAAATAAAAATTTTCAATAGTTTTTATTTTTTCAAGATTTACATTAACAATATACCTAAAACCTAATATAAATGTTTAGAATAAGTTGTTTATTTACAAAATGTTTCTATAAATAAGTTATAAGTAATTATAGTAAATTATTAATTTTAATATATATTAATAGTACAGATGGATTACGTTACCTTTTTTATGTATAATATAGATATGGGTTTATTTAATTATGCTGTCGGAGTGTCCACAATATTATGTAAATAAAGGCTTTTAAAAATTCAATTTCAACATAATATGTATATCATGATAACATGGTTTTTTGTATTGATAAAAACATATACGCTCCACAGACTCTACAGGTTTTAGGTCTCGTATTTTATTATGAACACAGTTCACCGCATTATTGGAATATTTTGGACTTTCTAAAACCAAATGTAATTATATAACTTTGACGCTGTATTAGCTTTTAAATTTTATTTTGTGGATTTAACGAACGAAATTCAGAATATATATTATGTTGAGTGTTGACATATCAAATAACACAACGGTGAATACAATAGTAAATAGTAATATAAGCCTAATAATACAACAACATTGTACACGTGTGTTTATAATATTTTGAGGAAAATTATTATTCATTTTCATAATATTATTATCGCAATTTTATTAATAGATAAATAACAATTGTTTTAACCATTAATAATATGTTCATAAATATTATGTGTTTAATTAGAATATTAATGAAATAATGAAGTGACTGTTCATTTTGTTCATTTTTAGTCATTATCGTCTGTTTATGACTTTTAATAATTATTTTCAAATAAGTACTCAAAAATATATACAGGTACTGTGTATTGTAAACAATAAAAACATTTCTCTATCTTGATTTTTCAATTGAGAATGTTTGTCTCAATAATTTTTTTTTTTTAGTCTCAATGCTTGTATCAACAATATTCTTTTTACATAATACCTGCTACATAATATGTATTACTGATAATTATTGATTTATAAGTAAATGTTTCGAAACCGGAGCAACGAGTGTAATACAGCAAGATCATAATAATAATAATAAATTAATAATGTTATAAAAATCATCACTTCTATCGGGTAGGTATGAATTATGTTATATTATTTTAAATAATAATAATATATCAAACATTTTATGTTATAATATTTAACATTTTGTGATAGTATTCCTTAAAAATGATATTACTATTTATATTTATTTATATACATAATACATATTAGGTATGACATAATATTATTTAATTGTTAAGGATGCATTTCTAGTAAAATGAATAATAATAATAAATATTTTTTGGAAAATTTATAAACTAAAAACAAGAGTGGCAGGAGTTAAATTATTTATTTGTTAAATGATAATGTGATTCGGAAATAATTAACTGTCATATCATTCAGGCAAATTGGAAGACTGAGCCTTTTTCAAACCAGTCATGCATTACATTTATTACCTTCTATCTAAATAAAGTTTTCGATATGACTTTAATCCATTCTAGGAATTCTTATAAAGCAAACTTTAGTAGGGAAGAAAACTTCCAACTATATTTCATCACAGCAGTGTTAAAATATTTTTTATTATATTTATTAATATTAAGAAATATAAATCTTTTTTAAAAAAAAAAAAAAGATCGCTTCAAAGAATTTTAATTTAGTAAATATAACGGTGTACTGGATGTTTAAATTATTTAATACTTAATATTGTACCTAATTAGTTTTTGATTATTATCGAAATCTTTATAATTTGATTATTTATTTATAATTATAATAAACGAATTTAGATCTTTTTTATAACGTGTACTCATAATATATTAATATGTATTGATACGATATTAACTATGATCTAACTAATTTAATATAAATATTTCAATAACTTAATGATTTTAATTCTATAATACTACTATACTAAAATTAAATAATTACATGCTACCTACATTACTAACACTACAAAAAGTCTAATAATATATTAAAAAATATAATTTAATAAATAATTAATAATTTTAAATTAAAACAATTAAAATTAATAATTTGCATCCATAAGACCATTATCAATTAAATGATTTTTCAAGTACAAATTCAGAAGGACTTTAATCAATTAAAATATGATCACGGACATAGTTTATTATCAGATTGATAGTTTTAACTAATATAACTAAATAATAGTAACTGGATAATATTATCTAATTCTAAATGTTATTTTAATCACCTATTTGAAATATTGGTATGTACTGGAGATAGAATACACTTTATATACTTAACAAAATGTAAAAATTCATATAAAATTTAAAAAACACAATAAATACCTACTCAACCTGATTAGAATTATTTGAAATAATATAGTTAATAATTTTAGAAAATATGTAGAATAATAATAACCGAATCAAATAATAAATATATTTCATCTCGTATTTTTCTCGAAATTTCACATATCTAATCATTTTTGACATATTTTGTAATACGTATTTTGATTCTTTGAAGAAAAATTATACTTTTTTCATGCAGATTGTAGCTACCATATAAATAAAAAAATAAAACCATAAAGTACACGTTTTCTGTGGAATATAAGTCATTATAACACTGTAACTTGTTATTTTTTTATATTACAAATAATCATATTATTATGTTTGCATTTGTATAGTTCAATTTAATAAATGTATAATTTGTAAAGAAAACATGAAACGTTATTAAAAATTAAAACCTATTAAAGTTATATAATAAGATTTGCGATCTTATTTTTTTTTATTTACATTCGCATCACTTATGTTAACATACAAAACGATAGATTGGAAGTGTATATCTCGTTAACGACATAATATTAGCCTAAATAAAATAACTAAGTACCTAATAAGTTTTAATTATTAACAGCTCAATAATCAATGAGTTTAAAGATCCATATAATCTATAGTATTTGTCATTTATTTTATTTGCGTTACATTAAAATTTTATGACGACCAGATTAATGAATAATAATATAATCTATATCGTCGTTATTTCATTATTATAATAACATTATTGTTATTATATATAAATTATGTAAATTAAAAAAAAAAAACACTATTGAAACCAAAACCAAGAAGAACTATACTATCACCGTATACCTTACCCACGAAACGTAAGAGCATCGAGAAGATTGATGATGTAATTAATAATGAGATTATACAGATCAAAAGGACCGTTATCGAGTTTCATCACGACTCTCGATCAACAGCATATCTTTAATTGTTGTTGTTATTTCTATTTTGCAAGTTACAAGCTTTCGTTGTTTTCAGATTGTAGGTAGGTATTAGATATATATAATGATTGATTACTGACAATAAACGACTATAATTGGACCATTGACATATAAGTTTTTTTTTTTTTTTATTCTTACACGTTTCAAACACAATTAAAGTATTAGAAAATGTATTAAAAGATAAAACAAAAATAAACCATGAGTCCATGACACACGTCAAATAAAAAATATAATATAATAATTAAAAACATAATATTATTAAAAAAAATCTAGAGAAGATTTCTGACATAGTTATTTATACAACATTCGATACTATAAAGTAATATTATACTTTAAATTAAATCAGCTAGTGAACTGTTGGTTACAAAAATTTATACCATAAGCTCGATACTGAGAAATATGATTGAGATACAAATAAAGTTGACTTGAAAATGTGAAAAATCTTTGAAAAATAAATAACTACAAATAATCTCAACTATAGTATGATATACGTATTACCAAATCCGCATACCCTTTTTCAAAAGGTACCCCGATACGCCATTAATTTAAAACATAATTGACAGACCTTGGTAAGGTATACATTTTGATATATTTCCTCTCTTTGATTTATATTTATTTCCCCGATATCTTTCACCTGTAGCCTTTGACAAATATTTTGGCTAACTATACTTTATTTTAATGTATAAAAATAAATATAATACATATTTATATAATATATTGAAAAAAAATTTAAATTATGTCAGAAACACTTCATTATATATTAATATTATGTATTTTTCATGTTAAATGTTCTCCATGTCATAGTTACGCACACGTAAAATAATAAAATTTTTATTCACTTTAATGTTTAGTGATTAGAATTAGATGGCAGCCGGTGTTTTTTACTGTGCAAGCGATCTCTATCACTATTCTTCAGAATAAAGTATAAAAAATAAATTCACAGTTTTAAGAATTTTAACATTATATTTTTCTTCGAATTTTCGCCTATTTCAGTTTTGTTTTTCAACAATTATATTAATGTAAAAGTATTTCACATATTTTCCAGAAAAAAATAATGAATTAAATTTCATTATATTTTATCTTTAGTTATTAAAAAATTGTTGATTATTTGTCTGTTATACACCTATAATAATAATATAAAGATAGAAATAACTAAAAAAAAAAAGGAATAATTTATAATAATAAATTACAAGAAAAAATATTTCAAATTTGTATTAATATTCTGCATTCGATGTATATATAATATGAAGATTAAAAAATAGTTTCAGAAAACTTTTTATTTTGAATAAAAATAAATTTTAAACATTATTCCAAAAATGTTTTATAAAAAAACATATTTAAAGCATTTTCCACATACTTTTAGATTCTGTATAGAGTAAAACGAAGAATGTATTGGTTTTGCTAAGATATGTAAGTTGTTATATACATATTTTGTATTTTTATAATTTAAGGACTATAATAAACAAATAACAGAAAGAATAAATCTATATTTTATTTTATAAAATATTAAGAAAATTGTAATAATTTATTTATAATTATTATAATAGACAATAGTATCTACATTATATAAAGTAATGATTATTATTTTATTTTTTATAATATTTAGAAATAAATATGGGTAATAAATAATAATATATTGAGTTTCTTATTTTGTGATAAGCTGAAACGTGGCAATATACCTAATAGGGAAACAAAGGAATACTTAATACAATAAATGGCGTGTGTTATGCAAATTTTTAACTTTAACCGATATTATTTTAAACACTATAAATACACCTGTTTATTCTTTATCGTTATGGTGATAATTTATTACTGATTATCCATTTTCAAGTTAATTAATTGTTTATAATATATATTATTAAACAACACGTTTCATTGATTATTGAGTTTTATATTTTAATTATTAAGAAAATAAACTGTAGTATTTAGAAATTGTAGTTATATAGTTATAAAAATAGTACATAATATATTGAAAAGACTTTTTATTGGATGGAAGTTATGTTGCTAAAAAGTTTACATCGAGTAACTAAAACAGTTTTTATACCGGTATAGCCAAGTTCAAAACTGAATTTCTGATTATTTTTTTTATTGTATACAATCGATATGCATATGCCATAATATAGTTACCTACCCACTGTACTGTGCACATAATAGTGTATCAACAAGTATATAGTTATAAATCAATCTCTGATTTGTAGATAAACTATATAAAGATTCGTATTTATACTATATTCAGAAATATATTAAATAAAATATTTAAATAAAACATATTATATGAATAAAAATATTATTTAGACTACCGTATAGATTTGTAGAATATAATATGTTGTATATGATATTATTTTTTGTATTTAGATTTGAAAATCAGTATTGAAGAAAAAGGACATGGCACAGTATCGCCAGAGTGCTTTGACACAAACCATTATAAAACGAATATCCATATATTTTTTATTTTTTTTCAATATTATGCGAGTACATATTTACACGACTACAAAAACAAGTTGTAATATCCACAAAACAGTCAGATATCGAAAATCGGGACTTTGTGCAGACTCATTGCCCAAGTCTCAGTGGTAATTTTTTACCGACATTTTAAACCCTCAAAGGCCATAACGGTATAGTTTACACAGAACTAATAATATAATAATAATACATCGAATGGTTTTCAGTTTAAACGTACTTATAACGTATACTATTATACTATCAATATCTGCTGAAACATGCCCGGGGGTGCACCACTCAAAACGTTTGCTAATAAACACAGAGGGATATATATTATATTAGAGAGAGAAAGTCTAGCCGTCATTAACCAAAGCAGATTTAATAAATCATTTATGTATTCCCGATATTATTGGCTTTTACACGGTGCACAAAGGAAATCACTACGAAAAAAGTTAAATATAATATTATTAGTTTACAATTTAAACGCTATCGATATAATTTATACGTTTGTGGTATTCAATAATAACTGTGACGTATGTCATATAGGTTTATACGCTTAAATTATCAAAGAATTAATCGATTTGTATGTATAATCGTCATTATATAAAGGAGATTTGTATTCATTAAGATTTTATAATTTCTAAAAATTCTGGATTTTTTTTAATAACAAAATAAAATATTTATCGTGTACAATTTTTATTTTTTACTATTATTTATTACTACAGCAGTAAATATTTTACATATTTTTACATAATATTATAACACATATTGTGTACAGCATTTTTATTTATTATTATTTTGAATATTATATTATGAACAATTTTATAGCTGTCCTGTAATCTAAAAAAGTATAAATTTGTTTCCCTTTTATAAAAAATGTAACAATCGAAATAGATATTAAATAACTAATTTGTAAAAATTCGAGTAGGGAATATAAAATTTGATTTAATATTTTATATTGGCATAAATTATATTATTATTCAACATTTAATTATTTAAGAAATTTTAATTTATGTCAAAAATATTTTTGCCATATATTATCATAGTAATCCTCCTATCACTCTCTCTCTCTCTCTCTCTCTCTCTCTCTCTCTCTGAAGTATCATATAAAATTCTCGCTTTCCATTTTTTTGCTAATGCTTATAAACAATTTATTCAATGATATTATTCAAAACATAAAAATAATATAAAAAATGTTTTGATGATGATGTTAATAATCACAAAATATTTAAGGTCCACGATAAATAAAAATTATAAACAAACGACTTATCTTTTACCCTTAAATATTTGTATAAAACAATATGAATTGTTTTATAATTCAAATTAAAATAATAAACTATTTAATATTAATTTTTTCACGTACGTTCTTGTACACACTTTTCAATGTATCAAATAAATTATTTGATTAGACCACATCTAAACGATAAGTTTTGCCAATATAAGCTAAAATTTATAGCAACATAATAAAAGTATACATACACATAAAATGTATATACATTTTAAAAAATATTTCCTGTCGATTTAATTTGGTACATTTAATTTTTCCTACCTTGGTTTAAATTTAAATACATTTCTTGATAAATATTTTGTTTAAATAAAAACCAAATAAATTGTCACTGAAAAAATGTATTAATAATAAAAATATTTAAAATTTCGTTCGATCTTTAGAATTTCTATACTTGTATTTACTTATATTAATATGTTTTAGAAGATATATACAATAATCTTATGAGTGAGAATACATAATTATTTGTAAAATTGATAATAATGAATTAAAAAAAGAAAAAAACATTAAAATTGTTGTTATTGAACTTACTAAGACTATAATAAAATCTATAATCTATAATTATTGATATACTCATTGAACAATAATTACATAATATGTTATTATAATTAATATTGTACTGTTGTATGATTATTAATTAACTATTTTTCTTATCGTTACTTATAAACGTAATAACAAATCAATCGATAAAATAATGGAAAAAAAAACCAAACCATTTATAAAGTTTTTAATATAATATAATAATACATATTACGAAATACCTGTTGTTTTGTTATGGTGACATTCAATATGTATTATTTAAAAAATTTAATTACAAATACATTAACAATTTTTAGTAGAAAAAAAAATGGCGGATAAATAAAAAATTTCAAACATGCATTACGCGTACGCGTATTATTATTCGTGGCCGGGAAGTATAGATTATTCTTTTACATTTATATTAACGCGTATCACACGTTTTGGAATATTAAAATATTGATATAAATATTCGTGTTGTATTACCTGATGTACAAATCGTCGAGAAAATCGGACAATTTGTTGTTTCGTTCGAAACGGAGGATCGCGTTTTGATCGAGTTTCGAGAGATGACGAACAATACCAATCGCATATAAAATAAAATAATAAACAAAAAATATACACAGTTCCGCAGGTGGTAGATAAAATCAACAAGTAGACGCGAACGCTGTTGTCGTTTCACTAGTTACGTCGTCTCCTGCATCGCCGAGAGTGGCGTAGCTGGTGGCGCGTGCCAAAAACGCCTGTTGTTTCCGAAAATACCTTTTTTGTTGCATTATTGTATAAAACGCATGACAAGTTTCCATGGGGATGAAAAGCGTCTGGAACTGTTACCGGGAAAATTGGATTTTGATTCCGGAATTGCTTTTGACTGAACATCGTCCGATTCACTGACATTTATTGTGTTTATATAATAATAATAATAATAATAATGTTATATAATATTCACCAAAACATTATTATTATTATTTTTTTATCAAATAATAATAATAATATTTATTATTTTATAAATTCGAACGGTAACGATATTGCCCACTCGAAAACCATAAAACTGCAGACTATTAATGATAATATATAATATAATAATATTTGCGTTACAAAAGGTGATCTCGAATTATAGAGAAAATTTTATTTTCATTTTTCAATTTTAAAATCATCCAAAAGCTTCCTAAAAATAGTTTCCTAGCTGGACTCATAATTAATTGCTTAGTTGCTGAAAATCTGAATATTTTTTTTTAATTACCAAAATAATTATACAAATGCATACTATTTATAAAACTTATAATTTTTGACTGCAATTTGAATTATTGTTTTTTTTTTTCTGTATTTAATACAATGGAATAAACATTAATAACAATACGTAAAATTCTAACGAATTTTGTACGCGAGTGATAATATCCGGACCTCGGATATAATATATATATAGACTGGTTATTTATTAGGTCAATCGAATAGTAATCGAATGGGTGTGATGTTTGATGCGCGTATTGTCATTTTAGATTTAAAACAAGCGAGAATCACGTTAAAATAAAAAACCATACCTGTCAAGGTCGTTTTCAAATTATTATTTTATAATAATAAAAAATAAATACCTATAACTTGGTTAACAATTTTTTTAATTAGTAAAAAAAGATGATTTGAAATAGATTTTTAAATACCATTATATCAACGTTATACACAATACCTACTTAAACCAATATATTATAATATAAACATTTTATGAAAATTCCTCAATCTTTACACTAATTGTTATTTTTTAATTAGCATATTAAGGGGAAAATGCACCATTCAATATTCATAAAATCATCAAATTAATTATATATACTTGTATTATATACAAGTACTTTATATACTTGTATACATAACTATTTAGTATTTTAAAACTTATGAACAATTTATAAAATAATAAACATTCGAATAGGTATTAACAATAATAAATAATAATTGTATAGTATCCCTCAAATGTTCGATAGAATTGATTCGATTTAAAATAAAAAATAATAATATGACATTATAAATGTACAATTATTTTACATAAAATATATTCTTAATATTGTAAATAATTAAAAATATATTTAGAACAATAGTTCGTCTTACCGAATAAAATCACATAATCAGTAGGTACTATCTAATATAAATTGCACTATTTATCTCATTAGAACCATAACATGTGTCATAAATAAAAATATCATTAATCAGCAGAGGTTATGGTTCTATTAATAGGTTATTTAATTTAGATTTAAACCACTGTTAAAAAAAAAAAGGTGAGAAAACGGTTCTTCCAAAAAATCAACCAATCCGTTTCAAAATTTTAACACACGTGTAAACTACCTATTTGAATAGTTAAAAAAAATTTTAAATTGCATTAGTTATCACGAAAATCTAAAATCAATTTCGTCAAAATTACGATTTCCGTGAATTTTGCCGTTTTTCCGTCATTTTTTGGCGGTTTTTCTTCTCCCAAGGAAAAACTTTTGAGAAAATCGAAAAATGAGCTAAACAAAGACTAGATGACTTAGCTAAATATCAACTAAATGCAATTTTCTACCAAAAGCATACGCTATTAATGGTAATCGGACCATTATTTCTACCAAAAATCATGCTTTTAGACATAAAAAGAAAAAACATAATTTCAATACATTCTTTGTTTTGCTTGGAATCTAAAATGAAAAGGTCGATCCGAAATAGACTTAATATCGATTCAAATCAATTTTCATTTTCTTTATCGCATTACTAGATTGATAGTAACGTTCTAAATAGAAAACGTCTAAATCCTTAGGTTTCATGTGTTAGATAGAGAAAGAAAATCGCCCCTTCCAATCCTCTTAAAGTTTACACTTACACATATTAGCTAGATTGTTTTTTAAATACATGTTTGTAAGCAAAATAATATCTTTTTTTTTTTTAATGTTTCTATAATCTGTCTAATTTTTAATTGATATAATGTATACATAAATATAATATTAATAGGTTTATAGTTAATGAATTATAGTTCATAAATGTTCATATAGTATGGACTAACAGACATGCTCACATGAACATTATGATTTGAACAATAAATCCATTATTTTCTTTATATTTTATGACATATTATGGGGTAAATGGTGTAATCATTACTCCTCGTTATTAATTTTTCATAATGTAGAGAACTGTATCAATACATTATTGTTAAAACACTATGCGGCTATACATAATATTAATATATTTTCAAATTTATTATTATTTAACTTTTTAAAAAATACTTAGTGAAACATCTAAGCATAATGTTTATAAATAATTTAATACTCAAACTTTACATAAAAAGGTTTTTACTCTTTTTAAAAAAAATGAAGCGTCATAAAGAGAGTTTTTAATCATTCTATTATTGTTACTCATTACAATCACGTTGATGTTTCATTCGAGTCAATTGTTCCGTGAAAGACTTATATAGTAACATGATATTACTGGGTTTTGGAAAATATATTTTATTGTTATTACTCAAGGGAAATTAAAGAAAGAAGTTGTTAGGTTTATTTCGTATTCATTTTTAACGGCGAGAATGTAAAATTATACTACAGATAGTAGATGTCACATACTTTAAATCTATTGTAATAAAGACAAAGTTTGATTATGTGTTTAAACTAGATAAACCGTTATGTTCTTATATCTTACCTTAAAACTAATAAAAAGTCAAATCTTTACATATTATAAACACATATTTTTTTAAATAGCAATCTTTTAAAAACAACTAATTCATAGTCCACTGAAAAGTTTTAAAAATATACACAACAAAGCATTAAGATATTATATTTTTATAATTGATAAGTTCACTATACTAAATGTGAATACGATACCTCAATATCAAAATATTGTTTCAATATAATGTACGCAATTTAGCCTTTAGATATATATTTTTTAAGTTTTATTGCATACACATAAAAATTGAATAAAATAAAAATCTAGATTTAATTTTAAACTTTTTGACAGTTAATTGATTTTATACCAATTTTCTACATATTTGTTATGTATCCTTGGAATATGAAGAATCGAATCAAATTCATATTTTATTATGAAAAATTAAAACTAGTAATGTATACTGTAAATACAGAAAATTCAAAAGAAACAGGATTGCTGAAAATTTGAAGATATTGAAGATCAAAAATTATACTGTCTGTAAGCAAAAATGTAACGAATTATTATTATTAAAGCTAAGAAATCGGTGATTAATTACATTTTATGACACTAGGAAAAACACAGGAAACTAATTATTTAAAAGGAAATTCGTATAAGATGAGAAAATATTTTGGGAGCAAAATATTGGAATATAAAAAACGTTAAAAGTCAAGATTAATAATGGATTTCAGTAAATAATGACAATAATGAACAATTACAAATGTACTTTTTTATATTTTTGTAATAAATATTTGAAATTCTTAAAATCAGACCGGAGAGAAGTTTAAATAAAAATGTAATAACTAACAATTTGCTTCCAACTTCCATTGGAGATTCCAGTATTGAGCACTCTAAATTGACCACGGAAATGGATCTATAAAAAACATCTATTATTATATAACAAAGCTAGAATTAAATTTTTTCCGATAAACTAGTGGAAAAATAAAGAATCCTAAAATAGAATTTAGTCGAAATAATTGATTTAGAGATGTCAAGTCGAGATGAAATTATGTGATCCCCAAATGGTGCACGTGTTGAATCACAAAAGTGAGCCAATTAAATATTTGAAGAAAAAATACGTGATCACAGTGAGGGACCCATCTAAGCTTTGAGATCAAATATAATACATCCGTTATAGCTTTATTTTATTATTGTTTTATTTTTTTAAATTGTGTTCTTCCAACAACCTTTTTTTATTATTAATATAGATTTCATTTTAATCGTAATACATTTTTCTAATTTTTTAAAATTAATTTGAAGTTTGAAATATTCTGATATTATATTATATGATCATTGATCGCATTTATAAATATATTTTAGTTGTAGTTTAATTAAAATACATGTTTTTTTTCACATTGTGATGGATAAATTAGTTAAATGTGAACCGCGTTGGATATTTGCATTTATTAATTATTACATAATATATGTTATAATTGAAAATAAACCGGCCATTTAAAGTGCGTTAAAAATTTAATATGTACTACTCGTATGTGTTATATGTGTAAAGTCTGACTAATTAGTTTTCTACGCCAAAAGAATTACAGCATAAATCATTATTTATTTTTTAATGTTAAACTTTGTATTACTTTTTTATTGGTTTTTTTTTTGATATATTACCCCAATCCTTCTCTGATCGTGTAGCTAACTCGCATATAGACGGTCCAACAATCCGACATAGGTGGTTTTATTTCCCATTCAAGTTTAATAATTCACAAATCGTTTAATGCATATTTCCCATATATAGTATACGTAGAATTATAAAGGTTAAGAATTTATATAACATACTTCCATCCAACTTAAAACATGTTTTACCATGTATAATAATACTAATACCTAAAGCTATACCAAATATCAAAACTTTAGACTTGTAATTAAAAATAGCTAAACCGTGAATGATATTAAATACCTACTTAAATATAAGTTTTTCGGCTAAAGTACTAATTATATAATAGAAAATAACGTTTGTCATATTAGCCTAAAGTGTAAACGATGAAAATTTTTAATATGTTTAATTATGATATTATATTTGTGTTATGTTTATTATGGTTAAAACAATAATTATTTCGATAAAATTTTAAGTTAATGTTTCATATATTTACATTGTAATTTTAATTTCATCATTATTACTTAATTAAATGTTTTTATTTTAGGTTAGTGGCGTATTTAAATAGGTATTTCGATAATTATTTGATGTTATGTTTGGAATAAAAATGTATAATCCTGATTCCTGATTACTCGCTGGTTTTAGTTTTAGTATAGAGCCATTAGAGGAGGAAAAGATTAATAATTAAACTGACAAATTGGAAATCAAATGTTATCCGGGATACCCCGAAAAAATTAATCAAAATACGCCATACTGAGCCTAATGACCGTTTATTTAAAATAATTATTATATTAATGAAATTGAAATAACCGGGAACGGACCGAAGGTGATATTTAACAATGTAATATTTAAATACACAGTAATATGATACATAAAATTGCGAAAATAAAAACCAAATTTTGAATTTGAATCTGATAATAATATAATATATAGTCAATAGCGTTATAGTTATTTGCTTATTGAAACTGCCAAACGCATAAAATGTAACACACAAGACAAAATTGAAATACAACAAATTATAATAACGATTTAAAAATTCAGACAACACCAGTGCCGTAGCCAGAATTTCTACAGGGAGGAGGGGGAAATAAAATTATTTTATATAAAATATAATTTAATAATTAAAATGTATAAACTAACAAGTGTTCGATATTTTATAGTAATATAATTTAAAATATAATAATAAAAATATTTGTAATATAATTTTTAAATTTCTAATAATATATTAAAAAACATAGCCAAATTAACCCCCCTGCATACGCCATTGGTAGCACTATCCGAACCAATTCCCCCTTGCCTATCAGGTTGTGTCTGATTGATTGTCACGTAAAAAATAAAAAAACAATATATTAAAACCGCTTGCGAGAATAAAACATTACGATAATGGGAGTATTACGTTAAAAACTGCATTGCAATTTGTTATTGATGATGAACTCAAGTTTAAAAAATTTAATTTAATTTTCAAAAAAAAAAATCAGTGAATTATGGTTGTATGTAGTCATGTGGATTGATGCAATTAGAGTAAAACTTTTTATGAGGATAATTTACTATTTTTTTCTCGTTCGTATTTTGTGTTGATATATATACAGAGTGTATCATGAAAATTTAACGTTATTTTAAATTATAATATCAATGTAGAATCGCCAAATCCTCATGATACACTATTACACTCTGTATATACAAGTAGTTAATAGAGGAAAATTATTTTGGAAGGCTATAAGATGTTTCGGTAAGATTATCCACCCAAGCCTATACCCGTGATTTGTGCCTACAGGATGCAGTATGATATGAGTTTTTATTGTCAAATGCTGTAGGTGCTAAACTGTGAGTCGCCATAATCATTTCGGTGATTCGTAAACAATTTTAAAATTACTTTTTTTAAGGAACGAAAAAAATTAATATAATGTTATCATATCGTATCACACCAATGCAGTATAATAATATTATAGTTCATATTATAGTATACTTATTAAAATTATTACTTGTCTAATAACATTATCATTATTAGCTAAACTAAATCAAACTAAACTTCACTACCTATATAATTTTGGACGTGTTACCGAAATCTACAATTTTTCAAAAATAGGTACAATACCTATGAACACTTTGGAAACTTTTGCTCTTTTGTTACAAATTTCTGTTTCCGTTAGATATATAAGTTTATTTACGGGAGGGTTCGTCGTTGACCTGGTTTAAATAACCCCGACTCCACTTTAAACAAAAATAAAACAATTTTGATAGTAATTTATTTATATTGTAAAACAGTGAGGGGGAGGACTTTCATGAAAGGTTCCAAAAACAATCTGACCTCATTGTAAATTCCTAACTAATTACGCCTCTGCATATGAGTAAACGAAAAATTAAAATATATATAATAATACATATGAAGAATTTGTGACACTTTAAAGTCATACAATCTATTAGTTCTTTTATAAATTGTTTAAATGTATTCGCTTAAGTATAATTGTCTTCTATAGAAGGGATACTCAGGCCTTTGGGAATCCACCCTCTCCTCCTAATCAAGCACTGAGTATATTTTATATTATATCGAAGTGAGTGAAAATAACTCGAAGGGACGGTTAAACATACAGCTGCAGATACCTGTAAAGCCGCTGTCAGGTCATATTTTAAAAAAAAATTAACGGATAAAAAACTTGAACTATAAAAATCGGACAGATGCCAACCCTCTGTATCCGCCGTCATTTCGATCACTGACTTCGTACATAAAGTTCGCGCAAAAGTTCCAACGTTAATAATTTTCACAATTTTAATTGAATATTAAACTGACGTCATAACATATCGGTATTGTTGAAATGTATACAATATGTATATGATATGCGTATACCGCGATAATAGGGTATAGCGTTCGTCAAATAGTTTAAATTTATATTTTAATCAATAACAACGTTTATAAATATTTTCAAAGCTCGTTTTAGGGATATTATTAGACGCATATATAGAGTAAATGTATACAGCATATTGTTATTAACTAGATAAAATAAATCTACTCGACCCCATTAAAATTAATTAAGTACACGAAATAATAATATAACTAATATTGTTGTGTAATATATTATACTAATATTGTGTCCAGACAATATTATTTCCTCTGAAAATATAATTATAATATTTTATCATATAGAATCGTTTCAAGTTTCAACACTTTACATTCATTTTAAATTTTTTTATTATTATCAATAATATATCACGTTTTACATTTTTACGATTTGAGATGAGCCACATATTTCTTACAAAAAAAAACAAAAAAAATGGGGGGGGAGGTGTTTTAACCCATAGGATACCTTCCTTAAGTACGCCGCTGTATATTACCATATAATATCATGGTCATGGTAATCTCAATAATATTACGGATTTACGTTCAAACGGTACACATATTGGTTTACTAAACTGATGTTATTTTTTTAAAAATATTTAATTGATTCGGATGATAACACATAATTCGTTGTCGATGTATAGTACATACAAGCGCGTATCGTATCGAAATTTATCCGCGAAAGACATAATATATTTATAATAAAGGAATCGATGTTTTATGAGCAATTTTAATTTTTAATAAAATAATAAATAAAACCAATTAGTTTTATAATCCATACGAATACGAATGACAGAACGAATAACGACTTAATCAACGATTTGAATTATTATTTTACGCATATTGTATAATCACTATAGTTATAGTACAAGTGCTAACTAATACTACGAAACAATATTTTATGATCGACGTTCAAAAATTTCATGAATTTACGATAAATATTTGCCATTTTTCGTTTTTTTTTTTTTTTCATGTTATAAAATAATTGTAATTTATACTCTCGGGTGACTATATAGTAATAATAATAATTTTCAACGCGATTAATATCTGAATATTATTCATCGTTTAATGAGATTTGATCATTCGAACACATTCGATATTTTTACTGCCCGTCTACTCGATTTTCGATTTAACACTAGGTACGTTTTTTCTATCTATATATAATATTATACAAGTTATAAAAATCAACTAATGGAATTTACTAATTTTATCGATGTGGTCAATGAAAACGAGGACCAATTCTCAGACAAATTCTGTATTATATTGTTTTTTTCTGTTGTTTTTATTAGAGTAAAAACGTGGACGTTATTTACGTTACTTTAATAATAATAAAAAGGATAAGCCAATAGCCGTTTAGCCCTTTTAACTTTCAAATGCTGTTTACGCTTACGCCTTTATCTAACTACCGTTTTCTTCAATTAATTATCAAACTTATAAGGCTTAAAGGATTTCGAAAAAGACTGTATAAAACGTTAATTAAAATAATGATATTATACTCTATACCTAGGTAGTACCTTATAATAATATAATATTAAACAAAGGTGACCAATTTAGGGTTAGGTTAGGTTAATTAGATAATTCAATTAATGTAAATCCGTTGGCCGACATTAATTTATATATAATATATTATTGATCCAATTATATACACTCTTTTGTTTGTTTTCACAGCGGTTTTATTGTGACCACCTGTCGTCCAGCTTCCGTATACGATCGAAGTCTCTTATATGTTCTATTATAATATTATTCATTATCGATCGATCAATTGATTCGATGAAATGTTTTATCGTTGCATATATTCAACAAATTTCAAACAAAATAACATTATTTGTTGGATATATTGATTTTTAATTTATAAAAATAACAATAATAATATAATGGAATTTCGAACGATGGAATGAAACTTATGTTCTAATTGAAATGTTATCATAATCGTAATAATTTTCAATTCAATTCTCCAGCAATCGAATTTTATAAAATATCTCAAATATATAGGCACTAACTATATATTTATTATTTACTCTTCCATTTATACATTCATCCGTCATCCGTATTTTGTATTTTTGTGTACTTAATACGACAAATACGAGATTATGCTCGTTTATTGTCTATCTATTTCTCAATATCCATTTGTTTTATTTTTTTGTTTATAATCGGGTAGCGAGAACAGATTACCAATTTAATTGTATTAGTGAACCTACATACCGTATATTTCTAATATTTGTTTTTAAAAAGTTTATAGGAAAATATTAAAAACCGATAACAATATTTAGTACTTATAATATTTACTTACATGATAATTAATATTATTATTTAATTGCTATATTTTCTAAAATACTGAAATTTTAAATCATAAATTTTAAGATTCTAAATCGGTCTAATTTAGTTTATTGGCACTTTGGCAGTATCATATTATAAATTGATAACATTAAAAGAGTTTCAACTTTTTAAGTATTTTACAGTTATATATTTTTTAGGCATATAATCTTGTATAAAATAATTTTGTAATCAAATTACCTAATACTTCAGTAATTATACTGCGGCGTCTACACACAAATATGTTATATGAGGCTATATGAAGTAACACCTGTTAAAAATATGTATTTTCAAAGTAATTTTCTAGTCTCTAACCATGGTAGTTAGGTTAGGTTAAGTTAGTTTGGTTATCTAATAGTGTACGATTTGTTAGGGACAATTTATTGAAACCTAAGTTGAATATTTTGTATGTATAGAGTACATTAGTATTTCAAGGGGGAGGGGAACAAGACAAGCGATTGCTTCCCACTGATTTTAAAATTTCAATTCTCTAAATTCAATTATGGTAGTACAGTCACGATCACATTGATTAACAAATTTTAAAATAATTTTTTATATACAAAAGCTTATCTTAGATTGGATTAATATTTAAAAAAAATAAAATAATAGGTAGGAATTAAAAATATTGTTTTTCAAGTTCCATAAAAATATCTGTGGACGCCCATGAATGAGTATGCAGAATTTAATTTATATGAATATGAAAGGCAAGCGTAAATAAATTACTCATAGCATGTAATATGTCTTTTTCTATGCTAGTTGCCCTTTAACCTTCTCCAATTACAGGTAAATTATCGTGATTAAAGGTAATGAGAATTGCTGATTAATAGACTTGAATGAATTGCAAAGTAGTTACGAAAAAGTTTGTAAGTAGATATATCTATTTCTGAGTTTGTTTGATGTTTTAAAACCGAGTGTACAATTAAAATTTAATTTTAAAAATATGGTGTGTAAATTACTGTTTATTATAAATGTGAATGCATTTGAAGTTTTATTCATTATTATTGTATCTGAATGGCTTAGAACAACAACCAGATAAATCCACTTTTTTATGATTTATTGTGTGGAAAAAAATTACCAGAATTTTGTTGTCGATTAAATCTAATATGAATATAAGTATTAATTAGGTATTATATATTTATATTTCTTTAAATTTATTACCATAGTATGTCATATGTTTTGTTATAACTCTATTTAAAACATAATATATAGTTTCATTATATTTTATTAATTAATATTAATACACAAGCATAAACATTCGATATATTTATTTAAATTATTTTTGGTATAACATTTAAAAACAATATATTGGCACAACAACCACACAAATACCATAGGTATTATAACTATGTTTTTTTCAAAAGATAAAAAAGTTAACTTAAGTCAGACTCCACAGTTTTTATTATTACAATTTAATCATTTAAAATAAACATTTTAATATTTTTATCATTGATTTATCATAAAAATGAAACATTTTTATTAGATTTTATACATTTTTTAAAAAGTAAATTTATCTGGTTGTTGTTCCAAACCCTTCAATTATTATACTAAGTAAATAAACTAGATTCTACTATATAAATGTAAGCAAGTTTACATTACATTATTTATTACCTAGGTAAAATATTTTTGGTATAAATAAAATATTGATTATTCAAATTACTAAATTAATAATCAAAACATAATATTTTTAATCATTATGCATTTTATACATTTATTAGACATTTTTAATTTTTTATATTGATAATAGTATATTAATATACAATATTTTTTAAGTAAAAACTATAAAAAAGTATGTATTACAAGTGTAAATAACAGTAACGATACTAATAACAATATAAAATAAGAAATAATAATTATTTACATTTATTAAGTTAAAACTATGTGAGCGAGGTTAACTGTAACTTTGTCAAGGTAAGTAAATGTAAAATTCAATAATGATTTATATAAAACAAAATAAATTAAACAAATAAATTAACACATCTTAATCTTAAGTTAAAAATAAAGTATAATTTGTATCTACTGACGTTTATATAAAATTAACAATGATATAACTTATACCCACATATTAAACATATTATATGAGTATAAAAATATATCAAAATATTAAATTAAAAATATATTATAAAGCTTAAGTCATAGTTCACAGATAAAAATGATGAGCTAAATATGTGTTTAATAATTAATTTTACGTTTTAAGAGTATTTTTTTTTTAAATTTAACATTATTAAGTAAAACACACAATTTTTAAATAATTAAACCTACTTTCTCTTAATTTTATCTTGCTGTGACTGCAGGTAACTTCCAGACATGGCCAACAAACGATATCGCTGTTTTAGATTTTTTGCTCTAGCATGTTGTGATGCTACTTCTGATGTATAATTTCCAGGAAACCAACCTTTCTCACCATCACGAATACGTTCACCATGGTACCATCCTAATCAAAATATATTAAGTATTCATGATAAAATTTAAAAGTATTTTAACTAACAATAAAAACTAAATATTACCATCATTCATTTTCGTCAAAACTTTTACAATATCTCCAACTTGTAATGAAAGTTCATCAGGTTGGACTGCAGTGTATGCATGTTCAGAAAACACTTGGGGACAGTCCCACTCATTATATAGAGTTTCTTCAGGATTTGAGCTAATTGGAGGTGACATTGCTTCTATCCAACGTTTTTTTGAAGATTCAGAATCACAACTCAATAACTGTTAAAATTATAAATATTAAAAATTGTAAAAATACTTAATTAATAATTATATATTAATAGTAATATAATTGAAAAAAAAAAATTAATTGATTTACCATTTCAATAGTTTTTGATTCGTGATTTTCTAATATAGTCAACATTAAAAGATTCTTATAGGATGAAGTAATAACCAATTCAGTAGCGTCAACCATTTGTACAAAATTTCTTGCACAATAATCCACCACTGTATAGTTTTCGTCACTATAAAATAAATATAACACAATTATTATTATTTTTTATATATATTTATATAATATATTCATTCATCAAATACCTTTTGCGTTTTGCTATAAAAAACATATCATTAAATAGGAAGAAGTATAGCTTAGTTGGTCTTATTAATTTTCGACTAAATGTTAATTTAGCATCAGGACTAGTCAAATGCAACATGGAACCAGAACGAACTAACCAACGTGAACTAGATGCTACAGACATAGCTTTCATTTCTCTTTTACTAGAAAATTCTAATTGTTGACTTAGTAACAACATTTCTTCATAACGTTCTAACTTCCTAGTACTTTCATTGCAATTTTGTACAATCTAAAAGAAACAAAATTCATTATAAACTGTTAAAATAAATATTAAAATAAAATAAATGTGTAATACTTACAGTATTTAATGAAGCCAAAGTTAATTCACACATTTTATATTCTAAAGAATTTTCTGTAGAACTCATCTGTGATAAAATTGCATCCATGAGCAGAGGTAATCTAGTTATTCTTTGCATAGGTAACATTAGGAACGAATGAAGAGAGAGCGATTGACACTTAGGATCTGATTCAAGTCTCTGTAATGCTTCATTGAATTTTAAATTTTTTTCTCTAAAATAATATGAAATAACAATTTTAATCATTTGCATATACGTTTTGTTTTGATTATAAAATAATTTACTTTAATGACTTCAATGTACGGTCTATATAAATTTGATTTGAGCAATATTTTACAAAGATTTCAAAATTTTCTTTGGAATGTGTATATAAAATCTCACAAAGACCTCTAAGTAGAATATTGTCTTGCCAGCATTTTTCCAATGATGCCAATAACTTTTCAGAACATTTTCGTACTGAAACAAAAATTATATCATAATCAGTAAATTTGTACTATTAATTTAAAAATATATAATTTACCAGGATTAACATTTCCAAATAGAATCTTTCGATCATTTTTACTTAATATGGTATCATCGTTCATTGAATGGCTATTTACAAAATGTTTCTCAAGCACAGTTAAAGACTTAAAATAAGATGCTTCTGAAGTAATTAATTCAAACTTAGCTTCTTGCAACTTTCGCTCCCGAGGTTTTAAAGTGTCTAATAAAATAATTAACATAAAATAAGAAAATAAGTATAATTTTAAATTATTAAATAACTCACCTATAATACCACTATATTTTACTTCTGGAACTTCGCACCATAAGGAACGGTGTTGTCCGTGACCAGTTGAACATGGTGTTATCAGCTCTAAAGCTGATGGTCTACTTGTGATTGAACTAATTTCTTCATAACCGTCACACTCTTCCATCATATCATTAGCAAAAACGCTTTTTGTTCGCTAAAACAAAATTTAAATTCAATTTTTTTTAACGACAATGAAAAAATAATTTATAAAACATAATAATTTTTAATAAAAACTCACTGCAGATAGATCAGCTGCATAAAACTGATACAATGGTTCATCAGCAAACCTCATATATAAATCGGATCCTTGATTAGAACCTATAATTCATAAATTAAAACATGCTAAATTGCATTGTGAACTTGACTTGAATTTATATTTGAAACAATTGCAATTTTAAATTAAATATATTACCATTTTCAGATATTGATTCGGTGTTACTTTTATCAAATAATGTACCTGGCCTTCCTTTAGAATTACATATTGATCGAGGTAATGAACCAAATGAGTTGATTCCTAAAATGTATCATGTATACACATAACATATAAAAAATACAATTGTTTAATCAATTATAAATTTATAATAATGTATTTACCATTTCGTTGTACCGGCGGAGGAGGTGGTGGTGAACTAGGTCTTGCTACGCTGAGACGTCGCGAATCAATAGAAGATGGTGGTTTGCTGGCATTTCTAATTGGTGCACATACCTGACCATTTTCTCTACAAATAAAAATGTCCATAAGATGTACTCATATAAATTACCTATATACTTGACATATTTATGCAATTACAATACTTACATATTATTATATATGGGATCATTTAAATAGAATATTGAAGAAGTGAGACTATTGCATTTTACGGATGGATTTAATTTTTTTTCAACGGAAGTGTTTTCGAAATTTCTATTACCTAAAATCGATCATAATATAATTTATAAAGAACATTCAATGATTTAAAATAGTTTACTCACTAAAGTCAGTCGTTAAATTTCCACTTAATTTCCGTATCCGGTTTAGGCCAAGTGATCCAAGTGACCATCGTTTTTTCATCCTGTGCCCAGCTCTTTTGACCAACGGGACAAGTCCGTAGATGTTTTGCTGAGTTGGTGGAGCAGGTAAATCTCGATTTTCGCATGGATATGGTACACGATTACGATTTTCTCCATCTTTACAATCATCCCAGGAATCATCAGAGTCGAATGAATCGTAATCAGCATAAATCTCCTCTGGTATTTCTTGGTTAATAGTATTTGCCTTTTCTTTTATTTCTGGAAAAAATAATAACTCCAATAAATTAATAACTACTTTTAAAAATGTTTGTCATGAACACATAATAACAAATGGTCATTCGATTTATAGTAGATTATTTATACTTTATAAGTACCTATGAGGAAAACAACACAAATTATATAAAATATGTATTATATTAATGAGTACCAATTATAAAATCTTTATAAACACTTTTGTTTCTTAAACTTATAATACTTATTTAGCGCACCACTGAATAATCTAATAATATTCATAAAACTTACCGTTATCAACAAATAAAGATAGTTCTTGCGACTCGAATTTCTCTTCGAGGAAAACCGTCTTCAATACCACACTCAACAATTGTTCACTCAGAAAATCACATTGGTTATTCTTATAATTAATCTGTTCAGGAACATCCTTTATGAAACTAATTACAGATTGTGACGAGATAGAAACTAAAGAAAGGTACATTGAATGTGTTAAAACGGCGTATCCTCGAAAACGATAATTTTTATGGTCAGTTGCAGCACACACTCGATTATTTACAGTTGGCTAATTGTTTCGGTAAGATTGCGGTAGGTACTGTTTCTATATTTTTATCTAGATAATAATGTATTTGTGTGGGTATAACTGCATTTTTTTCAGCGCAAAAACTCTCTTCTTATATAATATGGTAGAGAAATAATGTTAACAATACCAAAAATTAAATATTTAAAATACGAACGAATATAAAATGATTTACTCGCAGAATTATTATTATAGTATTATTGTTACACCACTTCTTTATTATATTTAAACTATGAAAAAATATTAGTAATAAATAATAATAATATATTATGCAGACATTGTATTCGACTTTAATACTTTTATATCTTCCTACGATAGCATACGACCTTCATATTTGTTTTACGTGTGTCATCACGAAAACACACGTAATAATTTGAGAAAATAGAAAATAAATTAAAGAAGTAACTCACACAGGTAATCATTAAGCAATCATTTTGGATACGAATTCACACAAACTAATAATTAACAACTTCCCAGCACTAATTGGGTATTTGAATTCATAGACGCACAATATTTACATACGATCTAATTACAACTACGATCATGTTGATAAAAAAAAAAAATATATATATATATATATATATATATACAATTTTATATGTTTATTTTCAGTTATTCAAATAATAAATACTATAAAATGTGTTTAAAAAATGTCAACGATATAGTAGAAACTAGTAATGGTAACGAAGGTTTTTGAATAATTTGTATAATCAGTGATTATCAATTTGTGGGATCACCAACACACACACACACAGACGTTTGCATACCAATATTATAATATAAAACCAATAATTATTATGGATCGTGAAAATAATTTGTAAAATCATATTTTATTTGGGTGTTCACGTGGAAATGGTCGAGTTACACTATTCTACTTGTCTGCTCGTAATATTTTTGTGTAAATCGCAATTGAATTCCGAATAATTGATTACAGTTTCGTGTGTGTGCTTCGCAACGACCGCGCGATCAAACCTTTATCGACGAATTGGGATTTTCTGCGCCTTTGGTTTCTGGCCGGCGGCAAAGGCGGCGGCAACGACGTCTGACTGTTACAATAATAGGAAGACGATGGCATGACAGCTGATGACTCCTTCGTATAAATCGCTCATTTTTGTCATTCGATAAGTAATAAGTAAAAACAACACTAATCCGTATTAATTAATAATAACAACAATTTATAATATTATCGACGAACATTTATTATTATTATTATTATTATTATTATTACGGTATCACTGCGTCCAAAACTGCGCGGCGATCGACGAAGGTGATCATTACGCGGACTGGACACGGGTTTTCGGTCGGGCTTTCACTTTTCGATTGCCCGCGATGTGTCTTGCGCCAAGAAGACGGATAATAGGACCTTGGAATGTTTAAGAAGTGGGAGTGCTGTCCGAGTAGGAGAAAAAATATCGTGTGTCGTGCAAAGGAATGAGCGATATTACACGTGCTTGGAAGGAGGGTAAACAGGTTTCTGTTATAATATTTCTTCTTTTAATTTGTTCGGTCTTGTTTTTTTTTTTTTTGTTTTTTTTATCTTCTCGTTCTCATTCTCATTCTTCTCATTTCGATCTCGTCGCAACCCACGCACAACAATCGCAAGTCATTATCTTCCGGACAACGGCGAACTATTACATAAACACAAGTTATACTTATGTTACGTTGTGTCTAAACCCGCGCGCACAGGATGTGGGCAGATGTGTATATTTAGACAACGACTGCAATTCATTCAATCTCGACATTGGTTCAAACATTGATATCTCGCGGTATCTTCCATCAAGTGTGTGTGGTAAACATCAGATAGACACATTTTTGGAGCACTTTTAAACTGTGCCATCTATAAACCAAATGTCTGACTTTCTCCACAATTCTAAATTTCATCTACAGCCTTACAGGTCAAATTGGTTTTTAACGGTAAACAAATACCTAGCATTTATCTTTTTTGTTTTTTTTTTTTTTTTTTTTTTTTTAATTTTCAATTACATGCTTTATGGAGTTCTAAAATTGATTTTGCTAGTTTAGAATAAATTTAGTTGCAGCTTGATAAATAATTACGAATATGAGACAAATCATATGAACTGAGTGTTTTCACATCTTTAAGAAGCTCAATGTGTATGGATTTACATAGTCTCTCACGCATATTTTGTACAGTTTTTCTCATAAAATTAAAAAATGTTCATAAAAGTTATTTCAAATCTAAAATATTTAAACTGACGGGACTCAATTGGTGTGTTAACATAGTTCCTCTAGACATTATTTGTTTATGTTGAGTTTATTTGCAATACAATTCTTTTGCTGTCCAAGTATTATTCCTTAAAAAAAAAACTATTGGTCAATTCTGTGTGATCGTCCTCTGTATTTTAGATATCTACTTGGAAAATAAGACGTTCCATTCTAAAAAGAAAAATCGTTAATCGAGAAAATAAAACGATTCTACATCCAATATTTTAAGAGGTCCATTTATATATCTACCACTGTTTTTACATAAGCGTGTTATGTTTTTAAATACGATCAAATATTCAAAAATATATAACATATAACAATTATAATTTTAAAACGTAGGTACTTCCTGAACATTTCATATTATCCAGATAGTTTATTTTTTCTTAGCCAGCGAAACATATTATTATATCAAAACAACCGTTTTAAGTTGTCGTGTGAATCTAATTACAACAATCTTCCGTCGTATAAATGAAAAGAGATCCGTTTGTCGTGAACAAAAACAATTATATTTTGTGTGCTCGCATTATTTTGTGTACTAGTCTGAAACTATTTTTTCACTCGATATTTGCACCGCCCAGAACCATTATGATTTAAAGAGTTTAGCGAAACTCGGAATTTCGATTTAATAGGTAGACGCTATACTTGAATTTGATAGTTTCGTCTAATCACGTAATTTAAGAAATTTACTTTTCGCATAATAAATACAGTTTTTGTAATTTGAAATATAAGAATTAACTGATATATTGAACACAACTAGAGAAAACCTGGTTGGTTATTTAAATTTTAAAAAGGAATGTATGAATTTTTAATTTTACATGTCTCTATACAAATATTTATACATAATACCTTCTAAAAGTGATAAAACTAAAATAAAAAAAGAAGAGATAATATTATATAGTTCAGCGTTCTCTCCCTTAAAAACAATATTGATTATGTGAAAAGTAAATTTGCACTCCTATACATCTACCCGCAATTACCGGTTATCACATATACCTAGGGTTCGATATATTTGTATTAAACTAACTAACAATAACATAAAACATTCAATTTTCAACCACTAAATGAATTGAGATAACATAATATAATAAACAGTTTAACAAAGTGATTTATACAAATTCAATTAGTTTTGCTAAACAAAATGTATTTTATGAGTGATAAAAAAAATTTAGGTGTACGCAACAATTTAACATATTATATTTAATGTTGCAGTTTCATTAGGATTACCACCTAAGCTTGGCCTTGGAAAATAAGCTGTTTAATATTAAACCGGTTTCCAGTTTAAAAATTATTCAAATTTAAAACCTAGTTAAGCCATAAAATTTTAATAAAATATAATTATTTTTATAAAAAAATGAAAACGTTGATACCGAAAAGTTAATATTTCTTCCATGTAATGGAAAATATAAAAACTATATTTCCTTAAAAAAAAAAAAAAAAACAATTCATTAAGTTTTATTATATTTGAATACCTAATTTATATTCCATTTTAAATTCATGATTTAATAAATATAGGTACTATATTAATATATAGTTATTCTTATTTGTAATTACCAATTATTATGTCACAGGATTTATTTATATAATACCATTTTCTATCTCATAATTTGTTATTGTAAACGCAAAGAAATAAAATTTCAATTTTAACTTTTTAGTATTAGCTATTTATAGCTGTTATAGCTAATTAGGTAAACACATAGTAAGATAGGTTGTTATAACAACTTATCTTAACTTGTATAATGAACTAAATTAGTAAACCTAACCTAACCGAAACTTTTTAAAACTAATTGCTTACACAATATTATATAATATTATATAAATAATTAATCAAATTAATGAACTTTTACTTCTACTGGGATTTAAAATTTTTAAAAAAATATCGATTTTTTTTATTATAAAAGAAACATAAAAAATAAGTTTTAAAAATAATAATTATTATAGCTACATAATATTATTGTGTTTAAAATTTATAAGATATAACCAATAAAGCGATAATCCAACTTTAAAAAATTATTTTACTTATACGTCTATTATATTGCATACATTAGATATTTTAAGGCATTATATTTTATGTTGAGATTCAATTTATTATTAGGAATTTATAACAATAATTAAAATCAATTGTAGCCATTATAAAGCCAGAAATTTAAGCAAACCAACTCACCGTATGCTTTAGACAATTGTTTCTGAACTTGTATTGACCACCCATTTGTAATTGTATCAATAATCTTTGGCTTTTGTCGAAATCTATGGAAATAATCGTAATTTAAGAATGCAATTAACACAAATATAAGTATAACAATAAACACAATTGAAATATTTTTGTTAATTTATACAAATTTATTTTGAAATTAAATTAAAAATTAAATTGTTTATAGGTACGAAATATAATTGTACTTCTTATAATAATTAAACACATGTATCTAATAGTTGATACTCACACTATAATTTCTTGAAGTTCATCTGAAGTATTATCTACGTCGATCCATTCTTCATCTAAGTCAAATTTGCTATTTCGATCAGCACTGGCACTATCCGACGCGACCCCTTTAACCATATTAAAATTATTAATGCAATTATTTAAAGAGAGAAATAAATATTATATGTTATTATTATAATCGTTAAACTGATGTAACTATACATATGTAAAATTAGGGTACCAAAGAATGGTGTACCAAAGAGAGATTTTTACTTCGGGGTAATTTTTGAATGGGTGGGTGGTTTCAGTGATTTAATATAATTATAGAATTATTTAAACAATATATTGTAATGATTAAAAATCGAACATAATTAACAAACTAATAATTAATACTATGATTAGATAAATATTAATATTATGATTTATGACTAATTAAATTAACACACAACACAATACAATTCTTAATAATTGTACTAAAAATATAATATACTATGGAAAATTATATCGACTTTCAAATATTGTAAGGGTATAAGAGTTAGAGTATTTTATAATATTTTTATATTTTAATATTTAAAGTAGATATTAAACATTTTTGTATAAATAAAATGCGGGCGTGCAGTCAAATTATGTAGTTTAACTCAGATCTGAATAGTGTTCTGCACACCACTGAAACTGATAATAAACGTTATAAATAAATTAGATTAGAAATTGCGTGGGCTTGGAAAACAAATTAAATAGTACAACATTTTATAATATTAAGTATTATTTTATTAATATTTCAAGCGAAACAATTTAAGATAAATTTAATTTGTTTGCGATTTTTATTTGTATTATGTTGCGGATAAGTAACGACTGGTGTGTGTTCACGACTTACCCGATGAAGTGGATTCCGACGGAGGATTTATCCCGTAAATGCTGTTGTCGATTTCCATCGAACTGTCAGATAGTTCTTTTTTCACCAGGTTACTGCTGCCACCGTCGTCGTCAACCGGAACTAATATTGGCGACGATGACGACACGTCGACGGTAACGGGAACCACTTGTAGTAACTGCGGTAACGGCGGCGGCGGCGACGGCGGCGCTTGGACAGTCTCGTAGCTGTCATCCTCGTCAGCCGCCGGTCGTTTCCGGCTCTCGCGCGTGGCCACGGCTGCCGTAATAACGTCATCATAGATATTTTGTTCACCACCTTCGATCGTGGTGTAATGATGATCGTTGGTTCCATCGTAGTACGAGCTTTCCGACACCACGTCCGGAAGGGGCGACGGGTCGGGGGCTCCCGGCGTCTGGGCGGCCGACACTTGTATGTCGCACAACTCTTCGTAAATGGCCTGCGGCCGTTCACCAATATAATTGTAATCATCGTCGTCACAGGCCATTTGTTTCTTGTACCCGTGCAAAAAACTGCTCACGTCGGTTACGGCATCCACCCGTGACGGTTGCAGTTCCGCCGTCGCAACTTCGGCTCCGCGTTGATGTTCGTCTACACCACCATCAACAACACCGATTTCATCCATTGTCTGCCTCTTCCATCTGTACAAAAACGAACTGTTTGGTTTCGGTTGGATCTTCGGCGGCGACGGTGACAACGAAGACGACAGCGGCGGCGACGGTGACAACGAAGACGACGGCGGCGGCGACGGTGACAACGAAGACGGCGGCGGCGGCGACGGTGACAACGAAGACGGCGGCGGCGGTTGCTGACGTTCCGTTTCCATTGGCTTTTGTTTCGACGACGGCGATACGATCTCCGGCGGCGGCGTAGCGTTCAACACGCTTTCCAACTGTGCATCCGGATCTCTGGCGATCGACAGCCGCTTGTGTTTGTTCATCAGGTGTCTGTCCACCGACTGCGCCGCGGTCGCCGATACCTTTTGGTGCAACAGTCTACGTTCCTCTCGTCTATGATTGTTCACATTTGGTTTCGGCCACAAAACGCTGGGCTTTTGTGGCTTTTTCTCATTCTGGAACTGTTCCATGCGCCGTTTCACGATGGACAACGTCGACGGTCGCGTTTCCACGGCCGCGGTCGTCCGCTGGTCCGAGTTGGTTCGTACCACGACCAAATGGTTGCCCCCCCACTACGCCGCCGCTGTGCGGTTTCTTTTCCACAGCCGATTCGAACTTCTCGACGGTGGCCCGAACCGCGGCGCCCTTGGCCAACGTTTTGTTCACCTTTTTTATGATGTCCCGTGTCGTAGCTCCCCTGTCCGCGTCCACCACCACTGCGTTGAACTTGGACGCTAGGTCAGCGACCACGGTGGACGGCACCGTCACCCGGACCGCCCGGTAGCCCCTGAAGCTGCCTCCGCCGACACCGCCACCATTAATCGACGCGCCTACACCGCCCCGGGACTTAAAACTCGAACGCTTTATCTTGCCGCCCCCGCTGGCCAATACGATACCGGCCGTCGTTTCGGTTATCATCATGATTATAATGTTTTCGTTGTTGGATTATGCCGCATCAACATCACACTATTCGCCTTTTGATTATGCGATCGCAGCATGACTTCTAAAAAAATATATATATATAATAATTATGTTTATCAAATTGCATATTATGTACAATAATATGTAATATACATAAATTATCATTCTTACATTACAAATATGTATCTTACACGTTCGAGATTATCTAAAAAATAATTTCAATTCCCTACTGATTATTTTGTTTTTCATCATAAATAAAACGAAAACAAATTGTTCATGATTATAATATGATTTATACGATACAACAGTTTTACACTGAAAAAAAAAATTGAAGGTTACTTAAAAAATGTTATATAAAATCCGTTCGAAATACGTTTTTCGGATAGCAAAAATACTTTAATTTATTCCTTAAGAAAAGGTTGTGTATATTTTAATAAACTACCAAACAATGTATGGTAAGTTTTGTACCGCTTTACATAATATAACTATTATTTATCTAACTATAATAGCAATTTGTATGATAGTATGTACTATCATTACTATACTTAAGAGTATAATAATAATAATTTTAGATAATAAACAAAGTTTGAGGAAATACTACTCTTCATATTGTATGAGTGTTTTGCAATTGTTGATAAGAAATCTTTGTAGATTTTTTAAATTATTGTATTCTATAGCATAAAATCTAAGTAATACAAATAAGTATAAACATAAGTAATAATATTTTATTTTAAATAAACAAATACTTTAGAAGTTTTTAAAATACGTATTCGAAAACTTTATAACTATTAAATTTACAATATCGCACAATAAGTATAAGCATATAAACTTGTTTCATTATTACTTGAAAATAGTTTAAGCTAACTATTAAGTTAGAGCCGTTAGAGTTACTCGTTATGCACAATGTATTATATTTTAATGTTGGTGTACGTATATTATTTTTATTATACATTATAATTTAATATTACTTATGTGTGAGAACTAAGTATTTATCGTATATATTATATATTCCACAAAAACGCAGTTATTCACTATCTAAAGTTGCATAACACAAAATTATAATACATTGCATTAAGGTCAACGAAAGATTTCTTCGTTTTCGAAATAGTAGTTTATGACACATTTTTTACAGTAAATGAACTGAAAAGTTTAAAAAAAAACAATAGATCAACATATTTTATTGTTGGATAGAACGTTTCGATAATCACTTTAAAACATCGATAAACCATTTTCATAGATACAATAGGCTTGATGTTTATATTATACACTAAACGAAATAATTAGAGCTACGGCTTACGATAATTATTCATAAAACCAGAAATAAATAATATAGGACGAAGCATGCGTGTATAAAAATAACATTGATAATTTATTTTACTTTTTTAATCCTTGGTGTTAATTTTAGAAAAATAAAGGAATTAATTTTATTTATAGTTTATTCGATATACATTTTTAGAGAGTACCGTTAAACAATGTTTATTTACTTGTCGCGAGGCCATCAATTTTTTAACCGGACCTTAAAAATATATGTGGTTGAAAACGTAGCACACGATTCATGTTTTTATGTCCTCGCTCAGTCGCATGATGATAAGGTGATATTATTTATATTGTTGACACACCTTAGAAAACTATACTCACTCTAGAGGACATTGTCGTCGTCGTCGACATTGTTGTTAACAGGATTGCGATAAAAGTATAGACGCCATCGTATTATATACAGCATATACATTACAAATATCAATTATCAGTTAAACATTAATTTATACGTATAAATAAATATAGGTAGTAAAATACCTATAACCTTCACCAAACATGGGCGTTAGACAGCTTAAATTGCTCATTCGATAAAATATTTATATTATAATGTACTTCATAAAAAAAAAATAATAAAATTTCGGTGGCTGAATACATATAATTATTATAATATATTATAAGTATTTAACGTTTAAAAACTTGATTAAAAGCGAATTAAGAATAAAATGACTATATTGTCAGCTAAATAACCGGAGTAGTTAAAAGTACTGTGCTAGTACTAGGGTTATGTGCGTCAAATATAATTATAAAGATATTTTGTTGTAGCAAGTGTTTTATTTATAAATAAAAAAATAATATTATATTTAAATATTACAAATGGACACTCTTGACTTTGCTAAGTATATAGTTGATCGCACGCGGTCAACAAATATTAAACTACAATACTACTTATGTAAATTCGAAAAAGCCATCGATATAACTTTAATACAATTTTATTTTTCATTTTTAAAAATAATTTATATTAATTAATAATAATAAAAAGTGAACTACTAGTAAATACTAAAAATTGTATACGGGAAAAAATGTTTTGACACTACATCAAGACAACGTAATGATTTATAAATAGTATTACCTTAAATACCTACAAGCCAAGGCTTGGAATTAACAAGTTACAAAGTTAAAAGTTCAATAATATAATTTTATAGAAAATAAAATGTTACTATATTTAATTAAACTAACAACAACAATAGTTGTATATTTTAATATTTTTTAGTTTATCAATACTTATATAGAAATAGATACTTAAATAAATATTATACAAATAATTCAAGGTATAATTATACAATGAAAATATAAATTGTTTTAAATTAAATCATATAAATATATTAATTTTTAACAATTTATATATTTAACTTTTTAAAAAAAAAAAAAAAATAATAATCAGTTAAGTTATTTTTATTTATCTTTTAAATTTAAAAACTTATATTTTTTAGAATAATTTGATTTAACGAATAAAAATAATGTGTAACTTGCACATACTCGCATAATACGTATATATTATAATGGTCCAGAGTATTTGGATAACATTTTATTAAACATCTAAATCTATCCGAGTGTTCGTGTCTGATCGGTCGTAGGAGGTGGCGATGAAATAACCTTTCGAAGGCCTCGCGTCGTGTGGCAAAGACCTCTGCGGGCCAATAATATTATTGCATATTATACTTACGACGAATTATATTCTTTTACCGCGAGTCATCGAACTCTGCAACGCGTGCCGGCATATATTCGGTAAATTATATTATACCGATACGGTCCACCCGTAGAAAAGAAAAATAATAAACCCCACTGCTTTACGATTGATTTCAAGAAAAAAAAATCAATAATTTTACCGAATAAATCGTCTTGTTTTGAGGTGTAAGACAGCAGTTTCCGTCATGCGCAACACCAAATACGTAGTATAGGTTGTTATATTATTATAATTTATAATGCAGTGACCACGTGAACATATTATAGTATTGTTTATAAGTTTGGGGCTCGGATATGCATTACAAATTATATAAATAATATATTCTATGCATTTATGTACGAAATAATGTTTCAAATATAAATGAATTGAAGAAAATGTTATTTAGTATGCAATTAAAACTGTCTAATATTTAAAAAAAAATAATCCGTATAAACATAATATAATATGTATGTATTTGTGACCAAAAATTATGAAAATTTAGACGGGTAACATAAAATGTTACCTTTTAACATAAATAATTTGTTATTACTACGAAAACATTAATTAATATAAATAGGTATTAAGTATTATTATTTCATAGTTTAATATATTAAACTTGAAGATTACAAAAATACAAATAATATGTTAGATTTTTTTTTATTATTGTTTAATATGTAATATACATAAAATGTAGAACACGAAACAAATGTATATTTATAGAGTAGATTTAATAAATTGGATTACTTGAAAAAAGTAATTTTTTACTTTTAAAAAGTAAAATATTTAATTAAAAAACATCCGATCCTTAAATTATTATCACATATCCGCATTTATGTTTTTAATTAACTATTATATGACAAATATTTCGATAGTTTTTAGTATACTTTGGTAGTGGTGGTAATTCTAGTTTTAATTCAACAGATAAAAAATAAATTGAAAATATTTCGGAGGGGTGTAATCTCTGCACGTCACTAACGTGATAATGACATTTTAAATTTTAACCAAACCTACGGGACGCTATTACGCGGTTAATACACTTTAAATAATATTGAATTACAAGAAAAAAACGTTTTATATTGTAACAATATTAATTATGTTATGATACAAGGTCTTTTTTTACTTTTCTAGGCATTTTTATATGTTTATAAAACAATTTTGATATTATTTAAAACGTTTCTACTAAATATTAATTATCAATAATAATAATAATAATATAAATTGTAAATCACAATTTTACTACTAACGATGATAAGTATATAATTAAAACTAATAAGACGTGAAATAATTGGGTTATTAATTATTTTAAATTTTTCACATAAATATAAGTAATAATTTCACATGATAAACACGAATACAGGTAATCACTGTGATATTATGATAATAATTACATGCCTACAAATTGTACATATAGTACCTAGCTACTTATAACGAATAGCTACATGGTAATAATTAGTAATATCATCGATTGTAAAATAGTCTAGAAACTATTCTATAATAAATGGTAATATAATACAGTTCCTGTGATTTTGCATTCTTTCCCGCGTGCAGTATATTATTATGTTAACGGGTAAGAAACAATATTACCTACTTGAACGAATTTTTAAATCAAATCGATAAGTATAGAGTGTTGTTGCTAAAAACGCATAACTCGACACGAGATCGTGTGTTCGGCTATAGTCGAATACATAACTGTGATCATAAATTAAAGAAAAAAGCAATAACTCTCACTACAGCACCTGCTTATATTATTATTATATAAAGTATTAGTGATTTCCATTTCATATTGTTAATCCCAACGAAAATCGTCGTTACAACCGTGAAGTTATAATTTAAATAATATATGATGTATAATATTGAAAAAAAATTATAACAAATTATTTAGTTATTTAATAAATTAGGGCTGGGATTTGAATGCTTCGAAAAATGAAAACAAGCACTATTAAAATGTCTTTATAACTAAAATAGTAAAAAAAATAAATGATGTTTAATTACTTCTGAAATAATAATTTTAAAATTACATAATTCATACCGTTTTTGTTACATTAAATTTTAATTACTAGTTTTCTAGTTAACGTTCATTTATTTCATTCAGTAATTTTCATCTTTGATTTAATAAATACAACATATTATAGATTATTTCAAATTGGATTAATTTGTAGTAATATAATATATTAATTTTAAAGAACAATTTATATATTTATATATTATTCAGTTGGTATAATATATTAGCTAATGAGAGAACTACAATGTATTTTTGAAGTAAATAGTAAAGAAAACTGGTGTTTATATTCAAATTAAATAATACACCACAATAGTCAAAACATTCAAAACTTGTTTTTGTGATATACAGTATAATTCTGGTCATCTTTGTAATATAGAATTTTTATAGTCATGAAAACTGTTGAGAATGAAACATGTCAGATAAAAAAAAAATATTTAAACAAACTAGAGATTATTATGAAATTTGTTATGATGAATTTATACACTAGATTTTTTTGTAGTTTATGACAAAAGATAAAATAAACAATGAACAAATTTCAATATTTCATACTATGAGTTTTAATTCTAATGTTTTAATTTAAAACAACAATACATACGTTAAGGCCAATTGTCATTAAATTACAATTCGTATATACGTTAATAATAATTAGCAAAGATAGTTTAAGTCCTTCAAACTACAAAATATTATTGTCAATTCTAAACAATTAAAATTATATAAGTGTATGAAATGCATACATACATACAATAACTAATTATAATAAATTTTGAATCACTCACTTAATATGATCAGTTAGTGATTGCTTACAAAATTAGAAATAGGAACTTTATAAAACACTAAAAAGTAGAGTTCTATACGCTGTTAAAATATTTTGGAATAAATAATAACTGCAGACAATATTTTATGAGTGTTTTGCATTTTACAAATTATTCGAAAAAACTATAAAAAAAAAGTTAGTAATTCTGGAAGTTTCTCCTTCGTCTCTTCGACCCTCGAAGCCTCGAAAAAATTGGATAAAAGATTATTGTATTAAGTATATTATATTTAAGATTCAGAAAAAACGATTGTGATTGAATCTTAGTCAGATATTATAGGTACTGATTATAAATTAACGATGAATATTTTGATAAATTTAATAAAAAATACTTTTACTTATAAAGTTATATATAACTACATATTTTTATTATTAATAATATATATAAGTAAGTACTGTAAAATATTTTACGATCGTGAATATAATTAAAATTAAATATTTTATGCATTGAAAAAAAAATGGTAAATTATATTTTATCAACAATACAAATTTCTAATTTAAGATTTTAAATTTAAAGATATATAATCCAACAGTTTGTTGAAGAATTGTTTTTAAATTCGTTAATCACAATGCCCGCAATTTATAATGAAATCTGAAACTATTGACGATAGTTTTATTATTATTTGTCACGTATATATCATTAATTTATAATCAATCAAATTGTTAAAAGAAATTTACAAATTACTGATGTACATTATATTCTTTTGAATAGAAACTAGGAAGATATCATAATATTATGTTATTAGTTATTTTGAAATATATCTTAACCTTGAATATTCTTTATTATATGATTATGTTCGTTTTCTATAATACATTTTGTGAAAGAATATTTCAAATATAACATCCGTGTATTAACTTATTATAAAATTAACTATGTGCATATGTATATTTACTTTAATTCCTAATTTTATTATTATAAGAGTTATAAAATAAATTGGATTTAAAATCGCATACAAGTAATTAATAAAATCTTTAACAAATGGGTACATGCAGCAATAGATTTTAAAAATACTAGTACGAGTATCTACCTGTATTATACATTTATACATTTGTCGAGAATTTATCTTGAACATATGAGTATTTTTGTTTTGTTTCTTTTTCAATAAATATTTAATTTAATTGTTTCACACATTTGCATCAATAAGATGTAAGATTTTTTAATCTGAAAACAAATTTTAATTCTACATTTTTTTTTAAAATATAATTGTTGCTGTTTATTTAAGTATATATATTATATTATATATATATATACACTATTTTCGGTTTTGTGCAATAATACTTATACTTTTCAATAAATATGCAATCGATTAAAAATTATGAATATTAATTTGTAAATTGTAATCAATGATATGTTGTTGATAGACTTTCAGCCCTTTCAGGACTAATAAACCGTTATATTTATAATAAAGGAAATATTGAGAAAAGTCGACTGTATAAGTATATTTGTATTATATATATATTTATTAATTTAACATTCATTTTTATTAATAAATAAAATATAATTAATCATAATAATAATGTTAAATATATGTACTATGTAGATATTATAATGATTTTATTCCAATATTATTTGTAACTTAGTTATAATTACAATTGAAATTAATCAGATATAAATAATAACATAATTATGAGAATTTTTTTTTTTATAATATCTAATATTATAGTATATTATAAAATCAATGTTATGTTTTTAATTCTTTATGAATAATTCCAAATAACGACCAATAATAATAATATAAACATACAATTAAGTAATAATTTGAAAAATACGAGTAATAATAATTATATATTTATAATGTTATCAAGTTACACATGATTTGGTATCTACATACATCGTATATTATTATTAATTTGTTAACGTTATGGTACGTTTGTACTTCAATTTTTCATTTGCGTGTGTATAAATATTTTGTTTTAACTAATAAATACTAGTTTTAAATTCATATTATTTTACTCATTATTTATTAGCTTTTATTAACTATTAATAATTAAGAATATTTTTCGTCAAACATATATTATGCACCTAACTAGTAAATATGTATAGTTTAAAGTTAAGCCAATTTGGCGTATAAACTATAAAATTTAAACGAAATAATTAAATCTATAATGAACTAAGTTTTATTTTTCTGACATATCTGAAATATAAGATCACTAATATTTATTAGGATATTACTGTTATATGATCGATAAATTATTATTAAATTAATTAAATTTTTTATCTTTCTTTATTTTTTTAATTTTTAACGCTTTGTCACATTTTCTATTATAATCTATCGTCAAACACCTTTCAATATACACCATACTATAATTATTGATATATTCAATGAAAATAATAAATTACGTCATAGGACCAACTCTGACCAAATAGAAAGTATAATCAGGAAGCTTTCGACAGACGAATCAAATTTGAAATATTTTAATTTGAGCAATCTATAAGCGAATTCGTTGAACAGCATGCGGTTAAAGTGTAAATATTATAATCATCTTTTATTATTGTTATTATTCAGTTTAGTTACATTTACTATTATTATATACGAATGGACAGTACCGCCAATTTGTTTGAATTAGCTTATAACATTATAACAATGCACACGACATAAGCAGAGAAAGCCTGATAATAAATACCTATCATATTATACTCAAGTCCTAAGTGTACCTAATGTTAGTAAAATGCGTTTATTTCAATAACATTAAACATATATTATCTCAACTGAACCGTTGTCATTTGAATAATAATTCGGCATATAACATACAATCGTGTAGTCATTATAAATTTACAATAAGTATTTACTATTATATAATAATTTCACTGTCTAGTGTCTATAAGGTGTAATATTATATATTTTGCGTCCGGGTCCGATTATATACGAGACGATGTATATTTACATAATAATTATATATCGTTTTATTTGACTTCGTGTACTAATAAATAACCAAATATACAAAAAATTATTGATGTACATTTTACAAGTAATGTTGCAGAAATAAAGTTATTATGGTGAAAATTGGAAACTTAACGAAAGTAATAACAGCGGATGATATCTATAAAACTTTAATATAGTTGGTACACCTACTGGCTACTACACGATAAAGGCCATAATATAATTTATAAATTAAAAATTAAAACTAATTTTTTTTCTACAATTTAATAATAAAGATTAGTATTTGTTTTAAAATATGTATATTACGTACAAAGTTAAAGTATAAAATTATAAAATTGATTTAATAAACTTCTTAATATTATGAAACATATTTATTACACTATACATAGCAATGTGTTGAATGATAAATGGAAAATATGCAAACTCCTGAAAGTCTCCTAACCTTGGTTTTTATTGTACAAATAACACTTTCCCGTCTCGAGATCTTTCTGTACGAGTGTATAAACACCGGAAAAACTACGGAAGCCTTCTTCGTATAAGGTTCAAATTTCATTACTAAACAGCATGTGTCGTTTAGAGTGGTATGCACCAGTAATTATCTATTTAGTTATCGAGTTACAGCAAGGGTTATGTACCTATCTTTTTCTTTTTTCTGTTTTTAATACTACAGTCACTCTATAATTCGTATGGTTTCTTTTTTCTTACAATTCATCAATTTTCGGTTTTGTGTGATATCCAATAGCGTTCAGTAACATTAGTTTAATCATGATAACCAACATTTATATTGTATGTTTAATTTCATTCATAACGAATTAACTGTGTGATCAATAGTAAATACCTATAGAAACGTATTAAAAATAAGTAGATAAACCAAACCATTTCTATAATCATATTTTGTATTTTAGTATTTGTAGTAATAATGTTCACTATACTTACATGTACCTAATTTGAAAAAAATTAATTTTATTAACTATAAATAAATATAAAAACAGACAATATTATTGAAGTATTACAAAATGTTACTTATTCGTATTTATAATTTTAACTTTTAAAAATAAATTTAAAATAAACTTTTCTTGTACATAAAAATATGATTGTTAGATAATTACAAACAAATTGTCCATAGATACGTATCTAATAGTTATTAATCAATTTAGTTTAGAAGAATTTATGGTGTGTTATTTTCTTATTTAATTAATGATAACGTTCTATATAATAATATATTATATTATGCACTGTTTGAATATTACAATGAAAGTATTTCATAATTATTAAACAAACCCTCACGACTCAAAGACAGATGTATTATTAATAGAAAATGTTCCTAATGATCACTCGACATGTTTTACGACATATCTAATGGTTCAACCAAGCTTATAATATTATATTGTTATGAACTATTATATACTAATATACTGTTACTATATTATTATACGCAAAACAATAATTCAAATAATTCAATATGAAATCCATTTGGAATAATATTTTATATAAATACAAATAAAATAATCATTTAAAAAAACGTGCAACATTTATGTATCATATAGGTTATGATTATGTACATAGATATTATTATAGGTCCATGCGTAGGCCACTAGCATCTATTTTATAAAATATAAGTATTATGATTTAGAAGTATATGTGAAACTTTGCAAACGCAATATTTATAATAGTCATACCTAGTTATACTATCACAAACTATTATTATTATTAATTATATTGCAAGTAAATACGTTTATTGTGTTATTTTATAAACAATTATTTACAATTTTATCATATTTAACTATATTCAATATTCATGATATACCTACGAAATACATAATATACCTTTAAATTAATGTTTTCTTAGTAGTAAGACATATTTAAACGAAGTAAAAGTAACATTGTTTAATACATAAATAAACTCTGAATGTTAATGCATGTTAATTAAACAAGAATCTATATATTATAAATTAACAAGATATTGTAATTTATTTTATTGGGTTTTAATTAACGTAATTCTGAGAAATGACTAACTAGTTTTGTCTAAAAATAATATCATTTGAATTTCTTTTATTAATATTATTATAGTAGGTACAGTAGATAGTATCATTGATTATAAATACTAGTATATATAATATACAATATAGTGTATATAATCATTAATAGTATGTACAGTAGGTAGTAGGTACTAGGTACCTAGTCACCTACTATACATTATTATAAACCTTATTCCATTATACGTGAGAATTCAATAAATATATATTTAGTTTAACTTTCCATAATAAAATATAGCAATAGTAATATACTAATATAGTAATATGTTTAGTATGTTTAGAATAAAAAAATATCATGTATTACATACCTACCTATAATAATCATTGATTATACATATATAATAATATAATCAATGCTATAATTTAATTAAACAAATTCTAAGCGTTTGTCTTATTATGAATATTTGATCAGTTGTACATCTATTGGGTCTAAACCCACTCTCATAGTCACCTAGTGTACCCTCTGCTATGGATCCTATATATGCTCTGTCTATAGTATGCAATATGCTAAGACTTTAAGTTATATCTAATAATGCAATACCTCTATAATTACTGCATTTCTATAGGTCATTTTTCTATTTATAGGACAGACTTATACGGTACCCCAATCTGCTGGAAGTATTATTTCGAATCATATATGTTTTCTATAACGCTATGTATTCTTTTTATTGTTCTCTCATTCAAATTCTTTAAAATTTCTCCCTGAATTCCATTTTCTCCGGGTATTTTATTGTTTTTCACTCTATTTAATAAAAGTAGTAATTTATTATTTTTTCTTTGTCTAGGGGTGGGCAGTCAATATCATTTGGTTCTTTTGGTGTCCATATGTATGTTTCAGTTGGGTTCTCACAGTTAAGCTAATTGATCGAAATAATGTCTTCGTTTTTTTAGAACTTTGTCTTGTCTTCATTTTTCAGGAATAATCATGTTTTTTATATCCACCCCTAATAGAATTGATCTTCTGGTATAGTTCCGAGATTTATTTGTTCTATGGTTGATCTCGGTTTTCTATAGCATGACTAAGACTATCCTGATTCTACTTCGTGGAATTTAATTTGGAGTGTGTTCCAAATTATCATAGAATTCGTCCTTCGCCTCTGATCTTTTTCTTCCGTAGATGCATGCCATTTATAAATATTATATCACTGATATCAAAGAAGTATCCTTTTATTGTTAGTACCAATATTCTTGAGTTGATACTTTTAAATTCTATTACAAAGCACACTATACTTTTATGCACTTCGAATCCCGTTCCGAATGAACGTTGATCATCGTAGAAAATAGTCGTGTTTTGAAGATCTAAAGTTCCTTTGTCGTCCCATCTTATTTCTTGTAAGACCACTACTCCTAAATTGTATCTTTCTATTTTTTTGACTAAGCATGGTGCTGCTCCAGGTTTGAAGAGTATGCAAATGTTCCAAGTTCCAAAAGATAAGCTAATTTTCCGTTTTCCAGTCTAATTATCCATAGCTCCACGATTCCGAGGAAAGTTTATTATTGAATCCTGAACAAAGTTGTTTTCTAAGACAGGATTATTAGCCCTACGCTAAACTCTCAACCTGGAGAACTAGTCCGTTCTAACCTTAATGGTCAAAGTGGGGCTATTGCAATGCATTTTACTGCATTGGGTGATGGGTGAATAAACATACAATACATCAAATTAACTTATCTTGACTTATGAATTTATAAATTAATGACCAAAATATTTTAACATGAATTGTGAATCAACTTAGGTTCTAGACTCCTACTTATACTATCTTAAAGTTGTGACTTATACAAACAAAATAACGTAATATATTTAAATACATTCGTATCACTTTTCATATTATTTTGCTGGACTATATAATAAATATTATGAGAAGTAAATAGATAATATTTTCCCAACCAAAATTTAATCTTCTTTCATAACTATGTAGCATATATAGTACTGCGATTTATAATAAAAATAATAAAATTCATTGTTGAAACTTTTTATAAACAATAATACAAATGTTAATAAGTACATATATTAATTTATTATAATGTAAATTTTCTCACGTTTTTATTTTAATAACATTTAACTAAACGTATATTTCCTCTTCCCACATTTTAATTTGTATGTGTGTGTGTGTATCTTTTTATACTAATTTACTTCCGAAATCTACACTTACAGACTGTAGTGGTTATGTACTTGTTTCTACTAAATTCCATTAATTTTACATTAAAATTATCATTATCTAACACGTGTTAATATCAAAAATTTTGTTTGCAAAGTTATATTATAGTACGTCTATATGTATTTTATGATGTAGGCTAACTAAAGTATACAATTATAATGTTAATTAACTGAGTATATTAAGATAAAACAATTTATTTATATAATGTACGTACTTACCTATATATGTTAATATGTATATACATATATTCCATATAAGACATTTTTGATAATTTGCATTTTAATTTACTTTAAAAACATATATATTATATTATCTTTTATTAATACAAATTATTTTTGGTTATGAATTAAAAATTATAATATAACAATATACTTAAATTTTTGTATCTTAATTATTATTCAGCGATGCTACAGATTATTGTTATTATTTCATTTTTAGAAAATATAATATTTTTATTTATTTATCAAATACGTATACTAGGACATTTAACTTCTTCATAACAATACATAAATAAACACAAATTCTCTGTGAGGCGTATAATAATTGTGTTTACGCAACAAAACTACATTTGTATCAATATCATAGTTCATACTATTCTTAGAATCCATATGAGGTTTTTAAATCATATTTTTATTCCATCGTTCTAGAAACTAAAACTATAATAGTTTTATTAGAACGAATCGTGTTTGCCCAACAAACCGTTATTTTTGAGATATAAACTTTTTTATATAATCAAACAGCCGATATCGTTATCAACATATTTCTTACTATATAATATATTATATTATGTAGATTATTATAAGCTACTGTCTCACACATTAAATAATATGTTTAAATTAGACGTGATATTATAATTTATAAACTAACAACAGTGTACTTACTACTACCTGAAATTTTACTAATTTAACAAAAAAATCACATTTGATTCGCCTATAGAAGTATTCGCAAATAATGACAGCTGATACAGTTTTCAACGAACACTGATCATGTAATAAATCTAAGATAATTATAAATCACTATGATATTGATATAGATAGTTATTGTTATACTTTACTCCTTATAACACACTGGCTTTGCCGCAAAAGTAATTTTCGGAGTGTAGATTCTATACACATATATTATTATAATAGTATAATTTAGTTGTGTAGAGGAAATATGCGAAATAATAGAAACATATATTGTAGGTACTGCACCACATCGTTGTCCTAGACCTTTCTCTCTTTGGGGTTTTATACATTTTTATTTCACTTAACTATATATACAGTGCAAAATAAAAACGATCAGGCGTGCCTTAGATTTCTCACGAAGTGTTTTTTTCACTCATTATTATACTTATTTTATTATCGAGATAATAGATTCGACAATATATATTTTAGATTGTAAAAGTGAAAATTAAATTGCCCTGTAGTAAAAAATTATTATAGTAACATAGTAACATGTATTGAACGGGATACAATAGACTAGGAATATGAATAGTTATTGTTGTTTTGTGAATAAATAAATAAATAACCTGAATAATAGTGAGTATAGCCAGTACAACGTTATCGCCAGGTAATTTTTTTAGTATAGAATTATCGTTAATATCGCGATATTATTGAATAATTTTTCTTAATTATTATAAATTTATAACGAAAAAATATTTTGTTACAAAAATTATTTAAATAAATTACCAACTAGATAAAATTCTCTACCGAAATCATATACTATTTGTGGTAATCGGACCATTATTACTTCTCAATAAAAATTTACAAATATTATATATTTGGCTTATGTTTAGTCCATATATGATAGGGAAGTATTTAATAGGAAATATAATATATTATTCTAACTTGATAAAATATATATTCACAGGAAAAAAAACTAAGACAAGACTAAATTATAACTTATAAGTTATAACCAAGTGATGCATACGAAACGTTATGGTTAACTTATTCCAATAAACACAGCTAAGTTAACTCGTGCCAAACGTATTGTTAAAATAAATTATGGATATAATAACTACTATAGTTTTATATTTTGTTATAGATACAACATAATATAATATTTAATTATTAAATATTTATTTTCTAATTGGTTTAGGCTTAAATAAATGGTATTACAGAGAATCCATTTAAATACTATTATAGAACCTATCTAAAAAAAAAAAAACATATTTGTCAATCGTAATTACTTTTAATTATACAATAAGAGCTTTTTCTGATCTACTCGTGAGTATACATAATATATTGTTCAGTCTGATCATCGCTAATATTAAAACAATTTTTAATGTCAGCAGGCACAATAATAATACAATAATATTAAATATAACGCAAGCTTTCTGTATTGATTGAATAAATATACGAATAAAAATACATAATTTTACTTAATTTTCTGCTAAATAATTTTAAAAATGTCGAAATTGACGCATGAATTTTAAGTATATAAAATATAAATAGTTATTAATATTCATTATAAATTGTATATATTCTAGTAACTACATAATAAACAATGTTCAATTGTTTTTCAATAATACTAATTATAAGAAGTGTGTATACGAGATAGTCTCAAAATTCATAAAGAAATTTTGTGTTAAATATATCTTAAATATTAAGTACATTTTCGAAAATAGTCCGTACATATGTATAAAATATATTATTTTAATTCATGTTTATCATAAATTAAAGACAACCTACCAAATTATTTGAAGAATGTAAATACATTTCGTTTTGAGCTCATCAAATCGTATGAAGCGTCGACAAGAGACACATTGCATTCGTTACGTTTTCGCGAATTTGTGTAGATATTTTAAAATTGGGACACATTTAAAGAACTCTAGCTGCTTACAATTTCTCGTGACAAATATTCGTGGACATTGGAATGAGGAGGGGTTGAAATAAACAAAAATGCAAACATTTGTATTCCTAATATGTTGGTTTTAGCGGTTTTGCTCGACCTTCAAATACTTTCTTCTCTCTTTTCGTATCCTCTCCTCGTATTCGATAACACCACACTCAGAATCCCGTTAGGTACAACTATTTACTATACTAAACTACTACTACTATAACTCTACTTATATAGTTTACAGACTGACAAGATATTACAGATATGTGCTGTATATTATCGTCGTCGTGACCGCATACCATTCTATATAATATTATTATAACTCACGTTTACCAGTACAATCGTCGGTGGCATCATTTCCTCTCTCTACAATTAATATAATATCATATGAGACCATGGTGAAAACAAAAATACTGTATCATAATCATTTTACTGCTATAAGTTCGATGATTTAATTAAAAAAGTATGTTGTCGATAACCTTTACGTATTAATTGTATAATCCACGAATACTAAAATATTGTTTAGTCATAATATAATCGACAAAAAATCGGAAATGGTTGGTAATCGTTATTTTAGATTACATACGATATTATGTCTACCCATGAGATGAAAATAAATAAAATGAATACCGGTACGTGAGTCACGACGACTGACGAACAAAATCTATCCCGAAGCGGTGACGTCGTTGAACTTGAATCGGGCCGGTAATGAAAACTTTTGTTTGAAGTATAATATGTATCTAAAACGAAAAATAACAACCGGTCGAGCGAGAAAAAAAAACATTTGTCTCACGTCTATAATATATATAGGTACCTGATATACCTATTATATATGAATAACGTTCGTTTTGCTCATTGAACTAGTTTTATAATTGCATTTATATTATACATTATATATTTGTATTATGTATAAGTTACATTATACTATTTTCGTACATTGTCAAGATTATGTACAAACACGATGAAGTAAATCGTTTCTGTGACTCATTCATTTAACTCATTTGTAGTAAAAGAAATGTTGCTGCAATGGACCACTGAATTTCCAATAGTTACTTTACATTAGTAAATCCGGTTATCTGCTAATAACTGCGTGATAATCGCTAAATTTGTATGAATTAAACTGTGGAATACCCCTAGGCACTATACATGCTTTTAACATTTTTTATGCGTACAATTACGTAGGGATATACATATAGGAATGATCAGAAATTTACCTAAATTATTACACAACAATAATCAAATAAAAAATAACTAAAATACCGAATTGATATGTTTAGCTAATGTTATTGTAATTAGATTTAATTTATTTGAATTTAAAAATTAAAACAATTTTTTAAAAATTTCATTAAAATAAAAATGTTTGACCTAATAACAATAATTATATACGTAATTAAATCATTCGATAATATAATTATTAAAAAAAAAATATATTATTGAATATTCTTTAAAAAAACAAAAATAGTGAACTTTGAACAATGATTAAATAGGTATTTGGAAATATACTGTAATTATTGTCATTATGAAACAGCTAAATATGATATTTACGTATTATTTATTGACTAGGTAATACCTAGCTATTTATGACTGTACCTTCAAAACTTATCGTGAAAACGGCCAAATGTTATTGTAAAATTCTCATAATAATAAATTTAGTATTCTACAGCTGTCAAATAGTATTGCGAATGCGAAACATAACGTGTGTTCAAATTTTCTCTTTCAATTCACATACATAATATTATGGTATAATATATTATAATTTATTATATTCTGAAGCAAATATTTTATCAACAGTAATAAAAATGTAAAATACGATTTTAAAAAAACGGTACAACAGGTTCGCGTGGATCAATCGATACGAGAGTATAAATTAGGTTAGGCATTAATTTAATTCGTTAGTTAGAAAATTCATGGGAAATCTGTCTTTTTTTTCATGTTATTATTAACATGCGTGTTTGGTTAGCAATTTGTAGGTTACATAAGGCCGAACGAACACGTTTACAACTGTTTTGCGACCAAAGTTGAGCAAATCAGTTGAGCTTGTAAATAGTTTGTAACCAAAACGATAATTTCCTATACAAAAATTGCGATACAACTGCGACCGCGACCGCGGAAAACGATTGCGTACAACCGATTTGAAACCGATTGCAAACTAATCTAATTTTGATCGCCTCGTGTACGGATACCCACAGCTATACGCTGCCAAACTCTAACTGGTATGCAATTTTAGTCGCAAAACAGGTGTACTGTGTGCACTCGGCCTAAGCCAATACTATTATAATGTAAATAGTGCGTAGAAAATATGCTGTATTGTGTGGATAAGAATGTTCACAGTTAGGACGTATAAAACTTTCTGAGAAAATTATAAACTAAGTGTTTTATCGGTTTTATACTCGAAACCATAGTAAAAAAAAAAAACTATTACTTTTCATTATCCCGTATAGTTTAAATACTTACGTGGGTATAACAGTATTATAATATTGCATTCGTTTCTGACAATTATTATTTTTTCAATATTTTATTTACTATTTATCGAATTGGGACACATTCCACTAATTTTAAGTACTACTCCTAAACTAGACTAACTACGTTTACAAGAGAATCTTCACTATATTTATATATATATATAAAAAGTAAATAAAATATTGAAAAAAATAATAATTGTCACAAACGAATGATATATATATATATATATATTATGCGATTAGCCGATGAACTAAATTAAGCAAATACTAATACCTATATATAAATTAACAAATTTTCTAAATTAAGAATATTATAATAATCGGATTTCAAATTATAAATATTAACTATGCAATTCCTTTGAAATATACATATTTAACGCCTAATAGGTAATTAATTACTAATAACAACTTGCAGTTCAATGGTATAAATTATACAAAGTTGAAAATTATTATGTAGAGTAATACGGTTTATACGTGTAAATTATGTGTATTGTATGTATATTATAAAATTTATATTTATTACAAATTATTTTAATATTAATTTTAAACCAAACAGCGTTTGTTTTAATTATATTATAGTTTATTTAATGAAATGCGAAAAAAAGGAATGTTTAAAATGATTAATACTAATTAATAGTGAAAATATTATGTGCTTGAAGGATTTAAGAGACTTTCCCAAGTTCCCGAAAACAATCAAACGACAAAACACAACAACTTCAGTGAAATTCAATTACCATTTAACTGAATGTTATATCATTTTAATATAATATATAAACGGTTTAATAATATAAGTATATCGAATAAAATATTTTTTTTATTTTTATCATCACGAGAAAAACATCGAGAATCAAACGCGAAACATTATTGGACATTGGTGAATGAAAGTAAACAAGTTTAGTATTCTTCTCCGTAGTGTTTCCGAATGTGAAAATGTTAGATGAACGGCAAACTACCATCAGTATAATGTGAACGGGAAATGTACATAAAATATTCCAACGTATTTTGTAATATTACATAACATTTTAATATATTGATTTTGTGTCTATATAGTTGTTAATTTCACATATAGGTAAAGAGAAGAAAATTGTATTTATATTACATATATCTATATTTAGTTTAATTGAACATTTATATATAGGTATAGAGGTATAATATAATTGTACAATTTAAGTATTTTTTGTTAATATTATTTCCCTTCTGTTATCAAAGCGTTTTTTGAAAAACATTAGATGATTATTGATTATATTAAAATAAAATAAAACCAGATACAGCAAGATAAAAAATGAAAATTTAGAGTGACCAAAAACATTTAAATCATGAAAACAGGATAATGTATATCAAAAAATATATAAGAACGAAACATCTGACGAAGAACTACCAAATATTAAAAAATGGAAATCGTTATTGCGTTATATTATAGATTAAAATAATATAGTATATTTAATCTATGGTTATATTGATTAAATACCTATATTTTTATACATTTTCAATATCGACAATCTAACTAATTTTAGTTTTACCTAGTTCTTTAAAAACAATAAAATAATAATTTTGTCTCCGTTGTTTTGTAATATTTATATTAATTGTTTTTAAAATTTGTATTTTTACGTAACTATACCGTATACGTGTATGTGTATTATAATAAATTAATAATATAAATTGTAAGAATAAAATAATAATAATAAGTACCAGTGGCGAATCCAGGGGGATCACACCCCCCCACCACCTTCGCCGTTCCATCAGAAAAATTGAATTTTACATGGATATTTTGCTGAATTTATATAATACATACTACACACATAATTATAGTTCGTCCCCCCTCCCCGTAACCTTGGGCTTGACCCGCCCCTGATAAGTACATTAATTCGCTAAATGTTGTTATAATGTTGTATAAAATCGGGGCCAATTACAGACCTTAATACCTATAATTCCCACTCAGGCTTTACAAATTATAACACCCAGTTCACCCCTTATAATAGGTTTTTTTTAATGACGAAATATTTTATTTTATTCAAATACTCGTATTTCAAAACACAATTTATTTTATAATATTATTTGTGATGACCTTATCATTTTGAAAACAGGATCTTCTGACGTTTAGTTATACACTATGTATAATATTATATAATATCATATAATGCTTATCATATACGTAATACGTAAACATATGTACGTCGTAATACCGTTCATTATAAATAAGCATTTATAATCAATGGTAATACGTTCCATGACGGATGGCAAAGTGGTTTACACAAACAAAAATGTTAGTCGACGGAACTAAAATTATTTAGGCATATGTACATGTGTTTTATCTTGATTTTGCGTAAACAAATGTTAATATTATATTGGAGCTATTTCCAAACTATACACCGCGTTACCTAAGGGTAGTAGAGTACCTCGAGGTAGCTAATTTCAGGGACACCACAACCATACGAAAAATATTTACAATTTATTCTATTTATTTGTTAATTTATTATTCATATTCTTTGTGGTAATTACAGAAGGCACCGCCGACTAAAAAGTTTGAAAACCGCTGTTTTTGTAATTATGGTATATGTTGTCTTCGTATATAATGGCAAGTGCAGTAATGCAGTAACTACCAAATTTTCAAAATAAGATTATTCTATAATATAATATTGACTATTGTTAATTTAAATATTCTACGTTTATTTTTTACCATTAGTTATACTAGTTATATACACAGTAAAAATAAAATTTTAAAATGTTACTTTTTTCTAATAAATTATATTTTATATGCATAAATATATATTGTTATAAATGTTATATTGTAATATATATTGTTTATGCATTCAAATGTTTTCTAGAATAAATTGCAATATCTAACTAAACCTATGCTAAAATGTAGTATTTTTATATTAGTCACTGTTTTATGAGGATCGTAACATATTATGTAATACATTGTAGATAACGCACAGTAAACTAGCAATATCGGTCGATCGATAATAAGTATTCTCATAATTTACAGAAATTGATAATATTTTTTATTGGTCATATTCAATTTTCTTTAATTATAACTTACAAGTTATTTAAAATAATAGATAATAGTCAATTTACTCATTTTTCAATAATTAGTAAGTGTATACAAATTTACACATTATACTTGCTGCATTTTTAAGTATAATTAATCATAAAATCATGTATAATAAATTATTACTAGTTAGTAATTACTGCATGGAAATTCAGTAAATTTAAACACAAATAATTAAATCAATTCATTAAAAAAAGCATTTTTTTTTTCTAAACTTTATATTTTTAACTACTTTTTACTATTTTAAATAATCAAAAATTATAGTTCATGTTTATTCATACACATATGACATATCAATACACCGAAAAAGACAAAATTATATTTTCCCAATTATTTTTGTAGTTATTGTTCTTGCAACTATGAGGGCAGTATGCCAATATATTGAATATGTATGTTTATATATTAGATAACAAAATATAAAATTGCTGGTTGTTATTTTTAAAGGCAATTGCCAACGAACGAAAATGTTTTTGTATGTGGGCACGACTTGCATACAATACGTGACTTAACATATCGGACAGTCTCAATAAACCACAATTAGTTTTCTGTGAGATGACCCACAGAGGACAATAGCAGATAAAAGATAACAATATAATAATAATCGAATTTTATTTATTTATTTGGGTTTTTATCGTTGTCTTTTAAGTCCATGAAAAATGATATTATTATATTCTTTATGCCTACTTTTATAGTATAGAACTTTTATAAACAGTTTCACCTTACGTCCTTACAGCATGTGTTTAATCAATGACCATACCAATTAGGGTTTAGAATTTGAAATATATTATCTACATTTTGTTCATTGTAAATTATTTATCTAAAATTTAATTAAATTTATAATCATTATGTACAATTATAAAACCAATATTGCGTTAATTGTTATTTTAAACACATTTAGAGAGGGTTGCATAATATTTGACTGTAAATAGGTATATTAACTGCTCTGTAATTTAATAATTCTTTAGTTTTAATGGCCGTATAAAATAAAAAGGTATATCACAAAGACATTTTATAATTGTATAAAATACAATACAATACATTACAATATAAAGTGAAATTTTATTAGTAACAAATATTAATTTATTTGTACAAATAAAAATAATTAATTTTAACTAGAATTTAGAGATCAATGTTAATCTAAATTATAAACAAATTTGTATTAATTATTTTATAATTTGAATGTAAATGAGAGAAATTATGTTTTAAAAACTATTATTATACTTGATATATTTATATCGTAATATGTTACTTATTATTCTTTAGAGAATATAGTTTTTACATATAAATACCATACCTATATAGAAATATTATATGCAAGGTTACATAAAATTATGTTCTTAAACTTTATAAACCTGTCAAATAAATTAATTTATTTCAAACAAAAGCATACCGCAAATTCTTATGAAGTATATATTTTTTTTACAATTACGTCTTTTAGATTTTAATTTTGTTATTCATACATATTTAATATTTTTGGATCGTTTAGTTTGTATAAAAAAAAACATCGAAATTTGTGTATACAAGTATTTGTATGTTTTATTAATATTGTGTATTTATAATTATATATATAAATGAATTCCTGATCTAAAATATTTTGTTTAGTTGGGAAATCATAATATCAATAAAACTATAAAAATTATTTAATGTATAATTTATATAATATAATGTTCAGTACAAATTGTTGGAGTTTGCATTTTTTCTAAGTGCCGTACCTCAATCATAATATGCTTACCTACATAAAAATATTACATATTACGTATATTTCAATATATAATATCATTTTTTACATAAGCTTTGCAAATTTAAATTATCGAATAGTAAGTATAAAACTTTATAAATTAATTAAATATATTTTATTTTTAAATATTATGGACTTTGAAACAATTAATTGTATATTTTTTTCAAATATTTAATAGTTTTTAATGTTTTTGTTTAATGTATTATTATATTTTTATGATAAAAACGTATAATAGTAAACTAATTGATCTTATTACTGAATATTTATATTATAATATGGAGTGTCCCAAATCTGTTTACTAAATACAATATTTTAAAAAAAATTTAATTTATGAATGCAATTTTTTTTTAAATTAGTATTTAGCAATGGGCTATAATAGGCACGTATAATTCTATTATTTTTTAGTTTAAACGTTTAGTAAAAAAAGAAGATAAAACTTTCAAGATATAAATTTTTAAGAATTTTTTTTTATATATTGGAAAAATTATATCTGACATCATTTTTCGTAATTATTTAATCTATTATATCTTGGGATAAAATTCATATTATAAATATTCAATAAATGATAGATAAATGATATAACTTTAATAGTTGTAGCTACGAGACCGATAATAATTTCTAGAGAAATATTGATAGGTAACTGATTGAATTGATTTTATTAATATTTTTACATTCCACATTATAACAGATTAAATAATTACAAAAAAATGACATCAAAAATATGATTTTCCAATACGTATGTGTGATGTGTATATGTAAAAATTCCTAAAAATCGACATCTTTATTCTTGATTACATTAGAAGGTCGTTACATATATATATATATATATATATATATATATTATGTTTTATAAAAAATATTATTTATTTATTTATTTATTAGACGTTTAAAACTAAAAACATAATAAAAGTATATTATATTATATTATAGCCCATCTCATTAATAATAATTTTAAAATACCGCATTAAAAAATTATAATTTTTCGAGTAGATATTATAATTATTAAATAGATCTAAGACACCATATTTATATATGAATATTTTAAAAATGTTGAAAAATTTTGTGGCTACATTTTTGACTTAATATGTATATATAAGTAAAAACCTCTAATAAAAAAAAAAATTATTATGAATACGTTTAATATCGTTTTATTATCGTTTCGTATTATTTAGTAATAATAATTTTTAATAATAATATTTAGTAGTAATAATGCTATGTCAGATATATGTTCTTATAGTAGTTTTATCGATTCTTTACATATAACTGCATATAACAAAATCACTGAGTAATTTCCTTTGTCGTTTAAATTAAAAACATAGCTACATGACGGTATTGATTTATGTATATTTTATACAAATTATGCAAATTCAATTATCTATAAAATGTTGATTTTAATTAATGGTTATTATTTTATTCCAATAATTGTATGATTTTAAATACACATATTTGTTATGTTATATTATTTGTTTTACTATTATTTCATAATAATTTTATTAAATATTAGGTAATTGTTTTAATTTCATAAATTTATATATATAAAAATAGTTAAAATTAAATTTGATTAGGTATATATAACTAAACGATTTTATATATACAATTTATGTTTGTTTGTATATTAAATTGTTTAAATTGTTTTAATTAAATCATTCATTTTATTTTTCAATCGACAAAAATGCACGTTAACCTATCTTAATCGTCACCATAAGGGTCGAGTGGAAAACACGCATTTTGTTTATACGATGTAGATAATATTCTGCACGCACAACATGTATGTGTTAGTTTCTCATAGTTAATGATAATTATTCTTAAGGTATATTTAGTAATAAAAACGAAAACAGAAACAGACTATAGATTTACGTGACTTACATTCGGATTAATTGTACGCATTTGGCACTTGTTGCGATGGTATAGTTGCCAAATTGAAAAATTTCGAAAAATCTAAATATATGCTTTCATGTTATTATATAACAGTATAAAAAAAAATAATAATAATAATAATAAACTAGTATTTAATTTTTACGATTTATAATTTTTTTTTTATATATATAATACATAATGTTACAGCTTGCAGATGACGCAGATAATACGATTATGTACAATTTTTAAAAGGATATTGAATGGGAAAAAATCATCCCGCTCTGTCGATGACTCACTCGTCGACTATACTCTATATACTATTACGATTTGCAACCTGACGAAATGCGGTGACTCATCTAACGGGCGAAAGCGATTTCATCCCCAGACTCGGAATAACTCCACGGAATTTATTATATAGGTACTTTCTAGTTTTCTACTCTATTACATTTATTTTTAAACTTAATTGGATACAATATTATGCGATCAATCCTTTACTGGACACTAGACTGCAATATGTGCAACTGTGTTGTAGTGTAAATTATAATTACATAATTCATTGTGTTATTATTTTAATATTGTTCTGTTCAATTATGCGACGTCAGGTTGAAACACAACAAGAATATACGATTATTTGTTTATTAATTTCAATAAACAAAAATTTACGATATGAAACGTTTACAAATACTTTTTTTATGAAATTGTTTTTTATTTTGATTTCGTCGGATCGTCTCAGCTTCATCAAAATAATTTATTGTTTCTATAGATTGATCATTGATAAGTAGTTTAAAGTGCGTACGTGTCAAAAACTATAATTAACTTTTCAACAAAAATATGTAATAAGAAACAAACATAAAAAATACGAGGAATAATAGGTAGTAAAATTCAAATGTGATATTGATAAATCGATAATAATATAATTAGGTACGTTATTTTTCATAGTTTCTTAAATAAATGTACACTATTCTACTTCGAGTGACGCTTTTTTTTTCATTTCATCACTTTTCACTAATTGACTTCATTATAGGCCATTATATTATATTTGTCCATTACACATCTTGTTTACTGTATTAACTATCAATTCAACGAATTTCAAATTCTCGATTATAGAATGTGACATATCATATATCCCATTACTCATTACTCGCGAAATTCAAGAGGTCTTTGTTTCATCATGTTCCTTACAATGCCGTAGTCAAGATAAAGATAATTTTTATTTGTTTTTCTATCTGCTAATTTAAAATTAGAGATGCCGTCAATCAAAATAAAATGTTGTTGAGAAATATAATTGAATGAATTATATTTATATAGGTAATTATACAACTTTTAAAATACGTAATTTATATTTAAAAATGTAAAACATAGTTTAAGATAGTTTCCAAACATTTTAGATAGAGATTAAAATTCTATTAGAAAATAATTAAACAAACTGTAAATCAATATATTTTGTTTTATCAGTGAAAGGAGAAAATTTCAAACTTCCAGATATTATTATATTATCATGTGGCTTCACTGTGTATTTCCATAATTTTTAAAGTATCAATTGTAACATTTAAAATACAAACACAGATTGAAATATTTTATACACTCCATCAAAATACAATCATAGATAATATAATGATATATTATCTTTCTATGAATACAATCATCAAGTGCATTGACAATAATACATTCGACGATATATTGTATCAATAAATCGATTATCGAGTACAGTAACGTCGTAATTGTTTTATGAACTTATAATCGAACACTGTTCTATTTTCGTAGTTTTAACATTATGTTAATTAATGGATGGGGACAGTGAATATTTTATAACATCTATAATATTATAGTTTTCGAAACTTCCATGTCGTATTTACCAGATGCCTTTCAAGTACACGTGACTATGTTTAAGAGGAACATAATACACGCATCTTGCTTTGTGACGGCTGATGAGTAATAACCACGTGTTTATTACTTATTTAGTTATTAGTTTATTACTATACGTTTTGAAAACATTGATCACAGGTCAATACACCCGGATTTATACGAATGGCCTTCCCGACCTTTTCTCAAATAAAAATTGGTTAAAAATTAATAAACGTATTTTATGCCGGACGATCAGAAAAACAATGAAAATAACATTGAAAATGTATTTAGTTTAAACATTTTCATCATATTATACGACTTGATATAAAGTCACATGAAAGAATCATTGAATTAGGTAGTAGATTATAAACTTTGCATTATATTATAATTCAATAATTCAATGTAATTTAAAAGTTCATAAACAGATAACGATAAAATAATTAATATAAAATAAAATGTACACATTTTAATTTGTATCCTACAAACTTGGATTTCAGTGAAATTCATCGATTTTATATTTAATTTTAATTATAGATACGTGCATTATGGGTTTAGGATAATTTCATAATAAAAAATTATGTTCTTTAATTTTTAATCGTTAAAATGACGAAATTTTAACTATGTGTAATTAATGTTATATTATCATTTACCAATAGGGAGTCAATAAGTTTTAAATATTTTATAGCTATACGTCGTTAAGATTAAATTTAAGGTTAGTCTATAGATATTTGTGTAATAATATAAAAAATAAATCACCTATACCTACGACATTCCACATACCAGAATAATTATGACCGATACACTCGCGCGGATTGAACTCCTACAACTCATAAATAAATCGTACTTAAAATACAAATGTTCGTATAAACTTTGACATTTATGGTTTCGTCGGGAGTCGGAAGATCGGGTCTCCATTTATAATCATATAGCATAATAAAGTAATCCTGTTATTATATTATAAAATAACAAGATTATTATTATTTATATAGTATTTGTTCGAAACAGAAAGACTATATTATTATAGGACAATGTAATTTGTAATAATAGCATGTAGACAACAGAATCAACCACATTGTTATTAGTGAATAAAATACGAAATCTTTACAGATTTAATGCATACCAAAAGAGTAGAATATCGTTTTTTGAGAGAGAATTCATTATCATATTAAACAGAATGTCCATATAAATTAGAAAGTGTAGGCAAATACAGTATACTTTTGTATAAGTACTACCAAATACAATAATTCGTATTCGAAAATTATAAATACACGTATATTAAAACGACAGAAAAATACATATTGTTTAATACGTATACCTATCATCTACTGTCATTATCCAACGACGGTAACTCGATTAGTTTTTATTTTTTGTTTCGTTAGATTATACCTATTTTATTTATTAGTCATCGATTGTCACGTTATAAGGAATTGTTCACTGTACTTATATTTACAATAATAAATATTAAACAAGACGAAATTTTGTTCTGGTCAGTAGTCACAATAAATCACAATTCCGCATTATTTAGTCATTTATGTTTTATACGTGTCATATTATCATAGATTAGTAATGTATGGTTCTAATTCAGTAATAAGATCATATATGACGTGAATTATCAATTGTTGACATATCTTAAGTTCTTCCTACAAAAAAAAATTATATGTAGCGATCGTGTTTTGTAAATAATAAACACCTTATGATAATAATAGGCACACCGTCATTCTACATACAAATGGTGGATAACTTTAATATACAAATGAATTGAAGTAGTAATTATTGTAATAATGTACAATTTATGTTAACGCAGAATAAATTTAAAGCAAAACCATTTATTTTTATAATGAACCTATCTAATTATTGCCTATATTGTAACGTATATTATAAAATCAATGATAAAACTAACAAAAGAAGTACGTTCTACGTCGTAAATTAATATAAATATTATATAAAAATTGGTATAAAAATTATTTGTTTATTAATTAAAAAATTAAAATTTAGATTTCACAATAAAAAACAATTTAAAAATGTATATTTTTCGAATTTGTCAAGTCGTAAAAATGTCAAGGTTATATTGTGCTTATCAAAACACAATAAGAACACGAATAAATACAACTTTTGTAATGAAACGAAGGTCAAATGTAAAAATATAAAAAAAAAATATCAAAAATATCAAAAAGGTAAAATGTTATTACCGATCGTAAAATTTAACCTAAATCATCGATTTTATTTTCGTTTCATAATAATATAATTTTGTTAAAATAAAACCATTCGAAATTGAATAATTTATCGCTTCAAAACGTTTAGAATTTAAATGAATTGGATTAAAGGCAAATTATTTTAATATTATTAATTCCTTTACTAACCATTTAACAATAATTATTACTTAAATGATGTAGGTGATGTAATATTTTATTTCATTTATTAAATTGGATATGTCATAGGTTATGTATATAAATATGATCGGTTTCAGCCGTTCAGGTATACATTATATATTATTATATTTTGATTAATGAACTTTATTAGAACGTTTTATGAATAAAGGTCATCTGAGCTTATCATGAAAAACCTACCATAATAATTATCAAAAATAGCATAAATAGCTTTCTTATTTAAATTAAAAAAATGTTTAAATACTAAAACAGTAGACAATTCCTTAAATTTAATTATAATAATTATAAAAAATTAAATATTAATTAATATTATTTTAATATAGTAATGAACTGATAACATCGTGCCGAAAATATTATAGAAACTTGTTTATAAATTGTAAATTTATATTAATAAACTAATTATGAGTCCAGAGGCGTATGTATGGGAGAGAGGGGATTGAATGGGTTTAAACCCCCCATGACCAAAAAACAAAAAAATTGCTATTAATAATATTGTTTTGCTGCCTGTTTTTGAATTATAAGATATAGAACATATTTATTTTTATTTTTTTGCAATTAATTTTTTTATTTTATCAATCAGTAAGGGGAAGTTTGGCTTCATGAAAGCTTCTAAAAAAATCTGAACCTCACTCCCTTCAAAAATTGCTAAATACGCCTCTGTATGAGTCAATATTATAATAATATAATATACAAAATATTATGGGTTGATTCGTTGACACAAATCTTCAGTGGGTTCATGTTTACTAATAAGTATACTTACTTAGTTATAAACTTTATGTCTTTGATTTTAATTATGTTTGGAGATTTGGAGTCGAAAATCAAACATATGATAATTGACGACTATACTTTTCAATATCTATTTATGCCTCTCTTTTTAATTACTGTTCGGTATATTTGTTCTACTTCTACAATTAATAAATATACAAAACTACATTATGTTGTATACCTACATCTTATTAATTAAGACCAGTGCTTCTCCTTCTTATTTTATCAACAGTATGATTACTAGTAGGTCATTGCCTTTTTTCATATTGAACTCAAAAGATAGAAATACATTTCAAAATATAAAAATTTAAATGGATAGTTAAATAAAATATAAAATTATTTTGTTATACAATAATAAACAAATAACAATAGTATTAAATCTAATAATTTTTTTTTTGATATTTTATAATTTAATTTTGAAATTATTTTAATTCCTTTGAAACTATACAAATGTATAAAGAAGTAAATTATATTGAATATTCTACTTGTACAGTAATATCTAGATTTCTCCTCGGGAAGAATTTTGCAGTGTTGAGTACCACTGTATTAGACTATAATATTATTATAATACAATCCTTAACTCTTCATCGTTTATTTACCTATAAACTATGTCTAAGACACCGTTAAATGGAGTCGACCATCCTAGTCTTACACCTCCAAGGATCTCGATCTCCTACCGCTTGTTCGTTCACACTAGTTATATCATTCTTTTCATATTCCATTTAACTAACTCTTATTATTTTCCGTTGAAATTAATACAAATTAAATATTAGTATTTTTGACAATTTTCGATACCTAGACAAAAGTATTACACACACGTGTTTTAATATTACCTTCGTAGGAATAATATTTTTTATTTGATATCAATTAGAAGACACGATTACTCGCCTATAATTCAGTGGTATTAACGTTTAAAATACTCGTGTCACAAATATCATATTATTTTCGTACGAAAAAAATTCCGGGAACATTACTGTACTAATGACATGCACACTTTACGTCTACTACACAATACCGTAGTATTTCGATTTTAACAAATAATCAGGCGGGAAAATTTACGTGCGGGAGTGGTTGATCGTTTATACGTCATAAATCATAAATTACATATATTATATATGTATGGGAGCAATATAAATTGTATACTGCTCCCATACATAAATACATTAAACTATTTTGGAATAACAATAATATTATAACCAATATCATATTATTAATAACACATATTCATGTGTACAGAATGATGAGAAATATTCTTAGAAAAAATATAATATATTTATGTTATTCCCACCATTTTTAAACAAGAATTTCTGATAACCCTGTACATAGAGGTACAGTGTAACATAATTTAAATAAATGTATTCCAGAGTGCTCCCTCACAACTGGATCCATTTTAATCTCGACATTAATAACGGTATTTTATGATAATCAAAATTCGAATGCATGTATAGGTAATATAAACTGTTTACTCCTTTTGAAATTTTACGACATTTAGAAATCTAGTTTGAAAATAAAATACCTTTATAAAAGTAATACCCATAAGTACCTACTAATCGTAAATAAATTACTTGGTTGTGAAGATATTAGTTTTTCTCTTGAATAACTGGTTACTTCTCATTAACTACATAATTTGAGGTAAAACAATCTATTCTTAGATATATATAATATAGCTAATGTATTTTAAAAAAATATGATAACCATTCTTAGCAAATTTTTATGGATATCTACCCGGTGTTTAAAAATTTCATATATTATTTCATTCTAGTAAAAAATTGACAAATTATCTTAGCTTGAACAATTAATCCACCTAATCAGAATATAATAATACATATTTTCTTGGGGGTATTGAGACGATTTGCTTATGATTTATTTCACATTCATAACTCATATACTTAAGGGTAGGTCTGGACTTATACTAGTCTAGTATTAGTTTTATAGATATTCTTATATTATTATCTTTATAAATCTTAGTCTTACCTTCCAACTATATGAGGTCGGCCACCGTAGTCCTACACCTCCATAGATTTCGATCACAAAATTTATTTAAATAATTTGTAATATCCTCACAGATATATCATCAAAATATTATTCTGACAGTATTTATAGAAAAAATTAAAACTAATATTTTTTGAAATATTAAAAAAAACTCATTTAATTAGGTTAGTATACCTGTCTGTTCAGTGAAATCTTGTAATAGAAAACACGTACAATTTGTATTACTAATAAACGTATAAATAAATATTAATTAATGAATAATTTTTTTAAATATTTTTTTTAACACAATTTCGGGAATTATCATAATAAAATGTATAATATATACAATAGGTAGTATAATACATACATTAAGTTCTAAAGTAATTTTCTAGACTTTACATTTTAAAATGAAAAATTCTTTTGACAAATTTAATTAAATAATTCTTTTGTTTAAGTAACTTTTTTTACTATAATGTAAATATGGGTGAAATACTTAACTATAAGTATTAATTGTAACTTATGTAGTTAAATTATAAATAATAATACAATCATAATAATTAATATATAATTTTTATTATATTTTTATAAATAGGTAGAAAAGTATATAAACGTATTAATATTATTTTAATAATTTATATTATGTGCATTATATACCATATTATATCAAATTATAAGATGTGAATTTGGGAGGGTAAGTTTATATATTTTTTAATAAACGCAATATTATATATAATATGAACTACCATATCCAGGTTAAGAAAATTGGTACTTTGTTTTAAATTGAAATTATAATACATAACAATAAATTCAAATTTTTAAGTTTAGCGTGCAACATAGAAGCAAAAAAATAATAATAATTATAAATATCTACAACATTTTTTTAGGTGCCTACCGATAATAAAAAACAATCGTATATATCTGTATATTTGTATTATATCGATTACAATTAGTCCCACAGAAGACCCTAAAAATATTATTTTTTTTGTGCCGCAACAGAGAACTAGTCCAACTCTGACGGATTACAAACATTGCACAAATTTACTTTTTTTATAATTAACGCGACAATCCGAATTGTAAGTTTAATACATAGGCGTAAACGCAGGGGAGATATAGGGGATGGATCCCTCCTGGTGTTTTTTATTATATTTTTCTTTCATTGTTTATTTAAAATTAATATAGTTAATATAAACTTATAGATACTTTATACTGATTTAAAAAAAATATATTATCATTCAATTATACGCAATATCACAGAATATGTTTTGTGAATATACCTATTTTATCATTTTTATACGCTAATTAAATAATAACTATAGAAAAATATAAATAATAACAATTCGTTGTTTGCACCTACCTTTGGTTCAATTTGGTCCTTCAAGTATTATCCATTAGGTTATTACTTAGGTTGCACAGACACGCACCAAAATCTTAAACACAAACTATTTAAAAAATGTATTTATTTTCAGATTTATATCTGACGCAATTGATTCGAACGCGAAATCAAAACATACAAACCAAATATTATTATAATAACGACCAACCGATCGGAACCAACGACATCGAACACGTTGCACTGTGACACTGCCGTCGCGCGGGCACATCGCACATGCAAGGCTGCAAATCTCGCGTATTCCCGGAACGGTTTCCCCCACTCCTCTATCGAACGTGGCCAGTAGTGAAATATTTGTTATGGTAACTGGTATTACGGTTAGTATGGTTAGGCTATGATCGTAGTGGGAACGGCCCGTATCACCGAGATACAAAGACGAACGCACACAATCGAAACATCGATGAGATTCAATACGAAATATAAGATTTATAAATATCATAATGGTGTTCAATACGATTTAGGAACGAAATGCTAAGTGACTTTTAAGTGTCTTTGGCCGCCGCACGTTGTTCTCCTTTTTATCTCTACGACTCGACATTATATTATCATGTATATGTTTGTAGGTATAATTCATAAAATCATATTATGTTTAATGACTTTCGACAAATAAGATATTATAACGCACCTGTACTTTGTCATTATAATATTACACTAATCACATTATATTGACACAATATTTCATAAGATAGGAATTGTCAATATTAGCATACATTATAAAATACATATGTATCCCGGTGTAGTGTACACAACTATCCGAATATATTTTGCAAGTAAAAAAAAAAAAATATGTATCAGTAAATACCTTAATATTATGTTATAATAGAATCATTTATACAATATAAGTCCGTAATATCATTATGTAAATAAGTTTCTGAATTAACAACTTTAAAGCATAAAAATGAGAAGGTCGATTTTGGACGTTCCCACTTCGCCCCTTCGGTTCTCGGAGAAATTAGTGGTTTATTATAATTAAGATTTGAATGCAATATGAATATATTTTACTGATAGGTTGTTTCAAAAGTTTATCGCGTGTGTAAACTGCCTATGAGAAAACACAAAAAAAATGTAATATACAAAATACGTTCAAAGTTGCATTAGTTATCATGAAAAATCTAAAATCAATTTCATCAAAATTACAATTACCATACATTTTACCGTTTTTCCATGATTTTTTAGTAGTTTTTCTTCTCTCAAAGAAAAACTTTTAAGAAATTTGAAAAATGAGCTAAAAAAAGTACTAATTATAGATGTAATTTATTATCGAAAGCATGCTCTATTTATGGTAATCGGACCATTAGTATTTCTACCCAAAAAGTGTCTTCACATACATAAAAAAAAAACTAATCATAATATTCAATTCTACTAAAAATATTCAAATTTTAGAAGCTTATAAAAAAAATGTCACTTACGATTTTCAAAATATTTTGAAAATTGATAAAGTATTATATGAGTAGGTTTCTATAAAATGTTCAAACCGTTAAACCTAAAATTGCAGGTAATCTTAAACATTTTTAGAAAGCATTTCAAATCTTTATTATACTTAGTCAGAAAATCAACCCATCGTTTCCAAATTTTTTTTATCTAATATAGAACACCTATGTGAATACTCGAAAAAATGTTCAAGTCCTTACGATTAAAACTTAATTAGTTATCATGAAATAAAAAAATTTAAAATAACAGAAACCGAATTTTGCAGATTTTAAGCCATTTTGTGACAGTTTTTCTTCAAGGAAAAACTTTTGAGAAATTCGAAAAACGAGTTAAATAAAGTACCAACTAGATGCAATTTGCTACCGAAAGCATACCCTATTTGTGGTAGTCGGACCATTATTTCTACCCATAAAATATTCGCTTGCTCAGAATCTAAAATGTATAACAAATTAACCTATTGTGTAAAACTATAAACAGTACCTACTTACAAAATAGAAAATTATGAGATACTTAAGTATGTCTTATTTTTATTATCTTACTTGTTAGTTTTTCTTATTACCTTAGAATTTAGATAGTTAGACTTTAAACCATAATATACAATGTATATGATCTAAGGTTATTAATTCATTTGTAATCACCACGGACCCACAGTATATAATAGTACATATAAAATAATATACCGCATTAATCACCAATCACTAATCCGTATTATAACCACTAGCCATAGATAGTAAATAATAAATAGATAGGGCAATATTGCAATTTTTTTTAAATACGATATTTTACGGGAATGGAATAATTGTACGAGAATATCATTTAACAGGAACTTTTCTATTATGAGTATTATTAAAAAGGACTACAGGTATTCATAAGAAGTATCGTACTATTTGGGACAAAATTATACATCACAGTCGTGGTATTAATCTGGTATCGTGGTTGAGTGTAGTTCTTTGAAAACAAATAAGAGCATGTTTCAGGACTTCGGGTACTCGGTATTGGCAAGTATTGAAGCGCGTATTTTACACTCGTCGCTCCGCAAATGGAAAATTAACTCCAATATGTTATGCAAAACTTCTTTACTAGATATCACTAACCGAAAAAGTAATTTGTCCCTAAAAGTTAGTTTCTGTAATAAGTTTAATGGATAAATATCTTTTCCTAATAAAACGTATTCTAGTAAATTATGTTTCATGGAAATTATCGTTCTCTCATAATATGTTTTCCAGGATTTACTATTCTTGAAACATAAATCAATCTTTAAAATTACTTTTCCGAAAAATGGAATCTGATTTAATATTTCCCTGTTATGTACACTATCCCGTTTTCTCTTCCTTAAAAAAGATTCATATTAACTAGCTATAGATCATAAACGTGACCAGTGTTGGGATCATGAATTAAGATCAAATGGATTCACAATAAGGCAGGAAAAGTAACCACTTAATTAACTTACTATACATTGGAAAACCTGCACTACTTTTTCGAACGGTGAACAGATGAATCAAAAAAATATAATAACGATAAAAATATAAGAATTACCTTATAAGAAAAATCTCGTCAGAGATGGTTAGACAAGGTGAAGACAGAAGAAGGATATTTTACATATTGACAACTCAAAACGATTGGATGACGCAATGGACCGGAATTGACGGAGAAGCTTGGTGAAAACATGGAAAAGACTTAAAAGGCTAGTATAGCATAGAAAAAATAAGAGATAGATAAATATTGCCGTAATTCGTAATTGTAAGTTTGTGACTTAGGCGTTTAATTCGAACGTTATTACGTGTATTTTAAATTTTAATTATATTATTGGATTTAACTTTTGAAACCAAGATATAGAAGGAATACGTTTAACAAAACTATATAATCATATTATATTTTTATTTAAGAAATAACTAATGTCTAATTTTGACATTTTTAAATTTAATTTTATTTGTTTTTTGCATATTTAAGTTTAGCATATAAGTGTGCTGCCTCATTCTTATTGTAATATAATATGATAATATATTAGTAACCATATTATATACTTTATGTTTTAGGCATTCAAATTTTAAACCAATATTCACTTTAAAGAATTCATTACAATAATTATCATACTATTGAATTATTGAATCTATTACTAAATAATTATTTAAACCTGACCAAACTGGCCGAAAGTCAACGAACTGTCGAATACGGACACATTGGTGACGTTAATGGCGTTGACGTTGACGTTTGTTACGGTCATACAGCAAAATGCGGGATGGCGCAAACGATCCGCAATACGAAAATCCGCGTCGCGTGCAAAGTGATCTTCAAATGGAGGGTCTTCAATGCAAGTTCTTGCCCAGGGATCTAGACGTTTTGTGCGAGATTCGACACCCAAATGTGATAAGCTGTAAACACAATGGCGAGTTTTATCGATTGCCAAGAAAGAATTAAATATTATTATATCTATAACACAAATTTCAATTCAATTAGTTCAAGGAAGACGATAACAATAATAACATTATATTTAATGTAATTAATAAAATTAAATCATATTTAAAACTATAAATGTTATTTATTAAATAAAATTTACTAATATAAAAAGCCAATGGGTACACAGCGAATATACGTTACACCATTAACTGTAATTATTTTCATTAACTTATGTATTTATAAAAACAAACTACATATATTCTTAAATAAATCAGGTAAGTTAAGTCAGGCTTGAACTTGAACTTTAAGCTTAACACATTTTTCATTATTTTTACGAAAAATGTTTACATTTTCTTACTTATTAATAATTTAAGTTAATTTTTAAGTTCAAGTCAACTAAAGAAATATATCTTAAATATGGAATATCGGTTTTGGAGTTTAATTGAAAACAACACTCAATATTTCAAAAAGCTTAAACTACTTCTTTATGAAAATGTTTTAATTTACCTTATTTTATCACATTAGATTAGATCTTTAATATAAAGAATTAAGAAAGCTGGTTAATTTTGTCTTACAGAAAAACAAACATGATTAGCATTCTATATCTTGAGTCTTATTATTTTAAGCTAACTAGTACATAATACACACACATACATAAGACGTAGCATATATGCTGGGTGTATCTAAGACCTAGGTACCACCTAATTTTATGAGTTAAGGGGCCAAAATTTGAAAATCTTCGTAATTTAATAAATTAAAAACAAAAAAAAATATTTTATGCTTTATTTCCCCTTAATTAAAAACATAATTTTAAAAATATACTCATATAATGGGGTGAAATGGTATTTATAAAATATATCTTATATAAAATAATATTGTCTATGCAGCACATTATATAAAATGTAATAAGCAACTCTAATAGTGCGCGTTTAATATATAATAACTAGAAACAATAAATAAAGATATAAAATGTTTACAAAATATTGTTATTAAAATATTATTATTTTAACTACTCGTATCACCGTGAATAACTTGAGTAATACCAGTGGCGAAGCTACCTATGAGACAAAGAGACATTGTCTACCCATTTTTTTTAAACTGATATATATATATATTTAACTATATTTTCTCAATTTGTGTTTTATAATCATATTAAAATTTAAAATATATTTTTATAAAAACGTATTATATGTTATTATAAATAGATACTTTAGTTTATAACAGCAATATAATATAATATACATGCATAAATCGGTATAAATAGGTGCTGTCGGGTCAAAAAAACACAAGTCAATAATATTGTTATTTGCTAGATAATAAAGACTACGTGACTAGTGTCTCATACTCTATGATATGCGGTGTGGTGGGTTCTTGAAAGTAAGGTACCTCGCGCAGTGAGTTAATGGAGACATGTCTCACTAATATTTCTATCAAAAATTTATGAATGTACCCGCATCCCTATAATAATATATAGTAATATTCTTATTCTTATCGAATAATAATAATATGTATTTAATTTTAATAGTCATACGCCCACGTAGTTAAAATAATACACATTTTGAACTGATCAAAACTTTTAAATACATTTTAAATTACTATTTAGTTGTTGTTTGCCGTGTTTTAAATTTAATATACAGAGTGCAGATATAATTAGTGATATTTTAACAGTAGGAATTAATAACTATTCTTTTGAACATTAACTTGAATTAAAACAAAAAAGACCTACACCGCGATTAAGTTTGGAAACGGTTGATGGAACAACTATACAAAAATTTCGAGTATTGAAATTGTACACAAAATGGTACACAAAATATACGTGGTTAGCTGGAAGTGAAAATCTTGGTAAATTGTACAAAAAATAAAAAAATAAATTTAATTTATAAAATAATGTAAACATTTTTGTATATTATATTATGGATAAAATAAGTTTACTCATGTATTTTTGTTTAATATATAATTAAATATTAAATATTAATATATAATTTCATTCTAAAAAAAATGATTTGAAATTTGTCTACCCTAATCTTGAACCCAAGCTTCGCTACTAAATAATAGTATAAAATAAAGGAGCTTAATATAATACGAGGGGTCCAAAATTATTTGAGATACCACTTGAAATTCAATTCTGGGCACGTCTATAAATACACATTAACTTTGAATTAGACACGACAATACCAGTTTAAATTTCAGAAATTAATAAAGTGTGTCATTTAAAAATTAAAGTCGATTATTAGTTACGGTGAATCAAAAGAATGTTTATATTATGAAACAATTAAAGTATAATGAAATGAAGTAGATAAATTAAGAAAATGCCAAAAAAATAAAAATAGGTACTTATACAGTTCATTAGACAAGTTTTACGACTTAATAATAATTAATCAATTTGGAAATAATTATTTTTCACTTGTTAAATTTGATTACTTTCTTTTATTTGTTTAGTAATTATAAATACAAAATATTACACCGATTAAGTAATTGAAATTAATGAAATTAAAAAAATTTACATACGAGTAATAAATATAGTATAATTAATACAATATCATATAGTAACAGAATTAAATTTGAATTATTTGTATTTCAGCTTATCATGCGGATGGCGGATGTTGAAATAATGAACGATTTCCAATGTTGAAAACGGATATGCATGATACGCCAATTTTGAATATATAAATTATAAATAGGTATTACATTTGAAACTAAATAATATATAGATATTAAAATTATTGAAATTTTATATAAAAAATATAGCTGTTTTATCAAATGGTGATATGTGGATATCGGCTGAAGCACCCTCAAAAACGTATTATATAACTTATATGTGTTGCATAGCCATTTTATTTTACGTTTTTAACTCTTAAGTTGTGTATTAATTTACGTTTTATTTAGTATGTAACGAATCATTTATAAAACAAATGTATTAAATTAAATTATAAACAAAAAATGTTTACTATTAAATATTTAACCTCCTCTTAATATTTGTCAGGATCTCCGCTTATGTAAATGGGCCTTTAAAAGTATAAAATACCATTAAATTTATTTATTTTAAATGAAAATATAAGAAATTACTTGTAGGGATATATAAAATACTACAATTAAATTAGAGGCATTCCTCTAAACATTATCATAGGCAGCATTATTCACAACAACCAACATTATAAGTTATTAGCCTAAGTTTATCAGTGCCAGTAACCATACAAACTTAATATGCATATAAATAGTCTACTCGTTACGCCTATTTTTGTTCGTAAACATAATATTATATATATTTTTAGACTACTATAATAATAAGTATATAATAAACAAAGTATTTTTTTTTTTTAACTTGACAAATTTTAATTAAATAAAGAATTTCTATTATCAGAATCAAGAAATAAAATTCAGTTAGAAAAAACTTTAATTAAAAAACAGAATTTGTATTCCAATTATTTTTAATAGATAAATGGATTAGGTATATTAATTTGTATCAATTTGATTTGTGAAAATAATGAAAATAACAATTCTTATATATTGAATTACATTTAAATTACAATTACATTTCTTATATATTTGAATTTAAATATAGGTACTTACCAAAAAATAATAAATGTGTAACATAACCTTTAAAATAAATTTATATCGAATATTTTTCGACAAATCTTCATTTATTTAATGTGTTTTTTATAAGTTAAAAATACGTGGTTTATCCCAAAAGTATCGACCTCGATTTTATGTATTATCATCGAGCTTGTAAAATCCTTCAAAGTGATTTCCTCTTGACTGGAGAACACGCTCCCCCAGATGCTTCCATACCCCAAAGCAGTTCTGGAAGTCATTTTCGCATTAGCCTTTAGTGCACTCGTCGAATCTGAGCCTACGGAGACTGGCGAAGTTGAGTTATCTTATATTTTGTCAAAAATTGTTACACAATATTTTATGAATACGCTGGCGCATTATTGCGGTGAGAATGCTAGTCGCCATTTGTCCAAAAATGCGATCGTTTTCTTCGCACCGCGTCACGCAATCTTTTCAAAACTTAAACGTAATTTATTTTGCAAAACAACTTCCCCATACTCCGTACAGTCCTGACATAGCTCCCTGCGACTTTTGACTGTTCCCAAAGTTAAAAATTTCACTCAAAGGTTTGATGACACAGTGACGATTCAATAAAATGCGACGAGTGCACTAAAGGCTATTGCAAAAATGACTTCCAGAACCATTTCGAGGTATGGAAGCATGGAGCGTATTCTCCAGTCAAATGGGGATCACTTTGAATGATTACACAAGCCCAATGATGAAAACTAGCGTGTAATTATGAACGCAGGTCGGATACTTTTGGAACAGACACGTATGTACTTATAATTTAAATTATTCAATTTACTCTAACTCAACCAATTTTTAACTTATGAAGTCGATTTCACTACTGAAAATATAAAGATGTATTGTGTATACGCGTACCCAATTTTAAATAACGTTAAAAATGTGGATCATATTCCTCCAAAGCTATTCCAATAAATTATTTTTAAAATTCTGGTCTTTCGGCTGATATATTTACTGGTACTTACAAAACGGAACACACTGTAGAATAGGTAAAAAAATGAAATAATATGGATTAATAAAATTATGTTTCAAATATATATTAAGTGGCATAAACAATTGAAAACATAGACCATTTCTAACACATAGGTACAAGTCAAATAATCGGCTAACGAATTAATTAGTAAAGTTCGGGAACATAAAATATAAAAAACCTATTAAATGTAAAATAAAACAATATTAATACTCTATTGATTTAATTATTATGTTTTGCCTACCAGATTTAATAATAAAATTTAATAGATCAAAATCATATATAAAACATAAAACAAAAGTATAATATTATGTTTCAATTATAAATAATAAAGCCTAAAGGAAATTATTATTTGTTTTCAATACATAATATTTTATATAATATTTAATATTTGTTATGATTTTTGCATTTTCCCCTAATAAAATTCATGGGTTGTGAGTACCACTTTTATATTTCAAATATTGTTTTTCATTTCATTCACAAACGACTTGTATTAGGTAAGTCGTAAATAATATGACATCTATCTATGTTAATTATTAATTATATTATTGACTCAATAATAATAGTAAACATTAATTTAAAATAAAATATAGTTTATAATATTTCATATTATGTTCTAATATTGTGTTTCAAGTACATTAGTTTTTTTAAAGCATCATTGAATGTTCGATAAAGATTTCGATATTTACAGAAAATTGAGGTTGGTAGGCGCATAGCATCTTGTCGATGGATTATCGCGTAGGTCAAGAAAAGAAGAATATTGATAAGTAGAGTACGGATTTTGAAAGCATTTGCTTTTTTTTCTATTACTTTAAAACTTTATATTATATAATGTATTCGAAGGTCATGGCTGGCTCAATCTTAAATTATCTTAGATAGAATAAATTTAATTTACAAATTAATTAATAAAATAATTGTGGATGAAAGAAAACTCAAGGGCTTGTGAATAAATTTATTATAATTACTTTTTTTTTAAAAATAATTTAATGAACTAATAAATAATTTTCTTTTTTATCTTCATTTTTAATGCTTTTTTAAAGCTGTTTTGGAAGATTTATACAGTTTTATTGCTTTTTTTAGTGCTTTTCTTTAGTTTTTTATTGCTTTAAAATCCGTACTCTATTGATAAGGGTGTAACTATGTACAAGGATAAAGGATGTAAGATGACCATGGTCGCCATTTCTTTAATAGTTACGGACAGTCAATCGTTGTACTACGTCCAGAAATGTCTATATTGCTTCAGAAACGTTATGCTTTCAGCGAAAATTACGAGTTAGGGTTACCGGACAGACAGTATGATGAACGCAGATAAAGTCCATAAGAGTGTAAGCCGTAATTTGAAAAGGACAAAATTTGGCCAGAAACAGACGATAATAATAGTATTATATAATAGTAAAATGTTGAACAATTAAGTATATCTACTGTACTGCAAGAACAGTATATAGGAAACAATCTCATGGGGTTTCATATAATTACTAGACCATCAAAATTAACTTTCATAATTTTATTGTCATTTTCTCTCATTCCTTTTAATTAAAGTATTAATTATGTTGGCGAATTTTGGAAATCGTCAACAAATTTACAATTTACATGGGTTCGAAATTATCCTCTATGTAAAGTATATTCTTTAATAGAAAATCTAATTTAAAATTATAAGCAAAAATAAATTTGTAATTTTGATTAGATAATAATATAATGGTTAATATGCTCCAACGAAATATGACTCAGCACCAATAATCGTTTACTATTAATCTAAAAAAGTAAAATACTATACGTTCTAAAGCATGTAAAATCAAAATAAAGCAAAATCATTTCATGAAAAACTTTAGAAGACAATAATGAAAATATGATTTGATTTCTTTCAATTTCGTTTTATGCATAGAAAAAATAACTGGTACTTAGTATTTATCACTGCAATAATTAACTCGTCAGCCTCGAATGCAATACTCACTATTAATTCAAGTTACCTTAAACATTTCAACAAGTTTTATTACAAAATCGTTTTATTTTTTTTATGCAATTTTATCTCGTCTATTTGGAATAAATTGTTTTTAATAAGTTTTCCATATGTATTCGTATTCCGCTATGGCTATGATTTAAATTAGGTACACTATTATTTTTTTCGCTAATTATTTAATATTCTCCGAATTTATGAAAACCCATAATAGTATTAGTAGTTAAACTCGTAAATTTAATAAAAACTCGATTTTCCTATTGTTACACATTTTATAAACCATATTTATATTTTTGACGCAACAATTTCGTTTACTGAACTCATATTATTTATTCGTTGTCTCCTAGGTATTGTGATAATATACAAAATACATTCGCTTAATAAATAGGTAGATGTTAATATAAAATATTAATATATGATTTTAAATTTTTTATACTTTTGTTACTTACTATACTTATCTAAATTGAAATTTATCTTCGTATATTGATTGCTTATTTTCTTAATAGATTTTGTTTAAGAGTTATTGTTCAAATTTTCCGAACATTTTCTCGCTGACTTAAATGCGTATTTAGCTGATATCCGTGATTATTGTCTATACATTATTTTGATAAATCGTTGAATCGTTCTAAGAGCGATGCAAAAAAATAAAATACTTGCATTTGTCTGTAGCGTTATACAAAATGGAAAAAAGCCTTGGACTGGTGTAAAAAACAAGAATGCTTGTTTATTTTTTAATGTATTTTTTATTATTACTTATAACTATTCCCAAGTCACCATGACGTATACGTATGGTTATTACAGGTAGGTATGAGAGAGTATATATATAGTAGGTACGAATAAAACACAACTCAAAACTAGTTTTCATTTCACTCTATAGTATAATTTATGTCTATATAATATATCGCCGGCCAGCAGTTCGATAAGTCTAGCGACGTTCGTTTTACATCTCTACTAATATACTACTACACACATGGCTTCGTTACAAGAGGTAATAATAATATTTGTTACAATAAATCAGCTTTAATTTAATAATAACGATTATTGTATGTTTAAAAAAATATAATATATTATATTGATTTATGAAAATATAGAAAATCTTAGATCAACAAATATTATTGAAGTTAAATAATTAATTATATAAAAGTGTTTTCTGACTAACTCATTTGGACCTATAAAATTAATATACTACTTATATTTATATTTATTATTTATTATTTTTACATTAATTACAATATATTAATATTATAATATAATTATTATATAAGTAGGTACGTTATTCCTTATTAAAATTATTTATTATTATTACATTAATCATTATAGAACACTCGTTTTTTGTGGTCATAAATAAATAAATTTAATATTTTATTCCCCTTTGTTTCTTCATAATTAAGAAATGTACTATCTTTTTTTGTTTTAACTTTTATTAATGCGTTTTATTATATTTGGTTTCAATTGTACAACAAAAATATTAAAATTTTAAATTATTTTTAATATATTTTATTTGAATATATTTAAATATAATTTATACTACATTTTATACAATAAATAAGAATAATATAGACAAAGGTAATATAATATATTATATAAACACACAGGCATAAGCATACTATTATTATATATGCTTTAATAATTAATAGGTACTTTACAAGCCGTCTTAAATTTCAATAGAATTAGAATGATAAAATTTCTCTCTTTTCTCATAATAATTATTGTATTTTATTATACCTACACATCATTTTAATCAAGAAGACGTTCTATAGCTACATATGTGTTAATATTAAGTATTATCTGATAATTAATAAGAGAAAATTAAATTTATTTTTTTTTTAAATACTTGTTAAGACAAAAATTTTAATTTGATATATTTTATCTTTCATTAATCTAACACAATGGAAAATAAAATATTATATCTTAGACAAAGCAAGTTTACATTTTTATAAATATACCTACAAATAATTTATAATTACCTAAATACATTTTATAACATATAACTATTATAATTTATAACTATTCTATTCATAATTTATGAGTATAATTTACGATAATATAAAATAGGTAGGTACCTAAACAATTTCCAAACTAGTATGAACACGGTTAAACATCCTGTTTAACTATTACAATTTATTTGAGTTTTTTGGGATTTGTGAAGTTGTAAGTAAATATCTACAAAGTTAGAAAATACTATTTTATATAGAGAGATCAGATTTATAATATTTTGTTAAAATTGAATTTGAAATTTATAATAAATGATAAAATTATTGTACCTATATAACATTAAAATCTTATGCAATTCCTACCATTTTTATAACATAAAATTCCTATAAACTTGTTTACACGTTGAGAAAAAACAAATATTATACTGTTATTAATATAAAATATGTATTACTTTTAAAACTTAAAAAAAAATTTAAAAAACACTAAATTAATATAATACAATATATGCAATCTATTAAATATTAACATGAATATTAAATAAATTTATAAACAAAACTTTAAAAAAAATACTGAATCCTTCAACTATTTTTTATAACAACATGGTCTACGTCTACCTTACCAATTGCGTGCCTCATTGAGGTCAGCAGCTTTAGGCAATAAATAAATGTAGAAGATTTGAATCTAAATACAGTGTATAAAAACATATATTCTGTGTTTGCTATACCTATTCACGTTTGATAATCATGTTTGGTTATAATTTTTATGTGACTAATCATGTTCGTGACATTAACTAGGTATACAGAAATTGTTATTATTATTAATAAATAATATTTTTATATCTCTGTGAATATACAATTAAAAAATAATTCTTTCGGATGTGTAAAAATGTACAATGTAAATATTATAATAATAAATAGTTATATCAATCGATTTTGTTTATTTAGCGTTTTGAAGCAGCAGTCGAAGAAGTGAAAACTCTTACAAAGAGACCAACCGACACCGAATTATTAGAACTTTACGCTCTTTACAAGCAAGCAACAGTGGGAGATAATAACACGAGCAAGTTCAAATTATTATTGATTAATACATAGAGCATAATATAAACAAACGCTAATCAAACTGAAAAAACAATATATGATCAACATCGTTTGAGAAAATGATTTAATATTTAAAAATATAAAATTAAATAAATTAAAAATAAATTGATAAATATTGTTTAGTTAATCGTCTCGTTAATTGTTAATTTATTTTATCATATTCTTAAAATGCTTGTATCGTATATAAACAAATATCTGAATTTAAAATTGAGTTGTATTACATTTTTTTTTCAAGTATAAACTATGAAAACATAAATGTATAGGTATATTAATTGAATTGATTTGTTCGTAAATTATACAGAAATTATGCATCCAATGGCGGATACGATTTTATATTGCTTTGGCTACGTTGTATAATTTCTTGTAATTATGCTACAATAAGTTATTTACATTATAATGTGATTTGTTAGTTAGCATTCTATGCACCAATAATAAAATGTCTAATTTGACATTTGACATTTAAGTAAAACACACAATATTAAACTTAAAGTCAGCAATTTAATTAGTAGATATTATTAAGTTTTTAATTTACTTGAATTATTTTAACCAGATTTTTGAATACTAGATACTATAATATATATCTAGTATATAATATATACTATACCCTAAGTATATAGGTAGGTATATAAAATTAAATCAATTCAGTAATACAAGTTGTCCATGATAATTAGCAGATCCTACTAACAAACCCGATCTAATATTCTAATAATATTTAATAATATACATATAGTATAGTATAATTATAATTTATAAAATGTATTAAAATTTTAGGTAAACCCGGTATGTTGGATTTAAAAGGAAGAAAAAAGTGGGAATTCTGGTCCGAGTTAAAAGGCACTTCAAAAGAAGAATGTCAAGAAAAATATATAGCTAAAATTGAAGAATTTATTGCAAAATACAGGGATTAATTATTAAAAAAATTAAAAAATCAAAAATTTATATTTTATTTTTATCAAATTGTATTGTTTTTATAGGATTTTAAAAGACAATAACTTCAACTAAATATTTGTATTTCTGGTTTTTCTTTAAAATTAATGAACGAATTATTACATTTTGCTTTAAAACTAAATTTATAATAACCAGCAATTGACACCAAAATGTATGATAATACCTGTAAAAGTGTTAAATCTAAATATTATATGTATCTATAATATGATGATATTTCAATATTTGTATTATGCACATCATTATCTAATATACATTTTTGTTTATAATATTACTTTAATTATTTAATATATATATATAATTTACAATAATTACAATTAATTTTATATATTTTGTGTAATTAGTTATTTATTCTAGTTGCAGCAAAGAAACAAGAAGACATAGTTTCTCGGATGAGTTAATAAATACTATTACTAAACAATAATGTTTATAATAATAATATTTTTTATTATTATTATTAAAAAACAATAATTTCAAAGACACATTTTAAACTTGACAAAATCATACATGATTAATGATCAAATAAGTTATAAACATTATTATCATTTTATACCAAACAAATAGTATCCTTGCGTTTATACCTAACAAACATTTTCTTGATTTAATAAAAACACAATGTTTGCTTTGTTTTATGAATCAATTGAAATTTGAAATATCAAAAGTATGAACAAGAAAGTAATAAATAACACATTAAAAGCAAGAAAAAGTTCTTCTGTTTTAAGTAATTTAGTTTATTCAATTACTTAAATACATGTGAAATTAATAATAATAGGTATACTTTCGTTAGTTTTTTCAGTTTGGCCTAAGCTTTATTTACTTAATAATTATTATGAAATATCAATGTGAAACGTTTAAAAACACATTTTTAAAATAATAATTTCACATTTTATTTTTATTTCATTTAGGTAAAAGGTTAAACACACAGGACATTAGGTACCTATATGGCTATATATAAAATTAATAATTCAACATAAGTTAAATATCATTTTCACACATTTATTATTATTTCATCATAAATATTGACTAATGGCGACTGCAATATGACTCGTTAAATTCTTATATTGTATACTGATTTTTCACTAGTGCCTATTTTTATCTCCAGACAACTCGAGACTTTCTAAATGCATTCATGATTTGATACAAGTAAAATGCGTGCCTATCTATAACAACTAAGAGGGGCTATCCAGAAACGAGTGTAGTGAGTGAATTTTCGACTGATTGAATTCCAATTGGTATGAACTGAAATAAGAGAAAAAACATGTATATTTTCTAGAAATCGATTATGTGCACGATAAATATTATACATACGTAATTTAAATTATTATTGTGTTTTTTATCACATCTTAATAATTTCATAAAATATAATCAAGTATTTTTTGAGAATGACAACTTAAAAACTTGTTTTTCTCTAACATTTTTTGCACAAACGTATAATTATTTATATATTATATTTATATAGTTTAATGATATTATTATAATATTATTAGGCTAATTGGGCAACACATTTAGTATTATTTTTATATTTATATAATAGTTTAATACTTGTTTCTCTAGTTAGTAAATTATTTGTCGGTTTATGGTTTGTGATTTGTGATATCCAAACTTGATTCTAAAATGCCTTTGTAAAATTATAACTAAAAAATAAAAATATTAACTAATAAATGTCAATTAAATTTGATTCAAAAACGAATTTAGATTCATTTTTATTGTACGCATTTAAGAATTATGTAAATAATTATATAACACCTACATTTGTTTTCACAATAATAATGTACTTACCGGAATAGTGTGTATATAAATTTTAATATTCGAAATCAAATGAATCACTTAAAATATAATAATTAATTGGTGTATGTATAATATCTATACCATATTTAAATTTTATGTTATATTTCAAAATATTTTTAAATTACCATAGTTTTACGAAATAATTTTATAATACTATTCTCAACTTTAATATCAGTTAGATCATTTCGTTGATCTTTTGAACTTGACCTTTTTAAATAAATAATTATGTTGACTTAAATATATTCTAGACATTAATATAAATTATAAATATGTATTTATAAATTAATTACATTTTACAATAAACTATATTATAATATACTATAATAACCAAGTATGTACAAGTTCAAAGTTGAATGGATTATAAATGCGTATATTAATTCCTATGTGAGTACCTATATATGGACACTAGGTACCTATATAGTAATAATCATTATTTGTTGTAGGCTACAAATTATAATTTGTAATAATATTATACAATCAAACTAATTATAATACATTTATAACTATTATAATATTATGTAATTACCTACATAGAATAATTGAAAATACATATATTTTTTATCTAAATATACCCGAGTTTTATGTTTCAAAACATCAAGATAAAATCAATCAGAACGTAAGACAAAATTTTAAACATAAGAATATTTTATTAGTACAATTATTAACAAAACAAAAACACTCAAGTTAAAAAAAAATAGTTTGATTATTATATGGTATCTTCTTTTGCACTTCCGTTTATAAATATCATTAGGAATAAATATTTAAATTTTAGATTCTGAGCAAAGCGAGGAATGTATTGGTTCTACAAAGATTTTTTTTTATGTATGAAAACACTTTCTCGTGTAGAAATAATGGTCCGATTATTACAAGTTTACTTACATCTACATATTGGTACTTAGCTCATTTTTCGAATTTCTCATTAGTTTTATCTTGAAATGAGAAAAATTACCAAAATAGATCGAAAAACTGCGAGATTCACTGAAACTGTGATTTAGACGAATTTTATTTTAAATATTTTATGATAAATAATGTAATTTTGAATTTAGAGACTTGAAAATTGTTTTGAATATTCTCTTAAGTAGACTATATAGATGGTAAAATTTTAGAACGAATTATCTGTGTAATATAATTTATATCTGAATTTATATATAATATAAGTTTCGCTCAGAATCATATTTTCGAATGCAATATCATTGCGTAATTATAATAAACTACTAATTTCGAACGTCCAGAATCGACATCCCGGATTTTTTCATAATGAATCACATAATATATTAATATACAATAATCATTTATATGATGATCGAAAATCAAAATTAAGAATATTTGTTTCATTTAGTAGGGTCATAATTGCATAAAATAAAAATGGCAGAGATTACATAAATATGCATAAATGCAATAATAATAATTTAGATAGGAACATAATATTACATAATATTTCGTTTTTAAATTTTATTTCAGTTATTTTCGTATCAAAATATTCTGATCACTCTATATATACTATAATTAAACTATATTGTATATATTTTTTCTCTCATTTATATTTTAAATTATAGGTATAATTTTATATAAATATGATTATATTTTGATAATTATCATACCATTGACTATATATACATCCTATAGTATATTATATATAGGAGGTGTAAATAGTATAATCATTGGTTGTTCATTTATACTATAGGTAAACTTAAATATCTATGAAAAAATACATCATATAGTAAATAATATAAGGTTATACTTAATAATACTGCAATGGATGCAATTAAATAGTCACATTTTAATTAATATTATAAAGTATAGAAGAAAAATCATAAAGATGTTACTGTCTTTATAAAAGAAGTAAAAGTTCATATTTTATTAAAAATGAAACCTTAAACAGAATGCGGAATGGACAATTACCCAATGTCTATAAATGAAGAAATTCTGAATTATAAAACCACATGCCAAAGTAAAATATTGTAATGCACAGATTTAAGCTCAGTAGTCGTAACCTATATGTATCCATAATTATTGTAATATTTCAATTCCGATCGATTAAGAAAAATGTAGATCATAATATTTACAGGTACCTAGTTAACGTATTTTCAATCATTTAACCACAACCAAAATGTAAAATATAATTAGGTACATTTTACACCTATTATATATTGGCTATATTATATACAAATACAATATTTGAATATTAAGATTAACTGTAAATAATTTTTATGTCATAGACACTGCGGCACGTGCCCAATCCAATCGTTATTTATTTCGGCATTTCAGGCGAATAAATAATATTATGTTTCTAGCATTACATTATGTTATAGGTATATGGACCCATAACTAAAATTCGAAAATTACCAATATTATCATAGTTAACCTAATTATTATTATTATTATTATTATTCGTTTAATATAATATCATATCGATAACAATATTTTCTTCATTAGGTAATATTCTCAAAATACTTATTTCAAATTCATATTATTTAATATTATCAATGCAGAAACCTCACAAACGAATTGTTATTAATATGTTTTCGTCAGAGTGTTTGACCTTTAAAATGTTAATATTACGGTCGAATGTCAGATAGATCCTACAGGTCCCACTCCACCACGATAGACGTCGATCGTTATTATCACGCACACGTCATTGTTCTGTGTAGTGTGTACACGATACGAGCGCACAGCAACCATTATCACTCGTTATAACGTCAGAGATAGTCCAACTTTCGAACATCTTCTCTAGGCACTCGGCCGATTAGCTTTCACTGCTCTCAGTAATTTGTTGACGTTCACTTCCTCTACAATAACAAAAATACAATTCCTCGTTCGTACAAAAAAAAAAAAAACAAACCATGGTAAGTACGACAAATTAAATTAAATTTTAAACCATTAACCGAGTATAAGTAGTATGATAATAGTGTCCGTTTTGTATTGTACTTAGGTGTCCTAGGTATATTACTATTATTATTATTAATGTTGTTGTTTTGTAATTTATTAAGGCATATTTATAAATAATAATATATAAGTATTTGTTTTTGTTTTGATGGCAGTCAATTATTTTTATCGACGACACGGTTAAACTATTATGTATAATATATTATTGTAACCATACACATACTAAGTATTTTGCTTTTGCAGTCTTTTGAAGAAGCTGTTGACAAAGTGAAGAACTTGAATACAACTCCTAGTGACGACAATTTGTTGGAGCTCTATGCGTTCTACAAACAAGCGACAGTTGGCGATGTTAATACAGGTAAAAAGACATGAAGTGTGTTGCTTTTGAGATAATATGTGTTATAATAATTTATGTTTTCCTTAGCTAAACCTGGGTTATTTGATTTCAAAGGAAAGGCTAAATGGGAAGCATGGAACGGTAAGAAAGGTTTAAGTGGTGACGACGCCAAGACCAAATATATTGAAATTGTCGATAAGCTCGTTGAAGAAATCGGTCTCAAAGCTTAAATTTATTGGCTGATCTCTATGATCTTGCACTATACAAAGTTTACTACTTAAGTTTATTTAATACACTACATCATTGCTATGAAAACTATAATATATATTTATATTAAGCATATTAAGATGAGTTGGATGATATTTTAAAATATGCTTTTGTATCGCATATAATTATTGTTTTTTTTTTCTTTTATTGACTGTAAGTAATACATCACAAACAAATAATTGTTAATTTTATTATAATGTATAAAATATTGAAATATACTTCATTTAAAATGAAAATTGCTGAACAATATTCAATTATCTATTATAATATTATTGTAACTATTGATATTGATATAATATTATTGTCTTTTGTTACACATATTAATATTATTTTTGTTTAATGAAGAGTTGTGCCTTAAATTAGAATATATATATAAATATATATAAATTTTGCAATATATAATTTTTTTCATTTTTCTTGTATTTCTATAAATAATTTATGTTATACCTTGTTTATAATAATTAAAACAATGTTAATTAATAATAATTTTCTGCCAGGAAATTAAGTGTTCAATGTTATTTATAAAATACTATTCAAAAATATACATTACTTAACCAAATCAAATAATATATTAATTAAATGTATATAAAAAATAATTTATAACATGAATAAAAATTGAAATTATGTATGACATACAATTGTTGCTATTTTGTTAAAAATTAAATAATTATTGAATTAATTTTAAATCTTTCTTATAAAAGTTATTTTTAACTTTGACTAATTAGATTAAAATGTAAAATTATATAATACTAATTAATGAACTCGCAATAATTAATAAAATATAATCAAAAATACTTTTTTTTTATAAATATATTAATTCTATATTATTTATTATAATTATTAAAATAATTTTAATTTAGTTTTCTTATTAATAAAAAAGATTATAAAAAATGTAGTTCAATGTAATAAGGTATTAATAAAACATAATAAATAATTGATAATTATTATTATTTTATCAATGTACTTATGATCAAAGATAAAATCAGTAATTATAAAAATAATTGGCTGATTTTTAAAATTTGATTTGTATTTATTAATAATTAAATTGAGTAACAACATAAAATATGTGTATAATTTTAAATGAAATATTTCTATCGAGTTGTTAAATATAAAATAATAGCAGTAATGTATTTTAAGCTCATAAAAAAAAGTCAATTATATACTTCATAAATAATAAGTACTAGTTTTTAAAATTTAATGATATTTCTATTCTAGCTTTAGATAAGGCAAATACTCAAGTGCATAAATAATATTTTATGAATATTATTCTGGAACTTTTGATTGTACATTTTTATATATTATCAATATAAATTCATGCAAGAAGCGACGGACCATATCAATATCGTATTAATTCTATTGTTATAAAATTACCTATTACTTTAATTTTAATTATTTACAATGTTTTGATTTGAAATAGAATATGCATTGATTATAAAATAGTCTATTCTGTAATCAATGGTAAAAGTAAAATATTAAATATATGTATATACTTTTAATTTTTCTAAAGTTTTGAATTAAAACATGAATTGTTATTAATGATGACCGAGAACCGCGGTGATGACCATAATGTTATATATTTCTAGAATAATACATATTGATAGTAATAATATATTATATTGTTCTATGGCTAGGCAGTAACTTTTAGATCAGTGATATAAAGCTGAGATATCAATTGCAATTAGTGGGAATTCACCGATAAAACCTCTATGAAGGTATACTAAAAGTATACATTAAATTATTAGGTAGAGTTTGTACTTTTATTTTACTTGTATTATATTATACGAAGATAAATTAAATTATGTGTAAATTAATTCTCTCTTTTATGTTTGTGATATTCTTTTAGTATTTATTACTCTCAATATAATAAAGATGCATGGGCGTAGTTTAAAGTAATTATCTAAGGGCTATAATAGTAAATATTGTAATTTGGATATGAAACCTAGGTTAATATCAAATAACAGGTTACAATTTTAAAAAGGGCTATGAAAGGTTTTGGGGGGGCTGTAGCGTACCCTGCCACTATCTAACTACACACATGTTAAGATGTCATATCTCACATTGGCAAACCCCACCAACGGTTTAAGAGCCATCTTATATCGTATAAACATATCAGCTTATTTGCATCATTGACCAAATATTTAATGTCTAGCCATACAAAATTATATATTTTGTTAAAATAGCAAAATTGGTTACCTTTTTATTTAATGTAGAAATCAGTAAGAGTTTATAAGATTTATATCATAATTTCTATTTTAAATAGTTTTCTCACAGCAATTGTGAGATAAAAATAATTTACTAGTCCGTAGATTTAAAATTGCATTAGTTATGCGAATCTAAAATCAATTTCGTCCAAATTATGATTTCCGTGAATTTTTCCGATTACCCGCCTTTTTTGGGTAGTTTTTCTTCTCCCGAGGAAATCTTTCGAGAAATTTAAAAAAATAAGCCAAATAAAGTACCAACTAGATGAAATTTTCTATCGAAAACATACACTAATCCTGGTAATCGGACCATAATTTATACCCAAAAAATAAAACAAATACATAAAAAAAAAAGTGGGAAAGGCTGATTATGGACGTTCCTCCTTTGTCCCTTCGGTTCTCGGAGAAACTAGTGGTTTATTATAATTATTAAGATTTGAATTCAATGATATTGCATTAGAAAATACGATTCTGAGCGAATCTCAATATATTGCAATATATTATACTGATAATCCATTCCAAAATTTACCACGAATGTAAATTACATATATAAATATTCAAGGAGTTATCATTTCATGATAAAAATTGTCAGTCACGATTTTCAATAAATTTTGTAAATAGATTAAATAGTATAGTATATGTGTAGACTTCTATAAAAGTTGCATATCTTTAAACCAAAAACTGCAGGTAATATTAAACATTTTTGGAAAAAATTCAAAGCTCTATATTTAGCAAAAAAATCAAAATTTTACTAAACGTAAATATTACCTATTTTAGTACTCAAAAAAATTTTCAAGTTCCTACGATCAAAACTCAATTAATGATCAAAATGTAAAAAAATAACGGAAACTGCAATTTTACCAATTTTCTGCTTCTCAAGTTAAAACGTATGGGAAATTCAAAAAATGAGCTAAATAAATTACCAACTAGATGACATTTGGTACGGAAAAGGTACCGAAAGCATACCCCATTTGTGATAATCGGATAATTATTTCTACCCGAAAAAATGTTTTCATAAATTAAAAAAAAAAAAACATATTTGTAGAAACAATACATTTCTCGCTCCGCTCAGAATCTAAAAAAACATTGTAAAACCAATACTTTCCTCGCATTTATCACTTCGCTCAGAATCTAAAATATATTTCACCATTACAATATTATCGTAATTCGACTTGTAACTTCTTTTGGCCCATTGGCTATCTGCTACAACGTACAACGGTACATAGATATTTTCATACATACAAATTATTATTATTTTGTATGTCTTTCATTTGAAATTAGGTCAATCAGTATTTTTTTTTAATAATGATTTAGTTATGTCTATCATAGAAGGAAAAATTATATATAAAAAAGTTGATTTTACCTTGTACATAATATTACGTATGGACTCAAATTATTGAGAAAACTTATATAATAGAATTAAAAACGTTTCTATTATACAATAAAATACAAAAAACTTCATTTACATTACAGTATATTTTGTAGTTTCCTTAAAACGCCTTGTCAATTGACAATTATAAACAAAATTATACTATAATAACTTTGTGTTTGCTTTTCAAATTACCGTGTAGTTCACAATTACGCCACACGAAACGAACGTGCGCTACTGTGTTTGACTTTACGAAAAAACTGCAGCATTGATACATACGATTGCAGTGTACAGTAACCTGCAATATCGTTATTCGTTTTATAAAATTACATAAATTGTTAAAATAATTACTCATAAAGTTCTTTTTATATATGAATTTATTGCTCATAAATGTTTGGATAACGGTGCAACACTATCGGTCTTGTAACGAATCATCGCTTGTTAGTCTCTCGTTTATAACGACCGTTAGATGGCACTTTTGTGCCATACCGACTACGATGTCAAAATTTCAAATGTTTGATTATTAATATCTATATTTTGATACGATTCAATTACAAATTTGACATATTATAACGTGTTTAAATTAACATCCATTTCATATATGCCCAGTACGCCGTTTTATGTAAAACGATTTTTTTTTTCGTTATAACACTACAAAATTTTGTGCTGCTTTCGTCAATATCGTGCGTTTTTCTTTAAGATACCTAAGTTGTGATTCAAAAGTATCGCTTCTCGGCCTATCGGCTAAGATCAAAGTGTAGTATCTGTTCTTATCAGCTTAACATCTGGTACACTCTTCATAGAAGAGTTCAAATGTTAAACTAATTTTTTCAAAGTTGGTGGAGATTTTGGGGCTTGCTCCTGCTCCACCGCGGGTTGACCCGGTATTGCAGTACCACCGGGAACGGCCCATATGATCATTAATAAACATTTACTTAAATAATTAATTTTTGGTTAGGTAAAATCGAAGGTAGGAAACGTTTGATATCCTACACATCAATCAATGGTTCTAATGCGAGTTATTGAAAAGTCTTATCTAATATTAATGTAATTGAACTTTACGGCAAAAAATTGACGTACTTGTGTAAAAAAGCGTCCACGATTATCTAGAATAAAATTATTAAGCAATAAAGATTACATTAAAAGAGAGTAATTTGTGATAAAGCAAAATCTCTTACATTTACTGTCAGCTAATAAAATATATGCTTATATAAGAAAATTAACTGTCATGCATTTATGTTTTGTCACTTAAATTTTGTCGCATTTTGTTGTATTTATTCTGACCTATTGAGTACAGACATAATATTGCGTTTAGAATTTTCTCCCAAAAAGATTTTTCAGTGACAGTAGGTAACAATTTATTTATGAAATTTTTAATTAATGTTTGCAGCTTTTTATGTTAACAGAATTTATTTCTGGTGCTTTCACAAAAATATTTCTGATTGTTTTATAAACATATTTATCTATATTATATCCACATGTCTAACTATATGAATTAATTATAAAATTATAAAATAGTCAATTTTGCAAAAATCAATTAATATGTCGCACTCCTGATTAGAAAGTGACACAACTGAAAAATGTGATTCTTCAATAAAGTTAATTGAAAAATTATTATAGCAGTAAAATGTTACATTATCAAAGTGACATTTGCGCCATCTGTTAGTGAAAAATAGGAATAGACTTCTGACATTTTTTGTACAATACAAATATATTTTTCGTTTAAATACCATACGTCTATTCTATAATCAATGAGTTTACTAATCAAAATTGTGTAAACCAGTTTGTATTATTCAGTTTTATTAAACTTGAAACAAATTATTTGTTTTTTCTAATTAAAGTTCTGAAATAGTCAATTTATAAGATATTGTAAATAATTTCAATACTATATATTAAATCAAGAAGTGAATTAATCCGTTTCAAAATTGTATTACGTATAAAGTCTTACTATGAGAATCCTCAAACTAATTTTAAGTCCTTACAATTCTTACAATTAAATCTGAATTAATTATCACGATGTATAAAAATTCAAAATAATGGAAACTGTAATTTTGCCGATTTTCTGCCATTTTTTGGTTGTTTTTCTTCTCTAAAATGAGCTAAATTAAGTACCAACTAGATAATTTTCTATCGAAAGCATACCGTACTTGTGGCAATCCAACCATTATTTATATACGAAAAAATGTTTTTAGATCCAAAAAAAGGAAAAAACATCTTTGTAAAATGTAAAACCATTATAATTCTTGCTTCGCTCAGAATCTAAAATAATGAGAGCTTTATACGTTTTTAATGTTGTTACTATAATTTTTGTAGGTAATACAATATTTTAATCAACCTGTATATAAAAGCGTCACTGTGCTGGTTGGGGTCGTCATCCGTATCAGCGTATCCGTACCACTTTAAAATATTAAATATAGCTTGTGACTTTATATTACTATTTATGTTATTTTTATTTTTAGCTGTAGTTCTTGATAAGATGTAACTTAAAAACTCGTGTAATATAATAATATTATTGATGGATTTTATATTTTTATATAAATAAACATACGACAGATCAGTGACTGTCCATTAATTTAATCGATTTATCATGCACAGTGCACACAGAAGCTTTTGAACGCACTACGCATTACAAACTATAGTAGTACACACGTAAATAGGTAAAATATTTAATATTTCGTAATTATTTTAATATTATGTATATTTGTGTATACATAATTACTGCAGTCGAAATCGTTTGAATCCGTATATCATATATCAAAATTATAATTATATGACAACAATATATTTATCAAATAAACTTTAACTCTTTAAAGCACCGATCACACTGGTTGTATATTGAACATTTGAAATTAGGTATACTATAAGTCTGTAACTATAGTTTAATATAATCTGTGATTTTATTTAAATTATACTTACCTACCTACATGAATACACTCGATTATCCACATATATATAAAAATATTTTTTTTTTTATAGTTTTTTAAACTACCTAATAATTATTTAATAATAATTTCAATTTATTAAAATTACAAGTTTATTTTATTTTTCCACGGAGAGCAAGTGCCCCGTCTTCCTAACTTATTGAGAAATTCGATAAATGAGCTAAATAAAGTATCAACTAGATGCAATTTGGTACGGAAAGAGTACTCTATTTATGTAATCGAACTATTATTTCTACCCAAAAAAGTGTTTTCATATCCAAAAAGAACATCTTTGTAAAAGCAATACATTCTTCGCTTCTCTCAGAATCTAAAATTAAATAATTTATTTTTTGAGGGGGGCTGGTATCACGATAAACGGTAAAAGCGTTTTTCTGAGAAACTAATAGGTACATGACATGTAAATTTATGCTAATTATGTGCTAATTTTTTGAAAAAAAATTTTGTTCTTCCAAGTATTTCGGTTAGATTATTTTCTGTAGAAATGTTTTACTAGCCCCTCTCGCGGTTTTAATTATATAACTCTAAAACTGATTTCGTGCAGAATAAATTTTAAACCACCCCCCGTGCCACCACAGCGGGGGGCTGGTGTAACAAATGTTACTTTTCCATCTTTGTAGATGGTGGCGTGTTTCAACCGTTTTTCGTGGAGTATAGTTCAAGACAACTATATCTAGTATTAGTATTAGTAATTATTAGATATTTATAATCGATAAAATATTTCAAAAACCGATCTGTGATATAATTATAAAATAATTAATTACCATTTTCAATATTATATTATTCTATGAACATCATTTAAATATATTTCAGTTGTTTTTTTTAATATTCAATCAATCGATTATTAGCCAACGAATATGCGATGATATTTATAGCCCTAAATGACTATATAAGTATTAAACTAATAACTAGTAAGTACCTACAGGTATAATATTTAATTTGTTTTTTTTAGCATAAATAACAAAATATAAAATCGACTTTCGAACCGGTATCTCTATAATCACGTATTAATATTAAAATAATCTGTCCATAATGATATTAATTAATAATGGTACACACTACACGAGTATATAGTATGAAAATTAATTCCACCTTGTGTTCAAATTGTTGCCTATCTATCAAGAAATATACTATAGTAATAAATTTCTTTGGTACATAAACTCTGCGGGTACATGTGACCTTAGTTTCAAAATTGATTTTGATTCTCGACAGAATATTAGTAAGTAACAGAAACGATTTTAAATTGCGAATGGAATTTTCTGATAAAATATCCGATTGGCGATTACACAATATATTATATTATACGTGACAGTGAGAATCTACGAAATAAACTTTAATTATTATTATCAAAATGAATTTTTCTTGTAATTGCGTCATTATTTAATTTACATTATGACAACTTCAAACCTGAAGTTGCTCGTTTGAGATTTAAACGAAATTCTTCGTGGTATTAATGGCAAGAGTAACTAATAATTGGACCACGGTCACGCCACCCGTCCAGATTGTATACCAAAGACTAAATGTCCGACGTGATCATCGCATAAGGACGTCACCAAGGATTGTGCTCTGTTAAACGTACAGTCAGAATAACAATGAATTCGGAACTATCGACACAATAAAAAATCGGACGTTTTTGGGTTATTGATTTCCGATATTAGCTTCCTAAAAAGTTCGACGGGTGATGGGTACGTGACCTTAACCCAAATTAAATAATAATTATTTGCCATTAAGTTTGTTTATATTGTGTACGATTGTACAAATTCATATCGTAACGTCTTCATGTAAAAACGTGTCCTCAATAATTGTTTCATTAATTTCAAATGTATATAATATAATATCGCAATAATGTGCAATGTGCTCATCAGGATCTTGTAGATTGTACCCTTGTTAATATTGTTCACTACTAGACTCTTAATATTTCAAAATCGATTTGATAGCAATACGCGTTGTCTTCGCTCGAGTGTTATTGTAGGTATTATCATAATATTGTAATTATACAAATTTTTGGTAAATGGTAATCTATATTAAATAATACTAACCAACGATATACTTTTAAATATGTTACTATTTAGCTTTCCGAAATTAAACAATAAATAGTAGTAATAATACGACTCTAATAAAATACTGCAGTTTTTTTAACTGTAAAAAAGTTTTTGTAATTTGTATTGTTGAAACTTTTTTATAACTAAATAAATATAATAACTAACAATTAATGACCAAGATATCGCGGCTTAAACGTAAGAAAAAATAACTTTACAGTTAATATTTACAGAACGAATATTTTAATATTAATAAATAAAAAAAAATATATTGATAGGTAAGTATTAATATAATGATAGTACAATTCAATAACAATTTGTGTTAGGTACATTAATAAATAATATTACCTACTATAATAGTTTTACTACTAGCATATTAAAAACAAAGTAAGTCAACATATTTGTTTTATTAATTATATCGAAAGAGTAGGTTCGATAAGACCTACCAGGTCTTACAATTTTTTAATGCTAACTTAAAAAAGCTGGAAAGTCAATTCTAGGCGTTTCTACTTCGGCCCTTCGGTTCTCGAAGAAATTAGTAGTGGAATGTTATTATGTTATATTATAATTGAGATTTGAATGTAATAATATTGAATTCGAAAAAACAATTCCGAGTATGAAACATGTACAATACACTAATTATATTTATTTTTATAAATTTTATTTATTTATCAAGTAATATGCAACAGAAAAATTAGTCATAATAAAATGATGAATTATAGAGATCATAAAAAATGTAGATATTTTTATTTTCTACCGTTATTAGTGATTTTTCCAAATTTGTTTGAAAATTTCAATAAATGACCTAAATAAAGTACTTACTAAAAAGTAGTAATTCTTTATCAAAAATATACTCTATTTATGGAAATCATTTTTACTGCCTAAAAAAGTATTATAATAATAAAAATAATATATGTTTAAAAACTAACGTAATTTTCAAAAAAAAAAAAAAAATTGCCAACAGATTCTCTTACGTACATATTATATTATTATTATTACTCACTAGTTTATTGTTTTGCAAACGCCAAATTTTAAAATGGTAATTTGTGTAAATAAAAAAAAAGTATAAAAAAAAATCGAAAAATAATTTAAAAGATCAGTGGCGAAGTTACAAAGACCAGTCTTTTAAAAAGACTATATACCGAGAAGTTAACAATTGCATAATCAAACTAAGTTAAACTTAGATTAACGAGATGTATATACTATTGACGATGTACCAAAATAATTCAATTATTGAAAATTCAATAATTTTTAATTTGAAACTAGTCAGAAAATCGATAACAGATACGTCACAAATTGCACTAACACCGACATCAATAGACTGCATTTTAGCTTCTTTAACCACATCTAACGATCAAAAGTCGCCAGTATCGATTTTTAATAAATGCACAGTACATATTCTAATCGTTATATTAATATTTAAATATTTAACGTCTATAAATAAATAAAATAATAATAAATATCAATGGCTATTAGCCTATTGATACTCACCAATATTCACGATATATGTTCAGCATCCAAGTACACTGCATATTTTCAACATCTCGGTTGGTATAAATATGTAATTGGTAATGAATTAAAAAAAATATTTTTGATCATAAGAATTAGGTAATACATACCTAAGAAATTCATTTACTCATGATCGAATAGAATTTATTTTTATTTATGTTTAAAATAGAAAAAATAAAATAATACTTTTTTAATAATTAATAATATCTGGAGCTTTTTTCTTATTACTATGCTTCAACTATATACGGTAGTTTACCATGCACTGCATATACTCATCGTGGATTAAAAATACTGTACACTTTGTCATACACTTATACCTTCCACTTATAATAGAATTATTGGTATTTTTTTTTTTAAAAAAAAAACATGTTTGCAATTATTGTTATTTTGAATTTCGTTCGTGAACAGCTTTTTTCTTGTTAATGTCACATAATATATTTTGAATGGATTAAGTGTAAAAATTATAAACCTTTTTTTATGTCCCTGTGATTGTAATTTTAAATGAATATGTTTAAAAAATATTTAATAGTTCATATCGTAATTAAAGATATGGAAAAACTTTATTTAAATTTGTTATTTTTTTTTTTTTTTTGAATAACAATTATTGGTTTCCCGTGTATTTATTAAAACAATTTAATAATTATAATATAGGAATACTTTTAGAATTGACTCGTCAAGATGATTTATTGCAGCTATAATAATTTACACTAAGTAATCTCCAAGAATTAAAAACTTATTTAGACGAGTATTTGACTAACCGTAAAACCAATCGTTGGAATTATGCTTATGTAGTCCGTATGACATATCGACGCCTCGACCGTGATCTTTGTGGTAAATTGCAAAACGAAGATTAATGGAGGAATTGCACATCATTTTCTGAGAAACCGAATGCGCGGATTACGTGTCACTGCGATAGTTATAATTTTATATAATCCGCTTAGTATTTTTTAAATTGTATTTTTTTCAAACGTGTATAAGACTAAGAAGACAAACGACAAAGTGCTTTGAACGGCAAAATAGATATTCGCGAAATAGATATTTTAAAACCGATGACATATTTTAACTATAAATTAGATATATTTATAATAATACGTTCGATATATTAAAGTAGGTAAATTACAATATAATAGCTTAGGTGTATATTATATTATAATATAGTTACCGACACTTCTGAGCACTTTAGCAACTAATAGTTTTTCATCATGATTTACGATTATAATATCGTGGTGTTGAAATTCACCTATGTCATATACAGGGTATTTTTTTTTTTCAATTTCATCAAGAGTCAAATTTTTAATTTTCCTCACCTTAACCGTTTCGTTCCTTATAAACTACAAAAATTCTAAATGGTTTTGATAATTTATTAATGTAGGCAGAGATTTTTCGCAGCTATAGAATAATAAACAAATTTTTTTTTTTTATTTATTTGAATTTAAATCATATAAAATAAAAAACAATAATATTTAGTCCAATGAACAAAATTATAACGATTGATTTACACATACATAAAATCGCTTCAAACAATATATTTTAACGAAATAATTTGTGGTTTTTCTGTTCGTGCCTTTTATCATGTACAGTTAAAAAATTAAAATTTCTATAAACATTCTCTGGATATCAAATTTTTATATAAGTCCCCACTCCCCAGTGATTAATCTCATTGTTAAAAAATCTACCATCTTAATAATTAAAATGTGTAGATAATTCTTATTTTTTCTCTTCTTTATTTTATATGCAATATGTTTCTATTTTTTTATTAATGATTTATTTCTACCATTTTTGATTAAGGTTATCATATTTTTCTAACATAAGCAATATAAAAATATTAAAAATAAAAAAATCTCTTGGCTTGTGATATATAACAAACAAAAACATCCTGTACAATATAACACATACCGGGTATATATACTGACGTTCGCGATTTATCCTTTAATGGTTTTAGCGGTACATTATATCAGGAATAATAAATTAAAGTGGAACTGAAAAAAAATATATAATCTCAAAAATTTTGCAAAAAGCTAGTCATAGTCGTGATATGTAATTTTAATATACATTTTCTGTTTTCAGACAATCCTAATCACGCTTTTTATTTACTATAGATTTAACGAAATTAAAAAAAATATCATCAACTTGCACATTATTGGTATTCGGGTATTGTATGGTACTATTCGAGGACTTCGTCTGTGCCAAAAAATACGATTTGTTTGTATATGTATTGTTATTCTGACAAACGTTCTTCCGTCAACTGTCATCCGAATCGTATGACCTAGACAATGCGCCAAAGGTGATAATGATAAGATAAATCAAGATGACGAGATCGGAAACAATCGTGAATATTTTATTTTGGCAATCATCTATATACCATATATATAATAATAACAATAATAATAATAACTAAATTATTAAATCACTGAATTCTGTTATTACGATTTAATTTATAAAAAAAAAATTAATAATTAAAAATTAAAGATTAAAAACGTGTTATTTAAATAATTATTAAGTCATTTTATTAGTTGTCATTTTTGTGCATTATAATTAAAAGTAGATAATATATATATATAGGTAACAAAAGTTAGTTTATTTCCATATTAATTAAATTAATTACAAAGGTAATTAAATTTATTTGTTAATTTTATTAAGTTAATCATTATTAATGTTATGTCTATATAATTTTATTAAAGTACTAATTATTTCTAGTCTAAGTAATTAAATGAGTTTGATTTTTACGGTTCACATAACATTATCAGCTATTCAAAATTTCAAACAACACAGATTTATAAAAAAAGGTTTTAACTTCATTAATTAATTATCATTCATCGATCATCTACTTTGTTTGAAATTGTATTTATATATTATAATACGTTCATATTTTTTTCGTAATTATAATATCCATCCGATTACTATAACACTGTTAAAAAATTAAGTAATATTATAGTAAAACGTTTTACTTTTGTTTCGCTTAGGTTTTCCCAATTATGTGTACTTGTCATCGTTACACTGATATTTCCAACACGTTTTTCAAACATATACTCACATACAGCATAATGGCATACATATATATTACTGTAATAAAATTGTCACCATCACTGATTTTCTATAGGTATTTTATTTCAATAAATTATATAATACGTCTGACCGGATCTCTTATCAGAAATTATATATTATTAACTTGAACGCATAAACAACGGATTTTCCTCGCCAGTGAAAGCTTTTACGAGTGAATTTGTAGGTATATCTAATTAAAAAATAATTATTTTTTTTATACATTCGCGTCTAAGTCGTAAAAATATAAAATTAGGCCCCGAACTCTTATTATTACAGTATACGAATAACCTATACATAACGAACACATTTTTATGTTTTTTTTTCTAATTGTATTTGTACCTATTATTCACAATCTTTACTTACTATTTTGTACAATTAAAAAATTATGAGTCATTCCTAGAAAGCTGTTGATAATTTTTTTTCAATCTCCTCATTTATATATAAAAAAACATACCTAGAGTGCAGGCTTAATCCTTTGCAAATATTACGCTTATCAAGTTACGTCAATGTGATACACTCGTGGACCAACTACCTATATATTATAATATGCTTGTATATATCAACTGATTCCGTAATTTTTTATAATTATATGATTCATATTTATATCGTTCGACTGTTTTGATAATAATAATATAATGTAGATATGGTGTATTCGTCATATAAATGACTAATACGCGTTATTTTACCAATGGACGAGATTCGTTTCAAACATACTTAACAAACATAATACCGATGATATCTATAAAATTTGTATTATTATTATTGGGATGTTAATATAATAATATGATCAACAGATATTAAGTAAATACTAGCTGTTGGCTGCTAACCAACCGACGGAAATTAAACGCGTAATATTATGCTTTGTCGCGTAGGTTCTGTTTAAATATCGTATTAGATGAGTTTACTAATATAATATTATGGTGCGAGATAATATAATAATACGGTGCAGGTTCATTGGCCAAGACCGTGACAATTGATTTACCCATATTGTATATGGTTATATTATATTCGTAGTATTTATTTTTAATACAAATATTCGTCCGGGCGAGTTGAAACCGACGATCTCTTAAAATATTATAATATTATTATTATTATTATTATTATTATTATTACGCCAGTATCTGGTAGGTATATTAAGACGTCGATGCAACGACCTGTGTGATGGGAAATATAACGAGACATCCAAAAGTTATTGTGAGAGAATAAACGTCGACAACAATAATGTGTCAAAACATAACGTTTCTATTAAAAATCTAACCTGAAAAAATGTGAACAAGTATACAAAATAATAATAAGGTAGGTTACCTCGACCGGCTCGGTAGGAATTTTTTACAACTAAAAATAAATAAATAAACATTTACCAACGAAAGTATTTTTGATTTAAAAAAAAATACTACTATGACCTGTATATTATGTTTATTATATTGTAATATAATGAAAACTTATTAAACTAACATTTATTTTCCGAAGTAAATTATTATTATACAAAACGTAATAAATCATCCGTATAACGTAATTTTACCCTAAATGAAACATGATTTTTTTCTAAATAAAAACGAGAAGAAAATGAAATAATAATTAATAACCTGTCAATTTGCATACCATTACTACATATCGTACAAATAAGTCGACCTTACAAAAGCAAACAAATTATACAGAATTTCAAAAGTGCATTAGTTTGAGAATTCATGAGACTAAAAAATAATTATTTTATTAAAACCATAGGCGTATTATATTATATTATTGTCGATCGGTGTTTGTTAAATTTAGATTTTGTCATTAATTATATTGACATAACTTCGAAGAGAGTGTTTTTCCAACAAAATAATGTTCCATTTTAATAACATATAGGTACTTATACAATCGTTTGGTCAAATAAATAATAATATCAAGCACAACATAGATGAGTGTCTAATTTTCATTATAATCGTTTTGATTAATACTTAATATGTCCACTCAAGTCTTAGGAATCTAAAAAACATCACGTTTAACATATACATATTATATGGAATAATAAAGTAACTTTAAAATATGTATATAAACAATGTTTGTAATTATAGTAATACCCTACTTGATATGTATTTATTTTATTGGTTTGTCAGTTAGTATTAGTGTATTACTCTATTAACATTAATGACAAAGTCAACGACATTCGTCAAAATCGGTAAAAAAGTTTTTTTGTTAAATAAATAACAGAGATCAAATCAGACATTTAGTTCGACGTTAATAAAAAAAATTTAGGCTCTGCAGCCGTCAAAACTCATTATTCATTTATTTGTCGAATATACCGTTATTTTATTATTTTTAACTTATAAATGGTATATTTTGTTTCATATATATGCAGGATTAACAATCCTGTATGAATTCATATAATGTACCACTCAATATTATATTATTGTATTCACGTTTGTTAAACTTATTTTAAGCTTCGTACCAGTATTCACGTAGATGAACCATTTAAAAATAATAATGATTCAAATTAAATAGATCAAACACGAAAATCCACTTATAGGTACGATTACAATGCACAATATGATATTATGTCATGTTATAAAATAAATATAGGTATAAAACATTATAATAATATTATTTACCAAACACGTACGATATTGAATGACTGTGAGCAGTAAATCTAAAAATACATTATAACAACTTAAATAGTAAAAATAATATTATATTTATCTGTTCAAATTTAAAAGTTTAGTTTTGCAGATATTTAGTTATCGAAAAACCAAATCAGGCAATAAACACCGTAATTTTTTTTTAAAATACACAAAATACACAATTTATGTTTAGGTCGGATTGAATGTTTTGGTTTTCGATTCCTTTCCTCGTCACGTTAAATGTCACATCAATAATATATTGCGGTAGCATAATAATTATATAGTTGCGTTTCGATTAATATTAAATAGACGCAGTGCCGTATGCATAATAAATAACATTCGACGTGTGATCATTCATGGTCACCTGGTTTTAGCGCCGAATATAATAATATTTCATTTCATAGAGCGTTTTAGTTATATAATAATAATTACGGTCACTATATAAAAAAACTACTAAAATAATAACTACAATAGTATATTATAACACATTTAAACCGAAACGATTTTCGTGTTGTGTTTGTATAGTAGGTACATGTTTCTTAAACGATTGCAAAATATCGTTATAAGTTTTTAAGCAATAATGGAATTGCCGATAATATCGATAGGTTCGACCTTAAAATATAAATTATAATATTTATATTTACAATTAAATATATTTCTTAACAAAAACCACTAGGACGGATGCGGGATTATTCATTATTATTGTTATTATAATCGTCTGCCCACGGGGAGTGAAATGTTTTTGTTGTTTTTATTGTGTACTCATAAAAGTTATGTGTGACAATAAAGCAACTTTAGATTTTTAAGTTTATATTACGTATGCTGATATTTGGTGCGAAATTTAAATGGTAACGATTAATATGTGCATAAAAAATCTAATTTATTGTCGTTGTATTTTGACTACAAAAATAAATTGTATATTACATAAGAAATAATTCGTTTTAATTTTTAATTTTTTTTATAAATAATTATTATAAATAACGACAAGGCGTCATTAGTGTAATCGAACTATCGATCAGTCCAACCGACAGTTTTATATTATGTGGATACATAATAGTATAATATAATTATAACATTAACCGAAAAACGTGTTGGAACAGGTATACCAGGTACCAGGTATACGCAATTAGTTCAGTCTCTACGAGTTCCATAGTCTCACATATGTATTATTATAGTCGTGGGGCTCTTTTCGTCGAATAATTTTATAGTATACAATATTTATAATCCGATAATCCTAACAATAATATTTTGACGTTCGGGAAAACAAATATTATTCGATTGGTGATGGCGAATAAGTTTCGCTCATGCGAGAACAATGCTTATGGATTATGTTATATATATATATAAATAATATTATAGTAATCTCACGTTCCATTCATAGATTGAATAGTTATTCCGCGAACCGATTTTAATATTATCGATATTTTTATTATATAATAATATAATTTATTGTACCTATCTCAATTGTTGGCGTCTTTGGATCGATAGTATAGCATAGGATTTCGATAATATTACATTATTAGATACACCGTGATATAGATATAAACCAATTGGCTACCGGGCCTACGATAACAATAATATAATGATGATAAATTGACGAAGAGGAACAAAATAAAATAATACACTTTGCACGTTAACTTTTATATTATGTTATGTTAGAGAAAAATAATACATTTTTGAATACAAATAATACAATAATGTTTTATTTTATGTAAATATCATATAATACTATACAATTTACATTACTCTATATTTTTATTTTATTTTGTAACTGTAAGAAAATCAATAGGTTTTTAAAATAATTAACAAAAAGTGCATAAAAAATTGAAGAAAATTAATATAATAATATAGGTATTATTATTTTTTATGACGAAAGGAAGAAAATCTATAGAGTCTTGCAGATCATATTAAAAGACGACAAGCTTCCTCATAAAATTTGTCGCGGCGTACAAACACTGAACAACAGGTCGGGTTAGATGGTATAAGGTTAGTTAACCTAGCTTCTCACATATAGATGTACTTAGATAACCTATAGTCTTTTACAGTCTAACCCTAATAGCATCAAGATAGTGTACCACTGTGCCACATAGGATTTCCGTCGAGAAGAAAATACTTCTATAAGGTATACCTAGAGTATTCTTGAGAACACTATTGAAATGTATTATATACCTAACCTTTAATATACAAGTATATATTACTAATTTTACGAATAATTATAAACTATATTTAGATAATTATAATATATATATTAGACTTATGTAGTAGGTATCATTGATTATTGTCTATACATAAAATTAATAATATATCACTTTTAAATTCCCCTTCTCTTTTGGATATTTTGTTTAGGAATTACAAATACTCAAATTTTATTTTTAATTATGTTGTTGCATTTAATTTAAAACGATTTTCTTTATTCTGGATATTACAATAAATTAATAAAATAATTACACAAAATATGTACCTTTGAACATTTTTTTGTCATCAGATTTATTGTGAGGACCCCTATATAACATCCGACCAGGATACCCAGATGAGCATCCTTGTATCGTGTATTCAAATACTGAAGGGACAATAACGAACTCCCTGAGAAGGACCCATTATCCTAACAATGATTCCAATGGATGTCCTATATAAGCGACTCCCTGTGCTACTAGGGCACGTACGTAAAGTTCGCGTAGTTAAGTCATATCAAGTCACTTACTATCAAGAATTAACCCTACACAGCATAATGTAAAATTTTGGTTACAAATTAATTTTATTTGAAAAAATGGCTATTTTTTATTCAAATATTATTTTATTAACGTACATTGTAAATAATTATCACTATAAGAAACTTTATTTCAATACTAATAAGAATAACACAAAATAAATTAAATTTATTCTGTGACTGGTAATATTATCATAACAACAATGATATCAATAATATTTTTTACATGTTATACAGAATAAATGTTATAATTTGTTTTCATGTTATTTATTATCAGTGGTGTAGTGGAGCGTATACGACTTATCGGTTTTTACTATAGTGCGTATACAATGTATGCTATACATATAAAAAAAATTGTGATACGCGGGTATACGAATATTTTCTTAAATAATCAATTTAGTTTTTTCCATAATCATTAAGCATTAATCGAACTATATTTTGTATCTTATGAAATTAAAAAAAAAAATTAAAATTTATAATTAAAACTCATAATTAAAGGTTTTAATATATTTCAAATTGTTAGAAACTTAGAATATAATTAGATACTTTAGGACTTTTTCGCGTACCTCAAAAGTTTTTTTTACGACTACAACACTGTTTATTATAATCACTATAGAAAACATTCGAAGTTAAAATTATTCTGCCTCTAAAGGATTTCCTAAACACGAATAGCCGCCTCGACTATCTAAAAAATTATATATTAATACAATTGGCCGTCTCCATATAGTTAGTAGTGCGAAATGTGTGTAAGAGAAGAAGATAATATTATAATTTGCTTAATTTGAGAAATGTTGAAAACAATTTAAATTTAAATGGTTTATACAAAAAAATTGATTAAATCAATAGATTATCTTGTTATATGTTTGTACTTTTATAGGATTAGTGTTTCTACTTTGTAGTAAAAAATATCAATCGATCCAATTATTTATTATCGCCTAGTCTAGAAATTGTATTACTTATTGTAGGTAGAAATATGTATCTAATAATATAAATATACATACGTATAATTATAATATGTAATAATAACTAAGAAGTTTATTAAATCTGACAACTCCTTCAATAAAATTCAAATGTTGAAAAACATATTCGACGATTAAATTAGTTATTATCTACTTTATTAGTATATAATGATGAGTCGGGCCTCAGTTGTCGAGCTACTGTTCTGAAAGTGTAGATCTGAGCCGCTGCGGCTAATGTTCAGTCGCGCGGTTACAGACGCGTGTAGGAAAACGATTTAATGGAAAATAAAATTGTAACATTTACTCGCCGATAATTGCTGCGACTAGCCGCATCTAGGAAACCGTACCATTGTTACCAGTCGGTTACAAACCACATAACCATTGTAGTCATAAAATAATTTAAACTACATTTTGTCTTACCCAAACTCAGCGACAAATTTTCTATTGTATTATATATGTTTTGTTTATGTAGGGTAAGATTAATATATTGTTTTATTGTTGTTGTATTTCTGAAAACTACCCTGCACGATAATAGCTCATATTATCTCAACGCGGAATATTATTTATTATTATATTATCTATAAACACTGTGAGATTCTTTCTTGTCGAACCATTTCATTGTCGTCCTCGTCGACCTTACCAGACAATTATTTATGGATACTCGCGTACTGCAAAAGTCGTAGCAGCTATTGTATTTTTCCGTTTGGAACCATTCAATTGTCATTACCGGAGCAGTGTGCGATAAACCAGACACGGGTCGTGTGCGCTAACATTACATAATAATAATGTATTAACCTCGGCAATGTATATTATACATATTTTATACATCTTTCCCAACGCATATTATACACGTTTGTATACACTCAATATTTGATATATCTGTCTCAGTGTTGTAAATTACGATATTCCAATAAAAGTAGATATTTTTCTTCATATAGAATGCGTTTGTTTGGTGTATATATAATATTACAATATAAAATCAATGGTCACTCAAGTCGTCTTATATCATACTATATAATGCATTTTTTTTTTCTAATAATTTATTCAATACGATATGCATGGTAGAAAAAAAAATGTTTTTGATCGTATATTTTTTAACAATTCTATATTGATCATTTTCCCGATTAAACGTCAGTAACACAGAGTTATATTACACCCTATCGGTTTTACGCGCAGTGATTTTATAATCATTTACTTTTTAAAGTATTCGAAAATTATGTTCTCGAGTTCGAAATATATTCAGAAATTATATTACTTTTACGGATATATAGTGGTATAATAATAATATATACTAATATATTATATTAAGAGGACGTCACACCTGCATGTGTTGTCTTTGTCTATCCGACAGAAAACATATAATACTTGCTTTGCGCGGAACAACTTTAAACAATCTATATTTATGATAGGAATACCAAATTTTAACAATTAATAGAGGGGAACAATTATCTATATATCGTAGTGTTTTTATTTTTTTCATAACATATTTAGTACACGTGAAATTTTCATGGAAATATTCGTTTTATATTATAATTTTTTAATTTGTTTATTTTAACTAATCGAGTCGTGTTATTAAAGAAATTTAAATACTACAAAACAGATATTGTTCTCTTCTATTAATTGTTAAATTTGGTTCTACCATAAATACAGATTAAATAAAGTTGTCCCGTGCAAAGAAAGTATTACTATATATGTTTCCTGTCGTATAGACAAAGACAACATATTATGCAGGTGTGACGTCCTCTTAAGTTGTTTTTGATTTTTTTTAAACATTGGTTTGACGTATAAACACAACAATATTATTATATTTTGTTACTTACACACTATAGTACACGACCTACAACCATATACCCATATATTATGTGCCTGCGGTGGTTTAATATTCGACGTCGACAGTGGCGATTTCATGAAGTCTTTGCTTCAAGAACACAACAATCATTATATTATTAGAGATCTCCAGACATAATCTCATCCGTATCTCTCACAACTAACAATTATTTTTTTTGCTGATTTTTTTCTTCTTCGGAATGAATGTTCATCGGCGTTCGATGATATGTGTGTAATTTCCGTGTTTGAGTATATTGTATTGGTATAAATGCCAAATAATAATATACAAATTTAAACGATATCACGTAACTATAAAATAATATTATATTGGTATGTGATTAATTAGGATAACAATTTAATATTATTACCACCTTGAAGTTTTTTAAAAATATATTAAAACTTGTAGGGCGTGGCCATATAGTTTAGCCAGTCGGTGAACTTCTTTTTATTACTCAGTAAAAAATAATATATCCGACTATTGAGAACACTTTGATTTTATTATTACGCGCCAACATGAGTAGTGTGTTTATACTTATGCTATGTCCATAATATACTCGTATATTATAAACGCGAGAAACAAAAAATAAAATAGTTTTAAGATTCAGTTGTATAATATTTATTTAAATACCTATAGGCTATAAGAGATTATAATATTATATACTTGTATTAACATATTTCAGCCTTCTCGCTTCGTGACATTTAATTCTCAGTATATAATTTCATATATTCTAAATTATTTTTTTTTATTTTTAACAAAAGCAAAACATTTTTAGCATATATACTAAAGAAATTAAGGTAAGTACTAAGTACCTACCATAACTTATATGGTACATGATATATGATATATGAATAACCATAATTTGTTCGTATTCTGAATTAAAGTTGAATATGAAAAAAAACATAATCTTTATCCAGCTATTGCATGTAATAACGACATCGTACATATACTTTTGTGTTGTATATGCATTCGATCAGTACAATATGTTTACGACCGGTTATTTTAAATGTTAATCGATAAAAAGTTTAAAAAATTATTATTTTTCCACCTGCCTTATCCCACCCACGGTAATGTCTAGAACATTTTAACAACCGTTGAGGTTCGTACCACTTTTGAGTCATTTATCATATAATTAAAATAAACACAAACAATACAATGCATGTGCTAACTACCTATTTAATAAATTCGATAAATAATATCAATAAAAAATAATCAATGGTTTTCTTAAGTTATTCGTTTTTTACGAGATTTCATCGCGGTAAAAAATTTAATCGCTATAGTTTAAAATCCATTATACAAACATTAATGTCAACGTTATTGTAAATTATTGACTAACACATTCGTGAAACTCGTATTTATGTTATAATATATTAGGTTATATTGAATGGGTTAACGTAATATGCAAAAAAAAACTTATACTTTTAGTTATTTTAGTTTTCACATATAAAATTATAGTTCTATAATACACTCTTGTATTGTGTAATTATTATTTAAAGTTCATTAATGTCTACTTAAATACTCGGATACTCGGACAATTGAGTGTACTATTTAAAAAAAAAAATGGTATTTTATAATACGTATTAATACGAAAACATGTATTACATGTGTAATTTATATTCAATTATTAATAATATTGATATTTAATAGTGATAAATAATATTATATTATTCGACGAATGACAAAGTACACTATAACATTATTATAAAATATAAACATCGTACCCACCTATATAACTTATATTTTTATTTTAATATTTATAATATAATTTATATTACATTGTAATTATTAGTAATTACAAAATATAAATTAATAAATATGTGTTATATAACGTATATAATACACTTGCATTATAGTGATAATAACAAAGAAGTAAATATGATAATTGCATTAATTTACCATAAATTATAATGATCTCCATAATATTATATTATTGTTTTTACAATCATTTTTGATATATTTTTTTAAAATTTTTAACCAGTATTGCTTTTAAAGGTTTTATTTGGCCTTGAGAATATTATCTAGCACATAATTATTTCATTACATTTAAATAACTTCAGACTTAGCTGTATCATCGTCTTTTTTTAAAAAAAAACATTCAAAACTATTTACTCGCATTTGACTATACTATTCTTTCAAGGTCCATGTTCTTGGTCACGCTAACAATTTGGAGAGAAAAAGTTATGGGTGGACAATTTCCCAGCGTGATCGATTTTGAATTAATAATACAATACATCTCCATGAACCATATTAAATTCGATACACATAAACGATGAATGAAACTTGAAATCGTTAGTCAATAAGTGTTCATTCAGTATAATATTATGTCACATTAATTGTTCATGCAATGTATAAATACGTTTAACCATACTATAATACGTGATAAATACCACCATTACAGTGAGGTGGCGAAGGGGATATTTGAGAGACTGTCGCCTCTGAGTTGTTCAAAAGGTAGTTGGTGAGTTCCCAAATGAAAATTTTTTATGCATTTTACAAATAAACAATAAATTTCATAAGTAAGTACATGTAGAATGAAATAATTAAATTGAATATACAATATTTCTTATTTTAGAACTTGGATGTTTAATATCATCCTAACGAGAAGATTGATCCCCAACAAAAGGAATGAATAATGGATTATTTCTCGTTAAAAAAATACATATATATACAATATATAATTTTTTCAATATGTATGACTGTACAGTTATATAAAATTAACTTAGCTACATATTTGTCCGATTTGGATGCTATTGAATTTTAATACATTCATTTATTGTGCCAAGATTATTATTATTATTATTATACGTTTTGTAACTCAATACATCCACAATATCCAAATACAATTTGCATTGTTCGATATTATAATTTGAACACCTACCGAATAATACGAATGATACGTTTAATAATAACAGTTATAATTTTGTAACAACTTATTGGACTCCATAAGCTTCATTAAAATATTTATATTTTAGTTAACGCGTATTATAATGCGTTATAAAACGTTTAATAATATTTTTTTCAAATATGTAAAATCAGAATTCCGACAAAGAAATAAAAAAAAATAACAAATTAACGCGATCATTTATTTATAGTCTTTGAACTATATATATATTATTACGCGTTTGTATTTAAAAAATAAAACTACACAATAATAATAGTCGTGTTGTTAATAATATAATATGTCTAGCTCGAAACACGTAAACAGATAATATTATATGTTTTAATGTATTATAATGTCGTTCTCTTTACATCTATTTAGTAACAGATAAATGTATTATTAATATCTTTGGCTATAGATTAATGGAACACAATATTACCTATTTAATTGCAGCGAGTTGCTGTTATTTATTGATAATATTATTTTGTATAAACTAATATTATAATATAGCACAGAGTACAGACTGTATAATTAAGAACACGTTTAAATGATTCTATAGCTACCTTGACGACCAATATAATTATGCCAATAGAGTATTGTGTTTATATTTTATAAACGAGTATATTAATTTGATTGACGACAATAACTCAAATTTTATTTAATTTAAAATTTATTTATTTCAATTAAACATTTTCACGTAGATACCTATTTGAAATATGTTGCTAAAATTACGAATGATAATATTATGTTATATATTATTATGTCTTGTGTTTTCTTTTAAATTAAATATATTATTTATTAGGTATATTATAATTATAATCGTTTCGTAATTGAAAGCACAGATACATTGATTGACTATACATGATTTACTTACTTTATGTTTAACATATAGATATTTTGTATTAAATATATTATAATTTTTTAAAAACATTATCATCTCGTATGGAGTAAATAATAATTTTGTTTTCAGATATGATGTATATAAATATTTATAAAAAAAATGATTTCATAGACAATCTCTATATAGCAGACTTGTAGAGCTTTATTTTATAGTAAAATGACCATAATAGCTAATAAATTTTAAAATAATTCGTCATACACAAGAGTTTTTTTCTATCATAGGTTGATAAGCTTATTTAGCAAGTATACATACATGTATGTAGAGCTAGTCGCTATATAATAATGTATATTAGATATGTAGGTATATTATCTAAACTTTTTAATTGATGCTGCTTAACGTAAAACGGTCGAACTATTTTAGTGTATTTCCAAGTTCTTGTTGACTGAAACGCGAAAATTAACACTTACTGTAAGTTTAAATTTTATGTTTTGTGAAAAAATCTAATTTTGCTTTTTTAATAATTTGAAAATAAATCAATACGAACGTCACGAATGTATAATTTTTACCAAGGTAAAATCTCTATAAATCTATTTCTTACAAATATGTATATATTTATTTTTTAATGTAGGTATTATGGATATGAAGAACTTTTTTTAAAAAAACGTAAATTAGACGACACTCAAACGGCATCCAAAATCCAATGTAGGAAATACAGGGTTTAAAAAATTAAGGGAGATTTGCATGGAAAATAATATCGAGGGAGTTTTGGTGATTGGCCTAATTATACATGCTAAATAATGGCATGAAAATTTGGTATTAGTGATGCTAAATATTTGCGTGAAAAATTATGATTTTTCAAATGTGGTAGGCTGGTGACACGTTCGTTTATAATCAAACTATTTAGATACCTATACAATAAGATATAATGATTTTTCATAGTAGCATCGTGAGCACACAACACGATCAAATTAATTTTAAAAAATATAAAAGTTAGAATTTTTTCTTAAGTGTTATAAAAGTTAAGAAAATAAATGTTCTTTATCATATATGTGATATATGTGATAATGTAATATATGTGATATAGCTCATTATTAAATATTACAATTGAAAATTATTTTATAAATATACTATTTAATTAATAATTCATTAAGAATTAAAAACTGTCCAAACATACAAAAAAATGCAAAATCAAATTTTATTCGCCAAATTGTTTTTTAAGTTCGGATTCAATTTTGTAATTCGTCTATAGCATCTATAGGCATATACTTTTTAAACTTTTTTATAAAAAAATGTTATATTATTCTTATGTTATACTATTATGAATGAATCTTTGGAAAATTTGCAGACGGCCAATGAACATCACACGGTCCCTTAACAGAACGTTTAGCACAATAAAAAAATTATGATAATTATCATGAACGTTCCAGTCGCGTGTGTCGTCGCCTACCCTCTCCGAGAGCGACCTTGGTCCGGGGTAGAGACGAAACCGCGTCGTTGTCGCCGCCGTGACCGCGGAGGCACTATTGTTATTATTATAGTCATTCTATCGCGGTGTTCGCTGTCCGCCGGACATGCCTTGCGTCGTCAACCGCCAACAGAAAAGTCGCCGTTTTTCGGTCGTCAACACCTCATCAGGTACGCGAATAATATCATAATAATATACACATAATAAATATAAACAAATATTAATCGTGTTTCGACCGGTTACTGTCTTCGCCGTCATCCGTCATATTCCGTGCATAATACCTTACCGACAATTTATTTATTGTTATTTCATTATCCGCCTCTGTGTGAGATTAGTAATTGCGACGCGACGTCTTTGGACGGCGCACGCGAAGTGATTCCGAGAATATTAAAACCGTGACCACACGTTTGGCCCGACCATCTACCTGGTCGCGGGTACCCGTCATAGCCGGTGGTTGGCGCAGTACTACTACTACTACTACGATATGACGACGTCGCGAAAAAATTTTTCTTTTATTATTTCACTGTTTCATCGATTTGTACGTTCATTGTCTTATGGTATATCTAAAAATCATACCGGTAGAACTGGTATAATTTTTTCGACATTTAAAAATCACAAAAATACGATATATGCGCATATCATATACCTACAGGTGACGAGAAAAAATGACGTATAACGGCCTCACTCAAGGCTCACGGCTCCGGCCAAAGACATGTATTCCCGTCCGCGGAACGCCCGCAGGTTTAAATTATTATAATATTATGTTTCAGTGGCGATTTATTATGACCACATTTTTCGATATTTAATCCGGGCGACGAGTCCGCGAGTTTCAGCGTATACGATTTTGATAAAAATATCACGTTTTTTTTTTTTATATAACATCCCGTAATGATCATCACAATCGATCGTTTATTTAATGGTAAATGCGATTTTGTCGAAAACATGAAAGGTACGTATAAACAACGGTTTCGTTGTTAAATAAATTAAGTTCGAATCGGACAACTCGATATTGTTGTTGTACAATACGATTTCGTCTATTTTATAGTAAAGTAACAAAGAAGTATAAACAAGTAAGTATTATAATTTGAGAATTTTTGTTAAATTTTATCAAAAATATAATTTCTAAAATTCGTTTTTCTTGTCATTTGTCATGTGAGTTTTTTTTTTCAAATTTTGTATTTTACAGTTATATACTTATACTTTAATACGCATTCAAATTCAATAATATATTATAATAAAGTCATAGTTTGTCCGAAAATATTTTGTACAAGTCTGTATTAGTAAATTATTATTTTTTGGTTTACTTTATTTTTTATGTACGATATAATATTCAAAATTAATTTTGTGTTTTTGTATAAAATAGTTGCGGAATAATTTTAAGCTTTTTCAACTCAATTCCCATAAAATTATATTTACCTACTGGTTTTTCGATGACATTCTTAAAAATATAAGTACTTAATATATATATATATATTAATATATTATACTATATAATATTTATGTCACACACTTTAAGCTTCTTTTGATATTGAGATTTCCGTTAATTGTCGTCTTAAGGCCTATATAATTTTTTTAAATTTTAAATAAATATTGATCTTGTAAGCACGTTTTTTTATGAAATATCTATATTCTACATATATATATATATATATTATATTATAAATATTTCACAATAAAAATTACATTAAACTAATTTTGTTTACGATTTAAGTTTTTTATTGTGACCTTTATAAATAGTTAGTTTACTTATAATTATCGTAATTTCATACTAAATAAATAGGTTTAATACATTTGATTAAATTTTGTTCGTGTTTATGGTTTGATTAAATAATTACATTATTAAAAATTACCTAATTATAATATGACAAACTACGGACTCATATTAAAACAATTTATAAAGATAATATTGTCTTCCACTGTTTTGTCATATTTAGCACATTATTCATATTATAATTATTAAGTATATTATAATATATAATTATTAATCTTAACTACATATTTTATTTATTTTACCTATATTAAAACTGTTATGTAATTATGACAATATCATTTGAATATCAATTTAATATGCATAACTTACAAAAAAATTATCGTTGGTTCTAAGACATTGTTTTCAATAATTACTTATTTCATTAGTTTATTAATTGTTTAAAATATAAAAGTACAATTATGATCGTATTTATAATTTGTCAAATTATGAAATGCTCATGGCATAACGGTATAATATACTAAATAGCTGCAGCACGCAGTTAATTTTTATTCCAACACGTTCTACGGTTTCAGACCGGAAATACATGCACGTATTGGTATTTTTCTTCTTCTTAATATTATTTTTGTTTTACGAGCTATTCGATAGCATTGAAATTGAAAATATAATTGTTTTTACGTAGAAAATGTAATACAATATAAAATGTTTGAGTTTAGATATAATATTAAACAAACAAAATATTATAAAATTGTTCTACGTTACACTCGTTACAGAGTATATTCATTATATTATATGGTTATGTAATAAACTAATAACTATATAATAATATCTCGTAAACAATACGAATATGCAAACATATTTTTTTTCTTCGAGTATTGTTCTAATAAAACACACGATCGTCGAACTTATCGATGTCGAAAAATCGGCACATCTGATTAAGTTCGATTGTTTTGCGCGGTATACTGTTCACATCCGACGGCGACGACGTACGGTGACCCGGCTTGCAACCATTATATTATTAGGTATTATTATAAATTATAATTTATTGTTAGTTCTGGTGTTATTGTTTGCACCCGGTGGGCAAAATATTTTAGCTGCTCATCCGATCCAGTTGTAATGTGTATGCGTTGTAGCGTCTTTGTGCGATTATGCAAATCTGTCGGCAGTCCAATTATTATTATTGGTTATTAATCGACGGGTCGGCTATAATACGAAATAATTATGGAATTCGCCCTCGAGTCATCCCGCAGTAGTAAATAGTTTTAGTAGGTAATATAATAATGTATAATAAACCGAATAATACGTACGATAATGTTTTTACGGCATATTCCGAGCGTTGTTGTCCAAACTTATTGACCATGTATTATATTAAATATTATATATCATGACCTTTCGCAGAAATCAACCTGTTGACCGTATATTGTAATAAGCGTTAACATATTCTATTAGTTGTTCAGACACATTTTCCGCATTTCGTTATATACATTTATCGATATATGATTTTTACTAAAACACGATATTTATAACAATAATTGCTCGGTGATCACATTATAGGTAAGCACTGGATATTAAAAGTTTGACTTCGATGTAAAAATATAATAAAATAATAATAACAATCTTGTATAATTTATTATGATATACACATGACGTCTAGAAACGTGTCGCGTGTATATAATGTTGCCAGAAAACGATAGGGAAAAATGATTATAGTATTATTTGCCGTCGACGACAATAGTTGATAATAATGCTTTGGCGTTGGTAGTAAGAAAAAAAATGATCAATGAGATGTACCTACATCGATGTACGATGATAAAGGTACGGTCGGAATAATATGGAAAAAAACATTATTTATAGTCATCACGTCCTTGAGAGAGCGCTTTGCAGAGTCTGGTAAATAAAAATATATATATCACAACTAAAACGTTAAGTACGTGTTGGGTTCGAGAAAAAAATATCGTACATTCTGATCTTAAAGTTTGTCGTGGCACGTCGGTTACATATTATTGTACGAAATAAAGAAAAAATAATTTTTACCAGTGTGTTCACAATAATACAATCGAATTAATGCGGAATGTGTTGATATATTTAGGTCGTTATAATTTGGGGGGGTGGACAAAATGTGATTGGATATGTAATGCTCAAAAATTGCATCACATATACATATTTTGTTAAAAATGGGTATATGCATAAAACTAATGGAATCTATTTGTAATGACATGAGAGTTCGTGAGGGTCGTGAAACCACTTTTTCTGATGAAAATTCGAATACTCTTTAATTCTGTGGGTCAACGTATTTACATACTCGACACGAATATTAAACAATAAGACCGTCACTAATGTGTTGTTGTTGTTTTTTTTTAGATAAATAGCAATTTATTTTTAATATTTTACAAACACCGTCATTTTTTTTCTCGATATCAATATTTTCTTAAGGACTATTTGTATTACGGTAAAATGTAAATAATTATGCAATCAATATATATTGTTATGTCCATAAGAATACTAACATGAAATTACGTGTAATAATGACAATGCTTGACTTTTTTTTTCAGCCATGAGGATTATCGGTATATCTTTTACCGTTATAATTTTATTTATTCCATCACGGGGTCTGTCACGCACAGATGACGAATTTATTGATTACCGCAACAGGGATTCAATTTTTTTGTCGACCCGAGCTGCTGTAGAACGAGTACCTCTTCAGTTCGAAAGGTAATATTAATTCATTTACAAAATTAAGATTAGATACTATTAAAATAAATTTGTTACACAAAAATAAAAATTGTGTCGCTAACAATATACGAGTAGTTTTAATATAATACTAATTATCTCACTATGAATCTAATCTAAATAAGAAGATATAATTTAATATATTTTATATATTATATTGTTACGATTGTTGTACAAAAATTGTAATAAATATTAAAATAATTTATACAAAATATCGAAAATTTGAATAATGTGTTATAATTTCTAAGGTATCAAGATCACATTCCTATTCGCGATTCCGTTGAAAAACTGCCTTCAAAAAAAGATCCACCACCTGCAAAATATAGATTTACGTCTGCAAGTAATTATATAATTACCATTTCGTTTTTATATATTCATATTATCATTATAATATAAATATTATTTCTAGGTTCTAATGTTTTTTGTCATCTCGACACTACACAATACCATAAAAATCAAATTCCTCAAAAATTGGAAAAAATTATTTTGTCTTCATGTACTCATGTATTATTTAGATCAGCCGATACTAATTTTGACAGTATTGCCAACAATTGGTATTCTAGTCAATCGAATGGTATAAAATCAAAAAATGTAATATTTACTAATATTTGTTTGCTATAAGCTTATATATTTATTTTCTAGGAACTTTTTCATTTATATCCCGTTTAAAAAACAAGAATCCTTCTACAAAAGTTTTATTGCTGGTAAATGAAATTTTACCCGAAAGTTTATCGTGTTCTAGAAGAGATTTTGTAATTTCCGTTGCCGATGTATTGAAAACTAGTGAATTTGATGGATTAGTTATATCCGATGTTATTCCGACAACCTACAGTAAGATATTTTTATACAAATTTTATTACAGTAATGCAATATAAAATTAATTTTTAGATGAGTTTGATGGCTACAATAAGATAAAAGAAGAATTTCCGCTATTGATAGAAGAATTAGCTAGTGTATTGAAGACAAGAGGATGGTCATTATCGTTAATTGTACCACCCTTGGATCAAATATCTCGCAACTATAATATCAAAAGAATTTTTATAAATTTAGATTTTATTATTCTCAAGAGCTATGACTTCCGTCGAGATAGTGAGAAAATTATAAGCCATCATTCTCCACTTTATAGTGCAGTAGATAGAGATCCATCATCTAAATATCGCAATGTGGTAAATATTTAAATGTATAATTTATACAAACAACATGTAATACAAAATTTTGTTTTAAAGGATCATATGGTAAAATATTGGTTATACAAAGGTGCTGATCCAAGCCAGATTATAGTTGGTATTGGTTTATTTGGAAGAAGTTTTAAGTTGGCTGACCCCAAAAACTTCCAACCTGGATCTCCAACAATTGGTGACGGATATGCTGGAAAGTGGACAAAAACTATAGGATACTTATCATATTATGAAATATGTGATCGTATCAAACAGGATGATTGGAGACAGTATTCAGATAAATCCGGCTCTCCATTTGTTGTTAGAAAAGATCAATGGATTAGTTACGAAGACCATCATAGTTTAACGAAAAAAGTAAAATAAAAAAGTTTTTAAATTACATTTTTATAATGATATTGAATATTTCAGCTCGATTATATGGAAAAATTGGCGTTAGGTGGAGTTATGTTATGGGCATTAGATTCAGATGATTTTAATGGACTTTGTGGTACATCGTGGCCACTAGTCAATACAGTGAAAACATATGTTAGCAATAGTAAGATTTACAAGTTTTAAAATAAATGCATAATATACATTTTAGTAAACTGAATTTTTATTTTTTTATTTTTAGTGAATAAAAAGTATTCATTGGCAAGCGATTTACGAGATAAGCCATCAAAAGATGGTAATTTTGTATTAATATAATTAAATTTTGGTACCTACATAATCAATATTTTATTTGTAGATATAAATAAAAAAGTGGTATGCTATTTTGCCAGCTGGTCATGGTATCGATATGGCGAGGGAAAATTTGCACCGGAGTATATTGACAGTAGTTTATGCACACATATAGTTTATGCATTTGCTACATTAGATCCTAACGAACTAACAATAAAATCGGGAAATGAATGGGAAGATTTTGATAACAGTAAGAATTTTGTATACTTAATTACGCTTATTTTATAATATAAAATATATTTTAAATCTATAGAATTTTATGAAAGATTGGTATCTAACTCAAAATCAGGAGATCTTAAAGTTATGATTTCAATGGGCGGGTGGATCGACTCGGCAGATGATAAGTATTCAAAACTAATAAGCAGCGGAGTTACCAGAAAAAAGTAAATTTTGTTCAATGCAAAATTGAATAAATTAAAAATAATTAATTTTATTACAGTTTTGTTAACTCTGTTGTCTCATTTTTACGAAAATATAAATTTAATGGCCTTCATTTGGACTGGAATTATCCAGTGTGCTGGCAAGCTGACTGCACTCGTGGACCGATTTCTGATAAAACAAATTTTGTTAAATTAATAAAAGTACAGTCATTATTTACTTAATATAATGTTATATAGTTTATGTGCTGTAACTTTTTTTTTATATTTTAGGAGTTAAAATCTGAATTTAATAAGCAAGATCCGCCGTTTGAACTATCAGCAGCCATTTCTGGATATGAGGAAATAATTACAGAGGCCTATGATTTTCTCGGTTTAAGTGAACACTTAGATTTTATGTCAATAATGACGTATGATTACCACGGATCTTGGGAAAACATTACTGGACATGTGAGTCCAGCTTTTTATAAAGACGGTGACGAATTTCCTAAGTACAATATGGTAAGTCTGAAGTCAGAAGTAATTTAAATAATATAGTCTATGCATATATACCTTTTTCAGTCACAATTTATTTCATATACAAATATTTTATACTACTAAATTTAAAATATAGGACTCTGCTATCAAACTCGTACGGAAACTTGGTGCAGATCCGTCAAAGATAGTAGTTGGTCTTCCGTTTTATGGTCAAACATACACACTGTCGTCAAATTCAGAACATGGTCTTGGTGACCCAGCTAAGGGAACGGGATATCCTGGAGAATATACACAACAACCCGGCATGTTAGCATATTATGAAATTTGTAATAGAGGTATAACACAAAATATATTTAAATTTACTTTTATATAAAACATATTTTATAAAACCTGTGGTTATTTTTAGTTTCTAGTGAAAAATGGCAAGTGTCGAGAGATAAAAAAAGTGGACTTGATCCATATGCTTATAACGGAAATCAATGGGTCAGTTACGATGATGAAATATCTATTAAATTAAAGGTACAATAAAAATATATTTATGTACATATTATATGTTGAAATAAAGTATTTTAAAATAGTTGAATTGATTTTTTTGTGGATATTAAATAATTTTAGCATTTCAATTTTAGTCCGAGTATATATTAAAGCAAGAACTTGGAGGAGCGATGGTTTGGACAATTGATTTAGATGATTTTAACAATATATGTTGTAGAGGATCTTATCCACTGCTGACTAAGGTTAATGAAGTATTTAAAAGAATTCCAGTTAGATCATCGAATTCGATATGTGATAAACCAGATTATCCCACTACACCAGTTTACCAAATTCCTACGACTACTGAAGAAGGACAAGGTTCGTATTTTTTTTAGGTACTCAATAGTTTAATTATTTGCAAATTGCAAATAAAAAGTTATATAGATAATTCTTATTGGATATTAACTAAAAACATAATTAGTTCTATAATATAAAAGAAAAATATTAAGAATTTTATAATATTTTGTAACAAATGTTTTATTATACGTATAAATTGTGTATTGAGAAATTAATTAGGTAGTTTATCAGTAAATTATATAATTTTTAAAAATTAATATAGTGTAGATAGATGTAGTGTCGTAGCCAGGGGGGTGTTTTGGATGTTAAAAGTTAAAACACCTCCCCCCCCCCGACGTTATTAATATCAAAAATATATTATAAATAAGTTTCTACAAAACATTTTGTTGGTTTAATTTAATATGTGTATTATGAATTATGCAAATTATGCTAAAATAATGACATATTTAAATTTTAGATTCTTGGGAAGAAGAATCACCATCAACAACACAATCTACAACCTACAGACCGACAACAGAATTTATAACTAAACCTCAATTCCAACCTTCAACAACAACTACAACCACAACTATTAAACCATTAATTATTGAAAATGAAGAACAAATAACGATAATGCCATCTACGAATCGTCCTTGGTGGTCTGAATATCATACTCAAAGACCAGAGCAACAACAACAACCATGTAAACCCCGATCCTATCAATATTCTAAAGATAGTTGTCAAAATTATTATGAATGTAAAAACGGACAATATAGAAAATACGCATGTAAAACAGGATTGTTGTGGAATAGGCATACCAACAAATGTGATTTACCCAAAAATGTCATTTGTAACGAATCTAGTAAGGTTTACAATTAAAACTTAAAATATTTCACTATAAAAAATTTAAATATTATTCATAGCTAATGGTGAAATTACTGAAACAACAACAACGGCAACTACGACGACGACGACAAGAATGCCTGTTACTACAATAAAACCTACAACGATCAAACCGATGACTACTTGGCGACCGACAACGACATCAACAACAGTCAGACCGGCAGTTGTTACATGGCGACCTACAACAACAGTAAGTCAAATACTTATGGTTAATTTAATTATTTAAGTATTTATTTTTACTTGAGATTTTAAACCATATTTATTTATTTTTTGTACATTAAAGACGAAAAAATACAGGAACTGTATCGAAGGCGAATATGTTGCAGCAATTGGTGACTGTACATCTTACTTCGTGTGCACATACGGTTATTATGTAAGACATTTTTGTGCATCAGGATTGGCTTGGAATGACCAGAATAAAATATGCGACTGGAAATATAACGTATATTGCAACTATGGACGTTCAAATAATATATTTACATACACCAGTGAGCATAAAAATAATATAATATTTTAAAAAAAGTAATACTCAATAGATCTATTATTAAACAGATATTGTAGTCAAGTCATCGGTAGAATGTCAAGAAGGTGAATATGCTTCTCACCCGGGAGATTGCAACAAATATTTACAATGTTTATGGGGTAATTTCAAGGTTAACTCGTGCCCTGCTGGTCTCTATTGGAACAATGTAAGATTAAAATTTATAATTTTTTTTTTTTATTATTACACAGACTTGACTTTAAGAAAACATATTAAATTCTAGTTAATATTAACAGTTTTTCATAACATGATTTAATTTTGAATACAGAGGCTCACTCTTTGTGACTGGCCAATGAATTCTGGATGTATGCCGTCTCAAGAAATTAACACTTATCCTACGAAAGAGCCAGATATTCCTAGTCGACCGACAAGTACTGAAACAAAACCATCAAGTTTGAAGCCGACAACTATAAAACCAACAACAAAGAAACCAACGACTTTGAAACCAACAACTTCGAAACCACATACCCAAAATCCGTGGACATGGAAGCCTACTACCACCATTACAACTAGTACAACTTCAGAATTGAGTACAGAGGACGAAGAATCGTGGTCGTGGAAGCCTACAACCGAAAGGCCTACTACAGAAGATCCGTGGGCATGGAAACCAACTACTACAACTGCCGCAACTCTTCCCACCACTCAATCAAATTATCATTTAACAGGTAACCTATCAAAGTCTATAGCTTAAAACGTGTTATATATTTCATTTAATGATTTAGGGCAGTATAAAGTTGTTTGTTATTTTACTAACTGGGCATGGTATCGACCTTCACCTGGTAAATTTATCCCTGAAGACATAGATCCAAATCTTTGTACTCATGTGGTCTACGGTTTTGCAACTCTAGATTATACGGAGTTAGTAATTAGAGTATTCGATTCATGGGCTGATCTTGATAATGGTACGTGGGGAAAGTTTCAATTCGATGAAATGATTTACAAATGAAACGCTAAACATTAACTACGTTTTCCAGGTTTCTATGAACGAGTAGTAGCACTTAAACAGCGAGGTGTTAAAGTATCTATTGGGTTAGGTGGATGGAATGATTCGGCAGGTGATAAGTACAGTCGTTTAGTCAATAGCCGTTCAAGTCGTAAGAAGTTCATTAAAAACGTACTTAATTTTATGTATAAATATGGTTTCGAAGGTCTTGACGTAGATTGGGAATATCCTAAGTGCTGGCAGGTAATAAATTATTTTATTAAAATAATGCTTAACACATCTTTTTCTAATTACTTAGGTAGATATCTAAATAATATTTATAATTTTTTTTAAAATTGTAGACTAATTGTAATCAAGGACCAGACTCTGATAGAAATTCATTCTCTAATTTTTTAATTGAGTTGAAGAAAGCTTTTAAACCTCATGGATACTTATTATCTGCTGCTGTTTCTCCGAGTAAAGTCGTAATCGATTCAGGTAAATATAATTATTTTCTATTTATTACAATTTATTACATTGGATATTAAAATAATTTCAGGTTATGATGTACCAATACTAAGTCAACACTTAGATTGGATTGGTGTAATGACTTATGATTATCATGGACAATGGGATAAAAAAACGGGTCATGTTGCACCAATCTATTATTATCCAGGAGACGAAATAGATTATTTCAATCTGGTAAATCAAATAACCTATATAATATTGTATATATATAAACGAAATTGTTTATTACATTGTTTTATATATATTATTTAAAGAACTTTACTATCAACTATTGGATAGAAAAGGGCGGTAATAGTAGGCAAATAGTACTTGGATTTCCATTATACGGACAAACATTTACTTTATCTAATCCTGGAGTTCACGGATTAAACGCTCCATCATCTGGTCCAGGTGAGGCTGGGCCATTCACTCGATCTGCCGGATTTATTGCTTATAACGAAGTAAAATATTATAATAATTGTCAATGGTTTTTGTTATTATTATTATTAAAATACCTATGTCATCGGTGTATAGATTTGTCATAAACTAGCTACTGAACAATGGACTATTGTTCAAGACCCACAAAGAAGAATGGGTCCGTATGCATACAAAGGAAACCAATGGATAAGCTATGATGACGTAGAAACCATAAGACAAAAGGTAGGTGAATTTAATGATCTGTAAATTCTTGATTTATTAAATTATTATTACTGAAACATTAATTTTAGGCAGAGTACGTGATGTCGATGAATTTAGGAGGTGCGATGATATGGGCTTTAGATTTGGATGATTTCCGAAACGTATGTGGACAAGGAAATTATCCACTACTCGGCACTATAATGAAAACATTAGGACAGAAATATGGTAAGCTATTAATCTAATATATAAAACTTTTAATTTTTATAGTTTCTATTATCGTTCCAGGTTATCCCAACACAACTCCGATAGAACCGGTAACAAATTATTCCACGACACCAACAACTACGTCAGAGCATTCACTGTACTGCAACACATCGACGACTGAAATATCTACAACAATAATGACACCGACAAGACCTACAAAACCTACGTACACGAGACCGACGACGACCACGTTGTCAACGATAAGACCTACAAAACCTACATACACAAGACCAACAACGACAACGACAACTACAAGTACCACAACCACAACCATGATGACTCCAACCGTAGAACACTTTAGAGTCGTTTGTTATTTTACCAATTGGGCATGGTACAGGTTCGTAGTTAGAACACAATGCATATTTTCTTAAACATACAAAATTATCCAAAAGATAGATATTCAAAATACAAAACTTGTTATATTCTTTTTATGTTATTTTTTAGACATAGTGGCGGAAAATATTTACCCAGCGATATTGATCCATCACTATGTACTCATATTATTTACGGATTTGCTGTATTGGACAACGACGAATTTATAATTAGAGCACATGATACATGGGCGGATTTCGATAACCGTAAGTTAAGTTGATATAATATTGCAATAGTAAAAGGCCTACGTAGAATAGATATGTAGCCAATTGAAAAAAATTACTTACATTCTCTACAACAGTTTATTGTAAATATTACTTAATCGTAACATTGTACTATATTTAATAATATTAATTATTTTCATAAAAATGCATACAATTGTTATATTTTATATTTTTATCTAAACTAAATCACCATGAACGATTGATTATTTTGCTTCGCCATACAGCTCTTTGTATAATAGAATTCATGAATTGTACCGAATATTATATTACTAATTAAAATATTAACTTAAGTGTCTATCTCCATATAACAATTCAACGGTTTCTCAATAAACTCATTGTATCCATCCTTAAAATTCGTTGCTATAACGTAGTATTTGGTTTCTAGTTATAAAAAAATATTTATACAAACTTGAAATTAGTTATCCGGAATATTTTACGGAAACATCGAAAAACGTTGATTTGTCAATGAATGTCATTTGTTCATAGTTTTTTACCGGAAGGTGACGGCGCTCAAAAAATTCGGCGTTAAAGTTTTATTGGCAATTGGAGGTTGGAACGATTCTGCAGGCAGTAAATACAGCGAGTTGGTCAATAACCCGAACGCCAGAAGTAAATTCATTAAACATGTCGTTGGTTATTTGAAAGAAAACGATTTCGATGGGTTAGACTTCGACTGGGAATATCCCAAGTGTTGGCAGGTAATAATATTATATCGATACATCCAACGAAAAAGGTAGTAACTCATTTTTTTTCGTTTTTGAGTTACGACTTTTAACACTGCATTCTGATAAAGGATTTTTTTCTTTATTGACCACGAAAATGATTGTATTTCCATCTATCCCACAGAGATAATAAAATAATATTAAAAGAAAAAAGAAAAAAAGATATTAACTTTGAATTTTATTTTGCTCCTCCTGAACAATTGACAAAATGGAGTTACTACCTTTTATTTATAAAAAAAAACCTTATAATACATTATAAGTTCTCGGATGTTCATTTTTCAATTAAATTAATATTTTCTAACAATTAATGTCGTTTAATTATTTCTGAACAGGTGGACTGTAAACGGGGCCCGAGTAGCGACAAAGAAGGATTCTCGAATCTATTGACGGAATTGCGAGAATCGTTCGACAGGGAAGGTTTCCTATTATCAGCGGCTGTATCGCCGAACAAAGTTGTCATAGACGCAGGTGCGTATAGACAATAGTAATAAAAAAATATATATTACAGACAACTCTCTATTTGTATTCTGGATATTGTAATAGGTTACGATGTGCCTCTACTTTCTAAGACGTTGGATTGGATATCAGTAATGGCGTACGACTATCACGGACAATGGGACAAAGTGACCGGACACGTGGCGCCTTTATATTCTCATCCCGACGACTTTGACATGACATTCAATGCAGTAATTAATTTTGTTAATATTTCATGCACGTATATGTGATATATCTCGTATCACATCACGTGGTTTGGACACTAAGTTTTATCTTAGTTTTACTTACATAGTTACATTTTTCCTTAACAAATCGGTATAATATCAGTATAATAGTATATATAATATTTGTACAGCGGAAGCCTCTGAAAAGTCAAAATACAATGGAATTATTGTTTGTTAGTTTGTTATACGAGTATATTTAACAAATCGTATAATACAGGATCATTTCTATCGGAATAATGAAAATAATTTGGATAATGTTATGTTTATATGAATTATTAATAATGGTGAAACGATGTTTTTAGAACTTTACTTTATACTATTGGGTGAGCAAAGGCGCGGACCCTCGTAAACTCGTAATGGGTATGCCAACGTATGGTCAAACATTCTCGTTAGCTTCCGGTAAGAATAATGGTTTGAACGCGCCAACATACGGAGGTGGTGAAGCCGGAGATGCGACTCGCTCTAGAGGATTTTTATCGTATTACGAAGTAAGTACCTACCTATATTATTATAACATTTATAACTAATTTAGACTACTTGTTCGCACTTTTTAACCGCCTTTACGTGTTTTTCTAGATCTGTCATGAGGTGTTGACTAGAAATTGGCATTTAGTTCATGACCCGTTGGGAAGGATAGGACCATATGCCTACAAAGGTAATCAATGGGTCTCGTTCGATGACCAAGATATGATCAGATTTAAATCGGAATTTGTTGTTCGCAACGATCTTGGCGGTGCGATGATATGGGCATTAGATTTGGACGATTTTAAGTAAGTATAAACAAATTGTAAAATACGTAATAACATAACATATATACCTAATTCTATATGCAATTTATTTAGAGAGACTATCTGTAAAAAAAAAAAAAATATAATAACTGCGGTTATAGTTTAAATTTTCAATATGTCATTACCTACCTAAGTTATTTGTATAAAGAATATTATGTTACGTTGATTTGTTATATTTTTTTAAATTTTAAAAATGAAGTCAGAAATTAATAAAATGTATATTTGGTTTATGTATAATATTTACTCAACGGTATAATTAGGGAATGTCCTGGAGATTAAAATCCCCCTCAAAACATATAGAATAAATTCTAATATTGCATTATGTTATATAATATTCGGATAATATTATGATAAGTATATATTATGTTATATTGGATAAAAGTTTTTACAAGCTTGATTACCTCTGACTTTAGTGTGAGTAAAGGAAAAAATGACGAATAAGTATTATCACCTAAAAATTTGTCTGAATACCTTACAAAAAATATGTCACTGTTATTAATTTATTATCTATACTGTACGCTGGATTGATTTTTAGAAACGTATGTGGATGTGAAACATACCCTCTGTTGAAGACCATAAACAGAGTCTTAGGAAGATTACCAGGTCCGGGACCGGACTGTTACTTGGATCAAGAGCGAAATGACCTGGACGGTATCGTTACCGATAATGGTGATTTCAGATACCCGGAAGAAAATGGTGGTGGAGAGAATTGTAACGAACCATTGTTAAAAGGACATGCCACCGATTGCAATAAATACGTGATTTGCGAATTCGGATTATTACGCGAACAGTCTTGTCCGTCCAAATTACATTTCAACAAGGTAATAAAGAATAACTTATTAAACATAAAAATATAAAGTTTTTTAACCTAAAAATTTTTTTTTACAGATGAACATGTTGTGTGATTGGCCTGAAAATGCGAACTGTACCGAAAAAAAACGATTGTCTTCACGTCTTTTGTTACACTGATTCATGAGGCTGAACCCGATAAAATTGCACGCGCTTAAATATTATTTAATTATCTCAAACTTGTTTAGTTGTCTCGGATATACAATAGTATATTATTCTATAGTCTCTGCTCGTCTCAATTACCGACCATTTCGGTCATTCTTAATATGTGGCCTACAATTATAGTAGAACAATAATGTAAACTTTCACTGTGATAAATGTAAAAAATAAACTAGAATACTTAAGAGTTTATCGTTAATATTATCTAAGCTCATCATTATTTTCTAAATTTGATGTAAATATTATAACCTAATCTAACGCTAATGAGTATTTATAATGTTAAAAATAATTGTATTACTTCATCCAACTGAACTGATCACCATGGACAATTTCCCTTTAATTCCTTTATTTCGCTATATGATGTGACATGGACAATGGGCGGCATTTCATAACATTTTTAACTTTTAGTGTAACCAAACAAATTCGATTTTATCTTCCAATGTAGACGTACATAAGATTTTAAAAAGGGGAGTGCTAAACAATGTTAATAAAAATTTTTAAAAATACTATATTTTAGGTAATTTTCTTAAATTAAATAATATTTAAATTTTTAAGTTTGAACAAAACACAGATAAAAATGTATTTATAATATACTTACATAATATAGTCAATGTGAAGAAGGATTTATTCCCTTATCCTTCCAATCCAACACATAGAACACAAATTTATAACACGCTTATACCTTTATAAAATGTTGACATGATGTAAAATTATTATATTTAATCAAAGTTTTTGTAAATATTATTCGTAATATTATTGTAATGCAAAATTCAACAATTAATTTTATAATCAAAATTAATATTATATATTATATAAATACAAATTTAAACATCCACCATACGTAAACAATTGCCTAATATTATTTAAAACTATGTATTTAATATTGCTTTATTAATTTATTATTATCATAGTTCTGCTTTTATCAAGACTGATTTGTAATTTATCATTTCAAGCAAAAATATTTATAATATGTAGGTGCTGTTAGTTTATAATAATAAATTGTAATGTTTTATATTGTGATTTATTTATCTATAATGTTTAATGTGTTCTTTGTTAAATAATAATTTAGTAATTCCCTCTAATATTTTTAATCATATAAATTCTGTATATGAAAATATTGATAATACTTTTTATAATTAAAATACACAATATAAACATATTAAATATTATACAGAAAAGTATTTATATATTCCACCTCAAGAATATGTAGATGGAAAGAATCAATTGAATTATAAAAATCATAATATATTCAATTATTCCAACTAGTTGTGTAGAACAATTTATTTTAACTTGGCATGTACTAAAAAATTCTTTGAAATAAAAAAAAATATATCAGACTCTTTAGATTATATAAATTTAATACAAAATTATTCTAGGTAGTCTGGCAAAATAAGACTAAAGAACATGATAAAATCAAATTATATAGCCAATATTTCTGTTTTTTGATGATTATGAAGTTGGGAATCCTTTAGAAAGTCATTAAAGTATACATAAATTAGGTGCTGTATATTTAACTATTCCTTGTATACCTAACGAATCATCATTAAG
>CM023358.1:32206466-32243908 GCA_013282895.1 Eriosoma lanigerum
CCTAAATAAGTTATATTGCTCCCAATTTCTTAATAAGTGTATATCAATATAGCTAGCACTGCTTTTACAATACTTTCTTTTTTAATTTTACTTATTCTGCATAAATAATTGAATAAAAACTTTCCATAAAACCTGTTATACTGTGAACACTAAGATCATCTCATACGATGACACATAATTATAATTTAATTATCCCCTTAAATCTATCAGTATTACTGATACTAAAAATACCTACAACTAATAATTTATTATTTAGTGAAGCTTAATGATGATTCGTTAGGTATACAATGAATAGTTAAATATACAGCACCTAATTTATGTATAATTGAATGACTTTCTAAAGGATTCCCAACTTCATAATCATCAAAAAACAGAAATATTGGTTATACAATTTGATATTATCATGTTCTTTAGTCTTATTTTACCAGACTATCTAGAATAAAATTCATTAAAATAGTATCATAAATTTTGTATTTCATTTGTAGAGTCTAAAGTATCTGTTATTTTTTTTATTTCAAATAATTTTTCAGTACATGTCAAGTTGAAATAAATTGTCCTACACAACTAGTTGGAATAATTGAATATATTATGATTTTTATAATTCAATTGATTCTTTTCATCTATATATTCTTGAGGTGGAATATATGAACACTTTTCTGTATAATATTTAATATGTTTATATTCTGTATTTAAATTGTAAAAAGTATTATCACAATATTTTCATATACAGAATTTATATGATTAAAATATTAGAGGTAATTACTAAATTATTATTTAACAAAGAACTGTTTATGCCATTTATTATATCTGTCATGCCATCTATAACCAAATGAACGACATTATAAGCATTTGAATACAAAGATGCTAAAAACTATCCAACATGTATATCTGTTAAACGATAATCATCATTTAACAATAATCTGTATCTGAAAGAGAGGGGTTTTCAAAAATAGTATGAAATTAATTGTAATCACTTTCACTATTGATATACCCATAGATAATAATGAGCCATTAAATCTTGAAGATTTAATTAAGATTTAAGAATCCTGTAGCAACAACAATGTTAGCATGAGTTGTTGCAAAGATGTTGATCCTACATCAACAATTGACAAAATACCTTTCATAGACTTTAATTTTAATTTGGTTGCTAAATTACTTGTCATTAGACACACTTGAGAACCAGAATCTAGAATAACACGACATTGGATTGGTTGACCATAGATTTCATAGCATTATAACAACAATGGTTAGCATAACTTGCTTCAATGATCTGCGTTTTAGAATAGGCAGCGTGCCTCGTATAACGTATGCAACAATTGAGGAGTCATTAATTAATAGTGGGCTGGAAACGTTAGAGGTAGGTTAGGTTAGGTAGTTGGTTTTGCAAATGAATCATCTTGAAGTTTAGTGTTGTGCCGTTTACCACACTAATAACAATTACTGGCGCGGCATTAGTTGTCTTGATGACATGGGTATACACAATTATAACATAATTTATTTATTTTATTTAACTCATTTTTTGAATTTCCCTAAGTTTCCCAAAATTTTCTTGAGAAGCGGAAAATCGGAAAAATTACGGTTTCCGTTATTTTAAATATTTTTAATTTCTTGATTACTAATTGTGTTTTGATCGTAGAGATTTTAAATATTTACATATGTAATTTACACTTGTGGTAAAAGTTTGGAATGGATTATCAGTATAATACATTGCAATATATTGAGATTTACTCAGAAACGTATTTTCTAATGCAATATCATTGCATTCAAATCTTAATAATTATAATAAACCACTAATTTCTTCGAGGACTGAAGAAACAAAGGAGGAACATTATAAAGAAATAGAAGTTCCCGCTTTTTTATATTATGCCTACCAAAAAATATCGGAAAAACAGTAATATTCACGGAAATTGTAATTTTGACGAAATTGATTTCAGATTTTTTATGCTAATTAATAACATTTTGAACGTAGGTACTAGAAATTTTTTTGAATTTTCTGATGGGTAATTTACATACGTTGTAAACTTTGTGTAAATTTTATTTTTGCAATACCATTTCATTCAAATCTTAATTATAACAAACAACTAATTTTTTCTAGATCCGAAAGGACGAAGGTGGAACTTTCAAAATCGACCTTTTTAAGATTTATGTTGATGTAAAGTAACTTGGTACTTATGTCTATAATATAAATATGTCGTATAAATTTACAATCATATAAGTATTTAATAATATGTCTAAACATCATTCCGATCAGAAAACAAAAAGGTTTTCGATGAATATATATAATAATTTAGTATGTATGTACTACATGTTCGACGTGCAACGTTTATTGGTTTATTTATATTGGAATCTACTATAATTTAAGTTTATAATTTATACGTATAATTTTATTGTATAAATAGTTTATCAACAATGAATATAACATACTGATGATTGCATTATCAAATAAATAATTTTAATTGAATTCCATTCAATAAATTTTAATAAAAAATTAATAATTGTTTAAAATAATCAATATTTTCCAGAATAGCTACGTTCAATAAGTAATCATTATAGAAAAAGGAATTAAAATAGTATGAATATAAGATGCTCAACCTATTATTCCTATATCATATCATTTATTATAATATAAACATATACGTAAATTATTAATTATTTGAAATTGGCGCTAAAAAATTGGACCAATCAAAACTACAACGTTCAAATGTCTAAATGGGAATAGAAATCACGCATCTCCCGTGGCCATTTGCAGTAAAGATGCTGCGCCCGATGACTTCCACGATGATTCGGACGATGGAACGAAATACTCTGAATCTTTTGACAGTTTACCACCGGCCGTCACCGTTCACTATTCATTTCGATGTTTGCTTGGCGGCTCCGCCACTTTTGCAATATATTTACGTACATTTTTTCGTCAGTTTCATATATTTTGGCGTTTATTGGTCATACGACGTATTAAGATACAAATACTTATACGACGTATCCAAATAAATCGAGAGTAGTACATACTACTTGATATAAACCGATTTATTTGGAGTTCAGCAGACCGATACGTACTTTTCCGCCACTTTTGCAAAATTTTTAAGTGTGCGTACATTTTTTGTCGGTTTTGCATATTATGGCGTTTATAGGTTACACTTTGTACCATTGTGCCTGGAATTGTTTTTAAACATAAACTGCTCTATTTAAAATTCACCAGACTGATGCGAATTCTTGATAAAGATCCGTCATTAAAAAAAAAAAACGCTTGCCAAAGTTTGAACATAAAATACTTATACGACGTATTAAGATACAGATACTTAAACGACGTATCCAAATAAATCGAGAGTAGTACATACTACTTGATATAAACCGATTTATTTGGAGTTCGGCAGACCGATACGTACTTTTGCAATATTTTTGAGTTGCGTACATTTTTTGACTGTTTTGCATATTATGGCGTTTATAGGTTACACTTTGTACCATTGTGTCTGGCATTGTTTTTAAATATATAAGTCGATTTATTTGAAATTTGGCATACTAAGGAGTATTTTTACCAAAAATAATTGTTTAAAAAAAACGTTTACTAATGTTTGTACATAAAATACTTATACGACGTATTAAGATGTAAATGCTTATAGGATGTATCCGAATAAATCGAAATAGCATAAACTACCTAATATAAGCCGATTTATTTGAATAATATGAAAATTTAAGTTATATACTTATTAGTTATGGTAATCTGATGATTAAATTAGTTATAATAATTATATTATTAGAACAAAATAAAAACTCAAACAATTTTTATTTAAAATACTTGTTGTTTTATACATATATTATTTATAAACATTTATATACATAAAATACAAATTTTAATTTATATAAAATCTTTAGATATACCTAAAATAAAACTTGTAAATTTTTTTATTTAAAATATAAAATATAGTTCTAAACATATATTTTTATATAATTCTGTTGCGTTAAATATTTATTGATACATTGTACATTTCGTAAAACGGAATAATAAAAACTCCTACATACAAGATGTTCACCAGGTTTGACCACTTCAAAAATTATTTACTTCTTTATTATTTTGTAAGCTTTACATAATAAAGTAATGACAATTGTATTGCAGCCAATCAAAGTACATAAAAGTTGTCGAAAAATTACAAAGATTTAAAAATGATGAGTTCTTAGTGTTCGAATACCTAGATAATAGAATAAACGTACCTTGCACGTTTTTTCTCTATATTGTACACCCGTTCTCATCTTTGGTCAACTGAAAGTCAGTTATCAACAACAGTTCACAGTGATTTTTAAAATGTACATGTAACTTTTATGTATTTTAAATTATACGAGTACATTGAACGAAAAACACACAAAATCAGAAACACTATTTTCATAGTCATGGTGTTACCATTAAGCCCATGTAAACATTTTTCCAGAAACTTATTATAGGATATTAGTAATTTACAGAAGTTTTTGGGATATTATTAAGAATAACCCAAAAACTTCTACAAACTTACATTAACAATATTTCTAGCCATCTAACAATATCTTGGTATAATTTACTTCACATTTAACAACTTTTTTGTCAGAATAGTGTTGATGCGTTCAGTCTCAATTCGTTTGACTTCTCGATTAATACATGATGATGTTTTACGAACGACAGTTGCTGTATTTTTGACAGGATTGGGTGTTTTATATGCTTTTATGATTTGCGTTTCAACAATCCTTCATCGTTCAGCAATTATTACTTTCAGATGTTTTTTGTTCGGATCATTTGTAAATATGTTTTTGTATTGTTGTTAGAGGTAGTTACGGGAGTTATAGTATTTTGTGCTTTACCCAAAGATGACCTTGACCGCATGACATCTGTTTGCATCGTTGTGAGTTTTTTTGTATTTTTGATCAGAACAGATTTGAAGGTTTTATATGCATTAATGATTTGCACGTCAACAATCTTTCGTCGATCAGCTATGGATAATTTCGGTTTGTCTGTCATTAGTAAAGGTGTTTTCGAGTTGTTGCAGGTAGTTACAGAAGTGATGGTGTTTAGTGTTTTACCCAAAGTCGACCGCATGCTACCTATTTGCAGCGGTGTGAGTTTCTTAGTATATTTGATCATATTAGATTTGCCAGTTTTATAAGCGTTTATAATTTGCATTTCTACAATCTTTTGTCTTTCAACTATGGTTAATTTCTGTTTGTATGTCATTTGTAAACATATTTTCATATTGTTGTCTGAGGTAGTTACGGGAGTGATGATGTTTAGTGGTTTATCCAAAGTTGGTTTCTGAAATTTCTACACTTTATTTATCGATTTATTACCTACTGATCTATTATCGTATGAACTGTGAATTTTAAACGATTCGAAATATTTTATCTGCTCTCCACACTATCATACTGGACGTGGTTGCACTCGTCGACTATATAGAAAGAATTGTTGATGGTTGACGAACCTTTGTCGTTCGCATCACCACGATCTAGAATGTCCGTTGCCATTACAGCGCGATATTGTCGTTGAAACCCAACTCGCTTGTCATTAACACCCCACAATATTATTTCCACACCATTCATTGCTATTGGTTATTGTGTTATTGTAGCTATTGTGTTTTTAATCATCTTTTTCTCTAATAACCCGTCGTCATTTGTCCTCTTCTCGCTTACACAATTTGTAAATTTTTTCCCTCTTCTCATATTTATACCGGTCGTTGGTTCTTTGTTTTTCTAAACGATTGTTACAGCTATATTATCCGCATTTATTAAGTTTCGCCGACGTGGCAATCCGTCTATGGTAAGTTGATTCTTTGCGTTTACACTATGCCGATCCATCAAAATAATTATTAATATTATTATTTTATTAAATATAATAATGTATTTTATTTAATTAAACAAAAAGGATTATAACATAAGTTAAATATAAATTATAGTATCTAATAAAGAATATTATATTATTATTATACAACACAATTATAGTTATTACCGTGGTGATTGATAACAGCTCGCATTTTTCAAACGTTTAACGTATGATGTTTCATGTTTGTGTACGATCTGAAAAATAATAATAACAATAGCCATCATTATACTATAATATGCTATTTTGATGATTATTCATATTATACAACATAATAAAATAAATATATTAAACATATTTAAATTATAGAATTTAATATTGATTTGATTTCTATTATTGGGCAATATAAAATTAATGTTATTATATAAATTTATCGTATACACTACTTTATAAAAAATATAATTAAATAATTTTCCCGAATAAATAAAATAAATTAACTTAATATATTACTTGGAATTAAATAAATGTACAAGAAATTTCTAAAAGACATTTCAATAGATAAAAATTGTATGTCCATAACATTAGGGTTATATGCTTAGAACTAAATATCTTAAATATGTCATCTATTAAAAAAAATTAAAAATCCACTTATGTCAATTTTTAATTATATATTATAAAACGTTTTTTAGCTAATGAATTGTGTGTGTTATCATGACTGAATTTAAATAACTGGAATTTTTCTTTTTATCAACACATTCAAATTGTAAAAAATCAATCAATTTATAAACTTCCATATAAATAACATTATAATAAGCAAATTGGAATATTCACAAACATATTTTTATTGTATTAAATTATGTTTATATTCCTGATTATTCATGCTAAATTATTTGTGTACATTAATAAAAGTAAGAAAATTTTATGATTTTAATATTGTTAGTTATAAAGTTATAATCGTAATAATTTTATCAACAAACCATTAACCATACATCAATCGCGTGGTTTAATATCATACGAGCAGTCGCATTAACATTTGTAGAACAATTACAACTTTTGTCAATTATATTGCAACACACATTAATTATTTAACCACATAATAGAACCCTCAAATTTAATGTATATTTTTAACATAATTGTACATGAATTAATTGAATACATGTAACAATTTAATGGAGAAGTAAAAGTTGCTTAGTTAATAAATAGGTAATAATATTTTTAATCGTTCATCAGTCACATGTTCTACTATTTTTGTAGTACAGTGATTATAAATTGTATTTTATTCATCGATTGTATTAGATTTTTTAGGTTTATCGTTTTTAAATACCAAAAATGACTAATAACATAAACATTAAATATTTTGATGTAGGTACATATATGTTTATTAAATTAAACAAACTTAATTTTTATCAAATATAATATTGACATTTTATCAATATTGATAAATTAAATATAAGATTTATATTTATATCAAATTTTATTATCTAAATAAATCACATTTGGATACAGGTCGAGAAATTTTAAATGAGCTACTTTTGTTTTACGAATTTATAACTATATAATATTAACCTAATATTGATAGGATTAATAAATTACCACAAAGCTGCACTAATCGGTAGGAATGTGTTGCAGGACACAATACATGATATTACTAATTATCAAAACTATAAATAAAACGTAACTATGAAAATATCACAAAATAAAAAAAAATATGTTAGTTTTAATTAAATTCATAAACTAAAAAGTAATGTCTTGAAAAAAGGACTGTGTTATTCAACTATGGTGTAGGTATTTACTTCCATGTACAGTCAGTAATTTATCAATCACATTATCAGGAGCAATTTGTTTCATAGTTATTTAAATAAAATAATATACATTTTACAATTATCTAAAAAAAAAATTATTACTCTTTCATCTTTCTAACCCTGAAGTTTCAGGAAAGCACATTTTGAATAGTCGAATGGTCTGAAATGTATTGTACATTTCAGAAATTATGTTTTAGAGAACTTGGGTATGCAAAAAAAAAAAAAAAATATAAAAATAGTGAGGAAGTTCTGTCTCCCTGCGCACCCCTCTCCACTACTCAAGCACTGGGTAATATATAATTTTAATAATCAATTTTACACCTACACTATTATAAATACCATATTGCCTTATCGAGTTTATTATAAACTGTCTTAATATCAATGTTTATTGATCTTTAATTTTTGATTGAAATCTTTTCCAATTTATTGTTATCTATTTTTACTGATTTATAGACTTTATTATTTTTACTAAAAAAGTAAAAACATTTTTTATTTAACTAACTCTAGTAATAGTCATTATTCAGTAGATAAAAAATAAATTTAATATTACATTTTACCTATTTAAATGTTTAACTACATTTCGTTTCAATGCGTTTTGTGTATCAAACAACTTTTTATTTAAACTTTTCATTTCTTTCGGAATCTAAATAAGTAACGAATTGTTTGCTTTGAATTGAAAAACAATTTTTTGAGTATTTACATAGGTCAGTGGTTTTCAACTGGTGTGCCACGACCGCCCTTGAAGTGTGCAACGATAAATCTAATAATAGTTTAATAATTTTATATTTACCATAAATGAATGAACATTGAAGTTAAAATTTAAAAAAATGACCGTTAACAAATTTTGGATATACGCTCAAACAGAATTTTCTGAAATATCTATAAAAACAATAACAATTTTACTACGATTTTCCACATCGTATTAACAAGGATTCTTCGCAGTCACAACAATAAATAGTAAAAAAAGAGAACGACTACGATCTGTAGAAGAACTTAAATTGAGATTGTCAACTGTTCTTCTTCGAATAAAACATTTGTGCACCACACACAGTGGCGACGCCAAGGGTCATGGCCCGCCCTAAATTTATTGTAACTAATAAGGTCATTAAAATTATTATTGTGTTGTTATATTATAAAATATAAGATGATGAGAAAAAAAATTATCATTTTTTATACTTGAGATTACTTGAATTATATTTAATAGCTTTTTCTGAGTTATTTAAACTTTGTACTATAGCCTGGAAGTGCACATTGCAAGAAGTTCTACGTACACCTGAATGAATGACGCCATGACATAATAGGTACATGAAATTTACTCAAATAGAATGGCTGCCAGTCCTATCCAACACAGCCTCTCCAGATCTACGAAGACAAGTCAGACTGAGTTAATGATACTGAAATTAAGCAATTATCCAGATTTACTGATACAGAAAGACAAAACAAACCAACCACCTTAAATCGACTTAAATCGAGAAACCCTATATGGAGCCTTACACTGTTAAATAAGACAATAGAGGTGATGTGGGCAAACAGATGGACAAACAATAACATTTGTAAAGACTCTCTTGAAAGCATCGTTTACAGCAGATTCCCAAGTTTCAAGTTAAATCGAATACAATGGGTGACCTTGAACTGATTAAAAATTAAGAAAGGCAGGTGTAACCATTTATTATACAAATAGGGCATGACCAATTTTCTATTTTGTGAATATGGTGTAATACAGAAAACAAGACATATTGTTGAGGAATGTCAAAGAACAAAAGTACAACAAAATAGTATAATTTGTATATGTCTGAAAAAGGATAATCTTAGTGGGTCTACCTTTTTAAACTATAAAAAGTTTAATGTGCTTCCTTTTGCAAAAGAACTGCTTTAATGTTTGTACATAAAAAATCTAGTCTTTTCTTTATTTACTTATGTCTTATTTACTAATACAAGTTTTGGTCAAAAGTTTATTAATTATCTGGGTCCTGACATTTTAAACTCTTTGCCAATTGATGTGATAAGAAGTATATATAATAAAATTAACATCAAAAAATGTAAATGTTTTATTTAGTGAACTAAAGTAAAAAGTGTTTTATATAAATCTTATTTATATATAGCTTCTCTATTATTATCTTTATTTGTTATTTTAGTAATTAAAAAAATACATAGGTGTACTGTTACTCCCTACACTACCACAAGCTTAGCTTAAATGTGTAGGTAATTTGTATTATTTATGTAATATTTTTTTTTTTGTAATGTGTTATTTAAATAATAAAAAATCTTTTGAAAAAAAAAAACAAGATTTTAAGGCGGGTTAGCAGCTCTGCATGAATGCGGACCGACAGCAGTCAAATGACTAGAGGAACTTGGTGTATGACTCTAATAATCAAATTTGAAAAACATATAATATCTTATTAATATTCCAGCTTGTACATATTGTTTTGTTTTATTCTATCTTATATTCTATATACCCACCTACTAAATTGTTTAATTAAAATTTAATTATGTAAAAATATTGTAATTTCCATGTCTAGTTAATAAATAAATAAATAGAAAAAGAAAATGATTGTTAAGAATACTTAGTTATCTTAGTTAGCGGACTTCCTTTGATAAATACCGTCTTCATTTTGTGCTTACCTACTTTACCAACTTCATAGGCTGCCACATGACTGGCTAGAAATGTTTCTAAATTACTGAATTTACAAAGCTCTCTTGAAGTTTGTATTAACTGCCATTCACCAACCGTTGTTGAGTCTAGTCTGGAATGTAACAATGAACGATATAAATATAGTTATTAATAATAACAAGTTATTATATAATTGACGAATATATCACATCGAGGTCACCAAAATGTTTTGTTTCTAGAATGCATAATTTGAATATGATGGTTCTCTTCAAAATTTTATTAGTTAATATAATATCAACACATGTATGACAATACTTGTCTAATATGGTGAATCACTTACTTTTAACATGAATAATTAGATCCCTTTTCGTTGGACAACACAACATAGAAGGACAATCCACGTTGGACACGAACAATACAATAGGTAAAAATGACCACCCTAAAGCTGGGGAAAACAATATTAATGACAAGAAACAGAGTTAATCGAACGATAATTACCAATAGTGTTGATTAACAAATTTACATATAAGAAAACGTCATTTGAACGCAATGGCTGCAACAACAAGAAGCCAGAAACCATAAAGAAGGATATGGCCAGCACACCAGCACGAACGACAAAAGACAACCAATATCTAAATATGGCGAACAACAAGAATTATTACTGTCTAATATAGTCCTAAGTCAAATAAAAAATTTAGATATTAAATAATATTATTAATACTTACTCACAAAGTCACGAATGACAAAACAGAACTAAGAAACGATAAATCAGTGCCATCTGTAGCACAAATTAACATGACAAAGCACTAGAAAGTACAGGTGACACTGATGTTAAAACTATTGATTATAGAATAGTCTATTCCATAATCAGTGACAACATGATATAATCATATTTCATCTATTGTGTGTTATTGTTTTATATTTAGACAAATTATAATTTTGAAACCATTAATGATCGACCTTTCACATGATACCTGTCACAAAAAATAAGTAAAAAAAATTTTAAGTGTTAAAATATGTCATAAAAAAAACAGTTATGGGACTGAAAACTTGCTTAAGTTAGATTTAAGTTTAGTAAACTTTAAAAAGTCAAATCAAATTGAGAGTAACTAACCATAGTTAAGAAATATAAAATTTATATAAATATATTAATGTTTAAAATAAATATGTTATATGATATAGTTTAAGAATAGGTACATATTTATTTTACAAAGACCTTAAATTTTATTATTTTATCTAAATTTTTTTAAATATTTGTTAATTTATATTTTGATAAAATTAAAATTCGTATTATACAAAATTGTTAATATTGCAAGTTAAATGCAATATATTTATTTTAATTTCTATTCAAGTATAATATTTAAGTTAACTTTATAAAAAATAATTAATTAAAATATAAATTGGCATTTTAGAAATCAAATCTAATAAACTATTAATTTTAAAGAACTATCAATAAAAATTAACTCATTATATAATCCAATCAAAATTACCTTTTCACTCGTTAATCCCGAGCATTGATTAGTAAAATCGAAGAGTAGATACCGTGAATGTGATACAATCATTTCATTGGAAAAATAAAAAAATGTATAAAATAGATAAATTAAAAAAATAGGTTTTTATAAAGTGAAATTTTATCTATATTAAGTAATGTTTACAAAATTTATTATAAAATTATTTTTCACGAATTTCATGTACACGAGTAAAAACATTACGTATTGATGAATATATGTTTAAAATAAATGTTTATAGGAATAGAAAATATTGATGTATTGTGCTATACGCACATAGAAAACTGTAGTAGATTTAACAATAACTAGCGTTAGTCTCATACACATTTGCACGTCGTTTTCCTGCCAGAGCTTGCTTGGTGTTAACATAACATTAATATAATGTTAAACGTAATGTACTGTGATTAGCAAACCGAATTTGTTTTATTAACTACACGGTATAGTTAAAATAACAATAAGTAATGTGTAATCTAAATACTTATTTTAGTAATATTAACTATTGAATTAGGTGTAGAATTAGGTACAATTATTCGTTATACTAACTCCAAATAAATTAGTTGAAATAATTAAATTATTTTGTAGAAAAAATTATTCTTTTCATTCTTATATTAACTACATCTTTGTTGTTATTTGCAAATGTAAGTATAATGTAGAAATAACATATACTATTTTGTTATTACAATGAATCGTTTTATAGTTAAATTAATTGGACATAAATAGGATGATATATGAATTAGATGTTATAAATATATTTTTAAATAAAATAGATAAGTGTTTGTACATATACAAATATATTGAATACCAATTTACAATATTTACATTAAATATTTAAATAATTATTAATTATACATAATATATACGTCATATTATAAATATTACAAGTAAATATAAAATAAAAGTGCATTTACGACAAAGCATAATTTCATAAATAATATTTAATTATAATAATAATAATATTTTAATAATTTTATATTCAAATTAAAAATATATATATATAAATAATTTGGTGTATAAGATATTAAGATACATTAATTTGATTAATATATAATAATTAATTTAATTTTATCCATGGTATGTGGAAGTAAAATAAATTACCTATATAATATATAGTATATAATAATATTATTATAGTGCATACCTTAAAGTCGCATAAAGTTTTCCATTACTTTAACTCTAATAATTGTAAGTGTTCGGTCTGGTAAATCGTTTATATGATAATCATTAAATTCTATTTCATTATATATTTTAATTTCATAGGCATGAAAGTGACTATCAAACCCTACTGTTGAATAAAGCTCGCATATTAAATATGGAATTCTTAAATTATTATCAAGGATATTAATAATTTTACCAAATATGCAATTATTTAAATTTATTTCCACTATCATTAACATGCCTGGTTTATAAATAATACCTTTAAATTTTATCCAAGATGTCGAAAATGTTTCTGGTTTAAACTCTGTAGGTAATGAATTAAATACATTTAAATTGAAATCTCTAGAAATATTTATTTTTAAACAAGTTCCTACTTTTAAGTCAGGTTCTAGCCCTGTTTTAGTTAATAAACGATTAACTATTTTTAATTGTAACTTATGTGATAATGTATGACCAAGATTTATACGGCATGGAATTGAATTAGCGAATGCTTTTAAAACTTTATGTTTAGACTCAAATCTTAATGATGATGTTAATATAATAGGACCATTTTGAAGAAGAGGACGACCATAGTGTGTTAGAATATGAAATTTGGGTTTTAATAAGCTTTTAGAAAAATATAAATATAATCTATTGTGTTCTGAAACTAAGCTGTCTAATAGATATGCACATTCCGGTTGAATTATTCTAGCACAACAATATATATTCAATTATAATATATCATAATTATTTCCTATTTTGATTAAAGGGTAACGATACAGTACTTAGAACGAGAGAAGATACCAACGGTGATATTTTGGTTAACACGAACGATCCGAATAAAAATGTAATCTATAGAAGTATTTCTTGTGATATGTTCAATTCAATAAATCATGTAGAAAACAAAAATTAAAACTAACATCAATTAAGATTGTATGAATATTGGATATCCGACCTATTCATATATCATATCATCTATTATAATATAAACATATACATTAATTATTTGAAAGTGGCGCTAAAAAATTGGGCCAATCAAAACTACACCGTTCACATCTCTAATAGGAATAGAAATCATGCAACCCCCGTGGCCATTTACAGTAAAGATGCTGCGCCCGATGACTTCCACGATGATTCGGACGGTGGAACGAAATACTCTGAATCTTTTGCCAGTTTACCACCGGCCGTAACCGTTCAGTATTCACTATTCATTTCGATGTTTGCTTGGAGCTCCACCACTTTTGCAATAAATTTACATACATTTTTTTGTCAGTTTCATATATTTCGACGTTTATTGGTTATACGACGTATTAAGATACAGATACTTATACGTCGTATCCAAATAAATCGATGTAGTACCCTCTTAATCCTAATAAACCTCTTGTAACTTATAACTTTGTTTACCGGATACATCGAAAACACCGAATTCTAGTATATCAGTTATATAATAATAAAATAAGTAGTAAACCCTAATTTACTACAAGTACATAATATAATATATTAATCTTCCATACATAACTGTCAGAGAGGACTGTGACATCAGTTATTATATATTAAAAATATACTTAACAAATTATTTAATAATACCATGTATCTATTATAATATTTTAAAGACATATACATATAAATAGACTAGTACAAGTTTGACACATTGTATTAGAATAACTAACTAATGATATACCTAATTGAAAGTGAAATTGTTTTTTTATATTATAAATATGCAGTTATATACATGATTCGACCGTGTTTTGTAGAAAAGCGTAACCATAAAATACTGAAAAATACGATTTTGCTATTAAATTTTAGATAATTGTATGCATGTAAAATATTTCAAATTAAGTTTCAAAACAGTGGCGAACAGGTCAGGATATAATAATATTTTAGGGATTTATTAATTATAAATTGGTATATTAATAATATTAAAAAAAAATGGCAAGGTCGTTTGTGGACGTTCTTCCTTCGTCCCTTCGGTCTTCGGAGAAATTAGTGATTGATTATATTTAAGATTTGAATGCAATGATATTGCATTAGAAAATATGATTCTGAGCAAACTCAATGTATCAATATATATTATACTGATAATTCATTCCAAGGTTTTACCACAAGTGTAAATTACACATGTATATATTCAAAATAAATTTCAAATACCTACGATCAAAATTCAAGAGTTATCATTTCACAATGCAAATTGTCAGTTACGATTTTCAAAATATTTTTAAAATAGATTAAATAGTTATATGATTAGGTTTTTAAAAAAATTTCAAACCGTTAAATTATAAATTGCAGGTAATATTAAACATTTTTAGAAAAAATTCAAAGCTCTATATTTAGCCAAAAAATCAACCAATCCGTTCCAAAATTTTACTAAACGTAAAAATTACCTACATGAGTATTCAAAAAAATGTTCAAGTCCCTACGATCAAAACTCAATTAGAAATCAAGAAATAAAAAAATTTTAAATGACGGAATTCGTAATTTTGCCAATTTTCTACTTCTCAAGGAATAAATTTTAGGAAATTCAAAAAATGAGCTAAATAAAGTACCAACTAGATGAAATTTGGTACGGAAAGGGTTCCCTTGATTTCCCTATTTGTGGTAATTCGATCATTATTTCTATCCGAAAAAATGTTTTCATACATAAAAAAAAAACATCCTTGTAGAAACAATACATTCCTCGCTCCGTTCAGAATCTAAAATTTGAAATAACAGAAATCGTAAAAAAAAAGTAATAAATAGCCTATATAAAAAATTGTCAGTCACGATTTTCAAAATATTTTGTAAAAAAATTAAGTAGTATATTATTAGACTTCTATAAAATTTTCAAACCGAAATTATGTTTGTAAATTATATTGAGATATAATAAAAATATTAATTTTTATATAATTTCGAATAAAACGAAAAATATGGAGTCATTTTATTTCATTTTAATGCTTAATTTGTGGAAAAAATTATTATGGCCATTACACCATTTCCGCAACTAAGTTATACAAGGCACGGGTGCGAACTATTATTTTAATATAATATCCATTATATTATTTGGGGGCAACATATAAAGTTGTTTTGGTCCTCACGTGGGGTGCTTCGTACTTTTGTTCCCCCCACTAGTCATCAGGGCACTGCATTAAATTGCATTTCCAAACTCTTACAATTACAAGCCATAAAGTATGATACAAAGTATGCTTACTGGAGTGAGAACATCTATCATTATCATAAAGTTACTATCAGTGTTTATGTTATCCTTATTCTTATCATTATTCTGAGATGTGTAGCTTATCTATATTCCAATCTATTGTTATCTATGCATATATAACTATAAAATTATATAATTTTGAAATCACGCATGAGATTTGATTGTTACATATTTTGTGAGTAATATCTCTTTTTTTAAAAAAAAAAAAAAAAATAAAGGAAATATTTTAGTATTTTAATGCTTTAGAAATATTTAATTTTATTTCCGTAGGCGTATACATGTACGAAATTAACAATGTATAATAATATGCATTTTGTTTATAATTACTTACACGTGAGAGGTAAAAATGATGTATAATTATATACTGAATACTGAACGGCATCCTAAAATATTTTGTTGTTTTTAGTTTCTATATATATGTGATTATTAAAAATTATATATGTATTAGGCTAAAGCCCTTCTTACTAAAAAACGAACACTAATTTTTTTAAATACAATTTCCTTCGTATCAGAGTTTCCGTGTGCACTGCGACACTAATAAAATTGTTCAATGTAATATCTATAGGACTAAAATTCAGTTTATCTTGTAATTTTTAAATTCCATTTCATATCTTAGCCTTGTTAGCATTGTTATTAATCATTGTATTATGTTTACATTATAATAGGGATAACCTTGTACTTAGATTAAATAATTAAATTTTTAAATATCAGATACGAAGAAGATATAGGTACTCTGAAATATTTTTTCTGAACGAGGTTGTTTTTCACAACAAATAAGAGTTAATTTTCGATATGCGGAGAGACTAGTGCCAAATACATGCAGTACTATAATAATAATTATTGTAATATATTTGCATTTGTATCGAACAATGGACAATAATAAATTAAATTTTAAACTAAAAAAATATTATTAGACACTTTATTTATAATTGTAAGAAATAATCTGAATTAATAAAATCATCATAGAATCCCAATGATATGATGACATAGTCAGTCGGTTATTGCCTTTTAATACAATAGATCAGGGATAGCAAATAAGTAGCACGCGAAAATTTTTATAGCATCCAAAAGATTTTCATGTATCTATTAAAAGATTTTAAGGAACATATAATATATTATATTAACAAAACTGAATTATAAATTGAACATATATGTAGGTACACATGTAGGTATTATAATAATCTATATGTCTCAACGACAAATCTTTAATATTAATTTTTTGATATTCTTTATTATAATACTGTTTCGTGAAGTTCCTATGACATCAAAAACATTAGGGATTTCATTGTAAACGATCTTCTCTTGCGAGAATCTCTTTTCTATATTAAATCATGCACATTCCAAGACTAGAAACAGATTAAGTGAGGAAGATCCGTCAGCAATTTTTTCAATTATTTTTTTCTGCATTATTATCAATAATTTTTAATCTATATTTTGTAAAAATTCTCTTGTAATCAGAATAATTAGTAACACAGCTGAAATTTGTTTTTTTTTTAATTTTGTCATATATTGGCACATTGAACAAATCCTATTTCCTATCCCTGTGTTCTGCACGTGGTGATCTCCACAATGAGTCGTCCGATGCCTTCGTCAATTCCATGGTATTTAGATATGGTCAGTTTGTCACCGACCGTACCCGCTCAGTATTAACTATTCAATTCGCTGCTCGCTTTGCGCTCGATCATTTTTGTAATATATTTGCGTGTGCCAACATTTTTATCGGTATTGGTTATATTTTATACCTTTGTACTATACGACTTATTAAGATATGACGTAATAAGATACAGATACTTATACGACGTATCCAAATAAATCGAAGTAGGATATACTACATAATATAATGTATTATACTCTCAGACATAACTGTCAGAGTGAACTGTGACATGAGTTATTATAAATTAAAAATATATACAACAAATTATTTTAAAATAATATGTATCTATTAAATTGTTTTAAATACATATTATGTACACAAAAATTACATAAGAAGAATAATTTTTTAGGATAGTTATATAACTGGTAAAGTCAAACTATAAACTTATTTGAGATATGGGGAAACTATATGCAAAATTTTATTTTGTATATTTAAGATTTTTGGTTATTTGAGCATTAGTGCACTAGTGCATTAGCATTTGAGCTTTTTGGTGCTTTATTTAACTATTTTGAAAAATTTTAAATTTAAAATTACTGCTATCACATGTTATTTCCAAATGATCTCCACCACCCTTGTAATGTACATTCCATTATATCATATTATATAGTCTGTGTAAATAGACAATATTGTTCTAAAATATGTACAACTTTTCTAATTGAATTAAAAATAATCATTAAAGCATTATTTGTCTTGGTACTCTTGGTAATTTTTAGTCCATATTTGGACATTTTTTAGTGTATATTTAGGTGTTTTTTAGAGCTATAATTCCCTAAGCCTGGTTATATACTACTCATAATTAGTCTATGTAGACAAAGTAACATCATTTTTTTATTCACTAAACAATTAATATTTATGTCTAACTAATTTTGTTATAAGTAATGGGTGCAACCGAAAATTCTAGTAATAGCTATCATATTCTGGTGTTGATTACCGAAAAAAATGTTCAGTGCTTGTACAAAATCACTAACTTTAGTAAGTTTTTTGACGTACAACTTATAATTTTAAACCCGACGATTATTGTACAAACGGTTTTTTTTTTATAGTTGGTATTTGGTAAAAATACTCCTCACAATATGCCAAATTTCAAATAAGTCGATTTATATATTTAAAAACAATATAGGCATAATATAATACAAAATGTAACCAATTAACGCAAAAATATGCGAAACCGACAAATAATTTACGCACTCGCAAATATATTGCAAAATTGGCGGAAAAGTACGTATCAGTCGGCTGAATTCCAAATATATCGGTTTATATTAGGTAGTATATACTACTTCGACTTTTTCGGATACGTCGTATAAGCATCTGTATCTTAATACGTCGTATAATTCTCATGTTAAAATTAAAAATCAAGCACAACAGTACAAAATATAACCAATAAACGCCAAAATATTCAAAACCAACAAAATATGTACGCACACGCAAATTTATTGTAAAAATACAAAAGTGGCGGAGCACAAAACGTGCAGCGAGTTGAATACTGAGTGAATACTGAGCACTAAACGGTGACGGCCGGTGGCAAACTGACCGTAGCCAAATACCATAGAACTGACGAAGGCATCGGACGATTCATCATTTGGCAGAACACAGAGGTGGAAAATAAGATTCAATGTGGCAATTTATGACGTAATTAAAAAAAATTTAACTCTTATTCATTGTGAAAAACCATCTTATTCGAAAAAAAATTACAGAATACCTGGATCTATAAGCATTAATCAATTACATCATAATGTCTTTCCTACTGTCATATAAAAATGTAATTATATAATCTAAATACACGATCATTTCTATCATAATACCAGTCAGTGTCGGACTGGCTCGAAAAGGCCCAGTCCGCGATTTGGAAAAAAGGGCCCCTAGGGCCCTAATAGGCAAATGGCAAATGTTTTGATTAGCCCGGAAAAAAAGTTACACCTCCTGTGACATTAAACATTATAAAGGAAAACACCGATTTAAATTGTGTCATAGTTTCATATTTATTTTAATTACAACTTACAAATGTCAATAAGTACATCATTTTACATTTACATTATTATACATTTTTTTAAATTACCTAATATTAAAGATAAAAAAGGTAAAGCAAATTATACAATACATATGAATAACATCTCAAATCAATAACCTTGATAGTTCAGTTGAACTTTTAGCTATAGTATTTACAACAATTTCCTTATCAACAACATAATCTCTTTCAATATTTATCATTAACAGAGTTTCCATAATATCTTGAGAAATTAATGATCTTAATTTAGTTTTAATGTTTTTAACTTTGGAAAATATACGTTCACGTGTAACTTGTGTACACGGTAACGTCAAAACAAATTTATATGCCAAGTATATATTATTAAAAGAGCATGATTGTTGAACAATTTCGTACAAAATATTAAAAGCGCATCTTAAACAATTGTTACACGTATTACATTTCAAACTGTGGTCAATATTTAGTTCTGATTCAGAGTTGGAGTCATTGTCTAAAGATAGATCATTTTTTGAAAATGTATCATTAAAATTTTTAGTTATTGTATCATATTGAATTGAAAATTGTTGAAGTTCAGATGTTAAAACATGTACACTTATTTTTATCAATTCAGAAAGTCTTAATAGTGAGTTTTCAGGTAAACCACTTTTAATATTTTTAAAATTTTTAGGGTCTAAGCAAATACAATCTTTAAGTAATTCTGAATTGCTAACAAATCTTTTTTCCATACTATTAATCATAATATCAAGGATATAATTATATGTTTCAACTTTAAACCTTTTTTCTGTGAAAACGTCAGGTCTTTCATCAGATGCTAATTCACCAGGCATTTTATTTATTTATTTATTTATTTTATTCATTTTATTACAAGCTTTGTATTTTCTTTCATACATCACGAATTACAGTTAAAATAATAATAGTTAACAGTTACAACTTTACAAGACGTCACGAAGAAGTAATAATCTCAACAGACAATGTAGCATTAAAAACTTTTAATTTAGTTTAAATGTCATGAGCACAAATAAACATATTCAAAACAAAATAAATGAACAATGAACGTTGTTGAACAATAAATTATTTTTGTAATTTGTATCATTGATTATTTGAATATAATATTAAAAATTATTTATCATAGATTAGAATTCTGAATTTAGAACGGCTTGTTTATAAAAACATATTATTGGCTTTACAAACTATTTATAACCCTGCGGGCTGCGGCCTTCGTGTACCCGAGTACAATTCTTATCCAAAATAGAATAATTCAGTTACAATCAGTGATTACCAAGTCATACGCCCGTATAAATATAATATAATATTATTTAATAGTCTCAACAATTTTACACTATTTATAACCAATAATACTTGTTTGTATGTATATAGTCATATAGACGGCTATTAAATTCGTAGAATGATAATGCTATTATTTTAATAATTAATTAACATCTCAAAATTGTAAACAAAAATACATTTCCAGATTTGAAAAAAAAAATGTTTATTTTGTATTTCTATTTACTCTACGAATTAACGAATAATAAAAATATTAGTAGGTACAAAACCAGGGGGCACCAATTACCATAATTAAGCCGGGGCCCCGTCCGCAATTGCGGACTAGCGGTCCGGGCCAGTCCGACTCTGATACCAGTGCTCGAATTGGAAGTTTGCGCAAGGAGGATGGACCTCCACCACTATTTTTATACTTTTTTTTTGCACATCACTATTTTTTGTTATACTGTGACGGAGGAACGACACAAACTAATGCCCAACATAGCACTGCGTAATACAAGTCATGTTATAATACTAATATTAAAAAAACAATATTACATTTATTTGTTTTCTATTTCGAATTTGTATATTTAAATTTTAATCTAAATTTGAATGCAATCTAAAAATGAATAAGTATATAAATAATGATGAAAAATAATTAACTTATATTCACATATATATATATATATATTATTTAAATAATATAATAATAATATGATGTCTTTTGTATATTTAAAATTATTTTTATAGTAATGCGTTAACGTTATAACGTTATGCGTTTTTTAAAGTTGTTTTCGTCATTATATAATGATAATATAAATCGTATAAATATATTTAATTAATGTGTAGTATAGTTGGATTACCACCAATTTGTTTCTAAATCAATGTCTTTTTTAAACTGTGTTGTAGTCAACACTATTGACTGTTGAGTGTATAAACAAGAATCATAGTGTAATCATGCCTTTCAAAATATGACGTTGATGAATCAATCTTAATTGTTAAAAATCATTAAGATCTAGACTAAAAAAAAGTGGGAAGGTCGATTGTGGACGTTCCTTCTTCGTCCCATCGGTCCTCGGAGAAATTAGTGGTTTATTATACTTAAGATTTCAATACAATGATATTGCATAAGAAAATACGATTTTGAGCAAAACTCAATATAATACAATATACTATACTGATAATTCATCCCAAGGCTTTCAAATAAAATTCGAATTTCAAATAAATTGATTATATATTAATAACAATGCCAGACATAATGGTTATAAAATGAACTAATAAACGCCAAAATATGCAAAACCGATGAAAAATGTACACACACTCAAAAATATTACAAAAGTGGCGGAAATGTACGTATCAGTCTGTTGAACACCAAATTAATCGGTTTATATTAGTTAGTATGTACTAATTTGATTTATTTGGATATGTTGTATAAGTATCTATATCTTAATACGTCGTATAATCAATAAACGCCAAAATATGCGAAACTCACAAAGAAATGTACGTAAATATATTGCTTATTATAATATGCTTATTATTATTAATACTTCTTTTAAATGTACTTGATGCTTTAATACCAATGTTAAGCAAATATTGTCACAGTTAAATGATGATCTTGTATCCAATTTTAGATTCTGAGCAAAGCAAGAAATGTATTGGTTTTACAAAAATGTTTTTTTTTTTTTTTTTTGTGTATGAAAAAATTTTTTTGGATAGAAATAATGATCCGATTATCACGAATAGGGTATGATTTGGGTTGCAAATTGCATCTAGTTGCAACTTTATTTAACTAATTTTCAAATTTCTCAAATATTTTTAAATTTTTATGGCAAAATTACGATTTCTGTTATTTCAAATTTTTTAATTTCGTGATAACTAATTGGGTTTTGATAGTATAAGAACTTGAAAATTTTTTTGAGTATTGACATAAGTAGTATACACGTGTGGTAAAATTTTGGAACGGATTGGTTGATTATTTGGCTAAGTATAGAACATTGAATTTTTTTTCAAAAATGTTTAATATTTCTTTCAATTTTTAGTTTATCGATTTGATAATTTTATCGAAGTTTAGACATATACTACTTAAACTTTTCACAAAATATTTTGATAATCGTGACCGACAATTTTTTTTTATAAGCTTTTAAATTGAAAGTTCTTAAAATCGACAAAATAACGGTTTCATTATTTTAAATTATTTTATTTCTTGATAAATAATTAAGTTTAAACCGTAGGAATTTGAAATTTATTGTAAATATTTATATTTGTAATTTACACACGTGGTAAAATTTTGGAATGGATTATAAGTATAGTAAATTGTTACATATTGAATTTCACTCAGAATCGTATTTTCTAATGCAATATCATTACATTCAAAACTAAAGTATAATAAACCACCAATTTCTCCGAGGACTGATTTGACGAAGGAAGAACGTCCAAAATCGACTTTCCCCTTTCTTTTCGTATAATTTTATGCGATCTAACACAATTTTATATACAATAACAATATGGTTACTAATCTCATATAGGAAATATTCAGTTTTCTTCTTTGTGTTTGGCGTCAGTGTGATGGCTTTAAACTCCACAATATGCGATTACGTAAACTATTGTAGATATTTACCTACTACAAAGTAAAATAAATCCATTAAAGTACTACTTACCACTATGTTTGTATTGAGTAAGTTTGACAATGATAAATCTAAGTTTAAAATAAATATATATTAGATTTTATAGATACTACATAGATACATTTACATCGGGAAAGTTACCGTTATATTGTTTATTCGATATGTAATCTAAATGATAAAATAGTCTATAACAACAAGCACATCTAACCCAAAAAGTTCTCTATTACAAAATATAAATAAAAGAGATAAAGTATCTACTAATATTATTCTATTATAATTCACAGGGACACATAAACACATTAATATACAAAATCTATTTAAAATAATAACAATAATTATTAATATTCTGGGTCACAATGACGTTTCTCGCAATGTAATTTTCAAATAAAACTTGTTAATACACAAGACCCATCGTCCGATTTTCTCACTACACCTAGAAACGCTCACGAATGCGCATCTATACGTAAATTTTGTACACTATTACTCATATTATTGTGTTATTATTGCGTATTTAGTATTCGAGTCTCTCTTGGCATAATCATCGGGTATCAAGACAATGGCCAGAGTTTTAGAATGTTATCGGCAACCAGAAGTAATTATTGTAATTATTATAATAGTATTTTATTTAGGCGTATCTTATTTTCCTTCTTATTCGTCTTACCATCCAACTATATATAAAGGGATAAAGGGTCGACTACCCGAGTCCTATATCTCCATAGATCTCGATCTTCTACGTCTCGTCTATTTATACCAGTTATCTTTATATAACTCTCTATCTCATCATGCGCCTCTTCTTCGGTCTTCCCCACTTCCAATTACTAATTACTAATCTCCTCAATTTTTTTAGATTCTGAGTGAAGCAAAGAATGTATTGGTTTTACAAAGATTTTTTTTTTTATGTATGAAGACACTTTTTCAGTTAGAAATAATGGTCCGATTACCACAAGTAGGGTATGCTTTCGGTTGCAAATCGTATCTAGTTGGTACTTTATTTAGTTCATTTTTCGAATTTCTCAAAAAATTTTTTAATTTCGTGATAACTAATTGAGTTTTCATCATAGTGTTTTTAAAATTTTTTTGAGTATTAACTTAGGTGAACTTCATTACAAGAAAAAATTTAGAAACAAATGGTTGATTTTCTGATTAAGTATAGAGTTTTGGCTTTTTTTATAAAAATGTTTGATATTTCCTGCAATTTTTAGTTTATTGGTTTGAAAATTTTGTCAAAGTCTAGACATATATGACTTAATGCTTTTACAAAATATTTTGAAAATCGTGACTGACAATTTTTATTCATAACTTTATAAAGTAAGAATTTTTGAAAATCGGCAAAATTACGGTTTCATTATTTTATTTCTTAATAACTAAATAAGTTTTGATCGTAGGAAATTGAAATTTATTTTAAATATTTACATTCGTAATTTACACACGTGGTAAAATTTTGGAATGGATTATTAGTATAGCATATTGTAATATATTGAGTTTCGCTTAGAAACTCATTATTTTCAGATTATCATTGCATTCAAATCTTAAGTATAATAAACCACTAATTTCTCCGAGGACCGAAGGGACGAAGGAGGAACGTTCACAATTGACATCCCCACTTATCTTTACTTTTTTCATGTCATTCTCATAAGTACTATTCTTTTACACTATCTACCGATCCTAAATTCCTAAGTAGACTTGAACTCACCAGTCTCACACAGTCACACAATACATCAACATTATATGCCTTGCTCAATTCATTTTATTATCACTTACTACAAAGTCATACACGAATGTCTTAGTTTTACTCCTATTAATTCTTAATCCTTTCCCTTAATCGGTGCACTCTAATGCAATTCACGTGTATACCGTTAATAATTATATCATTTTCGTTTTAAACCTTATTTATAAATACTACCAATATCAATACATCATTGAATATTAATCAAACGATAGAGTAGGTATTAATAAAAATGTAAATTTACAGAAAACCAAATGTAATTTATTACGAAAACTATTATGTTGTTGCAATAAATTAAAATATCAAATAGAGGAAAAAAATGATAAGAAAAAATTTACTTTGAAAACTAAAGTGAGCAAATTTTAAATAACAGATGTATACGGATATAATTAGAATACCAGAGATGGGCATGGTTTAGATTAAAGTATTTATTAAAAAATAATAATAAAAGAAGGACCATACATTTCCGAATACAATTTCATAAATATTATTATATGGTGTAAAACCACCTCTGGCTTCGAAAATACTGATCATTGTTATTATAATTATTATTTTTCAGATCTTTTGTTAAAAAAATTTCCGAAACCAAATTTGTACATTTAATTAAATGCGAATAGCTAATAATGCTATCTAAATTTATAATATATATATATATAAATAATATATTATTGTCATTTAAATGTGTATTTTTAATTTCCAAATATATAAAGTATTTCTTATATTCAAATTTACAGAAAATTACGTTTAATTTCTGGAGAAGATTATGGGAATCATATTCCATATTCAAACCAAAATCTAAAATAGAAATAAAAGAAGAAGAAAAAGAAGAAAACATAAACCATACATCATCAATGACTATTAATTATACCGTCACTATAAAAATTGAAGTAAGTAAAGTAACGCCGAAACAAACAAAATAAAATACAGGTATTATACCTGTATAAGGTAAAATTTATTACTAATCAGACACGTAGATAGGAAAAATTTTCGGGGAGGGGGTAAGAATATTTTTAATACACGTATAAATATTGCATAATTATATTATTTATTTTATGATATTATTCTACAGTATAAAATATAGATGTATACAAACTTATATACATAATATAATGTATATTGAATACTATTAGAATAAATCAACAAATAGTGATTGCCTTAATCACCTATATTTGATTCCAATTCCATTTTTTTAGACTGAATCAGAAGAAACGACCATGAAACATAATATACTACCTAAAACAATAACACCACCAGCTCATTATGATATACCTAAGTATTATAGTCGTTTTAATATTATGTTTTTGTATAATATGTTTTTTCTTAAAAATATAAAACTTTAAAATTACAATACAGTTTTCATATTATATTTACGTCCACAGATTTTATTTCATGTTTGAAACAAGAAAGCCCGAAGAATGGGATAAAATTCAGAATAAAATAATTGAATTTTTCATAAAACTACCAAACTGTCAAGCGTCAATTAATGATTTAAAAAAAATTATAAAAGTAATAAATATTTTTGAGAACTTTGACCGCTATATAGGTTTTGATTTATGAATTTTATATGTTGTTTGTACATAACAGTTATGTGGCTGTCCTCTTTATCTGAAGGAATATATGTTTATCTCTTGTGGTGGTAAAAAAAATTGTATGATAAACATGATGAAATTTTTGAAATATTGGAAAGAGTAAACTATCAACTATATATCTATTAATGTTTTATTCGTAATATCAGCATCGTACTCATTAATATATTGTTTATAGCGTTTGGTCATGTTGTGGTAATGACTTATCAGCCATATTTATACATGTGTTGGCTCAGAACTCCAAAATTAAATTTGTAACACCCAACAATTTTATAATATTAGTTAAGGACATAATAAATACACATCCATCGTTTGAAGGAATAAAGTCTACACCGGAGTATCATTCTAGCTACATAAATACGGTAATTATTACTTTTGGTATAAATACTTATGCAGAATTAATAATTGCTATACGTATATATATATATATATATATATATACACTGTATAATATAATAAACATGTGTAATATAACAGGTAATTGCTTGTATATTTTACGAAATAAATACTTCGTGGAATCAAAAAATAAATGAAATAGAAATTCGACGTTCGAAATTAATAGAAGTATTGTGTTCCCTAGAAGACGACGATGCAATAAATAAACAGCTACCCAGTTATTTTAATTATGAACAATATTTTGTAATTGAACACAATTTTTGGAAACTAGACCACAGTAAATGTTTAAGAATTAATATCAATGATTTATGGCAATACAACAATAACGGTAATTATAGGTTATATTCATAAATCTGTTTTACGATAATTATATTATTAATGGTGTTATTATCAAATTATTTAGCTATATCTGAAAGAATGCTAAGCAGAATATTTTCTGGAATAGTTTCAATGAGAGCGAAAATCGATGGCAAAATAGATATTGACTATTGGAATTTTGTATGGTTCATCAGATCGGAAGAAGATAAATCCAATGCAAAATCTATTGAATATTGGTTTAGGTGAGATATTTAGATAACAGAATATGTTAAAAAAAATTATATTTTTTTTTTATCTACCACCTTAGATGCATGGATATTGATGGAGATGGTTATTTGTCATTATTTGAATTAGAATATTTTTATGAAGAACAATTAGATAGATTAAATATTATGAATATGAAGGGTAGTTTGCCGTCATTCAAAGATCATATATGCGAGGTATACATATTTAAGAAACAATAGTTTTTTTGGAAATTAAATTGTAATTTACTTTTTTTGTATTTTATTTCATATAAAATTTTTATCATAGATTCTTGACATAGTTAAACCGAAGTATGAAAATAAAATTTCGTTGTCCGACTTAAAAAGGTGTAAAATGACATGTTTATTTTTTGATTCTTTTTTTAATATCGATAAATATTTAAAACACACTGGACTTGGCCCATTTAAATTACCATATGAAGGGGAAAATACAAATGATGTGAGTAAAAAGCTTTAAATATTAACCTAAATATATGAGTGCTAGTTTTTTATTTATAATATGAAAACATGAAATTGAAAATTAAATTATTAAATTATTATAATATTAGAATTTTAAGTGTTAATAAATTATAAATATATTCAGATTTCATGTATTGTAAATATTAAAATATGTGAATTATCATAATGTAGTTTATAATTTCTATACTTGTACATCTTATAATTTATTTTGTTTTTTCAGAAAACCAATTGGGAACTTTTCGTAGAAAAACAGTTTGATTATCTGATTAACAAATTTAATGTTTAATAGTTATGTACTTTTTTTCATGCATTTATAAATTTATAATTATTTCCATCGCAATTTTATTTTTAATTTTACACAACGATAACTGAATTTTTACATGTTTATATTAGTATTATTTTTTTTTTATATTAATGATATTAAAATAACACCTCAAATAATATTACTCAATAACATGAGTAATATTAAATAATACATATTTAAATGTAATAATAATAATAATAATAATAATAATTAATAATGGTTTTGAAATAATACAAAAATGAAAAATATTTTCGAGATGATCGTTGTTTAGACATCAAAATGTAATAAAACATATGGAGTAGGTAAGCAATTTTAGGTCTTAAATATTTTCTTATTATTTTTATTAAAATAACTAATCTAAACTTTGTCTAAAATTTATACGGTACTTTTATACGGCCACATTATGTGTATACGGTTGCACTGCAACTTGGATCTGTTCAGTCTTTTCAAGTCTACCTACCCGAACCGTTCAGGGGCAGAAAGAGCACACCCTATTGCCCCGTGCGCACGTCTATGATTATTATACTTTTGAAGTAGAAATCTTTGAATGGCGTTTTATTTTCCATAATTCATTAATATAATAATATCTCATAATTTGAAATATTACATATGCACACAATTATCTAAAATTTAATAGCACCATCGTATAGGTACCTAAATAATTAGTAAGTTATTGTAATCCAATGTGTCAAACTTTTATTTGACTTCTTATGTAGGTACTTTTTGTGAACATATGTATTCAAAACAATTTAATAAATACATATTATATTAAGATAATTTGTTAAGTATATTTTTAATTTATAATAACTGATGTCACCTTGCAGTTTTGTCTGGGAGTATAATATATTATCATTATATAATTAATTATACATTTATTCATTTATCTATTAATTATATATTATATTGTATAATTAATCAATGATATTATATTATGTAATATGTACTACTTCGATATATTTGGATACACCGTATGAGTATTTCATGTATAAAATTTTGCATGATTTTTGTCATACAACTCTCAATTTCAAATCCGACCATTATTTAAAGACGGTTCTTTGTCAAAAATTCACATCAGTCTGTCGCATTCCAAATAAATCGATTTATATATTTAAAAACAATGCCAGACATGCACATGTGCACAATGGTATAAAATGTAACCAATAAACGCCAAAATATGCAAAACCGACAAAAAATGTACCAACAGGTAAAAGTAGCCGAAAAATACGCATCAGTCTGATGAATTCAAATAAATTGGTTTAATATAAACTATACGTCTCATAAGTCGTTCATGTACAAACTTTAGCAAGTTTTTTGCCGTACAATTAATAATTTTAAAGCCGACCATCATTGTTTTTAAATAATGGTTCTTTGTCAAAAATTATCACCAGTCTGCTGAATTTTAAATAAATCGGTTTATATTTAAAAAATAATTCCAGGCACAATGGTACAAAATATAACCAATAAACGCCAAAATATATGCGTTACATACATTATACAAAAAATGTACGTTAATATATTGCAAAAGTGGCAGAGCGCAAAGCGAGCAGCGAACTGGATAGCAAATACTGAACCGTAACGGCCGGTGGTCTTTCCAATCATCGTGGAGATCATCGGTCGCAACACCCTTATTGCACATGGTCACAGAGTCTGTGTGATTTCTATTCCCATTAGAGTTTTGATTAGTTCATTGTTTTAGCGCCAATTTCAAATAATTAATAAATGAAGTACGTTTAAGTTTATTCTATAATATAGGATGATAATATATGAATTATGAATAGATTATTAGGTATTTAATATTCATACTATCTTAATTCATGTTAATTTTAATTGGTTTTTTCTATATGATTATTTTAAACAAATTGTTAATTTTTTTATTAAAAATGATTGAATGAAATCCATTTAAAATTAATTAATCGATTATGATAAGAATAATGCATTAAAAATATACGTATAAATATATGAACATTTAATACATAATTATGTATATATTTATAACTTAACTCAATAATAACTTACAATTAATAATGTTACATATTCAGCATTAATATTATATTATATTAAACGTAAAGTATTTAAATTAACCATAATGATAAGTATCATATTACAATCGGTGAGGACTGTCTACCGATCATTAGCGAATAGAATAATAATACTTAAAAAATAATATTGTAAATAAATGTGACTTATAATATATTTCTAATTTAAAATCTAATTTTTAACACCCCTTTGCTATTTTCATGAATGAAATGCTCACATACTCGTTATGAAATACTATAAATACACGATCGTCTATACTTCTACAGTGTTTGTTTAATGTTAATACTCAAAAAAATGTTAAAGTCCCTACGATCAGAACTCAATTAGTTATGTTATCACTGAATAAAAAAAAATTAAAATAACAGAAACCATAATTTTTCCGATTTTCCGCCATTTTTTGGTAGTTTTTCTTTTCTCGAGGAAAAAATATTGAGAAATTTGTAAAATAAGCTAAATAAAGTACCAACTAGACGCAATTTGCTACCGAAAGCATACTCTATTCGTGGTAATCGGAAAAAACAATCCATTCCTCGCTTCGCTCAGAATCTAAAATTAAAATAAGAAATCAATTTACATGCGTTGAGATTCGGATAACAAATACTACATATTAATGTATAATAGTGACACGGTCCGGTATCCAGAGCTGTCTATTTTCTTGGTAAACCACAACCTAGGTAGCGCAACGGCCGTCCAACGGTAACTCCGACTCAGCAATTGTAAGGAGAAACGGGTGAGGCGTCGAGCCGATCCGGTGCACGAACGCGCGGACGAACGTCAAGTCCGCCATTGACTGTCGTAATGTCAACGCTACAACAGTGTTAGATACGATTTTATCATTATTATTATTATTTTTTTGTTGTACTTAAAGACGTAGTTTTTTGCAACCACCGCCGACAAGGTCCAGTCGATAACCGCGTTACGGTAGTCGTAGATTCGACTCACATTGTAGTAAGAAACCAACAGACGAACAAAAATTAAACGGAGAAAATTATTTAAAACAACAACAACGGTGTTCTTTTTTATAATTTGTGTTTAGTGTTGTTCCACATCATCGTTCGGCCACTTACATTTGTCGCGACAATAGAGTTATTAGTTATTACCTTATAATAAATAATTAATATACATTTTGTAATATAATAGAATAATATTAGAAAATAACACCGCATAAAGTTAGCCGCTGTATAAACTCGACAAAATAACGTGTAGGAATCTGATATTTCACTATTAGGCTACATAATTGAGTTATTGAATTTTATTATACAGAAAACTGTAAGGTTCTTAAATTCTAAAAACTCACAAAATGTTATATTTAAAATAATATGCTGATACCGTATTGTGGTATCTACTGGTGGAAAAATTGTTATAGACTTCAAAATTTGAAAATTGAATAAGTTTGGATTGCAAATAGCACTAACGTCAAGAACAACGGCACAATCCAATACAAACGTAGCGCAAACGATTGAGATAAAACAATTTTAAAATTTCGTAAATGGGGGAGGGGGGAAACTTAATGGACCCCATTGAACAAATCTTATTTTCCATCCCTGTATCCTGCACCTGATAATCTCCACGATGAATCGTTCGATGGTTTCGTCGGTTCTATGGTATTCAACTATGGTCAGTTTGCCAACGGCCTGTTTAGTGCTTGTACTATAATATTCAGATATTCATTATTGAATTTACTGCTCGCTTTGCACTCCGCCACTTTTGCAATATATTTGCGTGTGCGTACATTTATTGTTGGTTTTGAATATTTTGGCGTACAATGTATTTTATGAATGTTTTGCATTTATAGTTGATAAGAAATCTTTGTAGATTTTTTTAATAAACTGATAATAATTTATCAAATATATATGATGAGTAATGTATTTTATTAAATAAGATAACTACTATAAATTTATCTATTATAATGAAACCATTATTAACAATATTTAATAATAGATACAATAAATAAAATTAAATTATTAACGAAAATAGAAAAACATACCTAGGGAATTACTAGTTACATTATTATTGTTATTATTTTAATTAATTTTATTTGTTGAAGTATCTGTGCAGCTATAATATTATTATTAATTAAAATTATAAACCCTATATGGAATAAAAAACTTTAAATAATATTAGATTGATATAATATTGAATAATTTAAGATTAAAATTTAAATCATCAAATTAAAATATAATATCGTGTTTCATATATTTAATACTTTAATACTCCTATTTTATGTATATAATTATTTTGAGAAGTGGTGTTGTAATGTATTTCAAATATTGTACATAAACATATCATTAATAACCATATGATTTGTATTGAAATATCACTATAGAAATCTAATAATAATAATCGTTCTGATGCGATTTTGAATTAGTAGTTGATATACATCGACATTTTGATTACGCGAATATTTAATAAATATAAAAATAATTGACGTATTTTTAAAACATTATACGCAATATTGTAATAGTTTTTGTCATCGTCTAAACCGATAACGGTTAGATAAACATATAACCCATTATTATTTTGCGAATATTTAAAATGTCCGAATTAAAATCGAATCCGAAAGAAAAATCGACCAAAAGACGCGAGATCCATCAACGATATATTATGATTCATAACCCTGGCGGCGAACCAACTGTTATTAAAGAACAACCGCAGCCAGTGAACCGAAAGGCGAATGGGAAAAAGAACCAGATAGACGCAGCCAAACAACAGCAACAATTGGCAACGAACGATCCACCCGTTCTTCGCGGTATTTTGAAACCGCCCCCAAAGCCGGTACCAAAACCCATTAGGAAATTGAAAAAAAGACGTATGACCAAAGGCAAGAAAGTCGTTGAGAGCGAACCAAAGAAACAGCCATTACATTATCCGTTTCTTGTGATTAAGCCACGAAAAAGAGTTTGGTTCATGCCAACATCGTTTAGTAGTGCCGAAGAATTAGAGCTAGAAGAAGAGATACCCGAAGTATTTATTTATTTATTTCAGCAGCATAAATCAATATCGTTACTATCCATAACACAATTAGATTAATTTAATCGGTTTATGTTTAATAGCCCACGTATAAAATGACTAAAGCGTATAATATGTTTCTTTTTTGAAATTCACTATAAAAAAAATTTAAAACACTTCTCATTTCAGATATGAATTTAAGTTTTTAATTTATATACTTAGTAAAAATATATTATATAGGTAGTTAAAAGTTATGTATGTTATATAAATTATGAAAAAAATTTTTGTTTGCAATTCTCTTTTTCATTCTTTTGAATAGGTTTAATTATTGCTACAGACACAGAATATAATATATTTTTTTATTCATATCCTAATATAAAATTTAAACTTTGTTGCCAAGTTATTAATATGGAATATTTGTATAAATATAAAATAAGTATTTTTCTATCACATTTGATACTTTTATTCTTTAATACTCCAGATACCTACTTTAATTTTTCATAATATATAATCTAATACTATAAATATATTAAAAGTGTTATAAATATCACAAGTACAATATATAAAATATATGGCTGCAATAAGATTCTGATATTTATTAATAATAGATTAATAGCTCCACAATTGCCTATTTATAATTTATATTTCAATTTTTTAGTGTTAGTTTAAATTAAAAATGTTATTAAATAGTTAATTAGTTGTATACAGTATAAAACGTTTATATTTTTGTGTTTTATGCTATACCGTATAATAATACTGTAAATATACTGTATTATAATACGTTTTAACCCTGGTTTTTATCGATGAAGCTGATACATATACAAACTAAGCTATGCTAGTTATAATATAGGATATTGTATATAAATAAATTGTGATTAATTGATATTTTTTTCTACAAAAAAAAATACTAAAAAAAATGTTCTCTCATACAATGCAGAACAAATGTATCATACTTTTCTAAATAAACAGTAGTTTATAAATTATATTATCCACTGGATATTATATCAATATTCCTGAATATTTACTTTTTTATATTTGGTTTGTACAAGCACATTTTTCTCAAGGTCATTCACTATTTTACAAATAGTTTGCTATAATTTTTATGATTTCGAGTACATTATAATTTTTAATACCTCTATTTACATAAAAATCATGATTATGTGTAAATATTTTAGAATCAAATTTAAAATTCATATTTCGTATACAAATACTCCAAAACCTCTAATGATGACTTAAAAAATGAAGAAAATGACCTTAAAGCTAAACGTTATTAAAAAATGCAAATTGAATGTTCTTATTCTCATTTAAAAGTATATGTAACGGAATTATGTTCAAACGAGCATCGCACAGCAATCTTTAGGAAAAAATACAAAAGGCATCGAAATTCCTGCCCTAGTCATAACACAATAAAACTCTCTTTCTATGCTCTAACAGCACTCGCATCGGCTAATCAATTTGTAATCGTCGCGTGCTTTTGCCATTACAAAAGTGGTAGTAAAAGGTTCTCAATTCGGTGTGTCGTCCCAATATTTAATGCTTTGCTAGGATTATTAGTATCAAATAAACCGGTACATTCGTTACAGGATAACAATTGAACTACCTTATTATAATTTAAATATTAGTTCCATTATCTGTATGTTTGTTATTTGTCAATGATTTTGATAAGCTACCTATAATTGTATAATGATCAGTAATACTGGTTTTAACTACTGCTGTACTAAAATTCGTATGATAGACTTGTGAAATGGTTTCGTTTTCCACTCTAGTATACGTATCGATTTACGAAGTAAAAGCGTTCGACAGTAATATATTTAAATATTTTTCGGTACTTAAAGACACATTTAATTCTAATATGTCAATATATTTATATTGCCAATCTATATACAAATTTTTGGAATATGAAACAAGTCATTGAAATATTTAAATCTACACTTGTTAAATACTTTATCAAATCTATCTTTAATATAATCTTGTCATTGTGTAAGATGTAAGGGTCTATGAAATCTGTGTTTATTTTTATCATCTATGGATAGTGGATACTACGGAATGGTTAGGAAATACTTAGTCTAATATCCAACGATATTCAATTATAATGTTAATTTTCATAATATCGTTGTCTAAATGACACAGATATGAATGTGCTTTTATAATACTAGTGTTATGTAATTTTGATGAGTTTTTAATCAGCTTAATATTCTTCGTTTCACGTTTTATTATATTTAAATTTAACGTGTTGTTATTTTAATACAGTATGTCAAACTTAAACGAAAAGAGAGCCAAAAACCCGAGATTAAGAATTCCTTGAAGGGTTTGACGCATTTACCGGAAGTGATTGCTAAAGTGGGACCGAAAGAAGAAAAGAAAACTCCAGTAGTTAATGAGGTTCAGGTGTCATCAATCGATAATTATATTCAAAAGAGGTCCGTAGAAATAAAATGGAGTAAATGTTTGGATGATGAGACAGTAATTGCAAAGGAAACAAACATTCAGAAAGTCCCCTCAGCTCAAGACGCGAAGATGATAAAAATAATGGCTGAACAACATAAACATATTACCAAAACATACGGTAGGAACCTGAACAATCCCCTATATACAGGTACCCTGAGGGTGTCCTACATAAAACGTGAAGAAGCCCGCATAAGAATGGAAAAAGAAAATACAATTATGGCGAAGAGGTTGTTAAACGTTCGATCTAAACTTAACACTTTTTCATTAACGACCAGGTAACTTCCATTATTATTTCAACTCCTTCTATGATTTCTTATCTATGTTTACCCTATCGTTATTAGATCACCAATCGATCCTTGGCCGAGGGAGATCACTAATTTCACGATGTAAGAATAGCGACAATTCAATTACGATAAAGTATGATAGTTAAGATAATCATAAGTTATGATTAGGATGAAAAGAATTTAAAGGAAGATTCTGAAACCACCTCTGACAAACCTCCACATCAACCTACGACCCTATCACTCGTTATCAGATATTTTATTATTTTAATGTGTTATCATTCGTCATCATTCGTTATCACATTATCTGTATATTGTGTTAACATTACATAGCGCTATATCAAATTATCAACTAATAAGACGTTACATTGATAAGGCAATTTTTTGATTTTTTCCTTTCATGGCAGACAATTATTTAAAAACAATGATATGATAACGAGCCATAACATAATTCATTTTCTATGCTATAAACTGATAACGAATGATAATGCCACACGCTGATAACAGATGATGTGTTACATGGATAACGCATGTCAACACATTATCGTTATCAGTTTATCATTCGTTATTGCGTTATATTTTGTTGTTATGCATTATCAGTTTATCGACGACGCAACCGCACACTCGTTTGTGTAGAAACAATGTCTTATTTTACCGTTCGTTATATCATTTTTTAAATGGTTACCTGATACACAAAAAAAATCTCATCATTTCCCATCATCATAATATTTTGTTATTTATTGATAATTCAACATAGAACCAAGTAGTGTTAACTAATTGTGATACTAATTTATTGTAATCAGATTGCGAATTGAATGTTAATAAACGATTGATATGGGCGTTGGTAGTGTTATAGTGTATAATAGAAACGCAGCTGATCAATTTGCTTACATTTTCTATAAACCCGATATAATGTTAGCTACTAATAGTTAATACGGAGACGGAGACGGTGGCCCTACTTGAAGTTATTAGTCGATTTTAATGTCAACAAAAAATATTGTGCCTGAACAATTATAACCAGGATAGTGTTGTTTCTATTATATACTATGGTAGTGTGGAAGTTTGTCATAAGTGTTTTGAGGTGGAGGTGATTATAGATGCCCTCTTTTTTTCCCTTTTATAGCTTATGATTATC
>CM023358.1:32243918-32582194 GCA_013282895.1 Eriosoma lanigerum
TATCTTAATCGTCGTAATGCAGTGATGAAATGATGCGTTGGTAGAACATATTAGTCAAACGTTAACACAATAACACAATTTATTTTAGTTTTTAAAAATTACATAGGATAATTATAAATTTACTTTAATATTAATAATAAATAAATAAATAAATATAAATACAGTATAGTAAAAAATAAAAATGCGGTTCATTAATTTACTATGTTTTGCGTATGTAAGTCAGAGACTAGAAAATTTATAATGTATAAATGCATTTATATATACACTATATATAGGTATATGCAAAATTTAATTATTTTCACACATGGTAATATCGTAATATTTTTATATATTATTATATTATATTAACCTTGATTTGCATATAGTCTGCATATTTACACTGTGCCATTAGACATTATACAGAATAGAAACATGAAATTCGCTGCGGACATTTGATGTAATTGCAGAAAATCCATATTCGTTGATATGATTATAGATGCCCTCTTTTTTTCCCTTTTATAGCTTATGATTATCTTAATCGTCGTAATGCAGTGATGAAATGATGCGTTGGTAGAACATATTAGTCAAACGTTAACACAATAACACAATTTATTTTAGTTTTTAAAAATTACATAAGATAATTATAAATTTACCTTAATATTAATAATAAATAAATAAATGTAAATAAAGTATAGTAAAAAATAAAAAGTTGAATAAAAGTTTCACATATTGGATTACAATAACTTACTAAATATGATATAGAGGTACCTAACTTGTTGAAAGTTTTATTGTCTTTTTATATTATAAACATACATTTTTTGACCGTATTTTGTAAAAACAGCGTTAACACAAATAATTGAAAAACACGATTTTGCTTTTAAATTTTAGATAATTATGTGCACGCATAATATTTCATATTATTTTACGGAATTTTTATTTGATCTGTAGAGACCAATAGATGAACAACTGATAACTGATTGTTAATTGTTGAAAATTGAAATATATATGTTTAATGATTAGCGTTTTTAAATTGTATAAGTACCCATATCTCGTTATTTAATCTACGTTATATATACTTATAGCAGTAGTTATACCTATATACGTTATAACTAAAACTTATTAATATTATATAATAAATTCATATTATATATCTAATATTATATAATATAACATAGCCTAACGTACCTAATAATTTATATTTACATTAAATTATATACAGTTACAGTATACAGTGTGTCAGTGTCATAGTGATCCAAATTTAATGTAACAAAAATAGTAGGATTACATAGTATTCAATGTTAGGTATCTATAATTATTTTTGTAACAATATTTAAAAAAATATAGAATATTTGATCGACCGGGCATTTGGGCCCGAATGATTCGAGTATAATTAGTGTTTAATAATTTTGTATCTTAAATAAACATTCTTAGTATATATTATTGGTGTATAAACTGATTATTATTGCTGAGATGGATAAAAGTATTAATAGAATCAACAAGGAATGATTTTTAGTAATAATATTCTATTTCACATAAAACATTTCATAAAAAATCAAAAAAAATATTTAGAAATTTAAATATTAAATTCCCATCTGTGCAAGTGTTATGAATCGATTTTTCTAAGTACGATTACAATCGTATATAGTTGTGTTGAATTGAGTTACAAACACGATTAAAGAATATTATATATTTTATTTATAACAAACTCGTAAAATGTTTGTACAAATGGGCAGAGTAACAACCTTTAGCACCAAATCTCAACTGTTTTTATATTCATTTAAATTACTCTAGAATATTAAAACAATATAATTATCTTAAAATACTAAATATTATAAATGTAATAATTAAGATTATAATTGTAAGTATTGTTATACAAATAAATATTTGTTTTAAGTATAACATTAAGCATTCATTATGAATTTGATATTATTGATTTGTTGTTATTATCAAAGGTTACAAAATCTTAAATAACAAATTAATCATATTGTTTTTGTAGTAGCTTATTACCTATACTAAGTATGCAACATAATAAAATATCATGGTAATAATATAAATAATAATTAAATACAAAGTTTCACGACACAAGTAAAAAGTAGAAGAGTTAAAAATATTATAAATAACTTGGAAAAATGTATACATGACAGTAAAGGGATTGAATAACAACACTATTAACAGAAAATGAATTTATAATCTGTATATTTTATTAAATTTTAAGTAAAATAGTTATAGAGTTTATACTACTAAGTAATGAGTACTGAGTTGTAATGTTTTATTGAGTGTCGGTATGTGTAATTGGTTAATGGTTTTTGGCCAAAAATTTAAATTTTTTAATATATCGGTAAAAAGTGGTATCGGCCCATTCTTAATATTATATTCTTTTCCTAGCATATATTGTGAGTTTTGGTTTAATGTTAATCAGGTTTACTTTGAAAACGAAGTATATTGAATTTCGTTTGAATATTTCTTGAACATTGAAGACTATGAAATCAACAACAACAACAAAAACAACAAACATAACAACAACAACAACAACTTTTTTTTTGTTTAAACCTACATTTAAAAAAAAGTTTTACGTACTACCCCCACCGCGAAATTAATTTTGGATTTTTTGCACCATCAAAATAAAATATAAACATTTATCTAACTTCCAACAACATTTCCATTTTAAAATAAATACACTTTAAAAATAAAATAAAATTTTATAATTATTTTTTTTTTTTGTTTAGACCAAAATATAAAAACGTTTTTACGTACATTCCACCTCGAAAAATTATTTTCGGTTTTTTTGAGGACCTTCAAAATCATTAAATTATTTGCTCCCTACCAATAAATTTACCTTATAATAATAAGTTATAATTTCAAATAAATAAATTTAAAAAAATATTTTTTCTTGTTTTCACCCAAGTTATAAAAACACTTGACGTTCTACCACCCTCGCAATTTTTTTTTCACATTTTTTGGGGAAATCAAAATAAAATAAATACATTTATTTAACATCCCCTCATTTTTCCATCAAATAATAAACAGTTTTTAATTTTAAATAAATGTTTTTTAATTTTAAAAATATTGAAGTAATTTTATATTTGTCTGTTCTCAAATCATAATAACGGTTTTACGTACTACCCCCCTCGCATCAACAACAACAACAACCATAACAATACTTTTTTTTTTAAACCTGCATTTTAAAAGCATTTTTACATACTACCTCCATCGTGAAATTTATTTCGAATTTTTTGGGACTATCAAAATTTTTAAACATTTTTGTTATTTTTTCTACTCAAAATATAAAGATGTTTTTATGTACTATCCCACTCACAAATTTTTTTTCGCATATTTTGGAGAAATCAAAATTAAATATAAATATTTATCTTATTTCCCCTAATATTTTCGTTAAATAATAAATACACATAGTATTTAAAAATTAAATAAATGTTAAAATTTTCAAAATTATTAAAATATTTCTTTTTGTTTGTAGCCAAATCATAATAACGGTTTTACGAACTACCCCTCTCGCAACAACAACAATATTTTTTTGTTTAAACCTACATTTTAAAAACAGTTTTACGTACTAACCCCACCGCGAAATTAATTTGGGATTTTTTGGACCATTAAAATAAAATATAAACATTTATCTTACTTTCCCGAAATATTACCATTAAATAATATTTAAAATATAAATAAATTTTTTTAAATTTTTAAAATAATTTCTTTTTGTTTTCACCCAAATTATAAAAACGTTTTACGTACTACCCTTCTAGCAAAATTTTTTTCGCATTTTTTGTGGAATTAAAAATTAAATATAAACATTTATTTAACTCCCCCTAATATTTCCATTAAATAGTATTCAAATATAAATATATTAAACTTTTTAAATTTACAAAATTTATAAATATTTTCTTTTTTGTTCTACCCAAAATATAAAAACGTTTCTACGTATTACCCCCCTCGCTACAACAACAACAAATATAAATAATAATAATTTTAAAATACAACAATACGAATTAATACTAAATTATACTAAATAATCATTATATTCTATCCGTTATGTTTCAGGTATATTGTTCTTAATGCCTTATCTACTTACATTAAAATGTAAATACAATATTGCTTCTCTAAATATTCGTATACCTACAATAAATTAGTATAAGTAAGAATTAACAATCATTTATTGATTTACAATTATATATATTATGTTGTTATAATATATTATATAATTATACATTTATAATTACTTAATATAAACATGAATATTTGAATACTATTTTATAAATGTTTATGTTAATTATTTTAATATAACCGTTTTTGTTCATTGTCTTATAACGATACGCATTTTAAATGGAAATCGATAAATAGCCATTAAATACCATAAGCATTAAATTATTATAAATTTATAAATATTTAATATTAATTATTAAGTATTATTTTAGTTATAAATTAATTGTATTTATATAATTACTTTTATTGTTTTACTATTATATTAAATTTAATTATTATGTCATGCATTGGTTGCATGATCATATTTGAAGATATTCTTAAGTATAACAATTATGTTATTACCAATAGGTTAGAATACATTCTGTAATCAAAATACTATAACATTCTATTAATTTAAATATGAAAATGTAGTACTTTAAAAAGCTGTTATTAAGAAACAAATTTCATCTACTTGTTACTTTATTGGAACATATATAGACTTTATATATGTCATATATATAGAGTTGTACCTATGTGAAGAAGTATTGATGATTTGAGTGGAAACAAAATATTTACGCTGTAATTATATAAATTATTTAAATATTTTATATGGAAAAATTAAGGGAAGGGAACGAAATATTATTATTTTATTATGTAGGACTCCAAAAGTATATCAAATAGATGAAATTTTCTACCAACAGCTTATTCTATTTGTGGTAATCGGAAGATTAATTCTACCCAAAAAACTATTTTCAGACAAAAAAAACATTTGAACGACTGTTTATATATATATATATATATATATATATATATTTAACCGACCTACTCTTGAATAGGTATTTAAAAACTCGATTGTAAACCTAAAACCGTAAAATCAAAAACAAACTGATGCGTGATTTTTTAATTAAAATATAGAGGGATAAACTCTGCTAGTTGTTTATATAATAATCTCACATACATCGAGAAATTCGTATAATTGGAATTATAACTCCATTAATATACCTACGCTATCAAACTGAGATAATATAATATTTTAATTTAATTCTAAACATACGACCATTATAGTAGAAAATAAAATAATAATTATATATTTTACCACACGCTTCTAAATATCCATCTACAGTCAAACTATTGAACTTTTATTATTTTTTGAATTTGTATTTGTCTACATATTTTGTATTTTATACCCACCTAATAATATGAATGTACCAAACTACCAACAATATTCATTCTATGCATGGTGATTTATTTTAATTTAGATATTTTATTTTATATTATTTTAGACTTCAAATTTTGCATGAATTAAGAAAAAAAATCAATTTGTTATTAAAAATCGTATAAAAATGTTGATTAAATATGCCTAATGATATTAATAATGAATATAAAGTACCGAACTATGGTGCGGTAGATTTGATTGAAGTAGAGGAATAAAAATATTATCAAACGCTACCACTATATATAAAAGCAGCACAATACGGTTATAAATTAAATTGTTCTACTTAAAAAGTGTTTTCGTATTTCCATCAGTACTTATTGTAAAATTATCTTAGAAAAACAATTTTGGTATAAAAAGAAAGAGGAGAATATAATTGTTTCTTGTAAGTCGTTTTTTTTTTTTAATTTGAAGCAATATCTTATTAATTATACTAAGTTAAAAAACAATTTTTTTTCAGTTTTTTAAACTAGTATAAAACATTTTAAAATGTAATAATTAAAAAAAAGCCGATGTAAGAGCACGGACCAAGTTCTCCCCTTTTTTTGATACTAAAATAGTTTTGTTGCGATAATTATATATTGAGTAGTGATGGAAATGCGAATATGCTTATTCATAAACTATTTATCGGTGTGTAACGTCCTCTTAAATTTCTACTCATAAATAAATATCATACCTACTACTGTCCCTGGTTTGTAACTGTATAGGCAATATAATTTACTGTTCAATAATTTTAATGACTTATTGGTTGTTAGTGTATGATAAGTTCGTGAAATGAACATTAATGTGTGTGAGCGTAATTTGAAATGGTTTTTGTTATATTGACAAAAAAATATAACAATATGGTATTGTACCTAATTATTCCTAGAAACTATTGTTGACAATAACGCCAATTATTAGGTTTTATTTTCATTAAAAACACCCAAATTAGTTTATATAATTATCATAATATAATGTGAATAACTATGGATGAATGTAGCAGTGATGAAATTGCTAAGATATATGTGTGGAGATGGTAGAACAAGTAATTAGTATACGAGGGGAAGTGTAAGAGTTACATCAATTGTAGAAAAAATGAGAGAGAATAGGCTGAGATGGATTGATGGTCTGAACACGTTTAGAGTCAGCCTGGCGCGGACAGTGCCCGGTAGCGTATTTAACGTATTTAACCTGATATAACCTAATCTACACTCAGAACCGCTTTGCAATAAATTGATAATTATATCACTGATATATTACTATAAATTAATAGCATTTGCTGTAATTATAATCAGAAAACACCTAATAATTACTAATAAAGTAATAAGATATGTTAAATATTCGAATAAATTAAGACAGTCTTGTTTCAACAATCTTTTTAAATGATACAATTATAGTATTATTCTTAGATAAAGATAATTCATAGAAAACATCACCTTATCTAATAAATTTTAAATTATTTAATTTAAAAATTAAATTTACTGAATTTATAAATTAAGTTAATTTGAGTTATCTAAAAGTGAACAATGGGTTTTTTTGTTGTTGTCGTATAATGCAATTTTTTAGAAGTTTTATAGTGGACATTGAGAGAAAAAAGACTAGGGTACATGACTGACCTCAAATAGTTGAAAGATAGGCGAAAAAGAAGAAGAAAAATAAAATAAAAAAAGAGAATATGAAAGAGTACATGTGTCAGTATGGGTACTGTAACGGAAAAGCATACATACTGAAAATTTTAAATGACCACCTCCCCCAAACTACCACTCACACCAAAATAATATATCTCTAAATCTAGCAAAGTCACAGTCAAGAATTCACGATATATTAAATCAAATGACCGAGATAAAAATGTCCGTTGATAATAATTTAAAAACTCCAGGAATCAGGATAATATGTAATATAAATTATTCTTGTAATAATACAATGCGATTATTGGCTACATATTTTGGGATATATTATATATAGATTAACAAGGTAAAAATTTAAAGAGCAATATCACATCAGTTCATGACTTAAAAACCCACAATTTAATTTTCTATATATATATATATATATATTTAGAAATTGATAATTAGTCGTTACCAGCTTAAGGTTGTTCAGAAGACCGTGGAAATACTCGCGACAAAGACGACGAAAAAAACAACGAAAACGACGACGATGAATACAATAATATTTATAATTATAAAAGTCTATCAACTTTTTATGAAAAGAGTTAATAAAAAACTTAAAATTGATATGTTAAGAAAATTTAATAATTGATTAGCGTTTATATATATGGACATTTAGTTAGTTATTGGACAAATAGGACTAGAATACGTACATAGAGGTTATAAGGTTAAGACTATTGAATGGAGAATTTCCAAGAAAAGAAATAGTGTAGGTAAAGTGGATTTTATGTATGGTAGACTTAATTAGAAAATAGGATGTTAGGAATGTGGTTAAGAAGATGAAAAGGAAGAAAGCGGTGATCTGAATTAATGGAGTTTCAGGGAGTTATGGAAAGTGTTGAGAAATTTGGCGGAAAGTGGTTGACAGGTTTCTTTTATTTGTCATTAGTGGAATAGTGAAAGGAATAAAGAAAATGTTTTTGGTACACATTTTTAAACCCAAAAGAAATGTACAAGAATGTGAAAATTATATAAGTATAAAACTTAAGTTTCATAGCATGACCCAAGGTAATAAATAACCTGGAAAAGGTTGTAGATAAAATATTAAGAAGTGAGACTACGCTGTATCAAGGAATTAGTTTGGCCTTATGCCAGGAAAATCAACAATCGAACCGATATATTGTATAAAATAGATTGTCAAGAAGAAAATAATACTATGTATACTATATGTATAATATATATAATATTATATATATGGTATTTATGTATATTTAGAATAGACGTATGATAAAGTTCCAAGAGAAGTTTAGAGTGGACATTGAGAAAAAAAGAATATTTATTTACTTTATGTTTTATAAATTTAATAAATTTATAATTTAACTAAGTTTGATTTAAAACCGTAACAACCAAAAACAAATATAATTTTTTAAAAAAGCGGAAAGGTCGATCAGGACTTTCCTTTTTTGTTCCTTTGGTCCTCGGAGAAATTAGTGATTTATTATAATTAAGATTTGAATGCAATAATATGAAAACCATTTGAAAATACGATTCTGAGCGAAACTCAATATAATATTATGATATAATATATTATACTGATAATCCATTCTAAAATTTAATTACGTATGTAGCCTTCTTCAGTGGCGGATTTTCAACATTTTCTTGGGGAGGGAGGGGTCCTAAAAATAATATGTTAATAAGAGAAAAGGTCGACTTTAGATGTTTCTTCTTCGTCCCTTCGGTCCTCGGAGAAATTAATGGTTTAATATAATGAAGATTTGAATGCAGTGTTATTGCATTAGAAAATACGATACTGAGCGAAACTCAAAATAATTATACAATATATTATCCTGATAAGCTGTTCCAAAAGTTCACTTGTGTAAACTATCTATGAGGATACTAATTAAAATTCAAGTACTTATGTTCAAAATCATGAAAAATCTGAAATCAATTATCAAAATTACGATTTCAGTAAAATTTGACGTTTTACATTTTTGAGAAATTTAAAAATTTAAAATTTTTTTTAAAATATAAGCTAAATAAAGTACTAACTACATGCGATTTTCTACAGAAAGCATACCGCAGTTAAATGGATATAATACCGCTGGTAAATGGACGGTTATTTCTAAAAAATAGCATAATATTCAATTTTACTAAATTATCAAATTTTAGAAGCTTATAAAAAAAATTGTGAATTGCGATTTTCAAAATATTTTATAAATAGATTAAGTAGTGTATGAGTAGATTTTTATAAAATATTTTAACTGTTAAACCCAAAGTTGCATGTAATATTAAACATTTTTGGAAAAAATTTCAAAGCTTTATAATTCATCAGAAAATTAACCAATCGTTTCCAAAATTTTTTCTCTTTTGTTGAACACTTATGTGAATACTCAAACAATTTTAAATTCCTACGATCCTAATTAGCAAATATTTAATTAATTATCACCAGATAAAAAATTTTGAAATAATTGAAACCGTAATTTTGTTGATTTTTGTCATTTTTTGGTAGTTTTTCTTTTCCTAAGGAAAAACTTTTAAGAAAAATGAACTTAAAAAGTACCAACTAGATGCAATTTGCTATTGAAAGCATACTTTATTCATGATAATCGGACCATTATTTCTACCCGAAAAAATGTTTTCAGAGACAAAATAAAAGTCATCATTGTAAATAACCAATACATTCTTTGCTTCGCTCAGAATCTAAAATAATATAAAATTGTATATCTATAATCATCGATAATATTCAAATATAATCGTATTATTATTATCAGAAATTTAATGCTACATACTCATATGGGTTTATATATAGGATTTTTATATAAAATCACATACTAATTAGGTAGGTACTTTTCCGTTTACGTACACAAGAATAGGATAGGATTAAACATTATGTTTTAACATATTATTTCAGTATTAGAACGTCATATTATATCGGTGTCTGTGAGGGGGGTCCTGACCCCATGGATCCTCCCCCCGTAAATCCGCCACTGGCTACCTATTAGAATACTTAAAAAAATTTACAAAACACTATGTTCAAAATTGTCAAATAATTGTTGATATTCTTCAAGTTTGCTAATGAACAACAATATAATATTTTCGTTTATTTTACAAACTGGATTGAAATCAAAGAGAAAAAAAGAATAACATATGTACAAAATACAAATATACCTATAACTAATGATCGAAGTCTAGTTAAATAACTAAATTAAAATGAAATCGTGCATAATAACATTAATTAATTGATTAATAAATCGATGAAAATAATAATTTAATAATATACATGTAATAATTATACATATTATTAAATTATTATTGTAAACATGGTCAAGCTACTTTTGATGCCGACACCCGACACCCAGTTTAATCATTTGCCTATTTCGTTTTATTTTATTTTATAATAACGATTACGTGTTTAATACTTTGATATTATTTTAATCACTATATTATATAATATATAAAAATATTGGTAATTTAATAGGTTTGACGTACAACGACAATATTTAGAATTTAATAAAATGTTACGCAATAATGAATAAAACTGTAAAACATCAATACTATCTCACATAATTCTATTATAAACTATGGTTTAAGTATACTTCAGCTTGATTTTTGTTTGTTTATTTAACTATAAACTATAATTATTTATTTATTTATTTTTTATACATATTTGTAGAAAATATATGTAGATTATGTCTTGATCGAGTATAGGTACTTTATAATAACAAGTATCAATAACACAACGCAATTACTTTCTATGTCTTCCTAATCATATAAATATATAATATATATATATATATAAACGTACGATAAATTAAAGTAGTGAAAAAGTCGTGTAATATGCAGGCTGAGAAGGCTAACTAATTTTTTTACCTTGTTAAATTGAAAGTTAAAATTTATTATTAATTAAGGATAATAAAAATAATAAAAAAATTAAAACCAAGTTAAATATATTAATAATATAGGTAATTTAATTAAAAAACTAATAGTTTTTCATTTTACTATTTTTATAAAAAAATTAAATACTTACCTTACCTAAATATTTATTAACAAATTTAAAATGATTAAAATATAAAACTGTTATTGTTGCATGTTAAATTAAATATAAAAACATTTTATTTTCTATAATAAGTAGGTATATTACTTAAAAATAGGTTCAAAGTTATTTTAAATGGATCCTCAAAGCCAATTTAACACCATCTTATAAAAAAGAATAGTTACGTTTCATGAACCCAATAAATCAGTTTGAACCATTTCTTCGTAATATGATTATATGAAAACCATTTAAAATATGCAAGTTAAATTACATTGATTCATATAATTATAAAACGAATTTACTTTAATTTTTAAACATACCTTTATTGAAAATCTTGTATACTTTATTATTATTATTATTTTGTATTAAATTACGTAATAAATTATACTGTAATGGAATATATATAAGTACTGAACTAAAAAAAAAAAAAATGTTGGTAGATTCCCAACATATTGAACCATTGCCTATTTACATAAATGAATAATTATATCAATTTTCTTTACACGAGTTGTTGGCAAACTTGATTTAGGTAAATAATTTACTGCATTAGAAATAATCTTCAAGGAGACCATATACTCTTCAAGGATATTATAGTATTTTATATCGTGACGATATACTTAAATAGAGTACTTTCAAATTTCAATTTGATACCTATTGTTGATTACAACCCGACACGCGATAAAATATTATTTACTAATAAATACGATTTTCTAGTAAATTAGTAATAATGCAAAACTTTTATTTAGTAACTAACAATATTAGGATAACTTTTCACAATATAATTTCTTATTTAAACTTATCAAATCTCTAGTCCTTAACTTATATGTCGAAAATATAAAATGCTAACGTTTCGTGAAGTATTCATAATTTCATAAAACCGTTGTCCATTCATCCATCAAATCAATTCAAATATTCTGGTCCTAACCCAAGGGCATCATTTGGGAGGGGGCAGAGTGGGCCACGGCTCTACTACTTTTTTTCTGTATTTTGTATTGCGCCGATATATAATATGCAAACGCCACCTTTATAATCTATAATCACGTGGACTTAATGTACTTATTGTACATCTGTACCATTATGTCGTTTGTATCTTGTATCTTTTTGGCTTGTTAATTAGTGAATAATGATGTGTTTAATAAAAAATATAACTAAAAAACTTTGTACATTCCTGTAAAACGCATCGCAAATGAAGAAGTCAATTACTAATATAATTTTGATATCAAATAAAATTTGCCTCATCGGCGTAAAACTTAGCCTGCTTCAGTTTTTGCCCCCCCCTCCCCCCCTATAAAAAAATCTCAAATAACGCTCCTTCCTCCCCTATAACCTAATGTCCAAATCAGTTAACAGTAACCATCTACACTCAATGTTAATAAATTGATTGCGGTTGCGTGTATTTATAATTATAGTTACGTGTTCGTTATTGTGTTATAGTTAATTGACGTCCAATTAAATTTCATTAACAAAAAAAAAACGTGAGAATAATAATAAAATTTCAAATTTATATAAACTTAAAAGGAATTTAATCATTCAATGTGAATATGTGAAATATGTTTAATAGATGACGATACTTATTATTTACGTAACTTTGAAACTAATGTTTACGAATAGTGATATCGTGGTACAGTGATATCATATTATATGTAGCTTATTATAGACTTATGGTTAAATAATATTTCAATATTTTGTATAAAATCTAATATAAAATAATATGTGGCACGGTTCCAAAGACATTATATCAAACGTGACGATGAATGTCCGAGAGGATAGAGTTCGATAGGCGCCTTGTATTACATAACCCGTTAGGTGTACTCGTCTGCCCCTCTTCGTGTCGGAAGACACGATGATCGGTCGAAGTTAACGCGCCGAGTCACGTCTGATGCAGTTCGCGCTGGACGGCCGTTGCGGTTTGTACGACGTAAAATCCGATTGATAGTGAATGATAAATACGGTTAATAAACAATAATTAGCTTTGGCTGTATGTAAATAATGTTGCGCGACCGTCGGACTTGACGTTCGACAAAATTACAAACACAATATTATATTGTTTTATTTGTATAATAACTTAAATAAATAGTTCAGTTGATAGTGTGACATTTTTTTTCCTACCATGGGTCACAAAGACGAAATTAAACCGTTGCTGTCCAACAACAACCGAAAAAATTCCAGACCCAAACGGGAAAAGAATACCGGATACCAGAGTTTGGTGAGTACGTTCTAAACGATTTGACTCGTAAGTGGTAGTCATATTGGTATATTACACAATAATAAATAGAACATAAACTTAATATACTTAGTGATCAGACTTTTATGTAAAGTAATTGTTAATATTTTTTTTGTTAAAAGTTAATAGTATTGTGTTAAAGGTTAAAACTCGAATGACCATAAACTACATTTATTATGAGACTTCATCATTTTGGAATACAAATTTCTGACCATATAATATTATTATGTTTAGCTTTTATAAGCAATAAAGAAAAAGAAAAACGCACATTTCTACTATAATTTATGTATTAATCAGCTTTTTTTATGAGATTAGATGTATTCTACATGATCTAAAGATGTTTCATATGGTTCAATATGGTGTTAACCACTATAATTTATTAATTGGAGATCCAGAAATTAAGAATCTTTGATTTAAAAGATAAAAAATGTAAAATAGGTGAGAATAGCAGAAAGCTGATCGACATAAAGTAAAAATGTTGTAACGTAAACGTTAAGTATTAACATTAATACATAGCTTAATTACATAGCTGCAGTAATTTACAGTAGTCGTATTATTTATTGTAGGCTATGATGCAATATTTTTAATACAATAATTGTATTAATGTTATTATTGTTATACTAGTTAGTACGACAAATCATTATCAATACAATTTTCCATAACAATTTACAATTTATACGAAATGTGTACGTTGAATTTATATAATGTTAAAATAAAACATTACTATCATCAATGCAGAGATATTATTAAAATATAAATGTTTTTATGTAATAATCATATCTCGTAAATCAAAAACATTACGGCAATTAAAATAAGGTAATAAAAATGGAGGTCGAACGACTTTAAATCTCCCCTCATGACAAAAAAAAGTAAATTTGCTATTAATATTATTTTGCCACCTGTTTTACATTTTGCATATACAGGACATATTGAATTTCATTTTTTAGTAATTTATTTTTTATATTATAAAACAGTGAGGGGTTGAGGGATTTCGGCTTCAAAAAAAATTTATGAACCCCTTATTAATTTCAAAATACGCCTCTGATTAGATTTTATTTTTATACTTTATATATTTAAATTCATTTTAAAGATAAAATATTTTATGTCGTTATACAAGATATGTATTTACTATTTATTGTATAGGACTTCACTTACAGTAAGATTCTATATGTTATATTATATTTTATGATGTGTAAATTTATGGCACAAAAATCTGAATATTGTTTGTCCAAATATATTTAAAATTACTTATAGATTTTTCTACTATTTTTCTTTAGACTTATTATTAGTCATGTATAAACATTTCCTTTGAAACTTAAAGTTATGGCGTCACAAAATTCGTGTTTAAATTGTTTAATTATATGCTTAAGAAGTGTCTACTGAGTCTTTGGTTAATGGAAATCATTCCGTCTATCTTGTCTTATTAAAAAACACAAATAGTAGTTATGTTTCATAAATTTCATAGTTTGCATAAATACCTTATAGCAGTTATACATGCTATAGTGATATTATATCATATTATATATTACAAATAATAAAATGTTTATATAACTTAATATAATATCTTATTTTATTAAAATATATAAATAGAAATTAGATTTATTAATTATAATTTTAGTATACGTATATCATAGTAATATCAGTATTTAAATTGTGTAATTAATTTGTTTAGAAAGGATAAACAAATAATATAAATTATAATAAGCCATAAATAATAATGAATTAAAACTTTGTAAAAAAATATTCTAAGTTATTATATGGTTATAATATGTGTTTGTGTGTGTTTAGATAATTATAATTATTTGATAACAATTCAAATCCAGTCAATATAAACTAATCGTTCTAATATTTATTAAAAGTTATTTTCAAATAATTTCGTTATTTAGATACGCTCCGACCGATTTCAGTTGGCCAGGTAGTAATCATTCAATTTGAGATAGGGGTTATCAATTATTATAAATGAACTCCATTATACAATAATGATACATATAACGATTATGTTAGACGTGAAAAAAATCATTGTTAATAAAACTGATCACTGGCCAAAGTATTCACGTTCTGTTATCAGAATCTGCTATTAAATATAAATGTTAACTATGAGCTTTCATTAAATTTATAAATTTATTTATAAATTTTCATTAAATGTGTATTACGTATCAGTATAATGTATTGATGTAAGTACCTAAATAACAGATACGAAATTATTTGCTGAGTTGCAATTGTACTAAAATAATATTCTTAATCTATTACTTACTTGAGTTTTAATGGCCAAAACAATATTTAAAACAAACTACTATAATAATTACTGTAATTAAATAAAACAAAACAGAATTACATAATTTTTTATTTTACAGTTTAAACAAATTTATTTTTGACTTATTTATAAACACATTTAACAATATAATAGTATAATTCATGTAACAAACAAATAAAAATATAACATGCGATTTTTCATTACAGTATACAGGTTTACTTTACAACCGAGAATATTAAAACACAGTTAAAGTTAATTGAATATTTGTCTTTGTTTTTCCATATATTTTTTTTTACTAATAGCTTTGTAGTATTCAAATTAGGTACATTTTTCAAACCATATTAGACTTACACTTCAGTAATTGAGATCATTAATATTAATTATAATATATTTTGCTAGACTTTAATAATAATTGTATTTTTTAATTTTATATTATTATAACTACTAACTAGGTATTACTGTACTGCTGGTCTAATTATAATATATGTTAACTCAGTTAAGTTATATTGTTAAAAAAAATGTAAAAAAGTTTAAAATTTATAATTAATTAAATTTTGTAATAACTTGGCTAAGTTAAAAATTAAATATAAAAACGTATTAGCTTAACTTAAATTTATTTTTCGTTTATTTTTAAGCAGATATTAGTTTAACAGACTTTAGGTCTGTCTCAAAACAAAATCCTAGATCCATCACTGTTTAAAAGTAACATATGCGATAAATTGTCTAAGAGAGATATCAAAATAAAATATACAAATTGATAGTAAAATTGTTATTATTATTATTAGTTTTAAATATTTATTTAATTTTAATAACATCAAATAAAATATTTAAATGTTATTTTATAACTTTTTAACTCGTTTATGAACAGCAGTATGTATTCAATTATATACACTAATTCTCTAAGATAATAGATAATAGATTGATTTTCTTCAATTCTTTTACCTACTTCAAAATTATTTTGCTTTACCTAAATTGATAGTTTATAAATTTAAATTTAAATGTAGGTTTTTTTAAAAAAAATACAAAAAATGAAAGTATTATAATTATAAACTTGATTTTTTAAAAATGTAAATGTTTTATTTCTATTAGGTATTTATGTAATTATGAACTTTGTAAATTTTTGGTAAAATAGACCAGTGGTTTCCAATTAGTATGAAGCCATCATGGACCCTAAGCTAAAACTTAAATTGGTCCGGAAGACTTCTTTTCAGTAAATACTTACTTATCTACTTTATTTAAAAATGAAAATGAATAAAACAGTTTTTATAATTTATTTTAATTTTGCATACATTTTTGTAATAACATAAACACAGATTTTTTCAAAAAAAATACAATATAATGAAATTTATTTGATTAAAACGTGTCCACCTTTCGTTACCCGTTTATGTCGTCTTATATGAGTGATATCAACATTAATAGACCCCTGGGAGTCCGCTGATCACTAATTGGGAATTATTGGAATAGAGTATTCTAGTATTGTACCTTTACTTATTTCTATACCTACCTCCTACCAACCTACTACTTTTGTCTTTTCGTTAAATTTTTTGAAATTTTCTATTTTATTTTGTAAATAATCAGATGGTCTATATAAGTACTGTATTATACATATAAGCGAATATTATTTTATGCAAATACTATACAATTGGATAAACTTAATTAGATTGTTAAAAGTTTCCAAACTATTTATAGGTACGAATCACTTCTTAAAAATTGTACATTTTTGAGGCATTAATCTAAGGTCATTTTTTTTTTTACTCAAGATTATCGATCTAAATTGTTTAGCAATATATGCCATAAAGGAAATTAATGGTGTAAAATAATTATATTGCTAAAATATATCATTATTAGTTTATTGTTTTTAGGGGTTTTTAACCCATTAAAGATTATCTCAAGATTCACAGTTTGAGAACTTCTGGTCATAGATTATGGTCAGATAATGTTTAACTCTGTTAATCTTAGGAAAAAACACTATGGTTTTAAGGTTTTAACACTTATTGTTTTTCATTGCAGATATCTCAATAATTTCATTCTTTATATTTGATATATTGACGTACTATTTAGTGTATAAACTTAAATAGCATTAAATCCATGATAATAGTTGAATAAATAATAATAATAATAGTTTTCTCGTTTATTTCAGCGTTTTCCCATAGAAAACGTACATGCGCGGTATTCTTATTTGCAAAGTAAAGATACCTATAGAAAAAAGGGAAAAAATGAAGAATTCCCACCATTCTGTAGTTTTGTATAATTCAATGTCGATAATCGAGATACCTTAAAAATCCTAAAGTTTGTTGTACCCTGCTGGGTGTGGTAGCCAGTCGATCGTTCGAGCAAAACCAGACATATTATATTATTTTATAGTGGCGTATTGGTTTACACATTTGGCTCGTATACAGCTTTGATACGGTTTCCATGATCGCATAGTTTCCCAATGGTTATTTTCACTTATTATATTAACAGATTATAACATAGGTAATAATTAATATATTATAGTTGTAGAAGCACAGTCAAGTCACACTGTTTTCAATTGAAATAACTTGATAACTTTGTCAATTTGAAGATGGTTCCTATAAAATTTTTAAACAAAAATTAAAATTGAAATAAAATCATAAAATGTGAAATTACCTTCAATATTAGATAGATACCTAGGTCAAATTTGTTTTTATTGCCTTCTGTAAATTTGATTTTATTACTGTAGTTCATATAAATAATTTCATCGCGACAATTGTCTAAACATGCGATAACTGATTACCAAAAGATTTTATTATGCCATATCGTATAATAATATCATCACACACAACTTTTCACGGTTCGGTTAAAAGTTAATAAATGCGTTTTACGTACCTACCTAATACCTACATATTATGAAACGATGATATTCCTTTTACTGCAGTTATGATATATTACTATTATTATTACTTTGTCGCGTTCTCTGATTTGTCATATTTTATAATCAAAGCACTGCATTAAAACATTAATATTTTCAATCTTAGATATATTTTATCTTCTTCTTTGGACACTGACACAGACCGATAGAAATATATTATACGTTTCTCCATATCAGTATATTATAGGAGAAAAAAAACTAACTTTTTGTACAGAAAAAAAAGAAAAATAGAGTTCATAAATGATTCCAATTCCTTATCGGAAACATAAATAAAAAATCTCAAGTAAATACTTTAATACATCAGTTATTTTTTTGTATGGTATTCGTCTACAATATTAAGTGCATCGATGAGATTCACATAAATATGTATAACTATTATTTTCAATATACGAATAAAAACTACAAAAAATATATTTTTAAATAAAACATTTTAATTATATGATAATTTATTGAAAATGTATTATTCAAAGAATTGGTTACCTACCTATACAACTCAGATTGCACCGTTGTACGTAATAATTATTATAATACGCGGTCATTGACAGCAAACAAAAAGATAATAATTTCTATTAGGTTAATTATTGAAACTATAATATTATTATTTAGTTTATTATAATTTTTTTTATGTTTAAACGTATTCACTTTATTATACAGAATATTCCGGATCTATTTAATAAATGGAATATCTCCACAAAAAATTAAAATTTTTGAATGTAGTTTTTTTCAAATTATTATTTAGACAACGAATTATAATATTATTTTTATTACTTATTTAAAAAATGCGTCACATAAAAAAAATTAACTCTTTATTTTTTAAGTTATGTAAAATTTAAAGATTGCAATTTTAAAGAGTATATTTATATGATAATTTTGACGTGTCGATGTCTTAATTTAATCAAGATTTCATTTTTTAGGAATTTGTTTTAATTATTGGAAAAATTATAGTCATTATTATACTGTGTGATACTGTGATACAATCATAATATTATTATGATATTTTTGCACAGCTATAAAATTCATAGATAATAAAGATATAATTATCTACGATAACATTTTGTAAGCACTGAGAGCGTTCATGATAATATTAATAAAACAAATTTTACGTGCCATGATATTAAAATATTAAATTATTAAAAATAATGACGTCAGAAATATCATTTCTCGAATAATTAAAAAAAATTCCTAAAAATCGAAATCTTGCTTAAATTAAGAGATCGACACGTCAAAATTCTCATATAAATATACTCTTTAAAATAGTTATCTTCAAATTTAACTTAACTTAACACATAAAAAGTTAATTTTTTTACGAAACTTTTTTTTTAAACAAGTTATAAAGGTAATATTATAGTTCGCTGCCTAAATAATAGTTTGAAAATAACTGCATTCAACAATTTAATTTTTCACGGAAATATTACAATTATTAAATAGATAAATAGATCTGAGACACTGTATAATATTATTTCTCGAATAATTATTTGTAGAATAAGACACCATGACACTAAAAATACACTTTACCTTTTTTACCGTTATTATTGTTGATTATATTATCTAATGCAGCTTTATACGAGTGTAAATGAGTATTTAAATTTTTGAAGGTATAATAATATTATATTGTGTAATATCATATTTCAATGAGAAATTTTTATGAAAAACTATACGTTAAAATATTAAATATCGTGATTTGAAAGCATTTTATATAAATACTAAGGGAAGGTTAGGTTAACGTCCTCTAACCATCTCTAACCATCTCTAATAATCTGGGAAATATAATTTCGATCCCTTTTATTCTATTATCTATGTTTATACGTTATTAATTGATTTTTTTTTTTTATAAATGATTAATTTGGACTTGGAAAAATTATAATTATCTTTTACCACAATGATAAAACGTAAATTTAAATAAATTTGATAGAAAAAACTCATAAAATAAACTATAAACCATAGAAAGATAGAGAGAAAAATCAATAACAAAATAAATTAAAATAGATTTTTAACCGTAATTTATTAAAATATAATTTAGAACGTATTTCTTAATTCTGTGTACAATGTACTTATACAAAACCTATATAATAAATTAATTTTAAAAATTACTGAATTATAGGTATCGTTATTAAGTATTAAAAAATAAATCATAAAATAAATATACCTACATTAATAAGTAGGTAATAAATTAAAGACACAATATAATATATCAATATTGCCGTATTAATTAATAATTTATAATTAATTTCTTCAATAAAATCGGCTCATTAAATAGTTTACAAAAATCGTATAAGCGTACTTTTAACGTAACTATTATATTAGTAACTATCATAACATATATTATATTGAAACTATTCAGTATAATAATAATATACTAAATACATATTATTATAAGTTATAATATTAATAATTATTCTTTAAACCTGTTCTAAAACAACTTCTAAAATACCTACATAAGATCTAAGAAGATATTTTCTGGAATAAATTATTATTATTATTATTATTATTATTATTATTATATAACTAATCATAGATGAAGTTACTAAATTCTACGTGGTTATGTAGATAATATATAATGAAATGAAACAAATTAACAATATTGCAGTATTTAAATTTAAAATGTTGTCGACTATTATAATCGAAATATTTAAATAGTTTTGTTGCTTAATTTTTATAAATTATATAATTCTGCATATTTATTGAATAAGTATTAATATATTGTGATTTATGACTAAATTAATTACCCATCAAGACTAGCTGTAACTTTAATATTATCTATTAAAAACTAGGTGGGTATATTTTAAAAATATATAATTTTTATAGGGATCATATTCTCATAATTTGGTTGTCATAAGAACTCGTGAAATTTTTTTATTTATAGAAAATAACATTTTTAAAAAACGCAAAAAGTCGAAAGTTTATAATTATACTAATATTATAATATTTATTGTTTAAAATTTCCATATTAACATAGGCTCATAGCCTATAAGTGAAAAGTTATTTTTAATAGTCGATTTATTATTGTGCAAAATAAAAACTAATTGACATTGACTAAAATGCAGTTATTATTATTTCTCTAAAAAATGTTTATTATACATTTAAACGTATATAAATATTATGATTACATTTAAATATTTGATACACAGTTGAGTACTAACTGCTAGTCGATTTAAATATATTTGTAATATGCGTATGTACTTCTTAAAGTTATAAAGAACAAAAAATGTGTATTATTATTATTATTATTATTATTATTATCGAACTCGTCTTTAATGAACACGATTTAGCATTTTTTATTTATTTTAAAAATCGACGCATACGTAAAATAATAATAAATGTTATCTGTAAATATGGAAAAATATTAATTTATATTCAAATGGTAAAATTATTAATTTCATCAATTCGATTTAGCTATTTAGGTAAGTAAATATTTACTTCATAAATATATTATTTACAACAGTTAAAAATTTCACGTGTATCTATCTAAACCGATAATATAATATTAACTATTGTAGTTAATAATTGTAAATCTCATTAATTATGCAATATAATATTATATAGTGACGAGAAATAACATCTTATTTTCCTTAATGTAATTATTATATACGAGTTTATACGAGTATAGATACGACGTAGGTAGTATAATATATGTGTTATAAATTATAAACAATAAAACTGGATATGAGTATAAATATATTCCCAGAGAGAATATTTAAAGAAAAACGTAAGGTCATCGTCATTTAACTGTTCCGTTTTAAATTCCGTTGATAATAACCAATTCCAATGGTAATTTAAATTTGTGTACAAGAGTCCATTAAAATAATATAATGAAATATATGATATTATTTTCTGTAACTTCAGTGTCTAATGCTAATCACTAGTATGTTATCATTATGAACTATAAGTTTTACGATTTTATATAATATTATAAATTTGTAATTAATACGATATGGATTAGAAACTCACGTCTGAATTCGACCCGTTAATTAAATAACATAATTGTAAAATTATTATTTAATACAATATTGAAAACATAATGATATAATAATATATAGCAAGTACTGAAATACGTGTACTCAATAATGTGATTTGTGTTAAATCATAAACTAAAAGCGATTGATAAACGATTGATTATTATACAATATAGCAGATAATACATACCTACGTTTAGCTACACAAGGTTGGGTTAAAGACCAAAGATCATTTGTGAAAGGTTGTGTTTTATGTTATATTCCCATTTTTTTCCTGAGAAACAAATGAACCCTTTGCAATAAAATCTCGATAATTTGCAATCGCACAAATCAATAACTAAAATATGTATATATATATATATATATATATATATATATTGTAATGCACCAATATAATAAATATTATAATGTAAAATTTGGTCTTCTATATTAAATAAATTATAATTTTTCGCATTTTTTACCTAATATTATACTTACGAGTATATTCCATGTTGAATAGTAAACTAAATGTAAATGACTGCAATCAACGGCGTCACAAACATTTTGACTCAAGGGTCACACACAATCACCCCACTCCAACAAAATGATGAAGTATCAAAAATCAAAATATATCCTACGATAATACAATTTATTTAAAAATAAATTTATACTATAAAATATATTATAGGAAATTGTGAGTATTATAAATTGTAGAAGTTGTTTTATAGAATTCCTTACTTTAAGAAACTTCTGATTATTTAAAAATATTACCAATATTACTATACAAAATATAAACGTTAAAAATACAATATTATAATTTAGTACAAAGGCGTAATTTTGAGGGGGCAAGGGGGGAAAGTGCCACCCTTATTGTGATTTTACTGGTGGACAAAAATATAATTTGTTCCCCCGATATTATATGTTTATAGTATACATTTTATGATTATTCAGAATACAATTATATTGTTCTAATAATAAAACTCAATTCTTCATACTATAATAGTATAATATGTCTAAATAAATGTTTTGTTTTTCCTACCTACCCAAATTATTATCCAAATTACGCCACTGGTTTGATATATAAAGAAAACATATTAACATCAATAATGTTAATTATTGATTATTTAAAAAAAAAAAAATTGTTATTGTTAAATAATAATAATATTGTCTGTATTTTTCAGCAAAGTACCAATGGAACGTTTACCGACAAAGGGGCTGACCAAAACATTACATATACCTGGACTAATATCAACGTACATACGAAAAACGGCAAGAGCCGAAATTTTTACGATTCGCTGACGTCATGTTATTCGAACAACTCTCGAAACATAGTGCAAAAAAAACAACTTTTGAAAAACGGTGAGTATATTTAAGAAAATAATCATTGGAATTAATCGAAATTTCAGAAATAGATATAGATTTTTTTAGGGTACTAATTACCATAATACCGTATTGTTGGTATACACTTTTTTAATCCCGAGAAAGAATATTTTAAAATTTAAACTCAACATAAAATGTCTTCGAGTTATTGTTCAAAGTTGTAAGAAACATAGTAATATTATTATTAATAGTAGTAGTAGTATATTTAGTATTTATGGTATATAAATTAAATATAATAATAGTAGAATACTTGAAGGCAGGTACGATGTTTAAACCGCCTACTATATCCTACACCTATTTATATAATATGCTGAATAAAAATAGTATTGTTTAAACCTGTGGAATTCGAAATAAAAATATATGTATCTAGGTTAGCATTAAATATTGGATTATAAGAGAGAGAAAAATATGTTATTTTCCGAACACCCGAGATCTAGTCATCTAGAATATAACACACACTATTGGATTTAAATAATATATTGTTGTTGTTGTTGCAGTTAGCGGATCGGCACGACCCGGCGAACTATTGGCCCTGATGGGATCCAGTGGCGCTGGTAAAACGACCCTGTTGAACTCGCTGACTTTCAGAAGCGACAGAAATGTAACTGTGAATGGTGTGAGATCCATCAACGGCGTGCCCATAAACGGCAAGCTACTGACGGCAGTATCTGCCTACGTCCAGCAACATGATCTGTTCATTGGTACGCTCACCGTTCGGGAACATTTGATCTTTCAGGTAATCTTTCAGAAAATAACGTATCGATCCCGGTGGCAGTAGCGTATTTAAAGGTATCCTGGTGCTAAAACAATTCCCTCCACTACCAGAGATCAGGTTTAAAAACATTTAAAACTTCTCGGAATAGAAAAAAATATTTAAAATATATTACGGACTGAAAAGCCAGTTACATTTTCATACATTATAGTGCATTACAATCGGACATAACTGATTCATTAAATGAATAAGCCTAAAGATAATTTTTTTTTCAAAAACATTAAATAAACCATCTTTTTACTAAACTGAAATTGATTGTAAAAAGTCATATTGAGAAAATATTTTTTTAATATTTTTGGATTCAAAGTCAGAAATATTGAGAAAATTTATATTGTTTGATATATATTTCATAGACGCAAATCCATCTCGAAGGGAGGAGGTGCTTAAGCACCAGGAAAATTATAAGCATTATAAGACTACTGGTTCTACTAACTTCTCATAAAACTTTTTGAGGGCGCTAATTTTGCCATGATTTGCGCCTATTTATATAATATTATTTTATTATCATAAACAGCATGAATATAATTTATTAGGTTATGTTTTTACAGTAAACACTAAAATATTTAATACTAGTAAAGTAGGTATTAATTAGCTAAAAATGGACTATCATATTTTTCCCTTTTGAAATAAAAAATAAAGTTACCAACTTCTTGTTATACTTATAAGATTGTATTTAAATGTTCAAAGACCGCGAGTATGTAACTCTATCTTTATCTGTAAATCATAACTCTAAACTTTGTTTTCTATACTTCGTAATCACTTTATACCCGTATCGGCATGCATTTATGTCAGGTCCATAAGTCATACTATACGACATATAATATAATACGTGTTATATAAAACCATATCCATTTCGGCTTAAGTTATTTTTTTCAAATTCATATTCATCATCAGCTTTCCATTTTAATTTTTACCACAGTGTGTTTTACATGAAATTAAAATTCTTTGAATATTTTAAATGACAGGCTTTGGTGAGGATGGACCGGCGCATACCGTACGAAAAACGAATGGCTCGAGTCGAAGAAGTCATACAAGAAGTGAGTAACAAATGAGTTTTGGTACATTTTTGGTTAATTATCTATATTGAAAATTGAATTATATGTTTACCTATACTACAGCTATCATTAAAGAAATGTCAGAATACTATTATCGGTGTGTCCGGAAAAATAAAAGGTTTATCTGGTGGTGAGATGAAACGTTTATCGTTCGCTTCCGAGGTAAGAACATTATTAATAATATTAATTATTTCGAAATATTAATTGTAATAAATTCCCATTTACTATAATAATTATACTATAGTGCATTGGAAAAAAATTACAGAGAAATTAAAAAAAAAGAATTAAAAATAAGCTTCCTTTTAATAAACGATAACTTATATTTTTAGATCTTTTTATTGATTAATAATTAATATTAATTAATTAATTTAAGGGCTATACTGAAATATTTGTAAAAAAGCAATTAAAATAAATTTTGTAATACAAAGTATTTTTAATTTAATCTATTATCAAAATATGTTGTGTTAGTTTCAATAACATTAATAGTGAATCTAGATTGATTCTGATAATAATTTTAATTAATATTTATTTGTATTAATATACTACTATCTACTACCGATTTTAAATTCAAACGTATAGGTAATATGCAGTACACGCGAGTTAAAAAAAAAAAAGTGATACCAAAAAAAACACTTATTATAGTTATTGCGTCAGTAGTACAATAATATTATATAACGGCATCATTATTTGAGCCTATTAAAATTTATGTTTTCGTGAATTATCATGGAAAAAGTTTTTATCTATATATTTCTGTGTAAAAATCATCAGACAAATTCAATTAATAATTACAGAGATTTAGTGTAAATCAAGAGTGTCTTACACAAAATAGTTGTAAATGTCTCTGAAAAGTTTCCAAAAGTATAGTTGTCTTGTAGTGGCGCTGATCCCTTCAATTTGCGTTCTTAAACACTTTATAGAGTTTTATAAATTGGGTGGGGCACATTTAAATTTGTATTTTGAATAAGTTATGCTAAAATATTGTAATTTTCATACCCTTGAACTTAAATGTATTAATTTGTACGGAGACATTTCAGTTTCTGAATTTTTTTTTAATACAATAGCACGTACTCTGAGCTTAAAATATTGGTCCAAAAAAAAGCTAATAAGATGTTTTTAAAAAAATTGTATTAAAATTATGGGACAACAGGTGTTGACTGACCCTGCACTAATGTTCTGCGATGAGCCGACATCGGGACTGGACTCGTTTATGGCTCAAAATGTAATCAGCGTACTCAAGTCAATGGCGTTGAAGGGCAAAACGATAATTTGTACCATTCATCAGCCGTCGTCCGAGGTGTATTCCATGTTCGACAAGATTCTATTGTTGGCCAGCGGTCGGACAGCTTTCCTGGGCACGCCAAACGAAGCTATCGAATTTTTCAAAACGTAAAATATAATATTTAATATTGACGTTATCATTATAAATTTAAAATAACGTTTAATTCGTATGATCTTTCGAAGAAAAAAAGCATTCATTTCATTTTTGAAATGAAGATATTCGCATATGCTAAATTCTATGCCTAGTCTGCAATAAAAAAAAAACCCAAACTTTTTATTCATCTATAATATTTAGCAATTTATTTAAACAATAATGTTTTTATTTCTTATGTAATCGGTCACTAAGAACATCATCCCGTCATACAACCTCTCTTCCATCTTACCTTATCCAATACTCGTGTCTTCCAGTCTCCGTGGATCCTCGGCAAAATTTTTGGGCCAAATTTTTTAACAATTTCTACCTATCACATGCGTGGTCTTTCAAAGCGGTTTTTTCTTAGTATCTAGTACATTCAAAGCCATGCTTATGAGTGGATTTTGACTACGTCTTACATACCCGGTCCAATGCAGTTTTCTACTCCTTATAGTGAAACCACATTTCTGGAAGAATGTTTCTAATTTTTATCTCATAGTCTTTTCCTTTCCAAAAAAAGAAGTTATTTCCATCATTTTTTCTTAATGATTAATAATTAAGTGATTACAGAATATAAAATAACAAAGTAGCGTAGGTACGTATATTTTTTTTTTTTACCTTATAAAATATCATCTCTACCTTGTATTTAAGTTACGGTAAATTATTGTAATTGATTATTAAATTTATCGTAACTTATATACAAGATTGAGAATTTTAGATGATATTTTATAAGGTTTAATCGCAAAATAAAATATTATTTTATTGACTCAAAATTTCGAATATTTTAAAAAATCTTCATACTGTCCGTTAGGTATACACTTATATACTTATATATTATATAGTAAACTATTTATTCTAATTTATAATAAAGGCTAGGTGTGAGCTGTCCAAAAAACCACAATCCGGCAGATTTTTTCATTCAATTGTTAGCCATCGTACCATCCCAAGAATTGAACTCATATGAAACAATCGATACGGTGTGTGATGCATATGAAAGTTCACAATATAAATACGACATGATGGAACACCAAAAACAGTTGTCATCTGACAGCAGAGTAAGTACGAATTCGTAAATTAACAACATACTTAACCTAACAATTTGTTAAAAATATATTGTAATACATACCATTATATATACTATACATACTATTAAAATGAAAATACGTAGATTTAGTAGGTATTCAAAAATTATAATTATTTGATAGGTATCGAGTTTTGGGGATATTAGTAACAAAGCCTAAGAAGTATTAAACCATTAACCAGATTTTAAAGGGTTTAATTCCCCCCAAATATTTTCATTACATTTCTTATTTATATTAGAAATAATGAAATTAATTTGATCGATTTTAAATAATTTATGATCATTAAATGTGTATAATCTATATTGTTTAAATAAAATCGAATATTTAAGTTTTAGAGGAAGAAATATAAAATCAATACGATAAATAAAATATTAATGAAGCTATAACCATATTAGAATCGAATAAAAAGGATATTAGAACATCTTTGTCTCATATTATTACAATAAGCCTAAAACAATTACGTTACATGGAGGCTAGAAACTTAGCAACATGCGAGATTGCCCCATTTTTAGTAAAAAAAAAAAAAAAAAATCAATAATTATTCGAAGTGTTAAAATAATATAATATAAATTTTCAAAATAAATTATATGTAATTTTATTTTGTAATTTTTTTTTATTATTATTGTTATGATACCTATATTATAAAAAGTTTGGATTGATTGAATCTAACAAGAGTAAACTTATCGAAAACAGTCCAATATATTATAATATCTCTATATTTTAATTTTAATTTTTGTCAGAACTCCTTAGACAGTTGGGGCTCGAACGGTCTGCAAGAGTTTTCGTCGCCGTACAAGGCCTCGTGGACCGAACAGTTTTCGGCCGTCTTCTGGCGTTCGTGGCTGAGCATAAAAAAAGAACCGGCACTCACCAAAATCAGACTCATCCAGACCATAGTAAATATAACGACACACATTATTTTATTTCGCGACCACCTCTATCCGTTCTAACTGTGTTCCTATCAATCGTTTTAGATGGTAGCCGCCCTGATAAGTTTCATCTTTTACAATCAGCACCTGGACCAAGACGGTGTGATGAACATTAACGGTGCACTGTTTATGTGCATATCGAACATGACGTTCCAGAACGTATTGGCCGTCGTCAACGTGAGTATATACCACGGTGGCATAAATATATCCAATAAAATGTATAATTTGTTTTGAATACTGCTACGATTATTAATAAATATCTAACGTAATTGAATTGTCTTTTTCTTTGATAATGTTTATTTCTGAGCATTTTTTTAGAATGAAAATACAAACATTATTAACGTTTTAAATCATCTTTTACACTACCTAATCATCTACGATTATTCATACATTATCGTTGCTTTATTCGTTCAGGTGTTTTGTTCCGAACTGCCCGTGTTCATGCGAGAACATCACAACGGAATGTACCGGACGGACGTGTATTTTCTGAGCAAAACTATCGCAGAGTTACCCATTTTCCTGGTCATACCATTACTGTTCACGTCAATCATGTACTACATAGTGGGCCTGAATCCGAAATTTATACACTTTCTCACGGCCATTCTGTTCATAACGCTGGTCAGTCTGGTGGCCATTTCGTTCGGTGAGTAATAAATTAATTCCACGATGAACTTGACCAAACCTAAGCGCCGATATTTCTTATTAAAATGGATGGCGGTGCATAGGTACTTTCGTGAGACGCACGGTCTTGTTATGGGTAGGTACCTAACCTACCTTTTATTTGCTGATCGATTCCATACTTACTTATGTATGGCATTAGAATATGTAAATATTACTTTATCTAATAAATCTACTAATACTTAAAAATAAAATAAATGCATTTAACATTTTAACGCAATATAATTAAATACCCAAACGAATTCACACAATCGAGCTACTTACCTACACTTACCACCCCGAGTCTTGACCACCAACCAATGAACCAAGAACCACCCCAATAAAACACCAGAAATCCGCTACTGTTCCTTAATATTTCGAGAAAAAAAGTTTGAAATGCATATTTTTGTTGTAATATACTTATAAAAAAAAAAACAAATTAAAAAAATAAGTTTTTAATTTATCATTTACATTTTAATAGGTACATTGATAGACATAATCATAAATAAACTTAATAAAATTACTTGGGTTTTTAATAACCAATAAATCACCATTAATATTATCTAGGTCTGTGATGCGCAACCTGGGGGTCGCGGCCCTTAAGTGGGTCACGAAATTTTATTAGGGGGTCGTCAATAATTTTACACCAAATGAAAAAATTATGTATTACGTATATTATTTTATAGTTTTATACAAAGTAAAATTATTTTGTACCGTCGATGGCTGTGTCAATCACAGGCTTATGTAATATCTTAATGTTGCGATAACAAGTTCTATTGAATATATATTATACACTAACATAATGTTGGTACAAAAGGCCAAAAGGGGATCGTATTATCAAAATAAATAATTTTGGGGGGGTCGTAGATCAAAAAAGGTTGCGCATCACTGATATAGGTTAATACTGACAATGTTAATAATATTAGTTTAATCCAAAAAGTTTTAATCAATTAAATTAATGTTAATATTATATAGGATAACTGTCAAAAAGTGCACATTTGTACATTATTTTATTATATAATTTTGGCTTTTGTGCAAATAAACTTTGTGTATTTCTCAGGAATATAATAAATCTCAGCTCAACATATTCATCGTAATTATGAATAATTTGTAAATATATATAGCACAGTTATTATTTTAATAGAATTATACAATACAATATACATTTTAACTACTAGTAATAGAATAGTATATTGTAGCAATTATGTATATGCATCAGACCAATAGTAATATTAAAATTATTTATAAGGTATACAGATAAACAAATATACATATATACTAAATATGAAGGATTTAGTATTTAGTAGATTCAACAGTATAAAATATTTGTGATATAAATAAATTTGTAAGTACTCTCCATAGCTCACTATGTAACTTGTATTTAGTATTTTTTCAAACAACAAACAATAGTCTATTTAAATGCATTTTTGTTATTTGTATGACAATCAATTCCTGATTACTTATAATAATGTCAGCAGTATCATTTTAACTTTTGCTAAAAAGTGTGATAAAGAAAAAATTTACTTTAGCAAAAAATTGTTAAATATTTATAATATTATTACAGTAAATGATTATCAGTTTTTCTCCTTCCCCAACATCAAAATGCAGGGACTTCATTTATAATACACATTACACTGTTTTTTTTATTTTTGCAGGTTATCTTGTGTCATGCGCAAGTGGCAACATATCAGTAGCCCTTTCTGTAGGGCCCACAATTGTCATACCTTTCCTCCTGTTCGGTGGTTACTTTTTGAACGTCGGGTGAGTGTTTTTAAACTTTGGCATTAGCATTTTACTTTAGCATATAAATAATAAAATAAAATACAAAGAAAATTATTTTGTCGCACGTTTAATTATTATACCACATTTATAATAAAATAGGAGATTAGGTATAATCTAAATATATATACCTTAATAACTTAAAATACTTATAATAATTTTGTTTTACAAGTTCGATACCATCTTATTTCCGATGGTTAAGCATTTTTTCATGGTTCAAGTACGCCAACGAGGGACTCCAAATAAACCAGTGGGCCGATATTGATTCAATCCAATGCAATCGGGTCAACACAACCTGTCCGCGTTCTGGCCACGCTGTCTTGGAATCTAATAATTTTCTAGAGGTAAAAAACATATAATTTATATTTAATTTCTATAAGACCTTATTTTTAGGTAAAATATAAAGGTCGTACACTTGAAATTGGTTAATTTTTATATTATTAATGCCGTTTATCCACAGTAAACAATAACATGTTAATTAACTTAAAGCTTGCACTTATATATAGTTCTATATTCTACAATTTTGAATATCTTTTTTATATATTTCTAAATTTTAACAACAATAGTATTATTAATTTCATCATTGTAAAAATAATTATTGAATAAAAAAGCAAAAATAAATATGATAATTGTCAATAACATAAACATAAATTTATAATAAATTATTATAAAGTAGTCTTTATCATGTATTAATGCTCATCAATAACTATTTCCTATGTAATATTATTATCTGATCATTAATATTTGTATAGTTTTAAATTTAAATATCAATTCATATAGTTATGGTTATAAAAATTCTAAAGTTGTGGCAGGTGGATGGTAGATGCAACTTCATATTAAATTTACTTATCTGCCATTTTTCTGTCTGAATTTTAAAATTCCCATATATTTTTAATAACCTATTAAAGTGACTTTTTTGATTTTTAATCATAAGCATTTTTTATTTTGGTTTTAAACACAGAAAATTTTATACATCTGTTATTTTGGTACAGTAAAAATGTACAAACATTGGCGCCAGGTTTTGAAATTTACATTGGAGCCTGAACCCACCAATTGTTTAAAATTTTATTGTCATTTCAAAAATGTATTAGGGGTTAGGCCCCAGCTTAATAATTTCATAGGGGGCTTAAGACCCTGCAGCGCCCCCCCCCCCCCGTGTACTTGGCACCTATGTGTACAAATATTCTATTTCAAAAATATAAAGAAAAGTTATTGATGAAAAAAACCTTGTACACATAATAATAAAACGAAAAATAAGAAAATCTTAAATTATTTTATTTTTGTTATTTTTCAGTCGAACATTACCATGGACATAGTTGCGTTATTTTTATTAATCATAGTCTTCAGATTCTTAGCGTTTTTGTCTCTCCTAATCAGAACAACAAGAAAGTAATGTACTTGGCATGTAAAACCAACTAAGTGTTGTGATATATATATATATATGAATGTAATTTTGAACAATTATACTAAATTCTTACTACTGTAATACTACCATTACTACTTGTAAACATATTTATATTAATGAGTATCATAAGTCTAAAAAGGATAATTTGGGCAACTGAAATAAATATATATATATATATGTAAATATATACGTGTACATGTTAAGATCGTTTCAGCTTGTACATATATTATATTATTCGATAAAAATTTGGAAGAAAATATATATTTATTATGATTTCATTTCATTAACATTTCTAGTTCCATCAATTAAAAACTGAGGATTTTCAATATTATATATTTATCATTCGGTTAATTTATTTAACAATTTAAATTTTAATGAACATTTAACAGATATTCAGATTTATGTAATACAAGTACTTTGTCTTTAGTACATCTTGAATTTCTTATTAAATATTGTATTAAGAAGTACTGTAAACGGAGCATATCACATTCCCTTTAAAGTAACCTAATTTTTTTTTAATTTCACTCGTATGATATAATAATTGTATAAAAATTTAAACTATAACATAATAACTAATATGGATCATATTTTACTCTATAATATTGCTACTATATAATATAATATAAAATATACTTTATATTAGTATACTACATTTTATATTATATAATATACTCTATATATTATAAAATGTGCGTATTCAAATACACGATGTGTATTACATTTATATAGAAATACTTAATACAATTAAAGTGATATATTTTTATTTTTAAATCTCCGCATTGAACATTTTAATTACAGCACTAGTATCTAGTGTTGAATAAAATGAAAAATTGGTTTTACCATACTTAAATTAATTATATGACCCCAACAAACCTATACTCTTTATATTATGTCAATTTAAATAAAATAAGTATACAATATTCATAAATTGTTTGTTCTTTTAATTATATATTAAATTTTCTATTATAATATAGTGTATTTATTCACATATACATACATAAATTAGTATAAGGTGTTTAGTCAATTTATTAAATGTTATTAAGTATGTAAACTGTTATTTATTTTTAAAGGAATAATTCATCTAATACATGTATTATATTTTGCTATAAGTGTTATACCATGCGCCAATTTGTAATAAAAATATAATCTACAGAAAATTTAATTTGTATATGTCTCAAATATACCCCCATGTATGATGTAGCTATCTATAACTTTGATAAGTGCCCACCCAAAAAGTATGTTTTGGCAATATAGCAAAACCAATTACATATTTCTGAAATTGAGACGTTGAAGTTAATTTTAATACTCATTACCAAATTTAAAGAAAAGAACATTAATGAGAGAATAACATTTTTTAAAACATTATCTGATAAAGAATTAACAGAAATTTAAAAACTAAAAATATTATAAATTATACTGGAATTTCACAAAATGACTACATTAGTCCCTTAAAAGTAACCTTTTTGAAATTAATAATAGATGTTTGAGCTCTAAAATTAATATAAACGCTGCGGTGTGAGTAATATGTTTTGCTATATTAACTGTACTAACAGGAAGTCCTGTACTGACATCCTCTTAACTACATATTTGTTTAATATTATTGAGTTAATTTTTCACACTTTGAGTGATTTTCTCGGTAACTTGTCTGTCCAATTCAATCCTTATAACTTATTAGTATTATTATTATTTACTCATTCCATTTAAGGATGATTTTGTTTCCATTGAAAAAGTTACAAAGTAGTAAAATCAAATAAAGAAATATACTTCAAGTATTAAATGTTTTTTGTTGCTTTATTAAAATTTGGATAAAAAATAATTTAACATGTAAAATATCTAATCAAATAAAATGTAACATTACATTTAAAACTAATTACTATAAAGTAAAAAAAGAACAAAATATACATAATTTTCTATTTAAACTTTTGTATCAGAAAAAAAATCTGTTAAAAAAAAATATAATAATATTATTGTTGTAAAGAAAATAGTTTAATTAATTCTTTAATATACTTTATAAATATGTAATTTTTCAATTATTATTTACTTTTTCATTTAACTATCTTTAGAAGTATACAAAAATAAAATCTAACAATAATCGCATGTGACACATATATATATATATATATTTATAAGAAAGTAAACATTATTTAAATTATCAATCAATTAAATTTATTACATTATAGTATTTTAAAAGTTAAAAATATAAACAAATAATATTGTTATTTTGGAATATAATATTAATAATAAATAAACAAAATTTGTTTCATTATAAAAATATAAAACGATTAGATACATAATATCTATGTATAGTATCAAAGAGATCCTCATATAAACTATAAACTAATTTTTTTATTTCAACATTGTCACATATATTTATAATAAAATTGAATTATTTAATTTTGTTATTATCTTTGAAACGCACAGAAAGTGGCCATATGTTTATTACCGCCATGTGCAGAACTCTCTACTATTAGTATAAATTTGTAAAGATATGGTAATTCATTGATATGGTCAACAGTGGAAATATACTATGATCATATAGATTGGGCGAATAGTATTATAGTGTGACATTTTACAAAATAAAGACTTAAACTATCACATTTAATTTACATTTAAAATCAAAACATATAACTGTAATTATTATCACAATTCCTATTACTTTATTCTAACGGTTTCTATAAATATGTATTTAAAAACTAACAGTATTCAATTTCACAAACATATAAATGTATTCAAAGGCTTAACAAAATGGAAAAATAGAACTCACTGTCATGATCTAGTAATGATAAACATTTTCATGTTCGAAAGTTGTAAACTGAATGCAGACATTAGGATATTTTAGACGCCACTCAATTACATCCACTTCTCTGATGTTCTCACAAAAGTTAACATCCATTAATTTTAGATTGTTGCACTTCTGTAGGAATTTGGAACAAGCATCAACCGTAATTGCTCTGAGACCAACCAAATCAATTTGTTCCAACAGAGGACAATAGTCAGCAAACGCAAGTAGGTCACGGTCACTCACACCACGCAACGATACAAGAATAATCTTTTTTAATCGTGGACAAGATTTCACTAAATCCAAAAGACTATCACCTGGTATACTCAAAGCCAAACTGAAAATATAAATTTATTACCATATTTTTGAATTAATATTATGTTTGTTGTCATAAAAAAGTTATGGCCAACCTATTAACTACTAGTTCCATTACATTCATTTTACCTAGTTATAACACAGATTAAACTATATTTTAATCGTAGTAATCTGAATATGATTTTTATGTTATATAAGTAATCATTTTTTTTTTTTTCACAATATATATAATATATATATAATTACATTTTATACAATTAAATTGTTAAAAATTCCATGAAAATTATTCATTTAAGTACCTAAATAATTAAAAAAAAAAATGTTGGCCATGACTGTTATGCAGTATTTAAACATATACGAACCACCATCCGAGATCAATTTCTTCAAGATTCTTATGGACCATTAAATATTGCAGTCCAATGGGAGACAATGAATAACTTTTCCAAAAATCTACAGACACAAGTTCCTTATTCCATGTCGATAATACTTTAGCTATATTGTCCATAGAATCAAGTTTTTTACATGCTCCTAATAATTAGTAAAATAATAATTAAAAAAGAATGACATAAAGCAATAAAATTACTCACCTATATTTAGATGCTTTAATTTAGGCATATAGACTAGATAAAATTCTAAACAATCTTGTGTGATATATGTTCTATAAAAATCTATACGTTCCATTTCGGGAAAAGGTTGTGGTGGATATATCAGCTCAAAATCAATTAAAGTACAGCTTCTTAAACTCAATTCTGAAAATTAAATAATCAAATAAGTTGTTAGGTTAATTTGATTATCAAAATTTCTTTACCTTTAATATGTTTACAGTTTAAGTTAATTGTTACCAATGTGGTTTCATTAACAAATACACAGCTATCAACTCGCAAATGTGTTAAATTGGTACCACAATTCTTAAGAAATCTAAACATTTAATAATAATGAAAAATGAAATAATGATTATTTAGTATTTACTATTTAAAATAAATGACATACAGGTTGAATGATGTAGTATTTACTCCATTTGTAATACCACACCAAGACAAATCCAACTTTGATAATCGACCACAGTATGGCTCAAATGAAAAGAGCATTGAATGGGAAAATAGTGGCCAATATGGCTAAAAAAGATACAGTGCACCATATAATCTAAATTTGATTTTTGATTTTCATATTAAGTACAAAAAATTATACTCACTTTCAAATTTAATTCTCTATAAAAAGATGCATCTTTACAAATATTATTGAAACGCTTGCATACCCTCATACAAAGTCGCAATGATTTTAAATCCAAAAATGAAAATATATTCATTAATGTTTCATCCTATATATTATATACATATTTAAAACATAAACATTTGATAATAAATATAATATAAATTATATTTGTATTTAAATAAATACGTACAGGTAATCGCATTGTGTAGTCTATATTAGGTACATTACGCCACTCAGTTTCAAGTTCTTCTATATTTTTTATGAGTTTCAAAAATGGATCTAAACTTGTTGACATAGGAATCTAAAAAAAAGTATTCATTAATTATAAAAATGTAATGAAAATAATAAAAACATTAAATTAATTACATTTGTAGCAATTGACGGTACTTTAATGTTTGACAATATATCTTGGGTCTCTTCATCATAATTATCGTATATTCCTGCCGTCCAATCGTATATTGTACTTGCATGATTAGCAGCCAGCGGTATCGATACAATTTCCAACTCACCACTTTCTGGGTAACTTAATATACCACCCATAGACACAGCATCTAATTCTGTATAATAGTCCAACTGGGAATGATTGAACTCTAGGCATATTTCTCTGAGAACAATATATTTAATACATTTATAATAGCCGTAATAAATTATACAGATAAAATAACTATTATCATCAAGATTATTATTGTCATACTTGACTTGTTCTTTTATTAATTTTAGTTTAGGAGCAAACAATCGTGAATGTCTTAGACCACTACAATTCTGTGGCAATCCTTCCCATAACAATCTCCATGCCATTGTTTCAGGAAGATCAACAACTTTTCCTAATATTCGGACTACGGACCCCGGCGTAAAAGTTTCATATATTGAAATGACTAAAGGTACAACTGGTGTTTCAAATGATAGTACTAAAATAAAATAAAATAAAATATACATAATATACTGACAGCTTATTGTTAATAAAAATTGTATATTTTATCTTACTTATATAATCTTCACTTTTTATTTTCCCTGAATTTTGTGCCATAATTGGGCATTTTTTAGATGGCGCAAGTTCTTTCCATGGTCCATAAGTTCTCTAAAAAATATAATATTACTTATTAGTATTAATTGTTATGATATATTTTTAACTGCTTACATATAATTTTTAAATATGTACTATACATATATTATATTATATTTTTTTAATTAATTAATTAATTTATTATATATAAATATATTATACACTACTACAGGATACTATATTTAACTTTCTTTATAATAACTTTGTTAATAAATATTACTATTTAAATAAATATAATATTAAACTCTTTTTTTATTTTACAAAAATGATAAATTGGTAGTACAGATTCCAATAAGTTAAAGATGATTGATGAATTAATAACTTAAGTATATTCAAATAAAGCAATAATAATGTCAAATACACTATTGTAGTTATATATCACAAAATAGTAAAGTTAAAAATGTAGGTCACATTAATATTTTAAACTAATATGTCCAGTATCGAAAACCTTTAATATAAGACAAATACAAATATTCAATATATTTTTAAAAAAATTATAAGACAATGGCTCCAGACCATTTTTATAAAAAAGAATTGTAAAAAATAAAATTTTAATCTTAATATTGCTACAATAGCCAGTACAAAGTTAATAATTACAAGACTAATTTATGACTAACCAATGAGTTTATACAAAACAAATGAATATTTTTAGTTAAATTAATAATTAACTAAAGATACTTTTTATAACAATAAAATTAATATATATAAAATCTATAACAATAAATCTACTATATACCATTTCATTGGTATTCTATTTATTAATAGTTACATTTAATATGATTCAGATTTAAGAGTGTATATTTGATTTGTTTAATAACCAATTTTTTTTAGACAGTAACTAAAATGCATAGTAAATATTATAAATTAATTACAGTTGTCTATAATTTATCAAATTAACGATAACATAGGTTACATTAGGTACACATACTAATATATTATGGACTACAAGACTACCCTCGACCTGTGTCAAATAAAACTATATACAAAACAATATTTCATCAAACCCTTTTAGGTCATTTTAATTGTTTGATTTATTGAAATTATAAATTAAGAAATTTATTAATCGTAAAACTTAAGAAACTCACCATGACATAGGTCTGTGGAAAATCACCGTAATTTGGAAACTTGCTGGGCCTACCGGTGAGATTACTAGCAGTGTATGATATGCTAATATCGCTGCCGTACTGTGAACTAAAGTCGACCACATCGGACGAAAATTGGTATATACAATTTTCCAACGCAAGACGTTGCTTATTAGTTCGTTTGGTTGTCTTTTGATCCATATATGTGCGCGTGTAATCAATATAAGACTTGCAAAGTTTTTTCAGATCAACAAAGTTAAAACCAACACGTTCTTCGTTCATGACCAAATTTATTTGGTTCAAATGTGTCGCTTTTAATTCCATCGATTGAACTAATTTACGTTTCCATACCTACTTCTTTGCTACCCAACCTATTATATTATATTAATGATGATCAACAAAAACTAAATCGAACTGTACTACAATACTTAGAAATAATAAAGCAATAATTTACGAAATTACGATGTACTAATAATCTAATATTTAAAGTTATTATTATTTATATTTATGCTATGTACACTTTATCACACATATCACTTATCCTCTTTTACGGGAATAATAAATACAAAATATTAAAATAAGTTAATATTATGTAATTCTATTTTTTGTTCATAGGGATCATTGTTCGATTTCGACATGATACGTCTTGATAACGAGAACGAACGTTACCAACTTCTGCAACGAAATTTGTTCCAATAGTTTTAATAGTGAAAAATAGTTCAAATTTGAACTTATTCACTCATATACGGGGCCGGATTGGCCTGGCGAGTTACCGAGAAAATCTCGGTGGGCCGGTAGAAAAATACGATAAAAATTGATAGAAATACTAGAAACAGTTTAGTTATAATATATAATATGTTTAAAAGATAAAATTATAAAATATGGGCCGGTAAAATATTGATATCTCGATGAGCAAAATTTACCCAATCCGGCCCTACTCATATGTCATATAATGTAATTAATAATTATCTAAACATTCAAAGCTTATTAACAATTTCCACATTTATAATGTTTAATTCTGTGTTTTATACGTTTTAATTTTATTCTATAATTTCAACACACCATTTAACAATGAACGACGCATTTCACCATTAAGTATACCATAGTACATAATACTTGTCATTTAAACAGGACTTTTATTAGGGATAAGCCGGTTCTGGTTCTCAAAAGTTACTTATTTTTTTTGTTGAGATCACATAGGTGGTAAAAGGAACAGAATAAATCCAAAGTGAGGATGTAAGTGTTTTTATATACAAATTTAAATTTAAAAAACTATTATTCCTATTTCTTTGGATTTTAAATGGGTAATACAATTTTTGTACACGTGCTAAATCTATCCCATAATGCAAGTAATTTATTCCTTATTTTATTAAAAATGTAAAAAAAAACAGAGACCGAAAGAATTTTTGGAACCAAACAAGAATCAGAACCGATTGTTTTAGGAACCGGCCCATCTCTAATTTGTATTAAGTTTTTACTTACTCATTTAAGTTAAATACTATCATAAAAAAGAGATTAAATACTATCTAATTTTATAGTCTTTTATTAGCCTATAATATAAATCTAAACAAACTAAATTCACTATTAAAATTTTCACTCGTTTTTATTTTTTATATAAATATATGATTATTCATAGAGAAGTGATAAAATTTAGAATTTTTAATTTGAAAATATTTCTTTTATTTAAAATTAATAAATACTACGTATAACAGTGACTACAATGTAGACTATTAAGTATAATTATGATTAAATATTGTGAAAATTAAATTTATTTATTAAATATATTTGTAATTTTATAAAACAATTTAGTTATTATCATTATGTTTGATCTACATTTAGAGCAATCACAAGATGTAATTTGCCCACCCATATCCTTTAGTATAAGACAAACACAAATATTCATTTAATTTTTTTTAATTGAAAAAATCAATAACTTATACATAAATATTATATATAAATTAGATATGATAAGATATCCATTAACTTTTATTGTAAATAAATGATCTTCATAGAAAAAAACAAATATTAATTATTACATTAGCAGTCAGAGAATGTTTTACTCGTGGCTCTGAGTAAACATACTATTTTTTACAAAAGTAAAAAAAAAACAAACGAACAATGTTTATTAAATACATTAGGATCTAATATATCATTTTTACAAATTATAAACACAGTTTTTATTTAGTTCATTTGAACATTTAGATGTTAAGATAGACCGTAAATAGACCATGTAGTGATTACTGAGTTCCTGTAGAAAACAATGCAATTAATCCACTGGCAATTCCAACAGAAAATATGTAGTTCCTATAATAATTTGAGTTAAGGTAAAGATATTCAATAAAAATTACTTCAAACATTTAATATTAATCATTCAACACAGAAATATTACAATCAAAAATATCCCAAAAATAAATTATCATAAGTATGTTATAAACATCTATTTTTTTAACAAATTGGTCATATCAACTATCATAGTGAAAAAGAAGTATAACAAATGTGTGTAAATTTTAGTGGATTACTTTATCATGCACTATAATTTTTTTACCAACAAAAACGGTAGTTTTTCCAAAAAAGAATGGAAATAAACCATTTAGAGTTACTACAATTTTAGTCAGTAAAAGAGAAAAATATAATATATTACATCATGATAAAAGTGACCAACTCAAATTCATAAAATATAGGTTGTGATCTTAAGAAGTCAAACAGTTAAATTATGACTCATGTATAATTTTATAACATTATTAATTATATTAAAATATTATAAATGTATTTGAATGTCTAAGATTCTTCTCACACGAGAAAAAGAAATTGTAATTACTTAGATACTAAAAGATTGAATGACTAGACAACAGTAGTTGCTCATTATTTTCACACGGTTTACCAAACTACCTCACAATATCAACAAATACAGTTGTGTTTAGTATTTTATTTATTAATATTTATTTTATTTTAGTAGTAAGAAAGATATTATTCTTTACCATTATTATAAAAACTATATGAAAAATTAAAAGAAAAAAATTCTGGATCAATCCTTACATTAACACATTGACTGCCAATTGGCGTCATGAGGACTGCTTAGTAATGCGTTTGACGCCATTTGGCGTCCAATATATATTTGAAATAAATGGTTTATTATTTCCTACGCATGGCAATATGATATTTGATTATTAAATAGCGTGATAAAATAAATATTTTAGAATATGAATTCATAACTTCAAAGTTCAAAAAAATGTTTAGTATGTGTTATTGAACACATACAAAAACCTTTTTTCATACTATCAAAAATAAATTTGACGAAAAAAGAAATGTACGCATTGGTGTAAGAACTACAAAACACGTACGCAGTCAACGTATTAAGAAAAATATTAACTACAGATTATATTCGTCGCTGCAAAGAGTGCTGTTACAGAATGCAAAAATATAATAATGTTGATTAAATGATTAAATTATTATTTGAGAAACTCTGAATACTAAGGTAACAAAATTGATAGGTCCAATCGCGAGTCGATTAGTTAAGTCAGTTTATAAATTTCGGGAATTTTAGTAGCATTGATTGATGTCATATAAATATACATATGTAGTCGTCTAGTCATTCAGTCTTCTAGTATCCAAGCCATTGCAGTTTATTTTGAATATCCCCGTGTAAAAAGGTAATATTATTGATTATAATATCTAATATAAAGTTTAATGGTATATATAAACTTTTCATCACATGGCTCTTTGATGTTGGCAAAATATATTGACGGCTCCCAAATTATTAATGACAAAAAATTATAATGTTTATATGAATTTATGTGTTTACTTATATTGTATGTAAATTTATATATTTATCAAAATATCCAAAAATGTAATAATTAAATAACGAAGAAAAAATTGAAATTAAATGTTTTATGTTCAGAGTAAACCACATATAAATAATATAATAAATTTTAATTTAGTAATATGGATGAGTTTGTTATTTTAATAAATTTTGTTTTCATTATCGTTTCATAGTTACAATTATAAATATTAGAGTTTTTGCTCCATGCTGGTTAAATACTACGATAAAAATAGCATTGATAATATCATACATTATTTAATTAAAGTTATCATTAAAAATTTAGTTTTGCATCACCGGATATATTTTGTTAAAATATTTTATCACATTTTAAGGTTTTTTGATATAATCATTAAATAGGTATATTAATTTCGTAAATTACATTTTCCTATAGGTATATTACCTAAATAAAGTTTTATTGTGATATTGAAGAATTGTTGGAGTTAGTGTGTTTAAATGAAAATACAGAAATTTTCGTTTTATGTTGAAGCTAGCATATTATTAATATTATCTTACTAGTTAACATCATTATACGGGTTTAAACATATCACTTATAAATTTATAACACCTAAGGTTGAGAACTTCAAACATTCTTTTTTTATTTTCCATTTTTCAAATAAAAACAATATCTATATTAATTATTAAATTTTACTTCTAGTCTAAAACAAAACACTCTCATGTTTCACATTTATAAATAAAAAATCATTTTTAATGATTGATTAGAAAAATAACCGATATTATATTAACCAGTAATATGGTACCTGTTAAATTGTTAGAAATAATTGATTACAATAATTAAATAATCATTACAATATTCGGTTTGTATGCGCACAAACTTGATTTGGTAAATAGTGTTAACTGAGTTCAATGTTATTTTTAACCAGCGTGATGCAAAAACTCTATTATATATAATTTTGCTTCCTATTCTATGTGACAGCTTTCTTGAACAACTCATGTGACGCTCCTGAGAACCATGATGAACAGTTTGAATACCTCCAATATAGAATATAATCAATTGTAATATTCAATGTTATTATGCATCAAATACTTTCCATTATCAATTAAATTATTTAAATCTATACAAATTATAGTATTTTAAAAGGATACGCTGTTGTTGAAAATCCCTTCAGAAGATAAAAACTGAGCAAAACCACAATGACCAAAAACAAAGCATTATTATAGAAAATTGAAAATGCAGTTGCTTCATAATCAGCTACATCATTTTTTTGGAATAGAGCTCTAAAATAAAATAAAATTATAAATTAGTATAACAGAAAATAAGTAGTTCAACAACTGAATACAAATAACATTAAATTTGTATATTAGATATTTTATTACAATAGAAACATAAATAAGGTTTATTATTTTTATCTCTTCTATACCTAGCATAATTTAAATATGTACAAATACATGGAAGTCATCATGGGAAATAATTTTCTTTTGGAAATTAATGTTTTTCGTTTCTCTATAAAAAAAAATATTTAGGTACACTATTATCAACGTTAACTTCATTTATGTTACTAAGGTGAAAGATTATTATAATAAGCCTTTAAAGGATGTCAGTTAAAATCATAGACATATAAACTGAAAGAGCAAAAATTAAGGATATTTTACATGCAACTGCTTGAAAGTAACATGTAAAGAGAGATGCAGTAAAAACAGACAATATGCAGTTATTTCAAGGTACACAAAATGTTAATTAAATGCCTATTTACCATAGATAATATTATCTGTTATTTACATATTAAGAGAACGGTATATACACATTTTGTCATCGTTTACCTAACGAGGAATATAGCAAATCACTTATATAGTCTTTGATAAAACATAAATTTGAATTTATAAAGATTCAGATTTTCTATCAGTCCTAATCTAATAGTTTTATGTCTGTGGTTAAAATTAAATATTTTAATATAAATTAAAAAAGTTTAATACTTTTCATCTTTTTCTTTTTTGCTTATTTTCTTATCGTCGGCATATTTTCTAGTTATTTCTCTAGTCACAGCTTCTTCTCGCTTGATTGCTATCTAAAAATTAAAACCTCTAAATTTATATCTCTTTCGAGTATTGTACAAATTACTATGATATTACCTTATGTTTCAATATAAACTTGGTATTTTTGTAGGCAAAAGCAATAAGATACGTACTGCCCAATGTAACAAGAATAAACCAAACAAGAGCTGGCATCATTTCAATCATATGTATTCTCCAATAAAGCCCTGTAAACAAGTTATATTAAATATATATAACAAGTAATGAATTACTTTAAAAAAATATATAGTATTTCTTATTAACGGCTATGAAAATTATTTTAATAACTCTTTTTTTTATAAACAATGAATTGTTTGCTCCATACAATAATACAAATTCCATAATGTAAGTTAATTCGTCCCTTTTAGAGATTCAATTAGTAAATATAATTAAAATGATTTAAATATAACTCAATATATAAGCGTACAATTACTTACAGATGGGTAAAGCGGACACCATAAAAGCGCTGCCATAAAACAAGGCGGAGGATTTGGTAGAGACATTTCTGCTGAAATCTGACAACAGTTGTTCTTCTTCTTTAGTAAACAGGCTCTGTTCGTTCTTATCCTTTTTGCCCATTTTTAGCTAGAAATACAAAACTTACAGCCAACAAGTAGATGACAATGACGGGAAACTAGTCGAACTGGATGAATCGAAAGCTGGAAGTACGTCTTGAACTTAAAAAAAAAATGTTCACAACAGTACCCTATGAGACGTGTAAGAGTACCATGAAATAATAACTAACTTATTGACTTATAAGTAAAAGTATGTAGTGTACAGTTATGTTTGATGTTTACGTATCAACGTATCACCGTTTAGGTCACCAACCATGCACAACGTGTTCGTTTCGAAACAGTGTAACCCTCTACGGGAATCCAAAACTCTCTTAATTATTTTTTTTAATATCGACAAGACGGGACAATAATGATTATTATTATTTATTATAATCAATATTTAATATTTTAATATAATTATTATATTATTATATTTTACCTATATGAATACTTACAAAATTAAAATTAAAACACTCACAACAGCAATAAAATATTTTCTATATACCTCTAAATTATTTTATGTTTTTCTTGGACAATTTGTATTTACATGTTTAAATCTACTCATGTTATACACAATTCAATTTGATTGCACCAGTTATATTTTATGAATTTGCAAATTTTGAACATTAATTTAAGTAGGTATATCAATAATAAATAACGATAAAATGTTGATCACATTTTATTTAAATATTTTAATCTAGAACTATTTTAATATAACCTATTTGATTCAAAATTAATCAAATGAAAAATTTTTAATCAACGAAAATTAATGTCTTAAATACATTTTTTAAACTTTTATTTGTAAGGCTGTACATATTTGCACCACAGAATATAATATAATTGCAGTATTGTTTTTCCATTAGAATTGATTATTATAAATAACAATTTTTTCTAGTGATTACATACCTAAATAAATATAATAATATATTTTAGAGCGACTGTTTCATAATAATAAAGTAATAACTAAAATATTATTCACTGTACAGTAGTAGTAATATTATAAGAAGGTCTGGTACGGAAATGAGACTAGTGAGGAAAGTTTTCGACTTTCCCAAAAATTATATACAACTTTTTGACGACATCTCACTTCCTGAGTATGTCTCAATTCCACTAACGAATGTAACGACTAACCGCTAGTTCCACCTATTATTATCAATTATATTGGCTTCACCGAGGTTATAGATAATCCCATGTTAAAATCTATTTTGTCATGGATAATCTATAACCATGGTTGTGACCGGATGGACAGTTGACCGGTGAGAGATTAGAACAGTTGACCGGGCGGAACAAAACAGTGCCGACACATGTAGAATACCGTGTGGTAACGCGTCGTTTTCTAATTATCTTCCATGAAATCGTAACATCCAACTTACTCCTTGGGGTGTGCTTAAATCAGACTCGAGCTGAGTCATATTGTAAGAATCCAATGCCCGTAGTAGTACAACACTGTGCCGTAGTACGACGAATGATCGACGACTCTTAGTTTTTTTTCTATTTTTATTATATTAATTTCGTTCCTACGTCGGTCGTCTGGTGCACGTTTTCTCGTCCTCTTACGCTAATTTACTGTCCGACGGCGTTTGGACATTTTTGTGTACGCGCGACTGTAATAATCGTAGTGTTTTGACGATCGCGCATTCGGTTCGAAAATGGCATCGGGAGTGACCGTGGCGGATGCGTGCAAAAAGGTTTACGAGGAGATCAAGAAGGACAAAAAGCACCGGTACGTTGTGTTCCACATTAAAGACGAAAAGCAGATCGACATCGAGGTGATCGGTGAGCGCAATTCTACTTATGACCTGTTCCTAGAAGACCTGCAAAAAGCCGGCCCGCAGGAATGCCGTTACGGTCTGTTTGACTTCGAGTACACGCACCAGTGCCAAGGCACGTCCGAGAGCTCTAAGAAGCAAAAACTCTTCTTGTTGTGTTGGTGCCCGGACACAGCCAAAGTTAAGAAGAAGATGGTCTACTCATCCAGCTATGACGCGCTCAAGAAATCGTTGGTCGGCGTACACAAGGCGTTCCAAGCCACGGATCATTCAGAAGCATCCCAAGAAGTCATCGAGGAGAAACTTCGATCCACCGACAGACAGTAAAACAAAAACAACTACATACAAATACATATTATGTATAATATTTTAAAAACAAAGTTTTCATCTTTTACGTTTTGGTATTAAATTAATTTAAAAATATATATATATTAGTACTTCCATAACGTAATCATTTATACAAAAAAAAAAAAAATTTTAATTGAATAAAAGTTTTAAAATATACAAAAAAAAAACCCCATTTACTAACATTTAAATAAAAATCAAATAATCATTTACAATGTTATAAAGCGATATGTTCCCGTAGGAGCATTTATTTTATACCTATATATTTTAAGTATTTTAATGCATGCGTGTTTAATTTCGACAAATTATACGTATTTCAAACTTGAAGCTCTCTACTTTATTTGGTTGTCTTTATTTATTTTATTCTTACCTTTAATATTACTACTCAACTACAAACGAGTACCATTGAATATTCTCGTATTGTGTACGTTATTGTGGGTATAATATTTGCATAAAAAACGTATGTTGTATAATATTGTGTTCATTGCATTAGTCGTGTCTACTTTTGCGTATAGAAATTTAGAGGTTTCGAAAATTCGGTTTATTTTTTACAATTTTAATATAACATGAAATTAAAATATTATTATACTTGTTTCTACCCATTTCCCAGTCTATTATCGGCGTTTACTCTTCCGACCTATGCACACGCATACATTTATATAATATATACTATCATTATAATATTGTTAATATAGTCTATCTCTATAGTTCTGTACGGCTGTCTAATTTTATTTGGTTTTTTTCTTCCTCACCACCCCCGCCCGAATCTATTAGCCATGAGTCGGCGGGTGAGACAAACAGAGCCGTCGAATGGACGCGTTGATAACGACGAGACTGATACGTTGGCGGGGGTCTCCGGCCTCGCAGTGTTACCAATATGATAGTCAGAGTCCGAAGAGCCTTTAAATGGAACGACGCACGACATCCGCTGCCGCCGTTGTCTCAAATTAAACGTTTCTAAAATAAGAGTTTGGCCCATCTTACCGTTCCCACAAGCTGCGAAAAACTACGAAACAAAACAAAACACGATAATATCCAACTGGCATCGACCGAGTACTTTTAATAATATTATTATTATAAATGGACTATTAATTTTGTTTTCCGGTATTGCACACAATTTTTTATTTAGACCATAATAATAAATTAGGCTGACGACCACCAGCCCCGATTGTATCTATTTTAAATTTAAAAATATAATTGCACGTAAAAGAACCATCAATATGTTACGCTCATAACACATTATTATTATTATTATATTCAAAAGGGGAGATAGATAATTATAATATGCAGGAAGGGGGACGGCAATGATGAATCATCATAATGAAACGTGTCGTTCGATACCGCTAGTCGAGCTCACTGTCCATTCATTATCTTCAAACTATCCTCTGTTCTTTGTCTAGATCTCATTTGTTATTAAAAAAAAAAAAATTGTTTTTATACGCTGATTAAAATAATAACGGTGAATAAATCGTTATAATATTATTACTATGTAAAAGAAAATCGGTACTAGTATATTGTCGGTGACAATCTCCTCGAAACGGACGTATCGCCATGAAAATGTATTGATTTTTTTTCTCCGTTTACGTGCGTCCATCTGCCGCCTGGTCCCTATTATTATATATAGGTCCTATACAGATTCTTTCCGTGCTGAAACAGTATATTTTTTTATATCATCATTGTTATAAGTACACGACCGACACGTATTTTGTTGTGGTTTCAGACTTACGTTTCGTTTGGCGAAGGTACAATGATATTATTTTGAGTTTAACCGTTATGCGTATTTCGTATAGTTATCACGGTTATCTTGGTTCCTATAATCATGTTAAGTATAATAATATACCCGTTGCTCATATTAATTAGAAAAAAACATTTTGGGTTATTTATCTAGAAAAATCGCATTAGAGTTTAATGCGTAGAGTAATATTATTCTATGGTATAAATGTATAATTTATAATGTATATTATTATTTATTATAATATAATAAATCAAATAATTTATAGTTACCATTACATTATTATGATGTAATGATAATATTTTTTTCAAGCAAAGACAACTGACTGCGACAATAAATAGTAATTATATGATTATGTAATAATTTTAAAATGCTTTAACGCTTTACTTATGAAAAATTGCTATCAATTTTCGATTGTATAACATGTATATTAATATTTCGTTTAGTTTGTATAATAATATTAACAATACATATTATTGATAAAACGGTTTGAATTAAGGTTTTCCGACGTAATCGAATATGGTAATTAATCACAAACTAGCATTGATCGATATTATCAGCAATAATAATATGCAAATCGATCGTCGAGAAAAAACATAAATTAGAAAAGTTTTAACCATCAATACATCATAATACTATATTGTTAGAAATATCTATGCGTATATGAACATTTACATCCTGTCTACTATGTAATAGTTAGGTGTATAAGTAATAATAATAATTTAACAATTAATAGATAATATTATTAAATTTTAAATTATTATAAATACGTTTATAAAAACTTAATTTGAATTAAAAACTAATATACACATACTAAATGTTAATACTATATATCAATTATTAGAACAATTTGATATTTAAATGTAAATATTTTAATTGCTTCAATTATTTCAAAAGTAGAAATTATAATGTAACTAACATTAACGCTATTCAATATAACCATATTGATCATAAAATATAGTATTAATATAATATAATGGTCTAACACTATCCAATATATTAATTAAAATATGACATTGTAATTTGTACTGTACTATAAATTATAATAATATAATCTATTTAATTTATATTATATTTAATAAGTTGTCTTATTAATTATTCTATGTTATGTACATTAAAGTATTTAATATTTTATTACGACAATTTGGATACTGTATTCAGTATAATATTATAAAACATTTTTTTTACGACATGGATATTACAGAGGCTATAAAATATGTACCGCGTAATTATTGGTAAAATATTGAGTGATATGTAGCATCAATTGTCTATAAATTCTTCGTAATTACATATTATTATATTATTTTTTACTATATTCCATAGTTTCCGGCAAAGAACACAGTTAAATATTAAATGAGAAATAAAGAAATAAGACTGATAATAAGTGAACACTTTTTACTGAAATAAAATATATAAATAAGCATTCAATTCGTAGATCAACCGTCGTCGCGTGGCCTTTAAATTTCTATACCATATATGTGTATCAAAGTGACAAATACAACGACAACGCACACGGCGAAAATGTGCATTAATGTTTATTTTAAAAACAGTTACTCACACTAACACGAGTGAATGAGTGACTGTATTGGATAATAAATTAGTGTTTACTGTTTAGTAATAAACTAATAACGAATTAGTTCTTCAGAGTTCAGACAGTATTACGTAGAAAAACAACTGGCGTCATTAATCAATTTTTTTGGAGTAATTTCCTCTTGAACTTTTTAGGTGGGTGGTTCCTTTGGTTTTGGTCATAGATTTAGGAAATAGATTGAATAACATCCATTGGTCATTATATAGTTTTATCATAGATAATTGAATAAAAAAAACCAGTTAATAAATAAATAGTTAATTGTTTAACTATTTTTTATCATTAATGTAGATGTTTTTTTGTCCTTATATGTCTATAATACTAAAAGTCTGAAACTTTAATATTGTATATTTAACATTTTGTACAGTAATACCTATAATATTTTAAATTTATTATAAGTTTAATGCAGAATTTTCTTTAATTAGGGAATTCTATAAAATAACTTCTAGAATTTGTAATTCAATGTTTTATATAAATATAAATAATAATATAAATAAATTGTAACATCGGAGGATATATTTTGATACTTTTTAATTTTGTAGGTATGAGGGGATGTTCATTATCATTAATCTAAGAGTAGTTCTATTTATCCCTCCCCTGCTCCCCAATGGCCGTTTATATAGTATGAGTTGGATGGTTAGTTTTAATTTTTGCCCCTGAAGTCAAAATGATTGTGACGCCACTGAGAGAGACGATTACAATTATTACTTACCCCCTTCAAAATTCAAAAAAATTGTCTATTTATTTAAACTGAAGTATAGAAAAATAAATATTTTTATAGGCTTCATGAGTGGTCGTAATTAAAAATATTGAAAAAATCTTATTATAATTTTTAATATTATTGATTACAAAAATGTACGTATGATTTATATGAATATTATTATATAGTGTTCGTTTTAATTGTAAAAATATGAATAAAATATTTTCAGATAGAAGAAATATATTATCATTATTATCAGGGCCTAATTTAGGTATAGACCTGTAAGGTCGTGACTCGCGAAAGCTACCGCTTTTTACCGTAAATAATGTAGGTATAATAATAGGTTTTTAAAAGTTAAAAACTGTAATTTATAATGTGAATTTTATTTTTTTCTATTTAACATTATACAATTTTTAATTTACACATACAATACTGTGCATAATAAAAATAATTCTTAATATAATAATCATCGATTTTCACATAATTATTAAAACGATAATAAAATTAATAGTGAATATATGCGTACACTGTACTCGTGATTCATAATTATTTCTATATCATACTATATATAAATCTATGCGATTCATTAATCGCTCTGTGATAGTGTTTTACAGTGATGTGATACATCAATGCAAGTGAGAAATTAAGACGAATTTTCATAGAAAAAGTTTGCTGCAAGATTTTATAAACATTATCTGTTCACTTTATTATTATATAGGTACTTACATAATATATTGTAATTTTTAATAATATTATTAATTGTCTAACTAAGTGACTGTATATTACTATTACTGTTTATTCTTTTTTTAAAATATGGCAATATGGCAATGACGCAATATTAACTGGAAGCCCGACGGAATCATAAATATTGAATATGTATTATTATTAATTTTATTGTTCCTAAACGGAAAATTTAAAGTAGGTAAATCACCGGTTGTAGGATATGAACTAAAATAATAATAATACTTACATTATTTTTTATAACAAATTAGAGATTAGAGGCCTAATTTTAGACTAAAACATACGACGTTGGTATATATTTTTAATATTTAAATTGTATTTATCTCCTACTTGCTATTGAAAGCCGTATGGTTTGTTGTTTTATTTGTACTTAATTTAATCTGGTATGAGATAGCTTTTGTAGTGTAGTAATGATATTTTTATTTATTGTACGTAAATGAAATATTTTTTAACACAATAGTACCGTACAACGTACAATGTTTATAAATTATATCAAATTTATATAATTGCAGAAAAAACCGTTTAAAATTAACAAGTATAAAGATTGCGAATGTTGAATACTTATAATAAGTCTTGATTTAATTATCTTGGTACAAATTACCTAGTGTTGTGTTAATGACTTTTGTTATTATCAATTTGGAAACAATTACGAATTATCGAATATATTGTTATTATGAAAAATTAATAAGTAGAACTCAATTTGTGACGATAGGTTAAATTATTATTCAAATTTACAATACTCATAAAATAATATGACATAACTGAATATTTACTGGGTAATTTAGATTTACATATAATACTTATAAATTATAATTATTAGAGGTAATGATAAATTTCGGGGTTTTGTAATAATTTAGTCATTATCTACTTATTATAATATAATATAGTATAGTATAATATAAAATGTAATGTAATCAATGATAATTTTAATATTATATATTTATACATATTATAGTTGCACAATTTTGATTTCCAATCAAACGATATGCTACAGTTACGACTACAATCAAGTTATATCACATGACATAGTAATAATACACACGTTATATAAAAAATAAAAATAACATAATATTAAATTTTTGCAACGTGTTTGTTACATATTTAAATACTAAAGTACATAATACTACGTGTAAATGAAAATACATCATTATTTATTTATTTTAATCATAATAATATCATATATTCGTATCCTCTAATTGGATTGTGATTATTAATCATATAGTAATACCTCGTTCGTTGCTTTGATTTATTTAAAATATATATTATGTTAACATTGACTACCTATATACAGATAGTTGTTGTTCTAAAAGTGCAAAAATTATTACAATGATAACTGAGCTATGTTTTAAAATATATTATGAATGTGTATTTTGCATATTTACTTTAAACGCTGATGTTTTCTTGCCTAAAAATATGTCTGATGTTTTTTTTATCATTATTTGTTCTCTAATATAATATAATTATAATATATTACCTATGCGATTTGTAATTTGTACTAAGGGACAATATACTTATAGGTAGGTTATAAGAGGTATGCTCTCATTTTTTTATATTATAGATAAGGTGTGCTATGTATGCGATTGAAATAAACATTATAGGTACTTATTGCAATCGTATTAACATTAAATTTTACGAAGAAATAATAATAAAATATTAATATGTAATGCAACATACCTATAGGTAATGAAATTTGAGCGACCGATGATTAATCAGAAAACGGGAAACTATTCAATAAAGTTTTAATATAACCTTGACACACACGTATAGAAATCATCGGTACCTAATACCATTGATTATATTATATACAATATATAATAATAATATAATATGAGTATATTGTATACGTAATTACGTATATAATCAATGTTAATACCTATAATAAGTAACTATATTTGATTCCAAAATAACGTCATATACAATATTTTTAATTTTATCAACCAACACAGTTTTACTTATTATTTATTATTATATCCTTCGAAAATTGTATTATACAAAATATTATAAATTTTAACACGTTTAACTCTTGATATCTTATAAAATACTAATCATATCATATAATTATACGTTATTATTATTTATTATATTTAGTAATCATTATCAATTATTGTATACTAAGTAGAACAGTTTATAGGTAAACACCATTTTAATAGCCGAGGAATAATATTAAATTATATATATATAAATATTATTACGTTAATCATTATGACTTTGAGTAAGAACTAGGAAGTACAGACGTATAAGTATACATATAAAGTATGAATGTATGAAATACATAAGAACCAAATGTGTTTTTATAAGCTAATAAAGATTTAAAAACTCTATTTTAATTTTAATAAATATAAAAACCATTTTTTACCTCAGATATATATTCTGTTTGTGATTAGGTAAATTATAATTTCAAATATTTGAAGATTTATTGTAATTTATTTTATTTATTATTATTTACTATATTTTGCTGACATTATGTTGTTATAAATGTATAATAATAATATAATGTATTAGATAGTTCAATATTTCACATTTAAACTTACACGTCTATTGGTCTATACGTCAGTACAGGACCTAAAATTGTGTACAACAGCACACATAGACACAGTGTGCAATAACAAATATTGAATGTGCAGTAATTAATTTAATATTGTACAATTTTTTTTAATAACTATATTTAATATTTATATTCGGTACCTATAAAAAACGATGCATTTGCAGTATAGCAATATACAAAAACCTATATTCAATATTGTACGCATACCATGGTGAATAAATTTATCGTTAGGTGAGGTTAGGTTGGTTATACTTAATATATATATTAAAAAAAACGAAATTACTTAAAGCTTATTAACATTTATTAGTTTTACGTACTTTAACACCACTAATGAAAACTCATGGACCTATTAGAATACTAATGGCGGATCTAGAATTTTCTCACGGAGGAGGGGATATTGAATATGTGTGTATAATGTACATATTGTTCATATAGGTATACTTTATTAATAAAGATATAAATAATAAATTTATATTACAATAAAAAATAAACTAAAAAGCTTAATTTTACCTTCCAGGGGGGATATGACTCCCAATATCACCCTAGTAGATCCGCTACTGATTAGAACTCATGTATAGGTATATCGTATATGTACAAAACAATGATAATTATTCTGTATATAGTATAGATAAATAAAGTAAATCTTGTGATAAATATTTAAAATGCAAACAAAAATAATAACCAAATTACCAAAATACAATGTAATCGTTTATCGTTTGTTCAACGTTTATAGAATAATTTTTAATTTTCAGTTCAATAAATCACATCTAGCGGGTGGTCCACTCATTCTAGTTGGGAATGTAAGGAGAGGTACCTATAGAATATTAATTATTATGACGTAATATGTTATTATATATTTATTAATTATTAGGTTGGTATACTAATATAATATTATATTGTACACATAATAAAACACGGGAAACAAACTTATTATTGTTATCATTATGTATTATGTATATAAGTATGTCACGATGTATGTAAATACAGTCACAGATTGCCTTATTTATTTTATTGCCCTTTTTTATAAAATGACTAAAATGCGATAATAATTTCGATGGATGGTTTACTGCAGTTATACAGAATACAGAAATATGCAAATAATAATAAAATTAAGCTAGGCATATTAAATATTATTGACGTTATTACATTAATAATTTGTTAAACATATTATTTACTATTTAAACGTGCGATATTTTTATCAAACAATTTTGTATCATTTTGTTTTTCTTAATTTGAGTTAATATTTTTTAAAACATTACAGTAACATTTTGTGTTTTACACTATTAAAATATACATCATAATCATAGATATAAATGTATTCTAACAGTTGCAAAAATGAGTAAAATGATACCACTGTATCTTACGGCCGGGTGAAACGTTAATTTTTGGATAGATTCCGAGTTTTTATAAAGTAATAAAAAAGTTCAGAATAGTGTCAAAACACATTTATAATTATATCATTCTTGTTTCATACTTGTACACCACAAATTAATACAAAATTTGTAGTTTAAAATGTATAATAACCATAGCGTGTGAATTTATTAATTTTTCTATAATTGCACAATCACAATTTTTAAATCATATTATACTTAAACTTATTATACAATTTCTAATTTTCATTCGAAAATAAATCTAAAGCAAGTCTGAAATCATAGTTATCGTATAGAAGTTAAGGTATATTTATATTATTATTATATTTTAAAAATACAATATTATTTAATGTTAAACAAATAAACTTAATTCCACCAAACATATCTTTAAAAAATGTATGGGTATGTAATATCACAAATAAATTAAAATTTACTTATAATGTGATTTTCAAGTTAAAAATTGGATTTATCATATTATAATATATTACTACAGGATATAACATATTATAGATATATTACTCTATGGTATTTAAAATTTATATTTTACTTCCATAATTCCATATATATGTATTATCAAGTTTAAAGTTATAAACTTATTGTGCTATTTTTATGTAAACATAAATTATTTATTTGAAATAAAAAAATATATACCTGATTCTGACGTAACACAATAACGTTTTTATATCTGTTCAATACAATTTTTAAAGTAAATACATAGAATAGGATTAATAAATATTTATCTATATTTTAATATCAATCCTAATTGTTCATATTGTATACTATAATAATATTATATTATACGTTTTATTTTATATTTATTTGTGGATTCATCAATTTTATTATGTCATAATAAATTAAGTCAGGACGACGTTTTAGTTTATTTTTGGATATGTTAGTAGTTGGTTGAGTCATGAAAAACAGTAAAAACAATATCAAGTAGCGTAATACATAATTCTTAGACATTATTACAATAATGACGTGTTCGGTTATTAGGCACTTATAACTTATTATTTATATATAAAAGTCATACATATTAGGCTATTACCTACGATTCAATTCAATATATTATATCTAAATTGAAGTAATAACTTTCTACTCGTTCAAATTTACTGCGGTATGCGATAATACGATTCTATTAAATTGTATAAAATTTAATATTTGATAGTGGCGTATAAATGATAAAATATGTTTTCTTTCACTATTATAAACATTAAACTATTAGCTACTAACTATTAGCTAGTATTAAAACTTACAAAATATTTAAATAGCGCTTTTTATACCTACCGGCTACCAGTCAAATCTTAATTTATATGCAAGGATAAAATGTATTCATTAAAAACTAAAACGTTTTTAAAAAATATGTCTTCTTTTGTATAGTTATAACTTATAACCTTATAACTTAATAGTAGATTGTAGGTTCATTATATTAGTTATATTTTATTTTATATGTGAATGCGTTCTGCATATAAATAAGGGATGGCCAAAGTTTTTTCGGTTAGGATCTTCTTAAAATATATTTTTCATTTTAGATCAACTTAACTTGAAAAAAAATGATTATTTATAATATTGTGATATATATATATATATAGCCATCTAGGTACTCGAAAAATGGAAGATCGACTTTGACTTCGAATGTTTGGCCACCTCTGGTATATTCAAATAAGCATTAAACTTTACACATTTGTTGTTAGTTAGAAACGCGTGTATGATGTTACAAGTATTTCTATTTCCTATATTATATACTTATAAAAATCAAAAAGACAAAAGTATATTAAACTCGAAACGTTACCAAAATACATGAACCCACGAGAGATTAATTACTCGTTCTAATGAAAAAAAAACCAACTTATTATCTCTGTGATTATTATTTTAATTTGTATAACGTGAATAAACATTTTTTTCAGCATGGCTTAGTAATTTAAAATATAATCGATTTTTGTTTGCTATTAAATAATAGATAATTTAATATTACTATTTTTAGGGATTGAAAAAAATACTAACTGGAAACTCAAACAATATTTAATTTGATTAATTAAACGAACACGTCATCGTGACATTAATCTCAATGTTTGTTCGGATATTGAACATTATTTAGGTAACTATTTTTAATTTTTATACACAGGTATTAAGTGCCTACCGTTTGCGAATAATATTTAGGTGTTTAGGTAAATTATATCAAGTACACTGCGTATGGCGTTTTTTTTTCTCTAAAAAATGCGTTTATTGTTTTAAATTTAAGATTACAAGAATTGTGAAAAATATAAACTTGCCAAAATAGGAGATAAAAATGTATTGATTATATAAATATATGTAAATCCTTTTTTTCGCGTATACCTGTGTTTTTCGAGCTATAGTAAGAATAATTAGTATAAACTACCAACATTATTGCTTTGGCCAAACACGAGTTTTTCTTATGTAGCGTTATAAAACTTTTAAACACAATATTTGACTTTTAATCAAATTAATTCATTATTATTACGTGCGTCCATCTGCCGTCTGTTCCTTATTATTATTATACATGTCGCAAACAGATTCTTAAATTCTTTTCGCGCCGAAACAGTATATTTTTTTGTATTGTACACCAATAATACAAGTCACATTAAAAATATTATAATATGTTATGAGTATACTACCGATACGTATTTTGTTGTGGTTTCAAACTTGCGTTTCGTTTGGCGAAGGTACAATAAGAGGTTTGTCTAACCGTTGGACGTATACCACGGTTATCTAGATTCTTGGTCATAATATAACGATTGTTCATGCCGATTGTGGGGGAAAATAAAAAATACTTTTCGGGATATTTATCTGGAAAAATCTCACGACGGACAATGGAGTGTAATGTATATTATTGGAATATTAATATAGGATTGCCAATCCTGTGTTTGCAGTGTTTTTTGCAATTTTTCAACGATGAAAATATGTTTACATGATATTATAACGATGGTAAATAATTGTAAATATAATAAATCGCGTACGACGCCAACGGCCTTGTCGAAATGTCTCTTTTCGATCATACGCCAGTAACGTACCCAGAGTATACGGAGATATTTCTGTCGTCGTCGTCGGTCGGCCTTGCGAAGTCCGTTCGCGTTTGTCACGTACGCGTGCGCGTATAAAAACGGACCGGACGTCCATGACTGTATAGCGGGAGGACGTGATGCCGCGATGGCGTATGACCGTCTCGGCGGCAGATCTCATATTTATTGTTATTTTATATTTACGCCCGTTGTCGATTTACGCGTTATTGCGACGGCACCACGCGAACGGAATTCGCATATTCTTCTTCTACGTAACATTATTGTCGTTAGAGAGATTACAGTGTAATAGATTTGTTTTATTTACGTTCCGTGCCGTTACCGTGGGAATCGAATCGTGGTCCAAAAGAGACGACGTTCTCACAAGTCGAAAATATCTGACATCGTATTATAATTAAGTTTTAAAGTTCACAAATTACAATTATTACAGCTGCAGTGTCGGACTGGCTAAAAAACGCCTACCGTGCAATTTCATTTTATGGGCCTATCGAAGATAACTCTTGTTTAGCACGTTGAACACGCCAACTTTCCCATCTTATTATTAATTGTAATGCATTATCGACAAATATAAATATTTACGTATCTTTGAATTTATAATTTCATTCTAAAACTATCGCTTTGAAAAGGGCCCACACAGTTAGGGCCAGTCCGACCACGATTCCAGTCGTAATATAGCAGTCCTAGTTTTAAACTATATAATTATTATTTGAAATATAATTAATTAACTCGCATATCGCTTTATAGGTATACCTACTACGGAGCCTGATAAATATTTGATAAGATTATTTATCCCGGTATATTTCCCCTATTTATCTGTGTTACGAAAAAAAAAGTCAAGACATCGTTATCAGTTCAAATGACTAAAAAACAAGTTATTTACTTCATTTGTTATATCTAGTTGATGAAAAATTCTATTCACAAGTATGACGTATCGGATTGAATAAACAGAAACGTAATATATACTGCAATTATATGGAAGATGCGAATTCTCGAGAGAAGTTAAACAATTTGTTATTGTGGTTGATATTATGTTGATTGTTTAAATCTGTCAGTTAAAATTATGTTATAGTAACATAACAATTTTTTTTTTTTAATATCAAATTCGTTTTTTTGTTTCGTCCTCCTCTGTGCGTGTTATATTCGCCGCCCTTGGAAGTTAGTTTTAACGTTGTGACCGAATTTGGCGCGTAAAGGATTCAGACGGCGGAGCGTTTACGACCGGATCGGAAAGTCGATACGATCGATAAAATATTGCCCGTTTCGGACGTTTCGGTGTGAACATGTTATGGCTCGCGCACATTATGATACCGAGATTGTATCGAATTTGGAGGCAAAATAATGATGACCGCAGTGGTAACAACTCAACAATACGATTTCAATCGTAACATTTTATAGTTAGACACAATGGTTCAAAATCTATAATAATAATATAATTATAATGTATACGGTACAAAATGACGAAAAACATCTTAAAATATAATAATAATCGATAGCATATGCATAAGAAAGAATAGAATGTAGAAACTGTCCACACGAGTACAAGACTACACGACTGAAAAACTTAACGGCGCAAATGACGTTTTGGTAACGAATTTTCAGTAACTTTTTTCGCGATGCCTTTTGATATCGTTTTGTTATTACTTCCATTCATGCACATTTGTTTGCCTAAATAACGCGCCTGAAACCAACGATTAAACAGTGATCAGTTTTTAATAACAATAAAACATCATATAAATATTTTATATTATGAAATATATAATAATATATTTTATGTCTTCGGACATATTTAATCTCTCACTAAGAATTTACAATTAGTATATAGATCTTGGATACTTTGTATACACACTCATGTTATAAGAGGTGAGACATAAAATATATTTTTTTGTTCATCATAATACCTAAATAGTAAAAGAAACATCTTAATATATATTATATAGCTTAGGTTTCCCTTCTGTCCCTCGATTCAAACATTAAAAAAAAGGTTAGGTTGGATTAGACTCAGGGCCGGTGCAAAAATTATTAGTGGGGTAAAATTGTAGAAATGTGCCGACTACAAATACTTCAAATACTGTTTCAAAATGTGCAAAAAAAGATTTTTTTTCCAATTTGTTTGACAATATGTTTTATGCAATAATTGATCCGAAATATTTGTCGACTGAATTCCAAAATGCCAAATTTTCCGACTGAAACTTCCTGAATAATTGAAGTGGGGGGGAGTGCTACTCCCCGGCCTTGGTTAAACTAGATTTAGGTGAGGATTTTAAGGTTTGCACTGCAGTAGGCAACCAAAGGTCAATGGACAAGAGATATTATCAAAAATGTTGTGGGTGGTAATGAGGATGAATTTCAAGGTGTCAACCATGATAATTGTTGATCACTAGGAAGCGGCCCAGCGGAATTTGGATTTTTAAAATGATAATTATTTTAATAGTATTTTAATGAATTTGTGTAACACATTAAATATGATAATTTATAATACAAATATTTGAAAACTAACAATTATACAACTGTTGATGAATAAATAACTTTTAGGTGTGTGTTATCTTAAAAAAAATTAAATTTATGAATATGGTAATAATTGATGATCATATTATAACATTTGTTTAAAAAAAAGTTAATATTGTTAGGGTTTTAGAACTACTTTCCACACATCTCAAACTAATAATAAATATTGATGGTTCTGATGAAAATTATATTGTGTTAAAAACAATTATTTGTGTGAATTATTATTATTACTATAAATGAAGTGAGTTAATTATTGATTATCGAATATTTTTAGAAAAATTTTAATGACAAATGCAGTTGTCAATAATACAATGATCTATATAATAGTTATACGTGGCTCATCTTTTGTTAAAATGTTTAAATACAATTATATTTTTTCTTTGTTATATTTGTCAATTTTAATTATAAATTTTAATGCTTTCCTTTAAATAACCTACCATATATATATGTTGGACAAGTAATTAATCAGTTTTAAATAGAAATTGAGAGACTTAGTATTATTACTTTATTAATTTATTAATTAGTCATATTAGTTTTATATTATGTAAATCACACATTTTTTTTTTTTTGTAAATGATATGGGGTTTGGGTAAATACTTTAAAGTTTTGGTTTTATGTTTTATTGTTATGATCCTTATATTTATAGCGAATTTAACAATAATTAACATGATACTATATACGAGTAAATTAAATAATTTTTTTAGTTACAATTTTGTATTTTGATGTCACTTTTTTAGGTGATATTTAACTTCATAGTAGGGGTGTGCTTAAGGGTGGGGTGAGGGTGTCATAACCCCCCTTGACCTCTTTTAGATTATGAGCGAAACGAAGAATGTATTGGTTTTACAAAGATATTTTTTTTTATGTATAAAGACACTTTTTCGGGTAGAAATAATGGTCCGATTACCACAAATAGGGTATGCTTTCGGTAGAAAATCGCGTCTAGTTGATACTTTATTTATCTCATTTTTCGAATTTCTCAAAAGTTTTTCCTTGGGAGAGGAAAAACTACAAAAAAAATGGTGAAAAATTGGCAAAATTACACGTGTGTGAAGTTAGCCACCCAACTTTTTGTAACCTCAATAAAAATATTTGTAACCTACGTTTATTAATTTGTAACTATTTGTAACCAACTTTTTAGAATTTGTAACTTCTTCCTTATCGAGCAATTAATGATTTCTCAATGGGGGGCCAACTTCACGTAGCCCCCCCAAGTTGTCCGAATCGATCCAAATTAAATTCTATTTCTTCCTTTTAATGTGTAACTATTTGTAACCAAAATTTCAAAATTTGTTCCTCATGGTTTTCGAGTTATGACCTGTTGAATATAGGGGGGCCAGCCCCCCAACTTTGAGCAAAATTTCCGAAACTACTTGCAATCGATAGTGTTTAATTTGTAACCATTTGTAACTGAAATTTTGAAATTTGTAACCTCTTGGTTTCCGAGTTATTACTGATTTCTCACGGGGGGCTAGCCAAATTAATGAACTACTTCATTTTTTAGTAGGTTATAGATTTTTAATTATTATTGTAATTAAATTTTTTTTTCTACTCATCGTTTCTATGTTAAAATAGATTTATCCTTGAAATGGAAAGCATATAAAGCATAATATAAAGTATTATATACAATTATTATACCTATATACGATTTTTTTTAAAATTCATTAGCATACATTTCAGTGCTTTGTAGCAGCTAATCTAACCTAACCTAAACTAACCAGCTTTTTAAAATTATAATTATATAAGTAACAATTATATTTATCATTTCTAAATATATAACTTTTAATTTTTATTTCTTAATTTTGTCATAATAAATTTAATCGTAAACATATAATACATATATTAACATATACGAGTATCTTATCCATTAACATGGATACGCTACGCTAAGTTGGCCTCCTATTGAGAAATCATTAATTGCTCGGTAAGGAAGAAGTTACAAATTCTAAAAATTTGGTTACAAATAGTTATAAATTAATAAACGTAGGTTACAAATATTTTTATTGAGGTTACAAAAAATTGGGGGGGCTAACTTCACACACGGTTTCTGTTATTTTAAATTTGTTAATTTCGTGATAACTAATTGAGTTTTAATTTTAGGGACTTGAAATTATATACATATGTGGTACAATTTTGGAACGAATTGGTTGATTATTTGACCCAATATAGAACTTTGAACTTTTTTCCAAAATTGTTTAATATTTCCGGCAATTTTTGGTTTATCGCTTTGAAAATTTTATCGAACTCTAACCATATACTATTTAATCTTTTTATAAAATATTATGAATAATCGTAACAAACAATATTTTTTTATAGGCTTTTAAAGTAAAAATCGCCGAAAATCGGCAAAATAACGGTTTCATTATTTTAATTCTTGATAAATAATTAAGTTTAGATCGTAGGAACGTAAAATTTATTTTAAATGTGTACATTCGTAATTTACACACGTGATAAAATTTTGAAATGGATTATCAGTATAGCATATTGTAATATATTGAGTTTTGCTCAGAATCGTATTTTCTAATGCAATCATTGCATATCATTGCATTCAAATCTTAAATAGAATACACCACTAACTAGAATGTTCACAATCGATCTTCGCACTTTTTACATATTGATTTAAATTTATAATTTATGTAAATAAAATTTAAAATTATGAGGTGGGTGTAGGGGGCAAAGCCCCCCACGTGTGTGTTTTTGGTTGACCGACAATTTATATCCCCCCCTCTCTATCAAAAAAGCTGAGCACGCCACTGGTTCATAGTATTAATAATGTTATATACATTTTAATTAATATATTATAATATTATAACTTGTTTAGCATCATCCAGTTTAATTTTGACCAATACCATTTTGTTTTTTTATTTTAAATATAACTGTTCGTTAAGTAAAGCTATAGATATATACATTATAATGAATCGTGTATTATGGATTTTAAAAAAATATTGTTAGATGCAAAATGTACAGTTATATGATAATATATTATAGTAATAGTGACAAAAAATTGAATATCAATATAAACTTGTAGGTACTTTATAAGAACTCATGTAATATATACATAAGTCCACTAATACAAATTTTTAAGGTATTTTTTTATATACATTACAAATATCTAAAAAAATTTCTTATGTGTAGTTACTGATTTAAACGTTTTGACTAATATTTTTTTAACAATATAACATTATTAAGAGTAATAAGAGGTTAAATAATCTACATTTTTTTCAATGACGCTATATCTAACAGGAAATATAGCAAAATCATAGCAACGCGAACTCAAATTGTGACGTTTAAGTTGAACTTAGAATATAAACATCTATTAGAAAAAATAAGAGAAGTATATTTGGAGGGTATGTATATCTTTTTTGTAAAACATATTCTGATAATGAAATTATAGTGTATTAAGTTATTATTATTTTTTTAATATCTGTAACTTTTTTGCTGTCATCATAAAAATAACAAATGCAACAATTTGTTTGCATTTAAATCAATTAAACAGTAGTAAATATAAATGTTATTATTTGGTAATGGTATGGAAAATATAATTTTATGTTTATACCAATTGGGACTTTAATATTATACATTATTATTACAAGAGTTGAAAACTTTACAAAAAAAACTAAAATATTTTAAGAATTTACGTTATTAATAATCACTCATTATGTTTAATTTGACAAAATAAACAAAAATCCGTTATTATCGTTTCTACCAACGGGAGTTTTACAAAAAAATGTTTTCAATAATAATTGTATTTACTATAATATTTGTATCAACTGTTTTTATTTTAAAAACGTGTAGGTACTACAAAATTTCCTTAAAGAAATAAATTTTCCTATGTGGGTCCAAGGGAATGATATCCCAACACCGACATATAACTGCCTAGTTAACTTTCCACCAATTTTTTTTTCACAAATAATTATACTATAATTTGTATTGTCAAGTATACCAGGTTTTAATATTTGTAACAACGTTTTCTATGAAAAATTGAATTTCTTTTACTGGTGCCACAAAAACCATAAGAAAATTCTGAGAGAATAATTAATTTTTCATGGTGAAATTTTTTGGTACAAATTAAAGTTTTTAAAGTTTTCTCATATTTTTATATGAACATAAATATAATTAATTATATAATTATTTAATAATATAATTTATATTTATATTCATATTTTTTTATTTCATAAATTTATTTATTACAAAAAGTACGAATGCTGAACTAACCCTGACACTGACATAAGAAAATTGACTTTTCTCGAGGAAATTATATATAGCGAAAATTCTGAACTCGTATAATTGCTTAATTTAAGTGCTTAAGTTAACAGTGTATAATTACCAAGCAATGGTAATACTACAGTATATTAATAATTTATTTATACAATACAACTATTGGTATATTACATTATAAAAAAAGTGGGGGATTCTTACTCGTTTTTTATACTTGGTATTTTTTAATCATGTTCATTATATTTATATAGTAAACAACCTATTAAAAATATTAAAGTATTAAAAAATATATTAAAATTTTAAAAAAGTGCGCATTATAAAATGTAATATATATAGGTATAATTTTAGTTTTATGTAATAATTATAAACATAATAATTTTGTTATTAATGTTTTATCAATAATTTTAAAATAATTATGCTTAAAAAAATATTTTTAACATTTAATTTGATATTAAAATATTGTATTTATATTATTATAAAATATACTCCCACACACAATTAAGTTTTTAATTATGATTTTAGATTGAAAACTAACCTTGAGCGAAGCGAGGAATGTATTGGTTGTACAACGATGTTTTTTTCTTTCTATGTATGAAGATACTTTATCGGGTAGAAATAATGGTACATTACCTATATTGAGCTCATTTTTCAAACTTCTCAAAAGTTTTTTCTTGCGAGAAGAAAAACTACTAAAAAAATGGTAAAATTTAAGAACTGCTTTCAATATAATATATTGTATATCTGACTGAGTTTTACTCAGAATCGTATTTTTTTTAATGTAATATTGCATTCAAATCTTAATTATAATAAACCACTAATTTTTCCGTGGACCGAAAGGACGAAGAGAAACGTCCAAAATTGACCTTCCCACTTTTTTCTAATAATATTGAAATATGTTTGATTGATCTAATTAATTAAATTAAAATTTAATATTCAATTTAAGAATATTATACATTTTCCATTAAACTTTTAATTATTATATTACTTGCTAAAACTGTATCAATTGATATAAATAATATAATAATATAATAATTTAATAATATTTTCGTTTATGTAAATCTCATATATATATATATATATATATATATATATATATCAAGGAATACTAATAAATCGTTTTTTAATATAATTTCATTTGTTGACATATATTATATTTATAGACCTCTATTCTGAACATTTATAATATTGAAGTATATTTTTTTGGTCTACACAAATTGAATCAACATAATATATAAATAAGTATGTATTATGTTAATAATAATAATAATTTAAAATCAATAAATTTCACTTTTTTTAAAAATATTTATATAAAGTTTGAATTTTAGCGAATTAAGCGAATTTGTTTAATTGAAAATAATTATTATGCACGTTCCTTAAATCTCAAATAAATGTGAACCGTGAACACAGTTTCCTAATATATAGTAAGTAATAATTATATTTTTTATCATTGTTCATTGTATAAGTTTACATTATAATTTATAATATAAAAGGTTATAATAAACAATAGTAGTTATCGACTTATCATTTATTACTGTTTTGTAATCTTTCTCTTTATAATAGGTACATCATAATCTTTGATTGCATTTAAATTAAAATATTATATTATAGTTTCCGTATTTAATATTTATATAGATTTCCAAAAACAGTTCGGCGTAATAGTTACATTTATTGAAAATTGTCTGAGAGTAATTTATTACCTTGTTATTGTTATTTTTCTTACAAATTGATTGACCTGTATTCGTCTAGTGACGTAGGTAAATTATCACAACAAAGCGTGTCAGGTCTAGGCCAAAGCCAAATGTTATTATTTATTGTTTTTTTTTTCAAAGTTATTTATATAACATAAATATATTATATGAACAAAAATATTTTATACAATTTTTTGCTCTGAATACTCAATAAAATTTAAGATAATATAATGCAATCGTCTTATAATTATATCATATGTTTCTCTCTCTTTTTCTCTTCATTGACTGCATCTATATATATATAATATATAGAAGAACATAATTGTCAGTACTAATACTATTAAGTTATAATCGTTATATAACGTTTTAAGTGGTTTTTGTGCAACATGGTGTATTTATATAAAAAGGTAAGATATTATTACTTGAATATTTATTTTATTTATTTCATAACCGACCTGTAGCAGTTATTCTGTAATCTTTATGTACGATTAATTACTAGTTAAATTAAATATATTAAATCGTCCCAAACGTTTCACCGAAATCCTTCAACCGACATATTAAATTATATATTCATTTTATAAGATTAAAAATTAGTTTTTATAGGTACCTTTTATAATATGATAAATATTGAACTTATTGCTAGAACAACAGTAGACAATTTTTAATTACTGAACAGGATATTGTTACGGTCAGAAGCTCAGGATTTTTCTATGGGGAAGAGGGGACGGGGTTTGAACTAATACTTTTTAGAATATTATTTTCAAGACTGATATAGGTATTATTTGTATGTTATATTTTATAGAATAACTTATTATAAGGGACCTAATGTCTGTGTTCCACAATTTTAAGATTGATATATATACTTAGTGATATATTATTATAATTTTTAATTTTTATTTACTACTTATTATTAAAAAATTAATTGTTAAGTACTTTTGCAATAAGCAATTTTGGATAGTTGTTTATTTTTTATTTGTTAATTTATATTATAAAAATACTTTTGTGACTATGTTATTTATTAAAATTTTTAATATTATCATAAATAAAAATATAAAAAGCGGGAAGCTTGATTTTGGACGATCTTATATTATATTCTTCCCTTCGGTCCTCAGGGAAAGTAGTGATTTATTTTAATTAAGATTTGAATGCAATAATATTGCATTCGAAAATAAGATTTCTGAGCGAAACCTTAAAATATAATACAATATATTAAAATGATAATACATTACAAAATTTTACTACGCTTGTAAATTACCTATATGTGAATACTGAAAAAAAAAATTAAGTCCTTATGATAAAAATTTAATTATTTTTCATGAAATAAATAAAATCAAAATAACGGAAACCGTAATTTTGCCGATTCTCCGCCATTTTTTAGTAGTTTTTCTTCTCCCAAGGAAAAACTTTTGAGAAATTCGAAAAATGAGCCAAAGAAAGTAGCAAATAGATGCAATTTTCAACCGAAAGCATATATCCTACTTGTGCTACTTATTTGTAGCCCAAAAAATGTTTTTAGACTTTTAAAAGCACATAAAATATCATAATATTTAATTCTAATAAAGATTATAACTTTAAAAGCTGATAAAAAAAATCATTAGACATCAAAAAAAAAAAATCTTTGTAAAACCAATACATTTCTCGTTTCGCTCAGAAAATATAATATCTTAATTATGTGAAAAAAGGCAAGGAATTTTTGGAATATAATTATGTAATTACATTAATTATAATTTAGTGAAATTCTATAATTAAATTTATCTTGCAAGCTGCTACTCTATAAGTATACGCATTTTGGTGATAATGATTTATCAGACGTGATTTATCAGACGTAATTTATCATGACGTGTTTCAAACAAATATCGATCGTCATAAACTTATATAAGTATATTTTAATTGACTAATGTACATGATTCCTAATTAATATCAAATTGTAAGTAGCAAACAGCAGTATTTTTTATAATTTGTAGTGATAATTTTTATGCATTATACATTCTTACAATTTTAGTATAGCACATAAAATATTATTTGCGTCATAAGGTACTAAGTTAAATTTGATAATAAATCAATAACTCAATAATAATTTATTAACTTGCTAGTATTTATTTAGGTACTTATATATAATGTAAAATAAACAAAATATAATAAGTTTAATTATTAATTATAAGAAAGGTATTTTATGCATTTATAATTTTTTAAATGCTTATATTATATTGATGTTCTATAAGGCTAAATATAGTTCAGCTATTTAAAGAAGAAAATAAAAAACTACTAATAAGTACTATATAAATAAGAACTGGGATTATTTTATCGTAAAATAAAGAATACATTTTCTTTCCCATAAAAGCCCTACGGCATAATACGATTTTATTTCATGTTACAGCAGTTGTAGATAGGCAGTTTTAAATAATTTGCATTTTTATATTTCATATATAAAAGCAAGAAAATTTTGGGCGTTTGAATAATTATATTTACATTGTAAAAATATCAGTTATAACTTGATATAAAAATTTGTGATAACAATGATTTATAGTTCTAAATTTGTTCTTATGTATAGAATACCTATTTCATTATTAAAATAAAATGTTAAGTTCCTATGTTCAAATTTACATTTGTTATCTTCATAAGATGAAGTCATTTTTTGGAAGTTTTTCTTCTACCGAAACCTGAGCTAAGTAAAATACCAATTAGATGCAATTCTATACTAAAAGCATACCCTATTCGGACCATTATTTCTGCCCGAAATCGTACTTTTCAGACATAGAAAAAAAAGAAAAAAAAGCACACTTCACTTCAAAACCAATACATTCTTTGCTTCGCTCAGAAACTAAAATGAGTCGGATATTTTGATTGTAATATTTTGTTATAAGAACTCTATGTCAAAATTTTACTGAGACTATTAACTGTAATTTTAATTAATGTATTGGTTTTAAAATTTTTTTTTTTTTTTATATAAAGACATTTTTTTTTTTTGGTAGAAATAATGGTCCGATTACCACGAATAGGATATTCTTTCGGTAGAAAATCGCGTCTAGTTGGTACTTTATTAAGCTCATTTTTTGAATTTCTCAACATTTTTTTCTTGTGAGAAAAAAACTACTAAAAAATGGTGGAAAATCGGCAAAATAACAGTTTCATTATTTAAATTTCTTTTATTTCATGATAATAATTAGGTTTTGATAAAAGATATTTGAAACTTTTATTCAGTATCAACATAGGTGTTCTACATTATAATAAAAAATTTGGAAACGATTGGTCGATTTTCTGACTACATATTGAGCGTTAAACTTTTTTCCAAAAATGTTTAATATTACCTGCAAATTTAGGTTTAACGGTTTGAACATTTTATAGAAGTCTATTCAAAGACTTACTACTTAATATATTTCCAAAAAAATTTTAAAATCATAGTTGTTAATTTTTTTTATAATCTCCTAAAATTTGAATTTTTTTGTAGAATTGAATATTACGATATTCTTTTTATGCCTGAAGACACTTTTTGGTAGAAATAATGATCCGATTACAATAAATAGAGTATGTTTTTGATAGAAAATTGCGTCTAGTTGGTACTTTATTTAGCTTATTTTTCGAATTTCTCAAAGGTTTTCCTTGGGAGAAGATAAACTACCAAAAAATGACGGAAAAACGTCAAAATATACGGAAATCGTAATTTTGATGAAATTAATTATAGGTTTTTCTAATGAACTATTAAAAAATTAACTAATAAAATTTTGAACGTAAGTACTTTAAATATTTTTTGAGTTTTCTCATTAGTAGTTTACACACGTGGTAAACTTATGGAACGACCTATCAGTATATTATATTGTATTATATTGAGTTTCGCTTAGAATCGTATTTTCTAATGTAATATCATTACATTCAAATCTTAATTATAATAAACCACTAATTTTTCCGTGGACCTAAAGGACGAAGGATTAACATCAAAAATCAACCTTCCCAATTTTTTAAACTTATAATTTATATATGAACCTAAATCAATCATTTGTTCATGACTTTAAATTTAAAAATGTATATTATACAACAGTTTATAACTTACAACCATGGTCATCATAATAAGCGAATGATAATTAGTAATTATTATATTATTTGACATTGTTAAAATAAAATAATAGGTAATTAAAGTTATGGTAGCATTTAATTATTATAATATCATTAATTATGTTAGTAATTTAACGTAATTAGTATTAGTAATAAGATTGAATATACATGCTCAATTAAACATTTAACACTATTATATTAATATTATTATATTATACTTAATTATGACATAAAGATGTAGGTATTTGCAATATATTATTTATGTATATACAAGTGCTAAATACCAAAATATAGGTCAAAGTATCTATAATGGGTACATAATAAATATATAATTATTTATAAAGATAATTAAATTATAACTTATAAGTTATGTAATAGTATCTTGGTATATGTACCTTAGTATACATAAACTTATAATATAAAATATTTTAAAAATGGTAGGTCGATATTTTTCTAATAATCCTCTTAAGTTTGTAATTTGAGTATAATTAAATCATAATGTTTATAAATTATACAAACTTTTGTTTTTTGTTTTCAATTTAAAATATCATTGTTATACAATAAACATAATAACGTAATGTTGGAGGAGAAATTATATTATGATTATAATATTAGAGCTATATAGGTATGTATTTAATTATATTTAAACAATATAAATGTAATTTTATAATAAAAGTAAATATGATTATACAAATGCGCTTCGCTTAGAAACGTTGTTTGTTAAATCGTAAAAGTAGTAATATATTTACTACTTATACTTACTTACTTTATATACCATTGACTGGTGTATCCGGTCGACTTTTTTTATATATTATAATCATTAAAACATTATTTTAGCATACTTGATGGCTGTCAGGTACCATGTGCATGAAGTGTGTTATCGCATAACAACTGAAGAATTAAGAAATGTTAATTATTTTATTTGGTACCTATAATAAATTTTTTAAAGCGTATATATTATGAATAAATTATTAAAATGACGAACTTAATACATTACTATATAATAGTGAGTATAAGCTATAGAAATATGTTTATATTTTTAGAAGAACATTAGGCTTCTATTTATGTTTACAATAATCCTCTAATCTAATTTTTATGTATATTTAATATTTATAAAGCATAACAACTTATAATAGTATAAACTATAAATAAATACTCTTATGTAAAGTAAAATGTTAATATAAATATTATAATACTTATTAACATTTAACTTAACGACAACAGTGTAAAGGTAAGTCATTATATTATTTGTATTAAATACAATATCTATATATTGATTATTCTTAAAAATAAAAAATGTGTACATTAATATTTTTATATATGTTTTTGTTAAATATTGAACCTAGTTTTGTGGGAAAATTAATTTATATATTTAAAATTATTTAAATAAAATTATAAGTTTAACAAAGAAAAATAAAATGTTTTAATATTTCCGTCAACTGGCTGTATATATATATGTATAAGTATATATAGGTAGGTACGTATAACATTTTTTATTTCTTGTATTTTATTTAACCGCATTTTAAAGAATATTATTTGATATTTTTAATATAATAAAACAATATTTATTGTCATTGATAAAATAAATGTGATAACACGCCATACACCGCATTTATGAAATTCAATTTTGTGTGAATCATGAATGTATATTATATTTTATACAAGGTATTTGTGTATAGTGTATTATATTATTTTGAATAGGTGATAGAGAATTTTTATTTACGTGAGAAAATTAAATATTCATATATTATATTTTTTAATAATAATTGTATATATAGACACGTCGTTAAAAACAAATTTGAATAACGTGTGCTTTTTAAACACAAAACTATAAGCTATAAGATTGCATAATATTATAATATTTTGTATGGATTTAAATTGAAATTAATGTAGAGGTGTTTTTTTGTATACACATTTTGAATGTATTTTAACAATCGTATTCGTTTATTATTTTTATATTATTCTCACTTAATACGACGAATATTGTATTTTATTATTTACTTGTAACTTGTTTTGTGATGAAATAAAATACATCATAAACTGTGCTTTTTTCATAAGTATAATCAAGTTTAATAACCTGATCAGCCACAATGCAAATGTTTGCATTCCAAAAATCCGGTTTGCCACATTATACATAAAACATAATAACATAGGTACTAATACCCATTATATATCTAACACTATACCTATTTATAAATGTATAATTAGCCGGTTATTGTCAACCATTCATGATTAGTTGAGTTTATTACAAACGTATCATATTATGGGGTATGGGAGTGTTCTATTATTTTAAAATTTGTTGTAACATTTTGAACTAACTATGATATAAATTGATTTTTATGTACTGTTAACTATATTTATATAATTATGTAACCATGCAGTTGTACTTGTATATGTAGGTTGTATGTATCATATACATTTTTTTATCACAGCCTTTACCAAATATTTCTATAAATCATGCTGAACTTGGAACTATTTTACGGTTATATAATTTTTTAAAGTTTTTAATCTCACCCAGAAAACGTCTGTTAATGATCGTTATCAATCTGGTTTACTATTTCTAGAAATACTTATAACATGTCTGTGTCAACTGTCAAGTGCAGTAAAGATTAGATTATAGAAGTTACTCAGAACAATTCATAATAAGTTACTCGGAAGAGCCAAGAAATAAATATTATAGATTTATTTAACTTCAGCAATTTAAAAGTATATTATATAAACTATAATATTGCACTATGAATATTTACGATTTTTCGAATATTATTTGCTGTTTTATTTTGAACTTTTTCCAATTACTTTTATTTAATTATTTTATGTAATTTTGTAATTATAAACAGTATTCTAAACTAGTTTTGTAGGGGTATAAGAATTAATTAACACATACATACGTATTAATATTTATGTTTACTATAATACTGGTTATTATTATAAATAATTATTAAACATATTAGTTTATACGTACATTTTTATCATAAATTTATTATTGTAATCAAAAAACTGGAAAAAAATAATAAGTAAATTTTGTGTATGAATAAATGTAGCAATTAAAACAACTTTGGCGAAAAATTAAATGTCCTGTAACTCTATTGTTTTTTTATAAGAAATATATTTAATTATTTCTTTATCGGCTGAGTTTAAATAAAAATAAAATGTGTATACATTTTTATTAAAACGTTTAGTAATTAATTATCATTTATCACGGTTCAATACTTTGTATTAGCGTATATTTATTAATAGATAGTGCAAGAAATCATAATTAAATAATAATTACAAACATCTTTCGACTAAAAAAAATATTCAATAACACAAGTTTTTTGTGTTTATATAATATATATGTAGGTATATTTGAATATATTTGGGAAATTTTTATAATTATAACTTAACTTTTTTAATTAATTATAATGAGTGTATTTCTAATGAAATAATTATAAGATTTATCAAGTACTTAATATTTGAATATATCCGAATGAGTATTCACAATAGGTCAATAGTTTAAGAAAAATTACAAAATATGAAAACTAATACCTACCTATATTGTACTATATAATATATATGCAATTATACATTATTTGATTTTGCTTGATCTTATATTTTGAGGTATAATCATATAGGATATTTATAATAAGAGAAAATTACATAAAACATAATTAAATTTAATCATATATGGACAATATTTATTTTCACGTGTTGAATATCGTATTTAATTTAGCAGACAAATATACCGATAAACAAGGCTCAGCAAGCTTTTGTAGGGTATTATTTTACATATTTGGGTATGAATATAAGAACAACGATTTAGTCATTTTTACATATAGCTAAGTATAATACAAATATATTTCCTGATATAAAGAATTAAAATACGAAATTTAATTTTGTATATATTATTTACTAGGTATTTCAACTATTTGAGATTATGTTATAAGTTTTTTATAACTATTATCATAAACAGTTAAATGGATTTCGTAATTTTCGATATTCAGCATTAGGAACATAATTTAAAATGTTAATATATTATTAGCATAAATAATCGAAGAAGTTTTAAATTAAAAATGTTGCCATGCATATATAAGGAAATTTTCAAGGTATAAATGTATAATATTAATTTATTATTATAGAAATCTAATAATTATCCAAAATAATTTTCATTTTTCAGAATATCTAATAGAAGAACCATATAATTGTAATTTTGAACAAATACGTAGATATGCCTTATTTCACGATAATTAAAAAATTAAAGATAATACAATTTATTATTCATATTTTAAATTATATTATTTAAACATATTATGGTTTGTCATTTACCTTTCGTGATTTATAATTTTTTATGAATTATAATTAATAATTTATTTTTATGGTTACACTTTTTGAATAAATTACGTACAGTTCACTCTTCTACAACATTAGCATCACATTTATTATTATCATTATTAAATTAGGTATTACAATAATATATCTCGATACGTAGCTAATAGCAATAATAGCAGTTTAGATCACTGGTTTTCCATGTATGTATTTCAAAATTCAAATCGTGTACTGAAATATACTATATTCATTATAATTATAAATTTATACAAATACATTCGAGTTTAATGTTATGCAAGTTGTAGACTATAATATATATTTGGCTTTGTAGGATATTACGATATTTTTTTAAATTTTCCATAACTATATTCGAACTGGCTATATTTCGCAAAACCTAGCGATATAATTCAATAATTCATACATGATTACATAACATCGTCAGATTCGTCCATCGATAAATAATATTGTTTAATATTTCGATGTTCTAATTTATCAATTATCATTTTCTTGAATTTTGTAACATTCAGCAAATAATTGTTTATTAAACACCCAGAGTTAGTGGGCTAGCTGGACTATATACACTATACCTATTATGAATAAAAGTATATTAATTATAAATAATGCATTTTTCTGTAATATTAATTTATTGTTTCTTTGTATAATATTATAATTTATACGATGTGTTATTGATTTTTACAAACATTTTACACTGGTATATACATTATATTATTACTTATTAGTTATTACTATATACTTATATTTTGTATTGTATATACAACATATTTTAGCGCGTTTAAATTTATAAGTGAAACATTTATTATTGTTATTATGTTATCTATGAAAATAGTGAATAGTAAAATTATATAGTAAAATAAACTACATAGGTATTTCAGTTTTAGTTAATTTATAGAATAAATGTAAAAACAATCACATTAACTAGGTATTTTCGTAGCTAGTATTATAAGTAATATTTATTACATAAATTAGCGATCTTAAATATTGTAATATCGTTAATTTATAAAAACTCTATATAGGTACTTAATTGCATTATTGTACATTTCATAAATCATAGTAAAACGTCAAATTATTTTTATATTTTTAAACTGTAATCACATTTTTTTTCGAAATCGACCTTCAAATAAAATAATAAAATTGATAAAAATCTATACATTTGACTATATTATATTTTTTAATAACAACTTTTAAAATTTAAAAACAAATTTACTTTAGTTTAATAACTGTTTAATATTTTTTTTTAGTTTTATCTAGTGAAATTGAATCTAAATAATTTATACACCAAACAAACAAATTTAGTTAATTTTTAATAAATTGTTAAAATAACGCTTACTAATTTACCATATAATATGTAAATATATAGACCATTGTAGTATGTACATAATATACTACACAGTTTGATTTAATTTTAATTTTATAAATGATTAGTACAAGTATAGGGTACTTACATTTGAATTTATTGATATTTCGATCATATATGTAGTTCATCGAACTATAAAACAATTAACCATGTATAAAATAGAGACAATATTGAGCCATGAAGTTCATATGATAAATTAATCATGATATATGAAATTTCTATAAAAGGTTTGTAGACTTATAACTTATAGATCATTTAAAAACAAATATCAATAGACTGAAATAATTTTGCAACAATAATAATTTTGTCTACAATATAATTAAGACAAATGATAATAACGACCTTCGTTTTATTTTTTATTTGAGTATTTGACCATTTACGGTTAAAACATATTTATCTAGTAAAACTACAGTATAGTAAATGAAAAGTATTATATTTGAATAAGCCAAGTTAAGTTATATAATGGCTTCTTTTTTGTTTAAATTCATTAACTTTACTGAATGAGTTAAAATTGTATAAAATACAAAGTTATTTTTCAGTCAATTTTTTTCGTGAAATTTAACTAAATAATTTACTTTTATAGAAAATACAATTTATTATATAATTTTATTTAATTTGCAACAAATATTTTATATTTTAATAGTTTTAAATTTGTCAACTATAATAAGTCACTTAACAAAAAATATTATAAAAATTGAAGGAAAAATCAAAATATTATCTTTTTTAAAATCATATAATATAATATACATAGATACCTATATTAATTTTTTAACATTAATAAATATGAGTACTTAGTTAACTTTTTTAATTAAGTTAAGTATTTTTATTTTCATTTAAATTTCAACTATTTAAATTAACCAAAATTAAAAGTACCTAACTTTTATTTTTTAATTTAACTTATACCTTATTAAAAATAACTTAATTCAATGAATTTAATAAAAATAGTTAATCTTTATTTGATATAAATTGTAATAATAATGGATAGCCGTACAATAATAAAAAATAAGAAGAATTAAAAATGAAAGGTACATTGGAAAGACAGTAATAGTCCATTTTTAAATTTCTGTAAATTTTTCATAAGATCAAAAACAAACTTATTATTATACAATAATAAATACTAAAAGTACTAAAAGTATTTACCCCTATTACAAGTACGGACAACAGATAATAAAAATGAGTATTTTGGAGTTAGACTTCAACCTGTTTTGTCCTCAACTGTATGAACTATTAATCTTTCTCCACCCGTATACCAACCTAATACCGTATAACCTTCAATATTAGTGAAATGATATCTTTTTTCTATGAATCGATATCAAACAGCCAATACTACTCCTAAATTAGGAGTTCTAATATACGATTTAAAGTCTCAAACCAATGAAATGAACAACATAATGGAAATAAATGTACTACTACTATTTTTTCCTATACCCTTCAAATAATTAAATATACACTATATAAAGAACATATTTTACTCTACAATAATTATTATTTAATACAAAATATGGTGTGTTTTGCAATACTTATTGAAATATATAGAATTATTGATATATTATAATATTATATAATCTAGTATGTAATTTACAGTCATTAATAATAAATCGAAAATATTGATAGAAATGTTTACTTTAAGTACTGGAAATTAACGTTAACATTAATGATTATTGTTGTAATTAATTACCTATTTTCACATGGTCTATGTGGCCATGCCATTTCGAATAATATTATGGGTATTAGGTAGTTATACTATTATACATATGTTATTTAGCAGTAACATGCTGTTCATAACGTATTATATACGTTATATTTAAAACACAATGTACATCGTTGTGTAATACATTTGTTATTGAATTTAGGCTTTAAAATGTCGTGAACCTTACATATTATGTTATACAATTATTGCATGACATTATTTACTATTTTATCTATATTATAACAAAAACTACTAAATTAATGTTTTATTTTTTAAAGATCATTATATTATTTGTCTTGTAATTATTTTAATAATCTTATTTGATCATAACCCAATAATAATTACTATTTATGAATAATAACATTATATCAGACATTATGGTAATATTGGTAATAGGTAACACTATATTATAATTTATTATATTATTTGTAAGGTCTATTACAATACAGTCGAGATTGGTACTGGATATGGTTGCTCTACCCATTTATACATGTTGGATATTTTTTTAAATAACATTCTTTATTAAATACTATTTATTCTATTATTCTTTAATCGTATTTGAACTCGACTCATAACACCAACATATTATATTGTAAACAACAATATAATAACATATTAAGTACATAAGATAACATGTTCCGTTCGATTATAATAATTTAATGATACAGATTTTATGTTAATTATAGGAATTAAGATATCCATTAATAATTATTGATGTAAATCATATATTGTAATAAATAAATTATTTTCACGTGATCCAATCGTCATTTCAAATTACTTATATATTTTCGTTGCGTTACCCATGATATAGGTATTGGTCGTACATTTATAAAAGTACCTCCATACATGCAATTTCAAAAAAAACAATTTTGCAGATATTTCGTACCTATTTATATAATTTATATGACAAAAAAAATTTGTTCAAAAAATAATAATAATAATGGAAGATTGGAAGATGTTTCTAGTGTTTATACACATTGGTTCCAGACATTTATATAGTACGAAATCCGTATAAATTCGTATCCTTTTTCAAAATCTTTATGAAATAAATTATTTTTGCATATTATAACGTTAATTTATTTAGTCCTGTGTTGTAAAAGTAAAACCCAAAAGTTTTACTTTTAATTTAATATTTTAAATATTATATAATAATATTTTAATTTAAGATTTACTGTTTAGAACGTTAATATTATAAGGCATCTGATAATTTATATACAATATATCTATGTAGAGGTGTTTTTAGCAATTTTTAAAGGGGTGGAGGTTCAGATTTTTTCAGAAGCTTTCATGAAGCTGACCCCCCCCACCTTTGTATTTTATAATATGAAAAAATAAATTGCAAAAAATGAAAATAAACAGGTTCTGTATTTGTATACATTATAACGCAAAGTCTATAACAGGTGGCTAAATAATATTATTAATAGCAATTTTTTTTTTTTTTTTTTTTAGTCATGGGGGCGGGTGGTTTAAACCCATTCAACTGCCCCCCACCCATAAATACGCATTTCTATCTATTTTTGTAATCTATTAACATATTATAATTATGTAAATAACGTTTGTCTATTGAATATCAAATATACCTGATTCATCGATTAAAGTAATAAACTAATAAATAAATCATATTATTATCTGATATTTATGTTAATAATACCATAGATTAAAATATAAAATATTGTGTTTTAGATATTGCAGATGTCGCACTTGTTCATTAAGCGTCCAGATCAAAGCAAGATCGTGGGCAACTTTGTTGTCAACAATTTTTGATGATTGTTTCCAACTAACTTGTCAATATTCTGAAAAAAATGTACCAAAGAATCATCATTGTCCACATTATAAATAGCGTTACTTACTTAAGAACGATGTGTAACGAGTATGTTTTTTTGGATACAACTTTTCTTGTGCATTATTTTAAAATATTTTTAATATGTGAGAACATAGATTATTAAATCTATAATGGTATAATAATAGTAATACTGATAACGGTCTGAATTTTTTCAACGAATTCGCAGAAAAAATTGTTGCCAACAATGTTACATAACTTTCTTTGATTTTTATATATAGCGTCTTTAATGTGGAAATACAATTTTGTTGTTCACATTGTGGAAAGCAAATCTTTTTTCGGAATTTGTATTGCCTCATAAGTCATAACATCGAATTTTAAAATCTGATTGGTTGAAGTAAATTGATAGCTTTTAGGTGCGAAAAACTGATCAGTGTCCAATCGCATTTAATTGTAATAATATTATATTGTTTATTTATACATCGCAAATATAGCCATGAAATATATTCATGATTTTGTACGTATGATTATTTTAAATTTATATTTTAACTTATATTTCACAATTTATATAATTCACGCCATAGACGTATATTTCACTAATGTACACATTTACAATGCAACAGTTGATGAGTCCTTTAGCTCATTAATTTAGCTTTTCATTTGTGTTTTCACTTAATATGTTTAGAATGATTTGTCAGAATTGTTACCGAACGAGGAACAAAGAATTCATAAATATCAATCAATGTTCATTCTTCATTATATTGTATAGTAGGGCGAGTTGATACGGATTTAGAAAATATAGGAAAAGTGGGTGTGGTAGATACAAAATTACAGTTACAATTACAGTTTGTTTATTATTATTATTTGTATATATTATATTGGTTGTAAGTTTATAAATATAACTGTTAACTAATATTGATTTTGATTTAAATTTAAAAATTATTTAAATGTCATTAGATAGCATAATTTATTTATTTATTTAGTTACCTACATATAATAGAAGAAAATAAAGAATTATCTAAGTGTGTGGCGGGAGTGGTGGGAGGGGTTTTTGTTTTCATTAACCAACTGTTGTTTTCGGAATTTCGGTTACCTACTCTGTCGACGTATTTCGGTTCGAAATTGAAGAGTCCAGTGCAACAACCTGGTATAACTACTTTTGAAAAAATTTTCAGTAAAAAAAAGAAATGTTTAAAATCGTTAATATTTGTCATAAATTATATATTTATATAGAAAACATTTAGCATTCCTCTTTATTTATTGATATAATTTATTTGAATATTAATTATTATAACACAGACAATATTATAAACATTAAATAAAATAAAATTGTGGACTTACCATTTTTTTTTTGCTTATAATATTTTTATTCTTAGAAAATAGAATTTATTATTTATTATTAATTAAAAATATTTACTCTCGAAAAAACGATGTATGTCCGTACATACAAGGTTCTTACACCGAAACTTAACAACCAGGTAAGTTCATTTTAGTTATATCTCCGTATCTAATATACGGACATATACGTTTGTTATACTAAAACGTGCAGCATAATTTCCTTATTCTGAAAAAAACAATAAAATAATTTTTCGAAAATTTATACTTACCAGGTTGTTGTACTAGACCCTTAAATTGTCAGAAGTGTAATATAATGTACCTAATACCTAAACCTACTAAACAGTGAATACAACGGTTTTATTATATTATTTTAAACTGTCTTTTTAATATTTTATAAAATGCTATAGATTTGAAAGAATTATAATTGGTTAGTATTTAAGAAAAATATGAAGATTTTAAAACGTACACAGGATATAAAATATATTGAAGGCAGTGTGCTAATGAGATTTTTTAAATTTTTTACCTATAGTATAAAATATCTCAGGGGTAAATTTTCCCCGTAAAAACCAAGAACGGATATTACAACTTTTGTTATGAAATCTTTCGCGCACATGAAATAATATTAAAAACAAGTTGGGATAGCAAGCATGCCAAATGGTTTATAAACGTATTTTAAACAATAATTACAATAGTTTCATAATAATTATTATAGGTACATTTGAACCAGTGGCGTACATAGTTTTTTTTAAAGGGGTGATATGAATTTTTGACTAATCACAGGCTCGTGGGGGGGGGGGTTAATAATAAGCGTGTTTTCGCGAAGGTACCGAAAGGAAACTGTTTACTAAAAATCGTTTTGGCGATTGTTTTTGATTAAAACAGTAAACTGTTTACTAAAATGTTTGTTTTTATCACTAAACACCTTCACCAACAGTTTTGTATTTCTGTTACCTCTTATTATTAAAACGATAATACAAAACACTGTATTGTACACTTGCACTGTCGTAAAATAAAATAGATATTTTAAGAAGTGATTAGGATTTAAATTTGTATTATCAGTTTTCACTCGTTTTGGCGATGTATATACTTGTTATCTAAACTAATACGTATCAGTAAACAGTCTGTAAACATTTTGCTTTCCGTATCTCTCGCGAAAACACGCTTAATGTAAACAGATATATTGATATATATACTCGTAGTGACGATTGTATACGTACAATACAATAAGGTAGATGTAATCTCTACATGTGTATACATTATTAAATACTACTTATAATGTAATAGCATAATAAATGAATAAATCATGAAAAAAAAGGTCAATAGGGGGACACGATACTCTTATCCCCTTTGTGAGCATGCCCCTGATGTGTATTATCTTCTAAATTTGTTTACTATTGACAGAACATTTTTAAAATTATTGAAATATTCATATTTTGGTATTATATAGTATTGGCTAGTATGATTTGATATTAAATTTTCTTTGAATACAAACTAACTGTAAATATTTGTTCGACATTGATTAATAATTATATAATGATAATAATAACACTTCCTTTTTTAGTATACCTAACCAAACCTACAACGTCCCTTTTAACTACTAACCATGTACATAGTATAATAACTTACTATACGGTCTGACGGAGACACACAAACGTCAAATACAACGGAGATAAAAACATTTAAAAAATCTAAAATGACGTCGCAATAGCGCCAATAAGGCAATAACTACATAATAGTGCCTTCACGGCCGCAGATAATTTCTTTTTACGCAGATTCGCGTTCAACGACCTTTCCGTCTCGCGTCGGTGATAACAAAAAAACAGAAACCGAAAAGGAGAACACACCTATCTATAATATGACGTATTATTATTATCTTTATGTAGCATATATATTATATATTATTAAAAAAAATTCTCATGCAAATCGAACAGGATTTTTAAAATTTTTTATTTAACATTCGCCTGCTACGACCTTGAACGTGTTTTTGTTTATATATTTTGTTATTGTTTGCACCTACGACACAATAAAATAATTTAAAAATTTCAAACATTTCGTACACGTTTCTGCGTATACTTGCCGCTGCTCAAAACACTTGCATTTCCATCAGGCCAACATCCCTCCCCCCCCTTCCGCTACCTAAACGCTCAAACATTTACGTCATCGTTGTACCCGCCCCGCCGGCCCATCGATCCGCGACGTTATAGTCGCCACGGCCGGCCGACCGGCTGCCAGTAACAGTAGTCGCTTTGCCGCGTTCGGATGTTAGTAGGCGTTTTTCTGTTCTCGTAATAATATTTCATTTTCCCGTTTCGTTGTTGTTGTTGTTGTTGTTGTTGTTTGATTTCCCATCATTTTATTCCGCCGTCGAACACGTGCGCTAGTGACAGAGAATATAACGCATGCACGCTCGTAATAATTAATAATAATATCGATACGTTAAGATAACAATTCGTTTTCATTTATTATTATTTAATTGTTATAATAATACAGCGTGTGGTATAGTCATCGTTTTCAGCGGTGGTCGACCAGGCGCGAGAAAACTATATCAATAACGATAGCGTCCAATCGATACAGCAAAGATATCGGATAGAAAAACGTAAAGTAATATAATTATAATAACAATGCATTTCATTAATGACGTGTCCAAGTTCGTCTACAACAGTTTCCGAAACGAATCGAGCAGGCTGAGGGTACGTATATCATACATAAAATAGATACACAATAATAATAATTATGATTGAAGTGTGTTGTTAAATTCTTTAAATCCGTACGTATTTGAATAGAGGTGAAATGAAACGCCGCGATGGCTATGGCCGCTTCGGCGGCTGTGAAAAGGGCCTTAATAACCGCGATAGTGGTCACGGGCCCCGGAATAATATATTTTATACTGCGGTTTAGGTTAGGTTTGGTAAACTATGCGTGTTTGGCGCACGACCTATTCATAATTATGTATATTATTGTATTAGAATATTCAGAATTTCAGATTAGATTACAAAATATGTGACCTAATCCTTATCGACGGTGTCGACGTTATCGAATCATTTTTACTCCGCACAACAATGCGAAATTTCAATCGATTCTGTTTCTGTCTAATGGTATTTTGAGATGTTATATTTTATAGACAGTTCTCTATAATAATATTGTACAATATTATAAAATAGGTTATATAGGCAATCAATATTTTCGAATAGGTACCGATTGAATATAATATTAGGTCGTTTGGAGTTTTACAACTACGAGTTATTGGTTTTTATCGACATTCGTTTTAAAATCATACGGTTAATAAATTAAAACAAATAACAATGCTGTTATCGTCTCTGATGAAGGATTCTATAATTATGACATACTTCCGTTTCAAGTTCACCACAAGTCGTTTGGTATCGCGAATCAAAGACGTCGAATGTCAATTATTTTGTCAATCTTTACATAATACAATATTATCCTTGGATAAACGTGACACTAATATTGTGTGCTATACAACTAAGATCTATTTGGTCCTTGAATAATAATGATCTCATAGTGAAATGAAAATATAAAAAGAAATAATAGCAAAATATATGTATTGTTTATAGCGTTCACCGTAGTAGGTACGAATTTGCCAATATGGCTATACTGATATAGCGACACAAGTGTGAGCTGACAAACAATCTGAAGCATATCGATATTTTTTTCATTATTTTGACATGGTGTTTATGCTGAATATTACCAACTATATGTCTATATAATATGTACACTAATTACTTAACTACATAACTATTACTATTTTTTAGTATATTAGTATGTACCCAACAAATTTATTTATTTTTCAATATCAATGATTTATATGATTTAATTAATATGAATTTTGTGTTCGTTTAGAATTTTAGATACATATACAAATTATAATACTTGTGTCGTATTTTATATACTATCCAAATTAGATACATCTTTATATTTTCAATTAAAATCAAATCGAAAATTAATACGTCCGTCGTCCTTAACAAGTAGATCGCCATGAGATTTTTTTTTACTCTAAGAATCACAATAAACTTTCATTAATTTCAAAACTGATATGGATACTGTTATAAGTTACCACTATAGGACATAACTACATAAGTAACTAATAAAATTCAACGTTTCAAACCGGAATGAAAATCTAAAACTAGTAGAATGTGTTTGCTACACTTAATTGGCCACAAAACAATAATTTTTAAAATTAGAGCTACAGAAATGAATTGAATCTCGTCGCAGAACTTTTCAAAAATATATGTAGCACTGTGGTAGTTAATAAGTTGTTATTAAACTACATTTTATCAAAGTTTTAAAGCAGGTTTTGTATTCTTGAAGGTTTTTAAATAATCTTTCGAAGTAATCATTACGCTAATTATATTTAGTTTAGTCGTATTATTTGATTAAAAAGTCGTCAGTTTCAAGGCGGAATTGATATTATAGTATTTTGCAAACGATTGCAATTTACAGAAAAAAAAATGGTATCTTTTACGATAACCTGCTATTAAATTGATCAAGAACTATAAAAATGGATATTGGTAATTAGTATTACTCTTTTTATAATTTCTCTTGTATCTTAATATAATATATTATTAGTAGACAAGTTTATATTTAAAAATAAATGCGCCCCAAACTGCTTTACTTATTCTATTTAAAAAATGCATATATATTAAATATACAGATTGATCATAATTTCATTTTACAAAAATGGTGAGAAATAAATATGTTTCCAATGTTATTTCCATTATTTTTATAATATATTAATATAATATTCTGGTCACTCAATATATATTTAACGGATTAAATTATCTATAACTATACTAATGGAACATACTATGTTTACTAATTTAACAATAGAGGTTGATAAAATAGATTTTTCGAAACTGTAAAGCAATTAATTTAAACACATATTATACTTATTGTACTGAAACATTACAAGTTAATAAGATCTACAATGCATTCTATTTATTGATATTAACCATTATCCATTAGGTTAGTTAACCTAGGCTACTTAACTTAACTTAACTTAACTCAATCTATGAATTATAAATTAACTTATTAAAAAATATTATGCATCAAATGTTTAGAAAAATAATAATTAAAGTTATATTATTACATTAACAGTTACGATACAAATTAAATAGATAAGAAGTTATTAAAGTTATATAATCTTGATAATCTATACAGCTATTATAGTAGGTGTAGTAATTGAATTAGGTAATAAAAGATTGAAAGATGTCTATTGACTACGTAAATGGGTTTAAAAAAAAAATTATAATAGATCATTGGCCATCGAACTGTAGAAAATATAATAATAATAATAATAATAATATATTTACTCTATGATATCATAGACATAATTGATTAATGATAATGGATATTTTGTAATTATTTAATATTAATTAGGTAGGACGTAAGTACTTTTTACTTATTTTCACATATATTCCTATCATTTAACCATTTAACTGTAGTTATCTACTTTTATGATTCTTTGTTTTATATAAGTCTGGGCATAGTACAATACTATTGTCCATTAATATTAACCTGTATTTGCCTTATAATAAATCAATAAATATTAATATTAGTAGTTATAGCATTATTAGTTTTATAATTTTTATTGACATACTTCTACAGTATTTTATTATTAACATTTTTATATTTTTATTTTATATAGTGGATTAAATGATATTTGTGAAAAAAAATTTAAGCATTTGTAATAAGTTATTAATAATAGTAACAATAAACTATACCGTAAATTATGTACATTGGTATTCAGATCATTATACATACATACATTTGTAATTTGTATTATTAAAATTAGGATTTTGGATGTTGTGATTTGTGATCCTGATGTATACCGTATGTCAGGGGTCACCGACCTTTTCAAACAAATGAGCTACATTCGAAAAACCAAGTCTTTGGTGATCGACATCTAGAATATAACGGGAGGAAATTTTTCTTGATGCACAAATAAAAAGATCATTATAATATAATATAAATTATTCATTTATTTAAATCTAAACATTTTGCGGCTATCACGATCAACCGATATTACAATATAGCAATCCGAAGATAATATTTATAATTATCCAATTATTTATTACGCGATGGTAAAATTAATTTTGATTATAATCGTATATTCCTTATATTCCTGGAAAGATTGATCAGTCGATCGCGATCGACTGGTTGGCGACCCCTGGTCTATGTTATAGTTGTTAAATACACATTACCCATTATGTTATGAACATTTGTCATTTTTCATTTAAAAATAATTAATAAAGGCCATTGTCTCGAGAAAATTTCTATTACATATAGATATAATAATATAATTGAACGTTTTAGCAGATTATTAGATTTTTCAAGCAATTAGTTACATTACTCTAATCGGTAGGTATTTATGCAAAATACTTATAATTAATATGAAACATTATTTGACTGCCTCGACATATTTATTTCAACTTGAATACCTTCTTTATTTTATAAAATAATGTTAATTGAATAATTAATATTAGAATATTATATAAGTAACCTATATATCGAGATTTTAAAGCAATAATAAAACTATTATTATTATATATACTAATTATTAATTATAATTCAAACATATAAATTCAGGTTTGACGTGTCTCACGATTATTGAAATAGGTATTGTTTCCAATATGTAGATGAAATTTATAAAACTTTTATTGAATTTACAGGTCACCAAACTGAAAATTGAAATTTTTATCAAACAGTAACTAGAAAAATATAAAATGTTGAATATTGAAATAGTTAGTATTATATTACATTTAAACTAAAAATAGTTAAATACTTTTAAGCATAAATATACTTCACATTTTTATTACAATTATTTTTTAAATTTCATAATAAAGTAATAATATTAAATTGGTATGATAAACTTAAATTTTTACTTGTTATTAAAGTATGGAAATAATATATAAATTTTTACTGTTTTTTTCAATATTTTTGGGTAGTATTTCCTACATTAAGCTACTGCCAAATTTCTCTGCAAAAATCATGTCTAAAATAATTTCCAAAAACTTATACCTTACATATAAAGTAACTGCTTTTTTTCCAAAAGGTGTTTTTATACATTATACGACACTAAAAACAATAAAACATCACATTATTGTAATATCAATATAAATACAACCTTGTGTCGTTGAGAATTTCAAATTATTTTTAAAGGTAATAGTTAATAGGTATATTTTATTGATAAACAATATAATAATAACTTTATAATAAATAATTCACAGATAGATAGATATTATCATTGATAACAAGTTTTTATGTAAATAACTTTTTATGACCTCATCGTCTCATCCATTTTACATTTATATAATAGATAGTTTTAAACCACAAAATTAAAAAGTAAACAGTGATTACATTTTTTCATAGTATGGAAAAAATGATTAGGATCATCCTGTTATAGTGTTATACTGTTATACTGTTATTGCTGTAGATTATTAGATATAATTTTGATCTAGACCTTCTTTAGACATTATTTATCACTTATCAGATGTTTACCTTGAGCCTGATGATGACCTACTATATTATTTACCTATTATCTATAATATACAAAAGTTATAACTAATTATAACTTATAAGTTATAACATCTTTTTATCTATATAATTTTTAATTTTTATCAGTATATCTTAATATGGGTATATTTCTGTGTATTGTACAAACGTGGTCTACGATTTTTTTAACATTAAGAACCTTATTATATGTGTAACTTCTACATAATTATTATAAATTATAATAATTTTAAAATTTTTGTTCGTTTTATCCATCAACGATATTTAAAAATGTGTATATTATTTTCTCATTAATTATTTGAATAGCAAATCTTTTATTTTATTTTATTTATTTAATAATGTAATGCGAGAAATATAAAAATTATACCAATTTTTTTACTTATTAATTATTACTTACCGTATTTAATCTCCTATATATTTTGAATTATTTATACTAATGATAAATACTTAGGTAGTTAGATAAATGGTATTAGTCTGATATCATAACATAATGTAGCAGTAATATATAAGTATCTGATAGCCAACTGGTATGGCGGAATGGTATATAAATTGTTAATTGTTTTATGTTATTACTATTTTTCTAATGTTTGTTTGACCTTGACCATAATACATTTTGCGTTTATTTGTAATAAAGATTAATAATTTATAAATTACTGTATTTTAAGTAAATACGCTATTATTTACATTTTAAAAATCAATACGACTACGTAGTTCGTGGATAACAATAAACCAACTAACGACCTTTAAATAGTTTAGATAATTTTGAAGTTTTGTTGACCCAATGATCTTTTAAACGGTTTACGTTTAAACGTTTAGAATTGTGTTTAATTTTCTTGAAAATTTTATATTTTAATACAATTAGCGCATAACATTAATATTTAACAATTTTAAAATTATTTATTATAATTACTTTTCTTACGAATTTGTTTACCGGCCTACCGAGATTTATTCAGTAACTTGCCTGGTCAATCCTGGTCTGATTATTTATATTATCATTGATTTTATAATATATTTCATAAAACATTATAAAAGCAATGATATTATTATTGTAAAATCGTATAATAATTTCGTTAATCGAATACAACACGATCTGTATGCCAGACACTATGTAATATGTATAGATTATGGGGAAATTGTAAATTATCTCTTTAGTCAGTGTCGACCTTAGGCAGGGGCAAACGTTTATTTAAATATTTGGGAATCGTTTAATATATTATTTTATATTCATTTTAATATATTTTATATAAATGTAGTTTAAAAATTAAAGAATTAATAATTATATTTATATACATAGTTTAAAATTTAATATTGCAAAATAGTTTTGAAATTAGACTAAGAGGCCTAACTAAAAAAATTGCCACAGTCTAAGGCCGGCTTTATTAGTCATATATATCTTATACTTTTTTATCGCTTTATATTAGTTTATTAAATTTATATATTATTTAGAAATTTTGTATATATTTTTTCGAATAAAAATATATTATTATGTTTTATAGAGCTTTGCGACCCAATGCGCGTATAAATATCCTACAAAAGTTCGGCTCGTCGAAGTTGGACCAAGAGACGGACTTCAAAATGAATCGAAAAATATACCAACAGATGTTAAAGTAGAATTTATCAACAGACTGTCCGCGACGGGACTTCAAAATGTTGAGGCTACTAGGTATATTTAGATATTATCAATTTTCATTAATTATGCATACTAATATTTATAATCAATGATATGTTACGTATTTATACATCGTTAGTACATTTTTCGTGACTTCAAGTTTTAACTGGATGTTTTGTATTATTGTATGGTTTCAGTTTTGTCTCGCCGAAATGGGTACCGCAAATGGCCGATCATTCGGACGTGTATAGCAAAATTAAAAAAGTTTCCGGAGTGTCGTATCCTGTGCTCGTGCCGAACATGAGAGGACTGCTTACAGCGGTACGTATATACTATAATTGTAAATACTGATATGTAATTTTTATCCATAATTTTAGTCCAAGACTTTGTTTTTACTGGTATTTTATTTAATAGAAAATATATTATACGATTATAAAATTGTAAATTTATGAAAACAATCGTTTAAATTTGATACGTTTTATATTAATCAATGAAAACATGTTACGGTTGTTAATATTTTTAATTAACACACTATACTTAATTATACAGAACGGTTGTTGAATAATTTTTTATTTACTTAGATGCAACACGATGTCAAGGAAATTGCCGTTTTTGGATCTGCTTCGGAAGGATTTAGCCAAAAGAACATAGGCTGCAGCGTAGCTGAGAGCCTAGAAAGGTTCGAGGACGTAGTGTCCACTGCTCTAGATCATGGCATTAAAGTCCGCGGATATATTTCATGCGTGTGCGGATGTCCGTACGACGGAGCTGTGTCGCCACAAAATGTCGCAGAGGTATCTTACCTAAGCTAATAAATAATAATTATAACGGGCGAAATTTCGATGAAAAAACTTTTAGTCATAAAGCTCTTTGCATCATTACTGGTTCGTTGGAGCAAAGGATGTTGACCCTTGTACTAAGGCCACAGTAAAATTATATTGAAATAAGCAATAACATATTAATTTACTTACCATACAGTTTAAACTTTTTAAACGCGTTATAACAAGCCATTTATTTTTCGTTTCAGTTAAATAATATTAATATACAAGTACCTAAAACATATGTAAACTTGTTATTTGTTAAATATTTAAACACATTAATAACATCAAACACGAAAACATTTTAGAGGTGCTAATTTAAAGATTAAAGGCGATAATACCGAGTCATTTCTCTTAATTATTGAGCGGATGATTAATTGATTAATTTACTAACATCAAACTTCACAAACGTTAAATTATCATCATAAATACATATACAATAAATTACTGTTTTAATAATATATTAGATCAATTAATAAATTTATATTTCCAACAAAAATATGTTTTCCATTACAATTTGAAAATTAAAGTTTATTATTGAAAAAATAAGTAGTTTAAACATCACAAAAATAAAAAAATTATATTTTTACCAAAATATTGAATTAATTATGATTTATAGTTTCTTAAAATACTACGAGTACATACTTTTTTACTGTGATAATTAGCCTGTCAAATATTAAGATAAAAATCAATTATACCTATACAATAATATATAGGTTACTTGAATAATTTCTTCGTACTAAATTTTAAATAACACTTCCGGTGGTATATTTCATTGAAATAAATTATAAATTTAATCCTATTTAATTATGCATTCATAATGTTCCCGTTCGATTTATCATTAATGATGAAATTTACATTTCGTATTAAACAAGTTGTCAATGTATATTATTTTTGAGCCTATGATATAATATATTATTTACAAAAATAATTTATTTATTCTTCTTCTACACCTTACCTACTGACTATATTTGGTCGTCCAACCTAGTTTTACACCTTGATAGATTCCGATCTCCTACATTTCTTCTATTCACACAAGTTATCATCATATCACTCTCTTTATCCATCTATCCTCTAATCTCTTCTTCATTTCTGTTGAAAATTTTCATTTTTTCGGTATAAGTCTTCCTCTTTACCGTGCACCTTAATTTCCATAACAATTCTCTATGCCTGTGAATCATCTCACATAATAACAAGCCTAACAAAAATCGCAGCCTATTCTCTTTTATTATTCTTATAATTTATGCATCTCCTATACTTCCCTTAATGTATTAATTTCTTATTCTATCCTCTACTAGTAACTCCATAACCATCAGCATTTTAATCTCCACTATACTTAGCCACTGTTCCATTTTTTGTTCACTACCCAACATTTCATTCCATACAACATTGTTGGTCTCACTACTGCCTAATAATGCCTTTATATTTAAAATAATATATTTAGTATTCATGGGTGAAAAGTGGCCAAAATATGGTAATGTGTACTGTGATCCCTATAATATTTTGATCATTCCAATGTATACTAAAATAATTTATATTTTCAAATTGTTAAAAATAATGTTTTTTAACTGTGGACAGAAGTATGGGGATTAAATAATAAGTCTCATTGTATTCAACACTTTAATCTACTAATTATATTAGGTATTTATTTATTACATAATTTAAAATATTTAATACAATTATGCTTTGTAGATTTCCCTTGCGTTATTCAAAATGGGCTGCTACGAGATTTCTCTTGGAGACACAATTGGTATTGGCACACCGGGTACCATAAGGACAATGTTACAAGAAGTTTTGGAAGTGGTACCCGTTGAAAATTTGGCTCTCCATTGTCACGATACATACGGACAGGCATTGTCCAACATATTGACTGCTCTTGAAGTATGTCACCATTATTTATTTAATGTACTTATTTATAATTAGCGATAGTCAACATTGTTTTATGACAGCACAAAAATAACAAAAGTTAAATTTAATAAATTGATCTAACAATAATAAAATTATAATATTATAATTTTCCAATGATATAACATATTCCGTCATTATTAAGTTGCAAAACGATGTTATTTACAAAGTTACTTATTTCTCTATGAGTCAGATGCACAAACTTACTATTTTAGTGTCTCTTTAATGTCTCAAATCTTCTTGAGTAGTATTTATCAACAAGTTTAGTTTCAAATATACTATTATGTTTGTTGAGTACCTAGTTAAATAATGTCGAAGAGAAATATACTTGATTAATAATTAGTCATTACAATATTTTATTATAATATAGGTACATAATATTACCATTATTTAATTATATTTAATCAATGAAACTACTGTCTGTTATAAAAAAAAGTTATATGGTTGCATATGTAATGTGTATAATAAATATATTATGTTATATGATTGATTGTTAATTATTAATTTAATAATATGTGTAACAGCTATTATAATATTTTAATGCCATTTCTCACATTTCAGATGGGAATATCGGTATTTGATTCATCGGTAGCTGGTCTTGGAGGATGTCCATATGCTAGAGGAGCTTCTGGTAATGTGGCAACCGAAGATCTGGTATACATGTTACAGGGAATGGGAATAGAGACTGGCGTGGACATGGAACTGTTATTGGATGCCGGAAGGTATATTTGCGAAGAGTTGGGAAAATGTACGGAATCGAAAGTGGCCAGAGCATTGTCCAATAAAGAAAAACCCATGAAATTTTTGCAATCATACAAAAATCAAACTACAGTGACAAACTTATACCATTGATATAATCAATGTTCATACTAATATAACTACCTATACTTTTTATTCCCTCATTATTATACTGTTTATGATTCAAATGTGTTTTTGTTTTGTATAATTTAGAACATACTTTAAATTAATTATATAAGACTGAATGTATATTATATTTGTCATGAACATTATTATTATTACTTTTTTTAATTTTAATTTTTAACTATTACATTTGATTACATGCACTTTTACTATAATTATTAAATGTGAATATTGTGATAATTAAATACTCAATTACCTATGTAGAATATAAAACTTATTTTCAAATTCAAATAATAATAAAAAAAAATTTTACATATGAAAAACGTAATTTTTAGATTGTGATATAATTAAATACGTAATATAATTATTTTTATAAAATATAAACGTCTATTTTTATTAAACAAAAAATATTCAATTTATTTATTTTTTATTTATGAGTTATATTTTATTATTATAGCACACAATAGAACTAGTTACTTACTTTAAATTGTAATTTATATAAAGTAAACCCGAAATAGGTCTTACATTTGAATAAAAATATTGTATTTTTTATGGGGAAAACATACTTGCAATGTAATACAGTACATAATGTATTATACTACTTCTACTAATCACAATATTAAAAATATAATATTTGTTTTAAAAATGAAAATCTGACCTAACGTATATCTATGTAAAAGTCTTCAATTTTATTATAGTTTTAGTCAATGTATTATATTTATTGTATAGTTTTAAATTTTAAATAATAATAATAATAATAATAATTATTATAATGACTATGTATAATTTATATCATAAACAATAAACATGTTAAAATTATTTAGTTTTGATCAAATTGATTGGGTTAAAATGTAAAACTTAATAGTTAGGTACTTAATTTGATTGATAAACATAAAGGTATAAACACTTCTAGTAGCAGATGTATGATGGGTGATTTGAATAACAGTAATAAAATCGAAATTCTCTCCTAAATTTCATAAATTACTCTAAATTTTAGTACCTGCAAACATATTTTTTTCATCACTTTAAATTATTAATCACTTTTGAAATTTACATTATGTAATGAGAATTAAAAAGTTAACACTTTTGATTATATAGTTTTATCATATAAAAAACATGTTACCTAAATACTATACAATATAATAAATAGAATTATATGTTTTAGTAAAAAATATTATTTTTAAGAAATATGCTTGTATATGGGTTGGACAGTCATGATGAAATAGATTTTAATTTTGTATTATTTATTTCGATTTCAAAATTGTAATTTAACAATATAATACTTAAAAGTTAAAATAAAATAATATTCAATTGTGTCAAATATATAATTTATTGTGTTATTTATTTGTTTATTAATAAATCTATCTTCATCAACAACAGCAAATCCAAAAATATTTTTATGTAGTTAAGTGTAAACATTTTATATTACATCATTGTTGGCCTTCTCGACATAAACAAAAATAATCAAACTTCTAAAAATAACTTTTTATACTGTCATAGGTACCTACATTTTACTCTACTCTAGCAGCGTTCTTTTGAATTTTTATCATCAATTACATGTCGGTCACTCATCTGTTTCACATAAATTTTAAATATTTAAGTAAACTTTTTTTTTTAAATATTTAAAAATAGAATTGTAATTTTCATTATGTTTTGTGATTTAATTAATTAATTGCCAACCATAATATATTATTAATCTTATATGAACCGAGTTTATACGAGTACAAAATTCGTACAAGTTTGTGTTGGTACCTCCTTATATTAAGAACCTAAATAAAGTACATTTTTTTTTTAAATACGTGTTAGTTCCACTCCAATCTCGTAGAAATAATATTAAACAAATCGATGCCGCTCTACAAAATAATCTGTTATATCGTTAGATAGTGGCCAAAAACTAAATAGAATAATATAATAACATTCTGACTAAATCAATTAGGTATTTTTAACGATATTGTAGGTTGAGTTAGGTAGTACAATTGTTTATATTTAATAATAATTTTATTATTTTTTACCAAAATTAAATATCTCGTTTAATTTTAAAAATAATAAATTTTACCAAATTTTAATACCACCAGACTCGCATTTACTCATTCCCAAAGTCTTTGGAAAGTATACATGTGATCAATGTTTATATCTACAAGTATAATATTAAACATGGCAATTTACAAGTATCTATCTCACCTAACTAAAAATATAATTTAAACAAAAAAAATTGTTAACCAAAGTACTTTAAAAAATGTTTTTTTTCTTAGAACCTACAATCAGTAAACTAACTTACCTAAATTTAAAAGAAAAAATCATCCATTATCTGTTGTGTTATTGTGTATGAAATTTAATAATTATTTCCGCAAAACAAAACTCATTAACGGTAGATTTAATATAGATTTAATCACTGAAGTCATGACGACTATTATAGGATTTAACAATTATTTATTGTTTATATTATTAGGTATTTAAAACAGTATAGAATACATGATTAACATGGTCGAAAAATGTTCAAAAGGATAGATCTATATTATGTATTATATAATAAGGGTACAGAACTTGTAGCTCTAAAAATCCACAAAATATGCAAGCATTATCTATATATGCACTTAGGAATCTAAAAGTATGCATTCAAATTAAGCACGAAAAATAATAATTGTCAACAATTTTTGTTAATTAGGTATGAGAATTTATTTTAATAAATTCTATAATTAATACAAAAGCGCATAAAACAATACAATATAATTAAATTTTTTTCTTCTTGTTTTTAGAAACGAATACTTACATAATTATGACTTAGACATAAATTAAAAAGTGTTAATAATAAATGAGAAATCGTACAAAATATTTATTATTTTTTAAACTCATTAAAAAGGTGTAATAAAAAGGTTACAACATGAAAAATATGTCCTAAAAGTAAAAAATCCAATTTACGCAAAATAAAATTACACATCTCGTTAAAATATAGGTAACATATCTTGGTCCGAAAATGGAAGTTTATTCTTTACTTTGTTATTTTTGTGACTGTGTTAACCAAATATGCAAATGTTACAACAAGCCCTCTAATTATAATCGTCCTCTTACACGTTTTTTCGTGTATAATATAATATTATATAGTTATTATCTGGGGGAAAAAATCAGAAAGTACACAACGTTTTTACGTAAATTATACAAAAAATAACGAGTAGCTATAGTAGGTACATAGTATACGTAATTCCATAAAATCTAATTTAAAATTAAACAGTTTACAATATTTCTTTTTTAGAAAAGCATTCTGCTAGTGTATTCCTTTTTCGCAATCTCGAATCTACGCGTGTAGGTAGTAACTATACACGTGCAATTATTTGTTTCGATCTGAAGTTGAAACGTGTTAGTCATGTAGGTACCTACGTATAATATTATCTGGATAGCGAAAAAATGTCTCCACTTTTTAAACATGAAATTCACGTAATGCCCGTGTTTGTACGATCGCCAAACCATTTATGGCTTTCTCGTCGATCGACTCACAATCTAAATTATCATAATTTATGCCTACCAATACCTAGTTCCGGATCAAGGAGGGGCAAGGGGAAGGTTCGTAAAAGTAATTGGCAATTGGAAATGTTAACCTAAAGGCTACATCATAAATATATGGCTTGGAGATTATTTAACTTTTTTAAACTCATTCTATCAATTTATTCTAAACATTTTCAGTTAAATTTAAAAGTTAAAGTTACTTTTAATATTGGTAACTTAAAAAAATTAACAGTTAAATATAAATAAAAGCAAGGCTGGGCAAGTTAATAAACTTTTTTAATTGAATTAAGTTAAGTTAATAGACATAATTGGAAAAAGTTTACAGTTAATAGTTATTGAAACATTTTATTATCTCAGTTAAGATAATAGTTAAATCTAAAAAATAAATAAACTTATTAATTTTAGTTAAATTATTTTTTACTTTTTAAGCTTTAATAAAATATAAATACTATAATTCATTTAACAATTAAGCATACATGACAAATTCGCAGAATGCTAAGTGCTAAGGCCCTAAGGAAGTATAATGCGTTTAAAAGTAGTATTTTATAAATTAACGTTAAAAACAAACAAAATATTAATATAATTATTTGTACCCAACTGCCTGAATGTAATACAAAACAAATTAAATTTTTGAAAAATAATATTGTTTGTATTAAATATTACAATCAATTGAATTTATTAAAATGTAAATACAAATAAATATATTAACTTAACTTAAACTTTTTAACTCGTTAATGCAATGCATTGGATCAAAATAATCTATCTTAGTTATAAAATTTAAAAAAGTTAAATATATTAATTTTTATTAATTAATATAAATTTTCGTTTAACCTTATAAATAACTAAAAAATTGGATTTTCACAAAAGTATCAGAGTTGCATCCTATTATCTTAAAGGACATTAAACTATACTGTTAAGTGTTAATACAAATACTTATTGAAAATAAATTACTTATTAATAAGCTACCATCCTTAAGACGATAAGCGTTGTTAGATATTTATAATTATAGTCATTACTCATTATTCAAACATTTTATACCTTATACATAGACATAGGCTATATCTAAAATAACTACAAATCGCAATAAAATAATAGGAGAAAAGTCGATTCCAGGCGTACCTCCTTCATCCCATCGGTCCTCAGATAAATTAGTGATTTATTATAATTGCGATTTGAATACAATACTAATGAATTCTTAAATATGATTCTGTGCGAAACTCAGTAAAATATACAATATATTATACCATCGATTATAGAATAGTCTATTGATAATGCGTTCCAAAATTTTACAACACATGACTATACCTAGGAATACCTATGAGAATACTCAAATAAATTTTCAAATCCTTAGATTTGATTCAAATTCAAAATTGTCATCAAAAAGTATTTAAAATCAAACTCGTCAAAATCACAGTTTCCGTGTATTTCGCAGTTTTTCAATCAATTTTGGTAGTATTTCTTATCCTATGGGAATCTATTGAGAAATTCGAAAAATGAGTTTAATTGTGCATATATATATATATATATTACAAACATTTTTATTCTAATATCATTTACAATATAACTATAATTTAAATTCAAATTTAATCTATAGTAATAAATTATTATAGCAAATAATATTTATTTGTAGGTATATTACTTAGGTAGTATATTCATGAAAGCGATTAAAATTTCAATAAAATTCAAAGTATATAACAGCTAAACTACGGTTGACGGTATTGAAAATGACTACCGGTAGTACGGTGTTGATTTCAATACCAGTTTGAACCGGTATACCGTAATACCAATACCAATATACCGAAATACCGAAATACCGTATAATACCGCAATACCGATTTATAGTAGGCATAGATAAATTATACAATAGTCAATAGGCAATAGAAGCAAATTAAATACAATATTGAATTATTGAATATAAATTTAAATTTTAAATATAACCTCACTATATTACAACATGGTTATTACTTATTAATCAACACAAAATATAAATAATAAATAATCGAAAACAATACTATATAATATTTATTGCACTGCATATCGTACGGAATTCACCGGAAAAAAAATTACAAAATAGAACAACAAAAAACAAGGAGGCATAAGCATAATATGGTATTAAGGTCGCAAATTAATGATAAACTATTCAAGGATCTTGAATCAAGGTATATTCACTAAGTATATTTTTAAATATTAATTACGATATATTCTCGTACTTTAACTTCTTAGATCTTAATTTCTTATATTAGTAACTATTATTATTGTTTCGGTATTTCGGTATTACACGGTATTTCGGTATTTCGGTATTATACGGTATTACGGTATACCGGTAATAAACGGTATATCGGTTATAAACGGTATACCGAAAAAATCGTCAACCCTAAGCTAAACACAAATGAGAGTTTTAATTTAGAATATTAACCAAATGGAGAATTTAAATAATTTATTAGTGTTGTATTTACAGCTAAGCATAAAGCATATTAAAGCATATTTAAGTAATCTGACCATAATATTAACCTAAATCGAGCTTTTAAACATAAAAAAAAAACATCATTGTAGATTCAATACATTCCTCGCTTCACTCAGAGACTAAAATATATAATTAATAAAAAATGTAAAATCATCTTATAAACTACTAGTATTATTTCATAAAATCACATAAAATCTTAATTGAGCACTTTTTTCATTGTTGTTAATTTTTATAATTTATTACATTATTAAATTATTTAAACATATATATATATATTGCTATATAAAATATATTTCTATAAACCAAGAACGTGTCACCTAACTTGATTTGGATTTTTTAACAAGTTTGTATTTCGTTTTATTATTTAATGACCATAACACAATTTAAAGCAAACATTTGAACACGACCTTGGTCTAACACATGTCATATTGTTATATTATAATTTTCGATTATCAGTAAATTACAGTAAGTTACGGTTCAATAAAGTATATTATACTTTTCTAATAATAAAAACATTTAATATTTTTTTAACATTGAAATGAATTAAATAAAAAATAGTAGGTACATATAAAGAAATTGAACATGATGTAATAATAAATAATTGAATTAATAAAAAAAAGTATCAATAGTTTTAGAAAGTATCTAATCATTCTTATTAAAGTTAGATATTGGTTATATTGTATTTTTCAAATGTTTTATACTAGATATGTATTATAATAATTATCAAATTTGCGAAATATTTGAAGGACGATATAAAATTCTAATCGATTTAATATTACCAATTATTATACGTTTATTCAAAATTGAAAATACCAATAAAATAAGGCTGCATGGGCATTAACGAATTAAAAAGTCAAAGTCAAGTTAATTTTTTTTTAAAAATATAATATTATTTTTCAATTAGTTATTGTTTTATGAAGTAAAGTTAAATAATAAATTTTATAGAAAATAAAGTGTTTTCAAATTTAATTTAACTCGCACCAACAGTTTTATATTTTAATAATTTTAAATTTCTCATTAAAAGATACTTAAAAAATGTGATAAAAATTGATCATAAGATGAAAATATATTCTTCTAATATATTTACATTTAAAAATTAATATATTAAACTTCTTAGTTAAGTTATGTTACGTTTATTTTCATTTAAATATAATTTGAAACACCGTTGTTTATTTGTGATGTAAAATAAAAGTACATTCATGAGAAGTGAATGGAATAATAGTTTTTTTTATCTATTATTTCTGGGATTATGGAATTTCATTTTATCTTATCCTGAACATATCTCTGTAAGTGAAAAATGTGTATAATGTACCTTGTATAAATCATTCTTGTGTATTTTTATCTTAAACTTATTAATATTACTAAAGGATTTTTCACTATATTTTTTTTAAATATTATAAAATAGATTTGAAATTACAATCTAATATTGGAGCATGAAGTTTATCATTACAATAAAAACCATAATCATATATTATATTTCATCAATTCATATTTTAGATTAAGAAGTCCGAATATAAAATTATACGTTCTATATAATATCAACATAAAAACATAAATTAATTTTTCATTTTTTAAGTAATAAATCTATTTTAAATACATTCTATACGCATTTATTTAGATTTTTAATTGTAATTTATTTTCTCAAATGCATTTTGATGAAATTTTAATTACTATAGGTACAACACGTTTTATGTATCAGTGATTATTGATTTAATAATATGTAGGTATATAAATTACATTGTTGGGTTTAAAAATAAGAAAACTTTATATTTCGTGTTGTAATAACGTTTATTTATAAATTAATGATCAAATAATAATAGTTTCAACTTTCCAAATCCGGAATGTGTTTACGGAAATTCGAAATATACATAGATTTGTAATATTTTTATTTTTTCGATTAAAAACTTTCGTTTAATCTTCAATTCGAACGTTAATGATATGTTGTTTTAATTCATATATTACTACGAAAACAAAGCCTAGTCATGTGATTTTGAATTTCTATTCAAAAATATTACACGTTTAATTTATAAGGATTTATTTATAATTTGTAATCTTCAATATAAATTCTCATACCATACGCGTTATGTTACATACCTGTAATACCTACGCTCGTTTAATCTACGAAACGTATCTACTTATCCGTATATTTTTTTTACGACTATAAATCGAACATACGTATAAAACTATAAAAGATGAAACCGTTTTAATTGATAATCATTCGTTGTGAATAACACGAATAAAAAAACCTGTTATACAAATGTCTAGAAACAAATTTCAAATCATTTCGGGTAATTTAGAATGTGTTATTCTTATATGATTTAATTACATCTAATAATTATAAATTTGGCAACGTTTTCCTTCTAATCAATTCAGTTTTCATTTTTATTGTAATGTAATAGAAAATGTAGTCATCGTTTGTCTGGCACGTTACTCGGTTCGCGCGTACCAAACTCTTCCAAGCGTATAAACGAACGATTTTATACATAATTTTGTATAATATATTATCATATTATATGACATTTTGTCCGAACAATGACGTGATCGAAATGACAAAAAACGACTACGATGACGACGACGATCAATAAAACACAATAATTGATCATTCGACTTTCACTTTAATCAATTTTTATATAGCGCACACGTATATAATAATAATACGAGATATAATTTTTGTTATTCTTATTTCAATAGAAATAATTTACCGTAGTTATTTCGGGCACTAAAGTTACCAACATTGTTTAACTAATGATTGGTGTTTGTATATTTTTTCAGAATTATATTTGGCCGAATTATCTGTCGAGTATAAAAACAAGTTGCACCATTTCATAACGTTCCGCAGAATAACTGCGATGGATTCCTATACATCCTATACCCGAATGAATATGCCAATTCCTTAAACAACTCAAACTGATTTCAAATCTTTCAGATGTCTTATACTTGTAATACAAATGTTGTTTAAATTATAATAATATGAATGATAAATAGAGATATAAAGAGATATCACTAACAATAAAATGAAAATTAATAAAGTAAACTAAAAAAAATATTAAATAATAAGTAGATTTATTTTACTGGTGAAGAATTAAGAAAATTGATAAATTCAATAAATAATGACTTTGAACAGTGGAAGCGTGATTTTTTTCTTGATGAAGTAGTTAAAAATATCGATATACAAAACAATGTTTTCGAATTTGTTAAAAAACACGATATGAATTAATTGTAAAATATTATTTTTCTCATTAATTTAAGCGTTTGAAATGTTATATTAAAGTATCATGCACAGAACGCTACTTTGTAACATAATATATGGAATGTTAAAATAAAACATTCTATTCATATTATAATTAAAGTTATTTTCTCGGGACACAGCAGTTCCATACACATAACAATTACGCAAATGTAACATAAAATGTAACATTACATGTTATATGATAATATAAATAGAATTCTTGCCAACATTTTTAGCAATGAGTTTGCAATACATTGTTCATGGACAGGATGAGGAAAATATATTTCTACCATATTATGCGACTCTAAAATTGTAGTTTTATTAAAAAATAAACAAATTTAAATAGTTATTTTTTACATTTAACTTAAATTTTTTAAACTGATAATTGCAAGTTGTATAAAGAATGGCCATAAGGATTATAGTGATGATTTATTTCAGTCAATTTTAGTTTATTGATTCAGTTATGCAACATCAATACATAAAATATCATTAGATTAATATTTCTATATTTTTTAATAATAATATTTTTAAAACAAATTATATTATTTTATGTGCAATATAAAAATATTTTACATGCAAATAAAATATTTTTATAAAAGTAATAGGACTTTATAGTTTATATAGCCACTAGTATGATACAATACCTACTAATTGCAAATAATAAGTACAATTTTTTTTCTTACTTTTTTATAATCATGTTCTAACCTAACTAACCTATCCACTTTTACCAGATGATTTTAACAGATGATTCGTTTGAACCTTATTCGCTCTATTACTGGCTTTGAATGATTGAAGTATGTAAAAATAGCAGGAAAATAAGCTCTTTTTAAATATTCTAAGGAATATAATGAAAATTCACATTATAATTTGGGATTTGATTTGATTAATTTTATTGTCACTGTTATAGTATATGTGCTTGAGCATTATAACTATAATTTTAGGTAGGTAGTTAAGTGATTTTTATAAATACAAATCTATTTAATTCAATACAATGAGAAATGTAAATGTAAATGTAATGTATGTATAGTGTATAGTACCTAAATGAAATGTTAATGTAAATATAAACCTTTGGACCTTTGGTATTGCTGTAAAAGGTTTTAAAGCTTATAATATATACAAAATAAAAAATAAAATTATAATTGTTTTAACTTGTTAAATTAAGTTTTTCTAGAAATGTTTAAGTTAAATGAAAATAAAAGTATCTTAAAAAAATTTAAAGAATTATTTAAAATTATATATATTTTTATTTTACATTGAATTTTTAACTGTATACTTATAAGAATTTAAAAAAGTAACTCGTTATAAAACTAAATTGAAATTAACTTAACTTTAGCTATTTCACTTGTTAATGCTCAGCTTTGCTTTAATATGAATGCTTTATTTTTTAAAAAAATATTTAATCGAATATTTTTAGTGTATGATTATTGTTTTAGTGTATATTTTAATATAAACTACGATCGTTTTTTCAATATATTAATTATGTTTATTCAATGAAATTAATATTTGTTACTACTTCATAATGGTTACAACTCATAACCGTCCTTTATGGTATATACCGCGAATCCGCAATAGTCGTTTTCGATTACCCACGCAATAATAATTATTATATTATGTTTGTCGCGTGCCGTCATATTAAATTAAGAAATCTTCCGAATAGCCAATAACCACATCGAATTCGCACACACGATTATCGCTTATATTATAATTATGTTCCTTTCCCTTTTTGTCAAGTTTCCGATAATATTATGATGATGATCAACAATGACAATAATAATAGTGTTTCCGAATTTCAACACAAGTCGTATCGAACTTTTCGCGGGTAATAATAATATAATAGATTTTATATATAGCTAGGTTCCTATATGTCTAGATTTTCACTTCCGTAAGGTTCGACTCCGGCGGCGCTGCAGCAATAGTTGTTTCGCGTGATGAAAGTGAAAACAATTGTTTTGTAAGAAAGCAAAACACAAAACGTATCGTCCTTTTTCTGGCACCCGTTATGTATATATATATTTATTGCATGTATAGATATTTCTTTATTTTCCAAAGCGATCCGCATGCAGTATTTGCTCAATGTAAAAAACAATATTATATACGTGAATGAGTTACTAATATTTTTCAATACATACAGGGTAATGGTCAACTATATTTCGATCGATTTTCGTGTTTTTAACATCGCGATGGGACTATAAGAAAACGATTGATAGTATTTCGATTGTTTATTAATAATATATGCAAAAAACAGAATATTTTTCGTTATGTTCGCGGTGTTATATGTTATTTTTCTACGATATTTTGGTTTGTTTTGAACTAAAGTTTATATTATATATAATAAATTATAATATAGTAACCTCTATTTTTAATTTCATAATTGTTTAATTATGAAAATACAAGTTTTACGTGAAAATTGTGATTCATTACAATAATCAATATTCAATATTGAACTACGCATTATTATAATAGTTTTAATTGATTTATAAATTTAGTATATTTTTAGATTATATATTTGCGCTTCTCGCTAAGAAAACACCTTGTATATATTTTTCAATGGAACACTAACAATGCATGTTAGTTCCTTCGATGTCACACTTGCCATGAACATGCATGTGTCAGTGATAACAACGATTAAGTCCGTTTTGTGTGTAAAAAGTGAAAAAAGTATATAATATTGAATACGTGTGATTGTTTCGTATACAGACACACATAATATTATGTAACTCAAAAACCTATTCGTGGAATAGATCGTAGAATTAGATGTATTGGCTGCGATTAAAAGAACTAAAAAAATATAATGCCAATTTATTTTAAAACTGTGTTCAATATCAATATAGTAAACCTTATATTATATATGAATTCATTCAATATTCTTCTATTTATAACTAGGTATTTTAACAATATTTTTTTATATTTACAAAAATACGTAAAAAGTCGCGTATTTTAACGGTTATTTATATTTTTTACATTTTTATAAAATTATATAATACTGATGTAGTGTTACTCAACATGTGCAGGTTAACAAATAAAGGTTTTACATTTTTTGTTTCATAGCACTGTTACTTTGGTTTTGTATAATAATATGAATAATATTTAGGGCGTCTGCCTAAAAAAGGGGTGCTACGAGGTTGAGAATCACTTGTTAACATGACACTTGTTGTGCGTCAACTGTCGGAACTTCCGTGTGGGTCATCTCGCGTGGCGCGTCGGGCAGCATATTATATTGCGAGTTGCGACTAATCGATTCGTTTATAAGGATCATTTTACGAGAGAAAGTTTATGTTTTTACATTTTAATATTTCGCGTTTTAGTTGACCGTTATCATCGCGACTTACAATAATAATATATAATATTATGTTCAGGAACCACCGTACCATGCAGCCCAACACTAATTATATTGTTTTCATATTTTTGTCGTATATATGTGTGAAGATCGCAACATCACGATTATGTAATTACTATAAAGAACTATTTTTTTTTTCTAATCTGACAACGCTTAATAACGATTATTACTATAAAGTATAAATATACTAAAAATATTATATAATTCTATATTATATTCTGATTATAGATATCGATAATCGAATGTATATAATTAGTAGTTATTGATATTTTCGTTTAAAATATGTTTGTATTTAAGGTAAAACATTATTTTTAAAATGTCTTGCCATATCCGTCAAGATAAACATTATTTTGTTCCTTGTCAGAAGATCAAGACGGGAATCGATTTCCCCGTCGATTTCTACACTGCAGCAATGGCGTATTTAAGGGGAAAGATCATAAGGTGCATGTGCAACTAGACCCGGAATATTAAATAGTACGATGTATTGATAAGTAACCTGTGGGAAAAAACCTCTTTCGTTTTGTATCTAATAAATATTTGGAGGAACTAAAATTCACACTAGGAGGCTAAGCCATCTCTAATCTATATTTTAAGTCCTATACTTACGTAAATTGTGAAAGCATCTATGGTGCATGTTATCGTTACAAAGGTTTTTTTTACTATAGTTAATCACTTATTAAAACATTATTTTTTAACTTATTTTTATGCGAACCTCATTATTATTTCCCTCAATCTTAATATTTAAGGGTATAATATAGCCGATAAAAAATAATCCTTGTAATTAACGGATTAAATTATTACTAATATTATTCTGCATCACGTTACACTCTTCTAGTGATTATATTTTTTATTAGGTACTTAATACAATATATCCACTTGATAAATATATTTAACACTTAAGTATCACTCATAGGCGCCAATAAGGGGGGTTAGTTTCCCTCCGAAATCTCCCGTAGATCGTGTTTCGTGTATGGAGCAATACCCACCTGTTAAAAAAAAAATTGTAGCTCCCCTCCTAAATATAAAATTTAAATTGCACCTATGGTATCATCACTGATTTACGAAGAACGAACGTTTCTAAAATAAGACATTATATATATTTATAACGTGAAACTGTCAAAATATACTCGCTAATAACACTCGCTATGTAATCCGCAGTGCGTATCTGCATTTATAATAATTAATGTATATAATTATTTTGACCTCGGATGCACACATTAGAAATATGTGTAATTTTTACATTTTTATATTTTTATGTGTATTGACTTACACACAAACCTAGCATTTCGTCGGAATTTATAGTCATCCACATGTATAAAATTACATATTATATATCGTATATTACGGTAAGATTATACGCGATTGTAAACAATTTTCTCGTGCGGTACGGCAGCTTTATATTTATATAGTATATAGGTATAGGTGCCTACACCGAACGACTGTATTTAAACTGACCTCGACGACCTTAATACTTTCATTTCACTTCGCGTATATACACCGTACACCTACAGGGTGATCAACATTCTCGTCACGTTAAACATTTTCTGAAATCAGGAAGAACGTAACTACGTATTTATAATACGAACAAATTATTTAATTTTAAAACTATTTTTGGATTCCTTCATTAGCGATTAGTAGATAGGTTGGGTCAGGAGGGTATAGTAGATAGGTGGATCGCTCCCCCCTCTCTTCCCGTTCTTGGACTCTGTCCAATAAAAAATATGGTCTATTTTATTAGTCGAGTAAATACGTGATTGATACGTATCTGTTGATGATAATACGAGTATAGTGATCAGCGCGAGTTCTATTATTTAGGTGCCATCAATAAGAAGAAAAATGTGTTATTTTTTACTATTAAAATGCCTGACATTTTAATAAACATAATTTTTTTTTTTAGAAGTTAACTCTAAAGGTATTAGGTTGTAACTTTTCCATTCCTCTGAATAACAAGGAGAGTAAATGTTTGAAAATGAAATTTTTACCTTTTATTACTGTACAATTGAATAACTGAACAAACGTTTCGATCACCTTGTATATACTTACACTATTACATACGTATATATACCTAAGTATGGTGATCGTTTTAATCGTCTTGCGATGATGTTATATTAAAAGACACGTACACACGCATCACGTTGCATATTTTCCCAGAAATCTCCTGTCGCGTTTTTTTTGCTCCTCTTCTCCACTCGCGATGTCCTGTGGTTTATGCTATATACCGGCTATTTCCCCTTTCACCACTGCCGGCTATCGTTCATATAATCATCGTTCTATGGTTCGAAATCGTAAACGCGGATTTATCGCGTGCGCGTCTTCCCCTCGCAGTCACAACTGCAGTTAGTTAATCATATTTATTACTTATTATTCTATATTATTATCGACTATCGTTTATCGTATATATCGATAAATTATTTACTATTCTCGAAACATGATAATAATAAGTATGTTGTTGCTAATCGTTATTAAATGATAAACGGGAGAAAATGTATGCGATTATTTTATAGGTCCAACTTTATTATAATAATATATGTAATATACGCATCGTACATTACAAGAACACACGATTTTTTTTTTTGGGTAGAGTTTATCGTATCAAATTTTTATCATTCGTATAAAAAATGTTGGATATTTTATAAAAAAAACCATAAATTTTTTAGGGGTTGTATACTTGTTAATTTGTAACCCCATACCTTACACCAGGATATCGTATTGTAATAATAAATGTTTTTTGTATTGATTAAATTTAGTTATACAATTTTTTTATTCATCATGATTTATTTTTGCATTCAAATTTATAACCAATAGGAAACTTGATTTATTTTTTAAAAACAATTTTTCTCATAAATTTAAATTGTTTACACTACTACACGAGTTTCGTAATAATTTTTTCTTATTATTATAATATTATAAGTAGGTATATCTACAAATAATATATATTCCTATAGCTTAAATTATTATTTAACAAACACTGCGGATAATCGTATAAAGTTTTTTTTAAGTATTCCACACTCTCATATTCTGCGAAAAATTATTATGTGTAGTAAAAAATCTGTGTTCACACAGATTACGATATTAATTATTAATTAATACGATTTTGAAAAATTTGTTGACTTCATTGTACATATTATTCATGTAGACTTTATGAATATATAAATGATATATGAATAAAAGTGTACAATATCGGTAATAATTTGCCGTAACCAAATATCTTGTCGTCTATAATTGTGTATTTTTATACGTTCAACACTCAAAATTTCATGTGTATTATAAATCAACATCATGCATCGATTTCCATGATTTTTTTTTCTGAGTCATATGTGACCATTCAAAAATTAAAAGTTGACGATTTTTTTTTTACTAAATAAAATATAAAATTATAATGAAAGTTTATGACAAAAAAAAAATTGAACATAAATACATACTTATTATATAATATTTTCTGAAGTTTATTTAAAAAAAAAAACACTCTGTATATTATCATATTAACGAAAAATTAAACATTTGTTTGTAGTATTATACTATTATCTCATATATTATGCCGTTATATTTCCGTTAACAAGGATCTTTTTTTGTTCCTAACAAGTGAGAAATTCAAATAGTCGTTGTAAACTATAATAACAATAATAATGGTAATAATATAGTTATGAGGCACATGCGTACAGTGAATAATTATGGGCCTCGTGTGAATTGCAATTTATAACACTTACTCATACGAGTATTGCTGTTAGACATAATAATATATGCAACTTACGGTCGAGATTTGCATGTACGGTTTTGAAATAAGAACGTTATTTCGTTAATTCATTATAAATAATATAATAACGAATATTATTACTTCTAAACATACATTAGGATGACGAATGACGTTATAATAATGGAATAGATGATAAATAGGCATTGTTGTACCGAGCTCGGGTACGTTTAAATTATAATAGGTAAAGGTAAAACCACATATTAAACCTATTACCTGGTCTGGTAGCTGGTGCCCAAATTATAATAATATATATAGGCACAATGATAATATTGAACACGTAATAATAATAATAATATGAATCTGATGTTATAAACATTATTAAAATAATGATGTAATTTTTGTTCAATAACTACGATGATAATAATATGCGACCAGAAAATATGTTAAATTATTTCATAACAAGTAGTTGTAGTAACATGATAACTGGTATTAGGTACGTATTTTTTTGATGATCACTATAAATTTGACATACCGACCGAGATCGGTTTTTTATTCCCTTCTCGTTTGTATAGTGTCCTATTAAATGATAATTATATTGTGTGTGGATTGCTGTAAATATTATACATATGACCATTTTTTATACGGTTTTGTAATAATATCATTAACTTTTTTTTAAAAATTTCAAACGACGCCGACATAATAGTTTATTTTTCCTAGTATACCTACTAACTGTACGAGTAAAAACGATAGTCAACGAAAATATTGTAATATCGATTACAAAATATCTACCTCTGATGAAGAATATACGACTAAAAAATATAATAAATTAGTACGTAATTATTTATAAATTATATTATTATTATAATAAACTTAATAAGTATTCATAATAATTGTTATTTTTTCGTCTATTGACGTATTATATTATGAAATACCACTTCATTGCATGATATACGCGTTAATAAGTACTATTTTTTATAAGTTGTTTTTTTCAATACAAGTATACTCGTTTTTTCTAAAGTAATATAATAGTTATGTAAAATTTCATGCTGTGAACACCAGTATAAGATATATACACCTATTATATAAATAATAATTTGTTAATAATAAATGTTTAACTCTGTAATTTGAAAGTCATCATCAGTTATATTTATTATTACTTCTAACTCATTAGTCCAATGAAATATAATAATATAATATAACTATTTTATATTGAACGTGCTGGATAATAACACTATTTCGACGAATGAAAATACGAAATGCTTTCAATGCGATTTATAATATTTAATCATAGTCTATTTTCTTATTGTACAGCATAAGATAATTCATAGCACGTAATTCAAACAGAGAAACAATTTGTATCAATAATTCTGTCTGCAACAAATAAACATATTATATCGAGCGGAATAATGTTTGAAGTTTTACTACGACAAGTGACAATAATATTTTAATATAGAAAGTAATATATTTCTATTTATCTTTTTAATTATAAAAATAATAATAAGATCTAAAAGCGTTTGAAAGGTACCATGATAAATGATAATGATGATGATGATGATAATCTTTAAGTATAGTTTTAATAACATTTTTGATATATGAAAGCTGCCGTACAGTTGATTCTGTCTGTAAGCTATTGTCTTTCAAACAGTTGGTAAAATAATTAACAGCAAATCGAATGAATTTTCACTCATTAAAATTTCGTTTGGACAGATGATAAATGATTGAAAGAACGGTAATGGGGTATTATATTGTTCCTAAAAAAAAAAAGTGAAAGACTTTTAATACATCGTTTACGACGAAGAAGACGATGATGTCAGTGAAACAAATGGTTGATGTATCGTACAGAATATAATCTAATCGAACCCTTCGCCTTTCAAATACAAATTCACATTCGTGCGACTGATTATCTGTGTATACCACATATATAAGACCACCACCACCCGTTAAAGAAGAAGAAAAATAATAATAATAAGGAGGAGGATTTGCCGCTAACATTCCGAACGAAAGTAATCCTATACCCACGTACAGAAAAAAATAAATAATAATAATGGTATAGGTCGTTTAGGTAGGGAACATTGGACATCTCATAGTAGCGGGTGTGAATATCGCGCCCAAGAAGAAAGTGACCAGTTTTCGACAGTCGGTTGCACAGGTCAAAACTCTTCCGTGATATTTTATTAAATAATATACATTATTTTCTTCTCGACCATTATTAAAAACAGTTGAGTTTTGTGCGATGTTCTCTGTACTTTAACACATCAAAATTGTTTTCGATCAATTTATATACACGTTTTAAGCGAATAATGCATTTCGGGAACATTCACGATTAATTTGATTGACAATTGGATAACCATGTCCGGCCCGATATTATTGCGAGTAAGTAAACATTTTAAAAATAATGTTTTTATTACGTATACGATCGTATGTTGTACTTGGGTGTATTTTTTATTTGTTTTTTTATGTATAAAGCGATGTAGGTAAAATACATAAATATATTATCACCAATTCGTAAATCAAATAAATGTTTTGAAAAAAAATTAAACATAAATTTGTAATAGGTACTTTATTGGAACTAAAGTACAATAACAATTATAAACTATATTAAAATTAAATAGTAGTTTTTAAACGATTATGTATTATCGCATAATCGATAAACGATTATGTTTTAAATACATTTATTTTTATTTATAAAATATAAAATTTAAAACATTCGTAAAAAAAATCTGTAATTGTATGTACGGATGGTATAAAATACCGGTATAACTACCGAAAGTCAATTGTTTAATAAAATAACAGTTATTATAAGAAAAGAAACTAAAATATAATAAATTATACCTTTTTTTCTAATTCAAGGACTCTTGATAATTATTTTTATACAAACCGCAACTAAAAATTAAATAGTGTATACGCGTTCATAATAAATATGATCAATTAGAGAATACGTAATATGAACAAAGTAATTTAATAAACCCCACAGAGAAATTTAATTACCTAGTATGTTAAACAATTGTATCAGACTATTGAAATAAAAACAAATTCAAATCAATATTAAAATATTAAAAACGTAAATTTTTTTTCCTAATGTTTTGTTAAGTTTTAAATTTTTAATTACCATAAACCAATTAAATAACATAAATGAATTTTTTATATTCGTTATGACATATTATCTAATATATAAATTACGAAAGATTAATATATTATAAAACACTCGGGCATGACTGCATATTGCACTTGCATTATAAATGCGTAGGCGTTATTATTTCATTAATATTCCTATATAAAAAAAAAAATAATTATGATATTTGATTTAATTTTATTAATTATATGGTTGTATTATAACTTAATTCAATATTGTTAATATAGTTAGTATTTAACAAATTTGATTACATCATCACATCAATACGAGAAATACTATTTAAAGTGATGTCAGATATTTTCCAGAATTTCAACAATTTGACCATTGTTAATTCGAGTTGTTAAAAATTCGCACGGTTTTCTCTTATTGTCTTTTTGCTTTTAAAAGAATTTTACTTTATTCTCACTATATAGCATCATTGTTTGTACGTGCCTTTCCTCGTTATTTCAGTTACTGCACCGGATAATCTTAATCGGTCGTTTAAACGATGGAACGATAAAATATTTGTTACACAATAATTATCGCGTTCGTCTCAAAACGTTTCTCTATTGTATTATTTGAGCCGTTATAATAACGTGATTATGTAACTAATTTTAGGTATGTTTGCTGATCGGGTTGACAGCTAGCACGCTATGTGTGAGAAACGTCGATCAAACAAGACTCATCGCTGATAGGCCTAAACATCAAAAGCCGTGGGAACAAAATTTAAACTCATGGAAGAACAAACAACCATCTGTTCCTTCGTATGCTGTAAAAATGGAACCCGTAGCGCATTACTCACAACAGGACCCACTTTACCTAAATGCAAACAATCTGTCTACATCATCGAAAATTGACTTGGACAGTCACGACAATCATGCTAGTGGGTCGGAAATAGGACTATCGACAAATTATGGCCCTCCCCCTAATCCAGTATACGGAATACCATACCAACCAGATTATTATAAAGAACCGGAACCAATTATTGAGATCATTATAAAAGAATCAAACGAGTCACTTCCAGCACCGCCAACACTACCACCTACTCCTGTTACAAGGCCACAAAAAGAACCCGTTCAAGTTTTTTATGTTAAATACAAACAAAATCCAAATTCTTACGGCGGTAAAGAAGACATCATATACGAACAACCTGTGCCAGCATTAACACCTAGCACTGAGGTCGCCAGTGAAAGTGAAACAACATTCACTACGGAATCGTCTCCTCTTTACAATTATGTTACGGGACCTCCGGTGCCCAGCACTACGTACAGAACAATAATAAAACCAGATTCTGAAATATATCATGGAACGGGTCTTAAAGTTACATTTGGAAAATCTGAAGCTGATTGGAGTCCGTCTATAAGTGAAGTGCAAAAACAAGACTCTATTGGTGAAGCAAGTAATATTCAAAATAAGATAAATAAAAATACTGATCATGAATTCAAAAGAAGCTTTGTGCAACCTTCTCTACAACCTACAGACTACCAGCAAAATAACAATAATTTCGTAGCTCCACAATATAACGAATTAAATATCCCGAAGCCAAATATTGACCTTTCACAACAGGAATTGAGGAAACCTAGTCATCTAGTTCAAAATTATTTCTTAGAAAATAATCCACAACCAAATTTCCAAGGTCCAATACCAATTATAAATCAACATTTCAATCCTTTGCAGCCAAACAATTTTGGAGGATTTTTTGAACAGCAACCTCCTGAATTTAAGGCCCAACAAAATCAACAACAATTCATACAGCCCAATTTCCAACAGCTAAATAATCAACCAAGTATTCCAGAGTTTTCTCATCAACAATTAATAAATAATCAACAAAACCATCAACAATTTAATAACCATCAAACTCAGCAACAATTTAATAATCAACATTTAGGTGGCCAACAAACCCATCAACAATTAAATAACCAACAACCTCATCAACAATCAAATAATCAACAAATTCATCAACAATTTGATAACCAGAAAATTCTCATTAATCAACAAAGACAACCCGATTTCCAGCCAAACCTTCCATCACGAAATCCGAGTAATTTTCAAGAAAGACCCGTACACATCAAATCAAACAATGAAAGGCCATTTATAAGTAAACCTTTCGAAAATCGACCGCCTCAAAGCAAACCATTTGAAACCCGACCTTTTGATAGCAGACCATTTGAAAGTCGTCCAATTTTAGACAGGCCTTTTGAAAATGCCCCAGTTCCCAATAGGCCATTTGAAAATCAACCTATTCAAAATAAACCTTTTGAAACCCGACCAGTAATATATGATAGACCTTTTGAGAATCATCCAATTCTAAATAGGCCCATTGAAAATCGTCCAACTCAAGATAGACCTTTTGATAATAGACCAAATCAAGGTATAATTAATTATAGACCAAGCAAACCACCGACACCACAAAATATACCATTGAATCCAAACCCTTCCTTTGTACCAAACGACAGACGACCAAATATTCCACTACCTCAGTTGCCGTCTAATTACAACACTCAGCCAGTTGGTATAAAACATACGGTTGATTTGGCTTTTTCTCCACATCAACAACAACAACAATATTTACAATTTCAACAGCAACAATTTCAACAACAACAATTCCAACAACAACAATTCCAACCACAACAACAACAGCAGCAGCACCAACAACAGAAACAGCAGCAGTTACAGCAACAGAAGCAACAACAGCAACAACAGCAACAACAGCAACAACAGCACCCGCAACAGCAACAGTTGCAACAACAGAAACAACAGCAGCTACAGCAACAAAAACAACAACAATCTCATCAACAGTTTAGGCCCGTTGAAACGACGCGCCCATTTGTCAACAACAATCCTACGCCATTTCAACAACAGCAATTTACTACAGAAGTGAACACTTCCCCTATTTTACAATATCAACAACCTGCAGTAACACAACAACAGAAATTTGTTCCTGAATTAAAATCATCTTCAATCCCACAAATACAAATAACACCATCTAATGGGTTTAAACTCGAACAGAAAAATCAACCAATACAAACGAATCAATTTGTCGAAATACAAAATAAATACCAATCAACACAGACAGAACGAAATTCTATTCATTCTGACAACAGCCCTTGGCAAGTATCAAATCATCACCAAGGTTCGTTTAAACCGCAAGAATATAAAGACAATTTAAGCGTAAGTACAATAAAAAATATAATAGACACGACGAGTAAATCAATTTTGAAAACTACTGAAAAGCCATCATCATTTGTAACGTCACAGTACAAAGAACGTAGTTTACCACCAACTTCCACAGTGATTCCTTCCAAGTTGACTACCGCTGAGGCAACTAAAAATGATACCAAAAAGCCGGATTTCAAAACCATCGCATCACTTCCTGATGAAGTTCCAGACGAATTAAGGGAACAACTGCTGTCTTCTGGAATTCTAGGCAATGCTGACATTCAAATATTAGATTACGATAAAGTAGGAGACATACCAATTGAAAATTTACCGCCTGAAGCTTTAGAAAATCTATATGGTCAAGGTAGCGCTCCAGTACCGTCAATTGCTTTACCACCAAATAATACTAATGTTCAAATGAAAGTCGTTAAATACGATCCTTCGACAGAAGAAGGAAGAAAAATTGAAAACTCATACGTGGACCGACCCAAGTCCCAAACTCTTGATCCAGTAGTTTTAAACGACACTGGGTATAATCGATTTTTGCCATTGAATATTAATGGTACCTATTTTCCGATACCCGACTCACCATTGTTAAAAAACAAAGCCATCGGAAGTGTAGTTATATTGTCACCGGTAGGATACGATTTATCAGATGACCAGTCTCGATCGTCTAGAAATACAGCTGCAGTAAAAGTGAAAGGAATCCATTTCGTTGTTGGCGATATTGTGAAAAACCTTGTCAAAGATCCGAACAGAGAAAATTTTAAAACTTGGCTAGAAAAAGAAAAAGGTACATCATCTGAAGAGCAGTCAGTCGTTCTTTTGGTTACTAAGTAAGCATTAATTATCATTATTATTATACCTAAATATGTAATTTAAAATACAATTTTAATAATAAATCATATTGAAATAAATGAGTGTATAATTTTGATAAAAATTTCGTGACAATTACATCATACGTTTAGTGATACTATTATATGGACCATTTTTTCTACCCAAAATCATGCTTTCAAACTTTTAGAAACACAAAATATCATAATATGTATTTCTATAAAATATTTAAATTTTAGAAGTTTAAAAAAAAAATGTTGAGTTACGATTTTCAAAATATTTTGCAAAAAATATTAAGTAATATACGATTAGGCTTCTATAAAATGTTCAAACCGTTAAACCCAAAATTTCATGTAATATTAAATACTTTTGGAAAAAGTTCAAAGCTCTAATTATTTAATTATATTAAAAAATATAATATAATAATAAATAATAAATTATAATATATAATAAAAAATTATATTAAGCTCTATATTTAATCAGAAAATCAATCAATTCGTTCCAAAATTTTATCATGCGTGAAAAATTAACTACCCATGTGAATACTCAAAAACAATTTGAAGTCTCTAGGATCAAAACTCAATATAATAACGGATACCGTACTCTTGCCGATTTTCCGTCATTTTTTGGAACTTTTTCTTCTACCAAGGAAAATTTTTGAGATATTTAAAAATGAGCTAAATAAAGTACCAACTAAATGAAATTTGGTACGTAAAAGGTATACTATTTTTAGTAACCGGACCATTAAATCTACTCGAAAAAGTGTCTTCATACATAAAAAAAATAAACATCATTGTAAAACTAATACATTCCTCGCTTCGCTTAGAATCTAAAATATAAATATTTTTGTGCATATTTACGATATATTATTATTTTTAATTAAATATTTTATAGTATTATATATTTTATAATATTTCAATATAAGAGTAGTTAAAATAATTTTTTCATCAAAATATTTTTAACGAGTTCAACTATAATTGGCAATCGTCATTCATTTAATTACTATACAAAGAAAAGATTAGAAATTTTCAGGTATTTTTTTTAAAATTAGCTTTCAACATTCGTCGTAGGTTGACGGTTCATCAATGATTGGTAATTAGTTATGAATATAAAATAATACAATGATATAATATAATAATATATAATAATATAAATTGATTTAATAATATTATGATTTTTTGGTGCATATTTAGAGGTTTTTAATTTTTAGGACATATTTCTTGACTTTAAAATTAATTAGTGTATATTTTGTGAACATTTTATTAATTAATTTTATTTTTAACGTGTTACAATGTGCATTTAATTTACATCATACATTCATACAATGATTAAATTGATATTTCAATTAAAAAAATATTATTAAATTATATTGTTAATTTTTTTATTATATGCATATTAATTTTTTCCAAGTGCATATTTTTGTTTTTTAAGAGCATACATGTTTAGGATATTTTTAGAGCATTAAAGTTCAAGCTCTACTCATCACTATTATTTCAAATTTTTGTAATATAATATTTTGATCATAACTCTAAATATAAATATTAATATAATAGGAGGATCGGAAATTTATATATTATACTTGTTAAAATAAAAAAAAATAAAAAAATAATGCAAAACATTGTAACTCTATTGTACACATTTATAATAAAATGATGAGTACCAAGGCATTATTATTTTTTAATATTTTTTCTTTTACTGGAGCAATATGGAAATTTTGTTTATTGATTTTAAATATAATAAATACAATTTGGTTTATAAATTGATAACATAATAACATACAGGATATAAAAATATTATTATTAATTTATATAACGTGTATACAATATGTGTACATTTTTTTTTTTTTTTTTATTGAATCGTTTTATTTATATTTATAAATTAAGTCATACACCTTCCAGGCGTCCATCAATGTTTCTTCGATTACATACTCGCGGCTAACAAGTCGATCCACAATATTATAAGTTAGCACATAATAATATATATATAATACAATAAAATTTGTTGTCTTAAAATGAATCCAATTGGTCAAAGAGTTTAAACGAGACAGAGATTTGGTTATGTTAACGATTCTGGACATCCTAAATCTGCCAGGCAGATGTAGTTAAAAATGTTAGTTGTCAAAAAATCGATGAAATATACTATGTTATATATTATAATATATTTTAATTTGAATGATGTGTGTGTGTGTGTGTATAGCTTTAATGTTTATTAATTATTTTAATTATATGATATGTGCATGTATGTGTGTATGCACGTGAACTAAAATTCTGTAACATTACCACATATTCGAAATTGAATGTATTATTATAGTTATTAATTTAAATAATTATAATTTTTCAGGCCAAACGGTAAGACAAATGAAAAGGAAATTTATATGTACGACGTGACACATAATCAGGTCAACAGATTGTCGGGCGAGTTGAGTGCGACATTCGTAGATGTGGCCGAATCAAACTCGCAAAGTCACGATTTGGATAATTTATCGTCCGAAGAGGAGATGGATGTCGTAGTATCCGGAAATAGCGCCAGCGATAACACTACTGACGTATCCGGTTACAGCTCCTCGGACTCAATTGTTGCCACTGCCAATAATTAGACTGATCTGTTGAACGAATCTGTTATTATTAAAGTTTAATTAAAACTTGTACTTTTTTTTAAAAACATATCTTATACTTACCATAATAATAACAATAATTATAAACCACTTGAAGTTTTAAAATAAATATTCTAAACATTTGTATTGATACGTTTTAGATTATAAAATAGATGATAATAATATTAAAGTAAAATTAATTTGAACTTTAGTATCTAATTTTACATCATAATATTATAATATTATGCATATCATATTATTTACACATTTGAATCATGCAATAATTTGTTTAAAGAATGTAATTACATACATTGAAAGTTGAATTTAAAAGAAGTGTACATATATAATATAAAATTTGTATTTATAACACAAATTATTATTATTATTATTATTTTTTTATTGATTATGAATAATTATTATAAATAATAGAATATAGATTATTGATATATTTATATCATGTTGAATTTTGAATATTTATGAATATATTATAGTGAACCTAGTGAAAAAGTTACATACTTTAAAATTTCAAATCTATAGATATACACCTATTTAAATAGTTGGTATTTTGTTTCTAATAAAACTATAATAATAATTCTATACTGTAAAATTGGGAAATTTAGGTATAAAATAAGAATAATATATTTATTTTATCACGTAGTCAGTGGCACATTTAAGGTGTGGGGCAAATTCTCAATTTTAAGGGAGGTAAATATTTTATGATATAAATATATTATTGTATATTCAGGTTACAAGAGAGGGGGTTATACAATTTTCCCCATGGCAGGAAATGTCTAAATGCGCCACTCTACGTAGTTTATAATATTATTACTATTGTTTTGTAGGTACTTATTTAAAAAAAAAAATAGTATTTAATATACGCACAAATTAATTTAATAAATTGGTATTATAGTAATAATAGTATGATAATATTATATAATTATATACGTATTACGGTGTGTGATGAGTGATAAGAATAAAATTGTGTATTTGTGTGACAAAAACAACGGAGATAATATTGAAAACGCATGTACCTAATTTCCACCATTTTTGTAACATAAAATTTTGATCATCATGTAAAATAAATTTTATATTAATATTATTTGTTTGAAATATATTATCGTTATTTTCGTTTAACGTTTAGGTTAAAAGGGTCAAGAAGAAAGTATAATAAGTAACAACATATATAGTAGTAGGTATTTATTTATTTTCAATGGTAGATATATTATATTTGATCTAAAATTGACCTAGAAAGAAATAACAGACTTCGTGAGAAAAACGTGCGTCGTATAGGTATAGATATTTCATACCTAAAAATAATCATGAGGGTTTATAAAATAAATGTAAAGCCGTGTAAAGGGTTAGTGGGACTTGTGATAAATGTTGTATTTCCATTCTCGAAATTGAGAAAGTTATCAAATATTTATATTTACATGTTTAATAATATTATATAAAAAACCACATAAAAAAGTTAAAAAATTATAGAATTATAGAATATAAAATACCGTGGTCCGTCATAACGATTATTTGATCCATATAATATTGTACAACAGCTGATTGATGGTATGATAAACTTTATACAGTTAGTTTCGTAGATTAATAATAAATTATAAAATGCATATAATATTATGTATAATAAAAATAAAATTAACGTAATAGGTCACCTACTAATAACTAGATAGGTACTAATAAGCGATAATGCAAATAGAATTGGTGCTTACGTGTCATTGCTTGCGTGTTTATTATGCAATGAAAAATTATTTTTTATACATTATTTATTGTAATTCACATTCAGACTAATTATTATTATTTATTTGTATCTTATGATAATATATTTCTTCCAATTTTTTTAGGCAATGCTATTCCCATCCCTTCAATTATTATATCCATAATAATGTATTCCTCGTTAACTTTATATTAAAATCAGTATTTCATTGAAAGGTTTAATTCATATTTCATAAACTAATAAGGTGCAATAAAGACATTTTAAGGGAGAGGAGAAGCCCCCATTGGGTTTGTAATGTATGAACATGTTAGTCTCAATTAAATAGCTGGGCATCTCCCCACTTATTTCGACTTACTTGGATCACTGTATATAATGTTAAATTATATGATGTACTATATATATATATATAACAATAAAATATTAATCAAATAATACAGTTTGAATTTTATTTTTTTATAGTTATTTCTTGTTAAATTTTAGTTTTATGTTATTATTTTTGAAAAATTATATTACTTTTTTAACAACATATTTTTCTAAATAACTCTATTTAAATAATTAATTTTAGCAACCTGCAAGATATGCATTACTTATTGCACTTCTAGTCTTGGTATAATTTGAATTATACTAAGGTAAACGTGTTTATGGTTATTATTTATTGTTTTTAAAATTTGATGCTTATACTATTTAGTTCTTTTAATTATCTAGTGATGACTTCATTTTTTAAAATTGTATTTGAAAATATTTTTGTATCATCATAATATTTTATATGAAAAATAAATTATATTACACGAAACGTGCCAAATCTTGTTTTTATTTTCAGATGATTCGTTGTTATAATAAAGATATAATAAAGATCAGTGACAGCAGTGGTGAGTCATGTTTGGTAGGCCGTTAAATAATATATATTTAAAATGTACAGTTTAATTATAAAATATTAGTTATTAAATTATTGATTTATAATTTACATAATTATAATTTAAATTAAAAATAAATGGGTATATTAAACTTTAGACGTATTATAGTCACAACTCTCAAGCATAAAATAAATTTGACACTTGTCATGCAATAGTAGTCGAATAATGAAATTAATTACCATTGGTAAGAAAACACGTACATTTTTGTAAATATAATAATAAATTAATATGAAATTTGACTCAATAAATACTAAATAGTTTAATCTAACCTAACTGTTTTAAAGAAACAAAATATCATTACGATAAAATAATATCATATATAAATTGTAATATTATAATTTAATTTTTGATAAAAAAAATATTACACAAATACGTATTATGCGTATAATGTACATGGAAATATTTAAAATATAAATTTGTTTTAAATGTAAAACATTAATTATATAATATTATATTGTAATAATAATATTTAAATATGTAATCAATGATTTAAAGGTAATACGTTATGTGTATTATGATATTATATAATAGGGCTGATCAAACAGTGGATCTTCCATTATTCAAATTTATTTTTATATATTTAGTAGAAAAATCTTAATATTATAAATATTCATAATCAAAACATTTTTTTTTTTTTTATGGAAGTCAATCTTTAAGGAAAATAAATAAATTAATAGTAGATCTTAGCCAATAAAAATTTGGCCACTTCTGATATATATATATATAGTATATAATTAACATTTAAGACTTAAGTATATAATTATAATATATTAATTAAAAACCTTTTTTGTAAAACAAATAATTTCTTTGCATATAATAGTATTTTTCTCATAACGTGTTTTATGCGTTAATTCCCACATTTTTAACTATATTACCATACAAAGTGGTAGTACTTTCTAATGGGTATTTATTATAGTCATATATATATATAGGTGTATTGTTTTAAAGTGCATTCTTTTGATATTTGTCTATATACAAAAAAATATAAATACAATGCGAATGATTCGGTTATTTTTTTTTTTTTGTATCCAATTATAAAATTCGTAGTCTAGGTACTATCCTACAGATGAATATATTATGATGATGTAAGTGTAATTTTGTTCGAAAGCAACACAAATTCGTGTAAAACATAAAAAAAGCGTACTTACATATTATAGGTAGGTACTATTATAGTATTATCAATATTGTGATTGTTGATTCCGTGTTGAGAAATAAATACTTTTCAAATCTAAGTATATATTTACTATATTATTTCACACACAGTATACAAAAATATATCATAAAACGTGATTTAATGATTATATCTAGTTAGAAAAAATAAATAAATCCACCCCAAAAAAAATATACGAATCAGTGAATCACAATTAATATTATAATCCTTGCTCAACCCTGGCACTGCGATACCGTGATATTGATATAAATGATTAAAATCATAAAAACATGTTTACAGTTGAGTACTCGTGGGTTTATGTCTGTCGTATTCAGTATTTTTAATCAAATGCAAATGTTCTAAAACAATATTATGAGAATAATAAATCAAATATGTCATTTGGTTTTTTATTGGTAAAAGAACAGAGTAATTATTATTATACGATGTAATATTTTATTTTTAATTTTTTTTTTATTTTAAGCTAAAAATTTAAAGCTGAAAACATCTATAAATCAATAACAAGATCTTAGATCACTATACATTACGATACATCACTTTACATCACACATAAAACCAGCATTACAATGTCGCCTATAATGAGGTCAGTTCTTATGAATTATTCATACTAATTGAACTAGATTTTATATATTTTTTCTTAACTATGGACTCTATAGTATAGAGTGATCTTATTATCACTAAAATGTAATATAAAAATAAAAAACCTACGTTATATATTGATGATGGAAGTTTCATCGGCAAAGTAAAATTAAATCTATATTTAAAAAAGCGTGAAGGTCGATTCTAGACGTTCCTCGGTCCCTTTGGTCCTCGGAGAAATCGGTAGAGAAATTATAATATTAAGATTTGACAAATGTAATATCAATACAATGATATTATATTAGAAAATACGATTCTGAGCGAAACTTAATATACAATATACTGTTAAGCCATTCCAAATGTGTTAAATTTTGTGTTAACTACCTATGAGAACACTCAAAAAAAAAAAAAAATCAAATACCTATAATCAAAATCGCATTAGTTATCATGAAATATCTAAAATCAGTTTCGTCAAAATTATGAGTTCAGTAAATTTTGCCGTTTTTTTGTCATTTTTTGGTAGTTTTATCTTTCTTGTGGAAAAGCGTTTGAAAAATTCGAAAAATGAGCTAAATAAAGTACCAACTAGATGATATCTATTTATTTATTACTAATTTTAGAGCAGTTATGAAATTACTTTTTCTTAAAAATAATCGAGTCAAGTTACAATTTTTAATAATAACCCACAGAATAAATCGAATATCAATAATACTATATCGTATTTCTCTAATAATAATGATTGTGCGATATTATTTCCAAGTTTTTTTTTTTTTGTGAAAGGTCGTGAAAATCGTTAAATGAGATTCAAAATGTTAAATGACAAGTTATCGCGTGTTTCACAAATTCGGTGGACGTCATCGTGAAAGACTAGTTCAATAGCTCGTATTTCTCCTAAAAACGATGAGATTAGATGACAAAACGTACGCTACGCTTTTGTCCGACGTACAGTTGTACCCGCGAGACGGTATTAAATTTTTTAAACACGCGTGTCAATTTATTGTACGATAGTGATATTATGTAATAAAGTTATTGGAAAATATTGTAATAACGTCGCACATTTAATTATTTACCGTGTGCGCGCGAATATGATACAATATCTATTTATAACATCTGTATCTGACATCGATCATAATAATACGAAATAAAATAAAGAGACGCCTAATATTATTATTATTGTTATTATTTTGATTCGCCAGTCGAATACGAATTATTCCGAACGGGCAACACGTTTACGGTATTATGGTGTAGACGCACGATAATTACCGTGCGTCGGCACACCACCCATCGGCGGCGGTACGCGCGGGGGATCTCATCGATGACTATACACCGACTTTATGGTGCACATGACCCGTGCGAAATCGCAAACATGGCCGACTCCATTGTTTTGATTTTACCACATTAATCATCGTGTTGTTATTATTTTCGTAAGCGATTTTTCTCCCCATTCACTCGGCGCTAATGTTGTGTGCCGGACGGTCGATTTTCCTCGTTCACCGTTGATTTCCACGTATCGTGCCGTTTTTTTACGACGCCTGAAAATATAATTATGTAAACGCACCGGTCCGGCAGCTGCAGCAACACATTCGCCAGCCGCCGTCGACGCAAGTGAAATCCAATACGCGGTGAGTGATCGTCTCTTATCAACGATCTGACGAATATTTCCACACTAATCTTAAATTTTTAATTTATTATTTTGATTTTCCAATAAAACGCGACGCGTCTGCTGCCCGACTGGTCGTCGATTCGCCGTGCGCGCGTCTATGACGTTTTAATATTCTTACGGTTGAAATTATAATAATATGGTCCGCACGCGTTCGAATTTCCGTTTTTTTTTTCTCTCCCCCGTCCTTCGATCGGGACGATCGTAAACGTCGATTTTAAATTCGATTGACGTGTCCTCGGTGATGTTTTGACGATTATTTTTTCCAATTACGGCAACGTAGTCGGCGATTCGGATTTTTCGTCCGCCGTTTGAATTCACTTCTAAACGCTTTCTTTTTGGTCTCTTCGATTGTTTTTTTCACTTTTCAAATTTCATATCCTTACAGTTTTTTGAACTAATGTGACAATTGATACTGATCGGATACACGCTTTTACTTTACTCGAGAAAAGTCATTAAAATCCTTATCTACCCAAGTATGATCGAATTTAAATATAAACATTATTTAAGCATAATATCCTAATCGAAATAAGTAATTTAAATATTATTCTATATAAGAAATATATTTTTTTCAACAATCTAATTTGTTTTTGCCGTTTTTGAGTACTTGTTATTATTATCTTCAGGCAGACATAATCAATTTAATAAGTTCGTTAATTTTTTATTTGTTAAAAACTATTGTTCTTTTTACATTGATTAAATGAAAAATATCTAAAGATTTACTAAAATCTACAAATCTATGTTTTACACGTTTGTAATTCATTTAAACACCTGCTATTTATTAGGCATTCATAATACAAGTAAAATGTTTCTGCTGTGTGTATTTATTGTTTAATGCAATATAATTTTATTATTTGTTTCAATTATATTATAATCTATTTTTATTAATTTTTTTTTTTACTCTGCAGTTGTAGGATTTTAATATAATGTAAAAACTAATATTAAACTTTTTATACTCTTGTGTTGATAAAGATAGTAATGCAATGACATCTGTACTATTTTTGGCTTGGCTCAATCTCTTAAAGAAATTCTTTAACCATAGTTTTTAATCGTTGATTTCAAATTGTTAATATCATTTTGTATTCAACAAACTAACAAAGTAGTTAAAAAAAATAGTTTGACGTCAGATACCAATGTTTAAGATAGATCTGTCAATCATATGCTTTATTGACTTAATGAATATACACATTGTATTATCATTTAATTCCTATTCAACTGTATAATAACATAATAAGTATAAATAATAGATTTCAATTAATTTGTTTTATTTTGATTATAACTAGATATATAGGTTAGGTTATACTACCTATATATTATATATTTATATATCTGTGTTATAACATTATTTGTTTAATTTATTATAGAAGATGGATAATCAAGGCCATCATCCATCAGCAGTGAAAAAACGCTCTATTGACGATATCATAAACAACATAACATCAGATCTTCAAAGTTATGAAGGTCGTTATATGGTGTTGGGAAATCCAAGACAGTCGACTGATATAATGTGGCAACAAGTGAATAATTATGCGAATCCTCAGCCACAACATAATATTTATAATCCAGAACCAATTAATTTAACTAACAATCCTTATATATTAAACAATAATCAGTATAATCCATATATGCAACCTCAGAACTCCATACCAGGGTATGTTAACTATGATCATCAAGTATATTCACAACAACGTCATCATCATCATCATCATCATCATCATCATCAACAACAACAGCAGCAACAACCACAACACCAACAATCATCTCAGCAACAGCAACATCAGCAACAAATGAATTATACATATTACCAACAACCACAGTATGCTTCTCATCCCATGTCATATCAAAGCCCTTCATATGGTCTCTTTGATGGACCTTGTAATGACGCTCTCATTGAAAATCTTGTTCATAGTTGGAGTCAAAGTCAAAATAATAATGGGGGTTTTAGTCCTTTTGGAAATCAAGCATTTCAAACATCAAGAGAAATGATTCCTGATCGTGATAGTAATGCACCCAGTCATAACACATTATCAAATCATACAAATATTGCTACACCTGTTAAGAAGGTTCGAATGGTTGCAGAAGTGCGTCCAATGCGGCCTAGTTATTCTGCTGTTTTAGCTAAGTCCCCTGCTGTCGGACCCGTGAAAAAAACTGCAGTTAGTACACAAGTTGAAACAATTCTAGATGTTAAAATTACATCTAAAATAAAAACAACCGTAAAAAAAAAGAAAAACTCTACAAAATTGGGTAAAGGAGAATCTGGTTTAAAAAGGCAAAATTCATCAGCAAGTAGTGAAGAACGTAATACTTCTTCAGTAGAATATAAAGAAGATGATAAGAAGTCCGAAATACCCTTAAATAACAATGAAAAAGTGTGGACATCATCAGAAGACTTGAACGGATCAGAATATTATGAAGCTGATGAAAACGCTTATAGTAATATTTTGGTGCCAAAGTCTAAAACAAATAAAAAGGATAAACCTAAAACTAAACCTAAGATTACTCCATCACCAAAAATTTTAGGTAATATAAATAATATAGGTGCTGTATTATGCATATTACATATTGTAATATAGAATTTTTTTTTTGGTATAGGTCATACCCTAAAGTCTAACAAAGATGATAATGAAAAACAGAAGATTAAAAAAATAATCCATTCTAGTTCAAGTTTTAGTGGTGTTAAAAAAGAAAAATCTTCTAATAATGAGTCCAAAAAGCATAATGAATCAAATAGTATGTTATTTTTTCGATTTAAAATATATTAAATTGAAATATGCTATTTAAGAAATTGTTTTTGTAGTTACTACAGTAAAATTTGAGGAAGTTGAAAAACCTTCGGCCAAAATGTCTTCAAATTTATCTCAACAACAACCAATTACAGCAGCTAGTAAAAATCAGGGTTCACGTAGTACTGTCACTTTTACAGCATTACCATTTAAAGCAAGATATCAACGTGTGACCAAAAAAAGACCTCGTAGCTCTGCCATTAACACAATGAGTATGTTAAATTATAACAAGTATAATAAGGGTATTTTTAACTATACTTTTTTTCAGTAACAAAACATTTAAACTTTTTAAAAGCTCAATTTATTCAATATGCTCCTTTAATGGTTTTCTGGTTTGTTCATCTTTTGTGGGATGTTATAACTATGAGCTTTCAATTGCTTTTACATTTGTAAGTTAATGAAGGACTTTTTGAACTGTAAAAAAACTAACTTAACTGACTTATTTATTCTTATTTATTTTATAGGTCAGCTTCGGGTGTAACACAACTAGCTGATTTTAGTAAAAACTGTTGGAAACATTTTTGGATTGGATTGAGTTCTCCATTTACAGGTGCATCACACTGGGCTCGAGTTAGGTGGAAAGATCAACATTCGTATAATACTCTTCAGACAAATATTCCATTACCAACTACTGGTGAGGAAGCACTTAAAAGGCTACTTGCTTGTAAAGGAAAAGATCCATACAGGTAATATTTAATTTAATTAATTAATCTTAGTATAGACCATTTTATATAATAATTCCCAACTTAAACCTTTAAAGTTAAGAGTTTTGATTATAAAATTACTACAATGTAATTTTTATTTGTTTTAGTATTTTAGGTGTGACTGTTGATTCATCTGAAGATGATATTAAGAAATATTATAAAAGGCAAGCGGTTCTAGTTCATCCAGATAAAAACAATCAGTCGGGAGCTGAAGAAGCTTTCAAAATATTAATTCATGCTTTCAATATGATTGGTGATCCAGTGAGTATTTATTAATTGTATTATCATTGAAATTGCATTTTGTTGCTCATTATTTATTATATTATATTATATTATTATTTTAGGAAAAACGTAAACTCTATGATAGTGGTATTGAGCATATTAAAGAAAATTATGACGAGTTAAATAAGTTGTTAAAAAATCTTCATGAAAAAATGGCACAAGTTGCAAATACAATCAGGTATTTCAAATACTTTTATTATTGGACTAATAAAAAAATGTATATTGGTATACATGGTTTTATACTCTTAAGGAAATTTTCACATAATTTACATTTGGAATATTAGACCTATTTTTTATTTCATTTAAATTAAAAAAAAAAAGTATATTCAAGAAAATTAAAATGTTTAAAATTTTATTATTGTATTAATAATACTATACTATTAATCAAATTTTATATGATCAATATAACTCTAGTTGTCTTTAAATTGAAAATACATGTATAATTATTATTAATATTGTTGAATTAGATGTACTAGTTGTGGTAAACGGCACAAAAGAAAGCTTGTATCGTGTCGTCCAATGTATGCAGCCCGTTTCTGTGCATTATGTAATGTACATCATTCAGCGCGTGACGGTGACATTTGGTCAGAAAGTAATATGTTTGGTTTACGCTGGAAATACTTTGGGTGTATGGATGGCGGGGTTTATGACATAACAGAATGGGCTACCTGTCAGCATGGTAGTTTGAAACATATGCGAGCCGACACACATTCTGTGCAATACAGAATTATATTTGGAGGCAAACAACAAACTCCCGAGCCAACAGTTTCCCCTTCACCTCCATCACAACCCAGAACGCAAGCACCTCCTTCTTCAACACCCCTTTTTGAGTATGTTTAATAGATTATTCAATGATCAATATATTATAAACAAAATCGTCATTATTATTTTACAGTTTTCATCAACCACATCTAGACGAATTTTTGAATTCATTTTATCAACATCCAGTGCCGGGATCAGCAACCAATGGTGAGTTTGGAAACACAAATGACATTCCTCGGCAACGCACCAAAAACAAAAGAAAAAAATAGCGAATAATATATGCATACCTTGAATTTGCACTGTTAGATATATGTTTTTCATTTATGAAAAGAAATAAAATTCAAAATAAGTATCTTATTTAGACTAAAAATTGCAATATTTGTATTGTATTTATATTTAAATTTTGCATTTTAATTAACTTAAAATCACTTGTACTTCTGTACAAGTTTATTTGCAAATCACACTGTTTATTTTATTATCATTATCATTGTCATCATCATTAACATTTTTTATCTATGAAAACATAAATAAAAGTGCCCTTTTTTAAGTGATACATTTATATTTTAATACTTATCTCTTATGATTTAATTATTAGTGTTTTATTAATTTCTAACATTAACATCTGTTTTCCCAGTGTAGTATACCACTGCAGTTTTTCAATTAACAATAATAACTACACTATTGTGTTTTTATTTATTTTCTTATAAATCTTGCATGTTTTTCTTTTTCATTCTAAATATAAAATAAATTAAACAGAGTTTATATAACATATGATTTTATAAATTATTGGAACTTTAATTTTCATTTATCGCATTTTAATATAAATCACTAAATAAACAATTGTTAAAATATAATATAATATACTACGAATACTGTAATTCCAATTTTGTGAACTTAATAAAATAATAATAAATATAATGTCTTAAAAATTATTCAGTATTAATTATTGTTTTGTTTTTGAATTTCTTATTGTTATCTATACTGAATCCTCTTTAATCTAACCGTTTATTATTATTTATTACTGTTATTATTGGGTCCGATCAGTTTGTATAAATAAACTTCTGTATCAAACTAATACAACAATAAAATCACTTGTTGTTTTTATGTTAATTTAAGGAACAACTTGTATTGTTTTTTTTTTAAGTTCCCATTAATAATTTAGTTTTGGAAAAATGTTGATGAAATACCTAAATATCTAAACTGGCTAAACTCATCGGTGTCATTAACCAATATTGTAGATCTAAAAACTATTAGAATTTCCAATAGATTTTTTTGTATATTAAACCAGTAAAAATAAGTATGTCTGGTTATATATCTGTTGTACTGTAACTCCAACAAAACACCCTTATCCTAGGTTACAGGTGCATGATCAGGGTATTTTATTAACCATCAAGACATTTTTCTTTGTGTAATCTGATGTTATTTTCGAACTTTTAATATTTTTTAGTTTGCTAATTGTAAAGATATTATAAAATATATATTTAGTTTAAATTCTCATGCGTTTAATCAAAATCTTAAAAACTGTGGAAAGGAAATATTGAGTTTTATATCGTCTCTGTACACGCCACTATTAATGTTAAAGTATATTACAAATGTATTATTGGTTGATGGGACAAAAAAATATAAAAAAACCAATGTATCCAAAAGTTTAAATAAGTTACTTCAGATTTCATGTGATACTAAACCCCAATTAGTCCAAATTTGCAAGTATAGTCGATTAAAAGTTTTTGTTAAAACTATTATATATGTATAACAAGTTATGCTTGTTAGAACATTTTATTTTGATCTAGCACTGTCCAAAAAAATAATTTCTACTTGAATATTATACATATTTTTTTAGGCTAATTTAAGCTTTCTCCAAATACAAATTTACCTTTCAATGCCCTATTAAACATTACATTACCTACCATCATTATTTTGTGTAATTTTCAATTTTCAATTTTAATATTTTTATTATTATTACAAACTTTAGAGATACCCGACTGTTGTATATTGTATAAGATATTCTGTTATTAATCTTGGATTCTTTGTGATAATATCCTGTAATGGTTATATACGAGTATACAGTACAAAGTGTTAGTCTAGACCACAGTACTCTTGTAAATATTGATTTTTCCGTATAGGAGAATACTTGAATAAAATGTGTAGATAATGAAGTAGTAATTTATAATAATACGTATATGGTATATTAATATTTCAATTGATATAAACATAAAAAAACAAATAAAGCTAATAAACCAGTAAAATCGATACAAACTAATATTTATTTTAATACTGTTAATTTAACGAGAATATATAAATCAATGTTTTTATTATTGTCATTATTTTTGCACTGATTACACAAATATTATGTACGATGTAAGTATGACAAATCAATATGTACATTATAATATATAATATGTTCTTTATGTAAAAAGAAATTGTGTCAACTAAAAATAAAACAAATGTTCAAACACTTGTTCTTTTACTGCATGTGCAAAATTTGCAATAAGTTATTGTAAATATTGTTTTACATAATATTTAAAATCTTTTATTTTTTATAGGGTTTGAAAATAAATGATTAAATTAAATTAAATTCCTTATCTACTTGCAGTAGATTTCTTGAAATATGAAATAAAGTAATAATTATTTTTAAATACTATTTAAAATTGGGTGACAAACGAAATATAATTTATATATTTCCTATTAAATTAGAAAAAAATAAAACAGGATACATCTCAATACCCCATTAACTATTAACTAACTTCTGATATACATTATCGCATTTAAAATTTTTAAGTCATTTTTCTAAAATGTCATAAATTAATATTTTAATAAAAACAGTTTTAACACATAAATATTTTATTGTTCATTAAAGATTATTATTATTATGATTATTGTGTATTTGTGTACACATATTCAATTTTATATTTTTAAATGTAAAGAAAATCAAATACATTTTATAATATTTCAAAATGCATTAGTGGTTGTATCACCCAATTTTAGAGAACATATTATATAAATTTATTAAACTTATCATTCAAACAACACATTATAAAATTTATTTAATATATTAAAAACATGGATTGTTTGTAAATATGTATCATAAAATATAATATTATCTCTAAAAAATAACAAGCAGTCATTAGTGTGTAAATGTTTACAATATAAGCTATACATTTTTGAAATCGTTTTTGATGTTACAAATATATACGTGTTTGTTTAATTAATCGAATAAATATAATTATTATTATTGAATCACGTAGAAAATTAATTGGTAAATTATAATAATTATAATTTGTATTGATATGAATCAATAAATGTTTTTCACATACATAATTTATTACTTTATTTTTATTTTTGAACATTTAAAATATAAACATAATTATATAATATACCTATATAATTTATATATATATATATATATTATATACCATATATGACACAAATTTACTTATTGCCAACAGTCCCAAATACACGGGAAAAATATGTTTATAAATTAAGCTATAATTAAATATTCATATAATATATATTAGTTAAAAATATAAAATATTCATTTTGATTTATTTATTTCAATAGACTTAAAACACACAATCAACAAATCTATATACTTGTTCGATAGTAATACTTTTTTTGTCCTATGCATATAATTTTTAAACGCACTATTTAATTTTCATCAATTTTCTCTTAAAACAATGCTTTCTGTCAAATAACTTTTTGTTCTATGCTACAAAGTAATATAATTTATATTATAAATATATTCAATAAATTAATAGAACTTTTGTAATATTTATGTATAAAAAAAAACTTTGCTCAATAGTTAAGCTAAAATATACATTATTAAAATGTAAATGGTAATCTATTTTTCAAAACATAATAGGTTTATTGATTTGCAAAAATAACTGCAGATTTAAAATATAATTTAATCACAGAATTAATAGGGTAAAACATATTATTCTCTATTTTTCCCCTGAGACATTGTCTTAACCCTGAATTTGTTCATAATTAAAAAATTATTTTAGCTTAAAATTTCGATACTTATTTGATTAAGTATTAATTGAATAGTTTCAAAGCTTTGTGCAATGTATCTAATCAAAAGCATTAAAATAGCTTCAAGAATGCATGCAATTATTTAAAAGTAAATTGCAACACAAATTAATCATTGTAGTCTTTGAACTTTCAACTGTGATTGAAGTGTTGATACGAGTTCTTCAAGATCTTGGATACGTCTATCTCGGTGTGCCAATTGTTTTCTGAGCATGTTTAATTCTTCACATTGACGAGTAAATGCTTTTTTTATCTATTGTTATAAAATTTAATAATATTATTTAATATTTAAATAAAAACAGTATAATTTAATTATAAAACTAACCTGATATTCATTTTTTGGATTATTATTGTAATTTGAGTTTTCTTTCATACTATTGTATTCTTCATCTCCGTCATTCTAAAATAAATGTATATTATTTAAATTATTAATTACAAAATGTATATATGAATCTTATTATATAAGCATCAATCTTACCATGTTTGAAAATTTGCTAACTAATGAATTACTCAATTTATGTTGTATTTGTTGAAATCTTGTGTTTTGATTTACTTGAGTCTTTTGAATTTTGTCTGTATCTGGCATTATCTATACAGTGAAGGAATGTTTGAACACTCATTGTTAGCAATAATATTTTTTTACTCACATCTAGAGGTCGGTAATCGGGCACTGTTTCTTTGGAAAGGAATGCAAATTTCATACGATAATTTGTATCGTTACGAGTGGCTTCATTGGAAACAAATGCTTGAGGTTTATGTGTTTTTACTGAAACTCCTAAAAATAAATAATTTCTATCTGTTATAATTATAATTCAAATTGTATACAACTTATATTAATTATTTAAAATAAAAATATGTTATTATTTATTAATAACATATTAAAAATATTTATACAATTTTATAAAAAGTGTAAAAAATATTATTAATAAATAAGAGATAAGGCAATATATTTTTTTTTTTCAAAAATATATCCTATAAATAATTATAAATTATAAATTATTAAAATTGAAATCCTAGTTATAAGTAAAAAAAATGATATATTGTTCTTACCCGTTTTCATTGACATAAAAATTGGTGGTTTATTAATACCACTAAACCATTCTTGGGCATTCAATGCTGGTACAGGAGCAACAGTATCAGGATACAAGTCATGTTGATATTGATCACTCTGAAATATAATATTACAATTCACAAATAAGTAATGGTCAATTGTGCTAATAATTTGAATCGATATAAAATCACAATTGAAGTTATTAACTACATCTTTTATTATTTTCAATTGAGACACAAATTTAAAATAAAATAAATTTATACATAATGATAAATTTGTTTTATTTATTTATTAAAATTAAAATGCTGTATATATTATTATATTACCTTTTCACTTATAGTAATTTATTTAGAATAAAATTTAAAATAATTATCCCCAAATTGAAACTTAATAAAAAATACTAGACACTACACAATAACACACAATGAGGTTAATTATTAATATTAAATTATCTTTAATATTCATAATAAAACATATAATAGCACTAAATATATTAAATTATGTATACAATTTGACAATATCTGTATTTTTAATACAATTTATAATATTACATTTTTTTATTACTATTTGTTTTAGAGAATATTAGCATATATATCTATATAAATTATATTAAAATAATGTTATTAATTTTTACAAACCTTTCTTGGAACAATCATTGAAATTGGTTCACATACATTACGAGTAGTATGCAATTTATAAAACCGCATAATTTCACACTTATTCACACTACATCCACGTTTAACCATCATCCCAAATCCTTTCTAAACATAAAATTACAATGTATATGTTTTTTTTAAATATATAAAATAACAACAATAGTAATAATAATATAACATTTTTTTCAATCATACAAACAACTAACCTGTGGACAACCAGAAATGAATTGATTTAAAAAATGGATATATGGCGATTCATCAACTATTTCATAATATCTTATATTACCATCACCCTAAATAATTATAAATATTTGATAAATTAATTTGTAATTTGAACAAAAAAATAATAGTTTTAATGAAACTAACTTTTCCAGCCAAGTAAACTATTCTTGTGTCATAGTCATAGTATGGAAATAAAATTCCCGATGATGAATCAATATTGACACGGTTCAATGGCTCTGATAAGTCAGTATGATTCCAAATGGCTATTTGCCTATCCGAATATGTCGAAAAGCCTGTAGTCAATAATCGTTCATTATCTAAATAAATCACTTTACAAGAACGTGATCCTTCATGACAAATGCCTTCCTATAAAGTAATTGATAAGCATAAATTTAATAGGATTACACGGTTTGTAATTAATATTATTTTAACTGTTAATTATTAAACTCAAGATATTAAATTTACTTACTGCTACCACTAATCCAGATCTAGGATCAATTGATCTGATTCTCTTATCTTTGCAAGTTGTTGCTAATCGACTACCATCTCTATTGAATGCTATTGAATGAACAATGTCTGGGTGGCAATCAATAGTATTTAAAATTTGACCAGTTCCCACATCCCATAACATAACCTAATATATAAAAAAAATATTAAAATAAATTTTATGAATTGTACATAAAAGAAAGAATAATTAGTTTTAGATGTAATTTATACTTTGTCTACAAATTTGATATTTATTAATTTGCATTAACACATGTTTATAAAAAGTATTCAAATTTACAAGAAATTTTAAAATTTATAATATGTAAATATTTGGTATATTTTATTATATTTATTGGCATAGGAATTATGTGATAACAAATTTAATTAAATATAATTAATATTTTATAATTTATTATATTATAACTGTTGCAATATGTTTATTTTGTTTTTTAATTATACAGACTTTTAAAAAATTATTAAATATGTTTAATATACATATCTACAATTATTACTGTAATTGTAAATACATAATATGATACATTTTTATAAGAAAATATTTATTTTTGAATTTAATTATGTAACACAAATTATCATTTTTACCAAATAGTCGAAACCAGAACTGGCTATAACATTTTCTGCAGTTGGATGCCACTCAATGTAACCGACTCTGCGCCGATGACCACGTAACTCAATTAACCATTCGTTCAAGTTGCAACTTAAGCCACTGTCTGGGATATACCATAGTTTAATCTATATAATCATAACTCAGATTGAAAATACATTTTTAATGTAAATAAAAAACAAACTGTTAGACATATGACTTACAGTACAATCATCGGAACATGAAGCGATTATGTTATCATTAAATGGATTCCATTTTATATCCAAAACTGGACCTCTGTGGCCTGTAACTTTACTAGTATTTAAATCTAAACGACCAGTCTAGCTCAAAAAGAAAATTAAAAATTAACAACATAATGGATATTTTAATAAATAACAATTACCTTATTAATAGGCAACACTACAAATGCTCCTCCACCAGCTACTTCTGTCACAATGGCAACAAATTTTGGATTAGCTGCACAAAAATTGGAATCATGAGCATTGCGTGTAATTGGTATATTGTCATATAACTCTTCTCGCCTAGATGGGGAACCGTACACATGACGAAACTTTGAACTGCGTACACCTCGAAACAAAGACTAAGGAAAATAGAACTAAGTTAATTTTGATTTGCATAAAATAATTTATATAAAATAAAATGTTACCGTATTATTGGTCATGTTGATGGTCTGTTAAAATAATATCTCGATTTCATGCATTTCAAAAATAAAACACAAGGAAAAATAAAAACACAAAAAACTGAAAAATAAAAAATATAATAAATAATATTACTTCTATAATGTTTGTTCTTACTATGAACACTAATCACTATTAAACAGAGCCAAAGAAAAAAAAAAGAAGCTTCTAATCTAAAACTCTTCAGAAGTGACTAATGAAAATTATTATGATGTTTTTACTAAACTACTAACGTAGCAAAAAAACAAATATATGATTTATGATTGCTTACTATTGAATAAAACTGTGAAATAATATTATAGTAGGTAGGTACTGTACAATAAACTCATGAATAATGCAAAAATATTAAGTACATAGGTATTGCTGCCCTTTCTCTCTTCACATAATTATACACTAACAAATACAATTTTACAACTGAGCAATTTTATGGCTATTATGATACGCTATATTTATCAAAATATAATTAGGTAATAAACGTTATAAAAATTATAATTAATTCTCAAGTCAATGTTGAGAATAATATAAAAAAACTGTAATTAGCAGTTGGTCACGAGCCATAACTGTACTTGTACATTACAGTTTGTTTCGATTAAATGGTAATGTTATAACAATAAGAATAATGAAGAAAAATGTATTATTATTTCTTATGGGTAGATGTCAAATTGTCGAGTACCTAGTTTAGGTATTGATGGTAAACACTAAACAGTAAACAGTGGTTCTGATCGAGCGAATACGATTCATTATTACCAAGGTACAAGTACTATATTATGCAGATATAAAATATAATGTAGAATTGTAGACGACCGCAGTCGGCTCTTACTTTGGCCACGGGCTTATTACAAGCTCTGATGTCGACCAGGGCGTTAGACTTGAACACGTCGTCGATCTTGTAGCTGGTATGTTTGTCCAGAGTGCCCATCGCAATATTATTGGCTTCGAAAATTTTACCTCGCAATGGCGTCGGGGACGGTTGACAAGTGTTCACTAACTAATAAGTGGTTGTTCTTGTTATCAACATTTTATTATCAGAAAGTGGCGCGCGCGAATTACGTGTGTTGCGTGTACGACTGCGATCAAATCACCCCGCGGACTTGTACGACGAGAACAAAAACAACTGTGAGAACCGAGTCTAGTAGCAGGTGTGTTATTGTGCCAGTCCTATAATACACTACGTATATCCTTTCCAACTCCAAATATTATGTTATCGTAACGCGCGCGTGCGTGGGCGGACTCACGCCCGCGTGCTCAGTACTGTGCTCGTTTGGCGACCGCGCGCGTACGGTGGTCGCTCCTTACCATGGTCACAGTACAAAGGAAATGGGGTGCGCCGGTAACGGTTATGATCATAATATAATTTTTTTCTCCTTAAATAATACCGTTTTACTCTGAGAGAATATGTTTATATATTTCAGCAACCTAACCTAACCCATGTGTCAATACTGTTAAATAAAACAAAATCTAGCATCATAAAATTAGTATTATGTTATGCAAATAATCGAACCAATTTTATGCCACTGATTGCATTAAACGACATAGCCAGACACCAAATCTCCAGCATTCTAATTAATTTAAAAAATAACATATTCCAATAGACGAAAATAACATTCATGTGTAAACATTATAAATTTATAAACGTGTAATAAGTAGACATTATAAATGCCGAATATAATACCTATTATTATACCTTAATTTATTATATGATATAGTAGTATGTTCCGGTAATGTTTGATTTAGTGCTTATTGATGACCGAATTAAATAATATAAGATCTATTACCGTTTTATGATATTGAATCATATTCAAACCTTGATAATTAGTCAACTATTGTAAGACTTTTCCGTGCTTCTCCAATTGTTGGTAAAATCTATACAAGATAGTCTGATAGACGATAGTCGATAATGTCATATTAATATTGTGTAAGTATACTATCTGAACGAGCAGAAACCGAAATCAACTTTAAATTTGCTATGACGTTTAGTAAAAGATTAGTTAATTGAAAAGTTATTCAGTGTACTTTGTTCATCCTGAAAATTTTTTAAAAATGGACGCATCTGGTTTTTGCAGCAAGTCCAACGAAATGTCAAAAAAAAGTATCCTTTGATCGATATAAGAATTTCGATATTAAAAGTGTGATGTCAGATTATGAAAAACCCAACATCATAAATGAGAGTAATTCAGTTTTGGACTTGGACTGTTTGTCAGTTGAAGATGAAATTCCAATAATTTTAGAAAAACATTTTGAGAACTCTCAGATTTCGAAGATAATTGTATAGAATCAAAAATTGATGCCAGACGAACGGAAGCGTCAGTTGACGTTCCGAAATGCTGCTGGCGATGTATGCCATTACTATCAAAATCGCCGATGTTGTTGTTACTCAACATTGTCAAAATGACAATAAAAATCGGTAATTATGGCCATGGTTCGAAAACCGATCCCAAATTAACTTTTTGGTATTAACTATATAATTTTATAAGGAAAAACTGATCAAAAGATACCATCGACTAGAGGCGCAAGTATGTTAAACAAAAATGCTATATAGCCTCAATCATGTTGCCCAATATAATATTTCAACAATTTGCCAATAAACTTCTACACTATTTTTGGGAGTTGAATTAATTTGGGGTATACGCCAAAATCGTATCTAGCTCCGGGCGGCAATGCCATCGATAACGATTGCAATACCATCGAAATGTAAACTACCGTCAATAACTGTTGTAGAAAACAAAATTAGCTTCAAAACCGTTACCAGGCGTTAATGCTGTAACAATATAAAAAATAAAATATACTATAAAACAGGGTTACTTGAGACATATGGGCAAAGGCGCCCAAAATTCAGGGGAACAAAACTTTTTTTTTTTAATTTCGTTATTTATGTAATATCTGTAATATTATAAAGCATATTATTTTGCAATATCATAATATAATAATATTATCGTTACAATTTTACATATTATCTGTAGTTATTCGTATATTACATTATTATATTAGATTCTAAGTGAAGCGAGGAACGTATTGGTTTTATAATGATTTTTTTTTTCTTTATGTTGAAGACACTTTTTTGGGTAGAAATAATGGTTCGATTACAACAAATAGGGTGTGCATTCGACAGCAAATAACACCTAGTTGGTACTTTATTTAGCTCATTTTTCTCAAAAGATTTCCCCGGAAGAGAAAAACTATTAAAAAATAACAAATTATAAAATAAAATATAAATTGATTAAATTTGTTATCGTATGTTCAAATAGCCACGTCCAAAATTTCCAAGATCGCACTTTATTTTATGGTAATAAACAGAGATGATCAATCACGTAAACTTCGAATGTTTGTAGCTGGCCAGCGATATTTATATTCATAGGCGCAACTAGGATTCAATTTCTTAGGTTATCAATTTATTATTATTGTATTTATGTAAGTTTTTTAATAAAAATTTATAAAAATTTAATAATTTATATATTATATTATCTAAGCGTGGATTACACCTACTGGGAATACCACGTTAAAAAAAATGCACTTAATTACTTTACCTTAATAGGTGGTGTGGAAAAAGTAATCCATTTTATACTAGCATAAAGTATAGTAACATTTCATGTTATATTTACTTATTATAACAAATTTAATTTTTGTTTGTTTACTTTTAAGATTTTATAATTTTCTTTTGATAAATTTAGTTTTTTCTGTTGGAGAAAACGGTGATTTTATATCGACAATCGACTACTAAGATGCTTAGTCTTCTTCCTTTCTTTTCTTTTCAATAATATATAACAATACTTTTATGGCTTTATAAATGAAAAAGTAATTATAAATTTATATTATTAAAAACTTAATTGTTTATTTATTGACTATTTATTATATATATATATGAAAAAAAGTTGTATATAGTTTTTGTATTAATAATATAGAAATAATGATCAGTGTATTGCAAAATACGAGTATATGATCTACATTGTATAATGTTACCGTATTGTCTTTTATTGAACGCTGTAAATTTCTAATATTTTTTATTTAATGTTAAATTGAAATTAATTAAAATTTCAAAATGAAAGGGACTTCAAACAATTCACTTAATTATTTTTCAAAAAAACAAATTGTGACTAATGGAGATCCTGAAGTAGAAATAAATCATTATTATATAAAATTAAAGATAATAAATTTCAAAAAAAATTTAAATAATTTATGTTACCTATATTTTTATTTATTATATACTTATTATTTGTGCTTATTTACTCATAAAAGTGAATTACTATGCGATATATCCGTCCAATATATCCAATATTATATGTTTATGGTTGAATAATCTATATGGAAGCATTTTTAAGAATGTGATCTTACGAAGAAATTAAAAAATAAACTTAATATTGAATAATTTTATAATACGTGAATTAAATACATTATTTTCATTAGTTCAAAAACAATTATAAAAATGCATTATATTGTAATCTTTCGGGAAAATGAAAATAAATCATTAATAATTATGAAATATTTATAACAAATCTTGGATCATTTAAGTTACTTTTAAAAAAGGAGTTATAGCCGTTATAGGTACTTAAAATTCTATATTTTGAAAATGAAATATATACTTAAATAATTTTAACTGACTATAAAACGTTTTGAACCTATATTACCACGCTAAAATACTCAAATGCTATATAGTTATATTTCTGTAATAAACTTTATGAGCGAAATTGGCATGATCATTCATGGAACAATCTAAAAAAATAAATAAAATTAATTACGAACATAATACAGCGTACAAGTGTAATATAATTGCGTGCATGTAGGACGTAGGTACATAATAATATATTATACAATTAAAAGGTATACAATTTTATTAATATATATATTTTATTTAAATACAATTATTAGCGCTTAATACAAATTTAAATTTAAATTATATATATATTGTTGATTTAAATATGCGTATTAATAGCTATATTTTAAAATTTTAGAGTGATGCTATATTATGGAACAATAATAACATAAATATAGCAATGCTTATTTCAACGTTTTCGCATGAAGACGAGTGTTGTGAATAATGTTTTATTCTTTTCTGTCGGGGTAAAATATATCGTCACCACAATAACAATGAGTTTTTTTTGGGAAACATTTAAATTTTAAGCTCGAACATGAGCTAACTCTTTCTGTGTTGGTTTTACGGATGCTAAATTTGAACACAACCGGCTCTTCCGTGGAGTACTGCAGTGGATCTTTAGTAATCGAAGTGTTTGAATAGTTTGACATAAAACTTTCGTCCTATTCGTTTTGTTTTTTTACCGTTACCTTTGCGAACACCATACTATGGTTATCTTCTCTTGACAACTATGTAATTAATTCTCTCTCAACTTTACCCTTTTCTGTATTAACAATACGAGATCCATCTATCTATATTTTAAACGAAGCCGGGGGAGTGTTTTGGGTATTAAAACACCCCCCCCCCCCCAACGACCGTATTTATACCAAAAAAATATTATAAACTAGTTTTTACAAAACATTTTGTTACATGCTTTTGTTTAATATTTTTATTATGAATAATGTAAATTAACAAATGATAATATAATGTAATATTTTAATCAACGTAAAAAATAAATTAATATTTTAAATAGTTGAATATGAAAAAAAAATTTTATTTTGTTGAAAACAATATTCAAGTCACTCGTTGAAGGTATAAAAATAACGATTTAACGGACAAACATTGAATGTAATATTTTCGAACTTTTTCAAATTTTTCTTTAGACACATAGTAAAAAAGCAAATTTTAAAGGTTAAATAGTTAAATTAAAGAAAAAAAAATTATATTTTTTTTTTGTTGAAAACAATGTTCAAATTATTCGTTGAAGGTAAAAATCATGCTATAATGGTTATACATTGACTGTAATATTTTTGAACTTTTAAATTTTTTTTTTTAAAAATCATAGTAAAAGAGCGAATTTTAGAGATTAAATAGTTGAATTTGAAAAAAAAATTTTTTTTGTTGAAAACAATGTCAAAGTCACATGTTGAGTCAAACATTGAATTTAATATTTTCGAACTTCTTCAAATATTTTAGACTAAATTTAATACCTAATAATATACTACTTAATTTTTTTACAAAATATTTTGAAAATCGTGACTGGCAATTTATTTATAGGCTTTTTATTATTTTTTTTCTGATCTATGAAAAAATTTTTTCGGGTAGAAATAATGGTCCGATAATCACAAATAGAATACCCTTTCCATACCAAATTTCATTAAGTTGGTAATTTATATAGCTCATTTTTTGAATTTCCCAAAAGTTTTTTTTTGAGAAGCGGAAAATCGGCAAAATTACGGTTTTTTTTATTTAAAATTTTTATTTTTCATTACTAATTGAGTTTTGATCGTAGGACTTGAAATTTTTTTCGACCTACTAACATAGGTAATATTTATGGTTAGTAAAATTTTGGAACGGATTGATCGATTTTTTGGCTAAATATAGAATTTTGAACTTTTTTCCAAAAATGTTTAATATTTCCTGCAATTTTTGGTTATCAGTATAAATATTTTATTAAAGTCTAATCATGTACTACTTAATCTTTTTACAAAATATTTTGCAAATTGTGACTGACAATTCTTATCATGAAATGATAACTCCTTGAATATTGATCGTAGAGATTTGAAATTTATTTTACATATTTACATATATAATTTACACTCGTGGTAAATATTAGAATAGATTGTCATTATAATATATTGAGATTCGCTCTGAATCGTATTTCCTAATGCAATATCATTGCATTCAAATCTTAATAATAATAATAAACCACTAATTTCTCCGAGGACTGAAGGGACGAAGGAGGAACGTTCACAATCGACCTTTCCACTTTTTTTGTTGAAAATAAAGCTCAAGTTTATTCAAAAAAAGCTTCAAATTTATTTCAAAAATCATAGTAAAAGAGCTAATTTTAAAAGTTAAATAGTTGAATTTAAAAAATAAAACAAAATAATTTGTGAATAACAATGTACAAGTCACATATTGATGGTCAAAAACACGTGTTATCGGTCATAAAATGAATGTAAAATTTTTGTACTTTTACAACATTTTTTCATAAATCATAGTAATAGAGCGATTTTTAAAGGTTAAATAGTTGAATTTGAAAAAAACCGAATTTTTTTTGTTGAAAACAATGCTCTAGTTGCATATTTAAGGTAAAAATGACGTTATAATGGTCATACATTAAATGTAATATTTTAGAAATTTTTAAAAAATCATAGTATAAGAGCGAATATTAGAGATAAAATAGTTGAATTTTTTTTTTAAAAAAAAACATTTTTATTTGTTGAAAACAATGTTCAAGACATCTAGTCAAATGTTGAAGGTAAAAATGACAATTTAACGATTAAATATTGAATATAATGTTTTCGAACTTTTTCAAAAATCATAGTAAAAGTACGAATTTTAGAGGTAAAATATTTGAATTAAAAAATTTAACTCTTTTTTTGTTGAAAACAATGTTCAAGTCACACGTTGAAGGTTATAATCACGATTTAACGGTCATACATTGAATGTAATATTTTAGAACTTTTTCAATTTTTTTCAAAAATCATTGTTGCAAGATACAAGATATATATGATTAGAGACTAATACGTTACAATGGTATGGATATAGTGGCTTTATACTTAAAAAAAGAAAGAATACATTTTATTTAATTAATTTTTGGTAATTTGAGTAAATTTTTTTTGTTTGTTTATGAAATGTATGTATAAATAATTTTGTAATTCATGATTTATTTCTGTTTAAAATTATTTAAACAACGATATAATAATATATAGTATTGTAACCCTGGTCATTATTCCTTCTACTTATGAATTCATGATAATATTTCTCTATTACCAGCGTCTGTATTGGTAAAATAAATGATAATGAACAAATGAAAACGTAGGATAAGTGTGCACCAGACGCATTTCGGTAATAATATTAAAAGTAATATTATATTTTAATATTAAATGCTTGACATGATTGTAGGAGTGTCTTTAAAATATAAACGTAGTATGTCTGAAGAAATATAATGTTTCATGACAATATAGAAGAAAAATATTCTGTTGTATTACCAAAAAAAAATTGAACAATATAACTTGTTTATTTGCCGGGAAAGTATCATCCTATAAAAATATATACAATTTTTTGTCATTATATTGCGAAACACAAATAATTCGATGATATGACTTTAAAAGTAGACTTCAATTTTACGAAATTACGAAATTTCTTATGCTTGTAGAAAATTGTTGGTACCTAGAAACAACAAATACAATACAGCTGCATTAGGTTATGAATTACGACTATGCAAAGTTATTTGATGAATATATAGAATTGAAAAATAATATAAAATTTTGAAATTATTTTTAAAGAGATGAAAGAACAAAATACTTTTAATTTTGGAATTTATAATACCTGAAAAATACAATAAATTGTACAAAAATGTGTTTACCGTTAACATCATTTAATTTACATAATCATGTAATATCTTTGCGAGTCCTCCAATTCTAAAATTGAATATGTAAAGAATGTACATAAATCAGCTTTGGTAGGAACTCATAAATACTTTTACTCAGAACTGAGAAGTAGTATATGGACTATAAGAAACTATAAGCTAGATTTTATAAATAATTGTGAAAAATTTGGCTCAACCGTAAAAATTAAACTAATTTAAAAGTTATTAAATCAATAATTATGCATTAAAATAATAATTAAATGTTCTTTAATACAATTTTTTTTTACAATTGTTTTGTTTTATTATTTTATTTTTCATGATGTGATCTGAGTAACATAATAGGATAAAAACAATTTGGCCCGTGAAAAAAAAAGGTTGAGTATCGCTGTTCTAGAATTGATGACAGGTCGTCAACCTTTGTAACACCGCGTTTTTATCGCGTGACCATAGAAGTATAGACGATAATAATAATATATAAACATGACGTCACACGTCCCTGCAGAACATTTTTTATCGAGAATGTAGTCGCCAGGCATATATGGAATGATACGAATTGTTTTTTTTTTTAAGTAAATAAAATGACCCATTTTTAAAAGTAAACTACCAAGTCTAAACGTTAGGTCGAGTTTGGTCAAAATATAGGTAGTGAAATTCTACAATATTTACCCACCCACCTCATAATTTAAGCTTTAAAGCCTTGAAAACACTCCAAATTATTCTGACTATTTATATTTCAAATTTTCAACAATATTAATACTATACGTAAATATATTACATATTATAATTAATATATTACGAGCATTGTTAATTTTAATACATGTTGTTTTTTTAAAAAAATTAATTAATTGTTATATGAAAATGGTTTTTATTCTAATAGTTTTTACAAATTTTGAATAAATTAATTGAAAAATATCATTTTGAATACTTCTTAATTTTTCATATCTATTTTTTTTTTTTTGAATAAATATTTTAATTAAAAGTATTCTTTCCAAGTTTGAATTACAAAAAACAAAATAATGTTATTCAACTTAAAAAAGTTACATACTTACAGTACAGTATAGTTTAAAATATAAAACAAACAAAAATCATTTAAATAATAATTTAAAAGTCAATAATTATTACAAAGTTTTAGTAAGTATGTATAGAAGGGCCGGATATATTCAGTCCACCGAGGTTTAAATATTTTACCGATCCATATTTTTTTAATTCTATATTTTAAACGTAGGTACTTGAATTGTTTTTAATTTTTCCAGCACATTTTATTTTTCAACATAATAGTCGTATAACCGTTAATATTCTATATTTTTAATTATTTTTAACACTTTTCCTATGCATTTAATTACCATTTCATCAAGATTTTTCATTACAAATAAAAAAATTTATATAATATGATTTTTTAGAAAGTATACAATATTGTTTAATATTACTACCTATACAATTGTTATACAACGAATTTATTTAACCAGCTCGGACGAATGTGCGATTATTTATTATATATATATTTTTTTTGTAATTATTATTTATTAATATAGAAAAAAATGCGTTAATTGTTGTTTTTATAATTATCAGCTATACGGAACACCTATAATTTTCCGGCCAACATGGTGATCACTGATTATAACAAGATGTTTGATAATTTACACTTTAATACGGATGAAAATTAATAAGAAACTATACGCGAAAAGTAATTGATGTTAATTATCATTGCCATTTATTTTGCACTATTATATATTTCTGTTTAATCATAGAACACGGCCACGCGTAACATGATATTCACATTTAATAATAATTATTATAATATTATGTGATATAATATACATCGTACATTTGATATCCATATCGCCATATTGGTACATCGTCGACATTCGCTCAATAAAGCGCAATCTAAGTTCTGACTAACAATATAATAAAAGAAAAACATCTTCATATCAGAAATAATAATCCAAGCTTTATATAGTCTCAATGTCTGCATGTTACATTGTTACGATAACATTAGTTATTACCGCACTGGTAACATCGGCGTGCGTTGCACTAAAATATACTGTACAGCGTGTTAAACACATAAAATATTGCGGTTTCCTCATAGCGGACATTTTTTAGTTTTGATTTTTTTAATATTTAGATCAGTTAATCACTCTCAATTAGCTATGCGTAACAGATTTATGGCTCTTAATAATAATACAAAATCATAATTAAATTATATAGCTGACGAAATGTACTATACTTTTAAATACGTTGTGATGTGGTAAATAAATATCTCATATTGTAATGTATAATATGATATAGTTATAAAAAATTGTAACAATATACATTTTTACGTCATACAACGTTCCGTAACTCACTACAAAATACTTTTTGTTTACTTTGTAATAAGTTTAAGTTAATTTTAATTTAGTTATATTATAACGAGTTAATTTGTTTAAGTACTTATTAACTTTTAAGAGTTAATTTTTTTTTCAAAATACATACAAAGTTATTTTTTAGTTTATTATTTTTAAGTTAGGTTAAATAATATTATACCTTAGTAGATAATAAAATGTTTTTTAATTGTTTGTCTTAAATGGTTATTTTTAATAATTTAAATTTGTTAGTTAAATACTTAAAACATGATAAAAATTAAAGGTAAAACGAATAATATATTTAATTCCTTTTAAACTTTTTAATAAAGTCATTTAGTTATTTGAACTTTTATATTTAACTTAAATATTACTAAAATAACTTAATTTTTTGAATTAAAATATGAGTTAACTCACGCAGCCTTAATTAATGGATAATATACAGTAATTGTTGTTCTGCTTTATTTTTTCAAATATTGTTTTTGAAATTTATCTTATATATTTTAAATAATTCAATTTTACACGATATTATATATTTTATGCACAGATATGAGTCAAAAAACGTATATACAAAACCAATAACATCATAAACATAATTTTCTAATTCACATTTTCCTAGCTGCCCTAGTGAATGTACCTATATTATATTATACATGTACATAGGTCTGTAATAATGTTTTACGACTATGGATTATTCGTATTGGTATTTTTAAATAATGTGTAAATAATATATTAAATGTCACCCTAGGGTGATGTATAGTTTCAGTGTAGGAGTAACAATAAATGCATTACAATTACTGTATATTTCGATGAAAGGGTGACCTAGTATATAATACTTGTGGATAAGGGTGACACAAATCAGAAAAATTTGAAAACCACTGTAATATAATATAACATAGTAATGTTAAAATTATTTTAATAAAACACCCTTTCTACAATATATTTCTCTTAAAGAAAAAATAATATTGTCTATTTCAATCGGTTTAAGGTTTTTTATTTTATGTTAAATATGTCGATTTTATAATATTATACACATTGTAAAGTGGTAATAAACTGATATTACGTGCGTGTATGATACAACTGTATGGTAATTTATATAGTAACATTATTCACGTGACGACCCTAAACAATTGTTTTACATTTCTGCACGATATAAAATATGTGAATTTTTTAAGATATGAATGTGTTGGGCATTGGTCACTTGCCTACCCTATAGAATTATTTATTGACCCGAAAGTTGGTCATGGTACACATGTTGAGAAACACTGGTATATCCGTATGGGTTAGTGTACAATTTCGTACGAACTTCGTATGAAGTTGGATATAACTTATTTATTAATATACAATATATTCCAATATTTCATCATAGTTTAGTATAGACCATTGATTATAGAATATAATAGATATATAGTGATTGTGTTATAAAATTAATGGTAATATACTAGTGGTTCTAATTTGTTTCTTTCACAACAAATGTGATATTTTTTTTTGAAGAAACATAAATCTGTTTTTATATTGACAATGTAAAAATTGGAGGTCATATGATCTTGTTTATTATGAAAAATGGAAAATATACTACCTATTAATAAAACATTAACTATTGTAAGAAATTCATAATTAATAGTAATTATTGTCTATTGAAATATTTATATGGAAAAATGTCTGCATAGAAATATAATAAAAGAAAATGTCAAATACATAACTTGCACGATAAAATGTACAGGCTTACTATAAATATACGTTAAATGGGTTATATATCACACAAGAGAGATAAGAGAGCTTATATTGCTATTGACTATTAAAGTTATATACATACAGAGTGATTAGAATGTTATGTTACTAAAATAATAGAAATAACATTGAAAACGTATACGTAATTAATATAAATTTGTAACACACAAATCTGATCACCCTGTATGTGTGTTTATATATATATATATATGAGTATGATAGTTATAAAGGGTATGTTGTTCTAAAGGCTTTTGCTATATTATATAGATAATAAATTAAGTATAATGTACACGATTCAACGTGACCTTTTTTATGGATCGTTAAAATAATAAAATTAAGTCTTTTATAAGTATATACTGCAGGGTGGTAAAAATATAATATTTTGTTATAAAAGCTATGAAAATGTTGAAAATATTGTAATTTCGATCAATTTTCTAACATGGAATTCTGATCATTATGCTGTATATACGGTAATAAAGCGAATGTTATATAACCGAGTGTTATAATGCATCGTTGACTGTTGTTATAAAGATTTTACCTAATTATAATAATAAGAAAATAGATTACGAGTGATAAGATAAAATATTTATCTTTGCGTGCTATTATTTTATTACTCACACGTTTCACTTATGGTTATGACTTATGTCTGAACAGTTTTGTTGTTAGTGTACTACTAAATATAGATGTGTTATTTATAAATTTGAAACATTTACAATATAGGGTGTATTCATAAAGTTGACAAAACATAATCCAAATATAAATAGAGGTAATAATTAACAAAAAATAATATATATTAAAGGATCTATATATATGTATCTGTATGTAACTTCTTTAAAAATTATGAATTTTCCACGAGAAGAAAATTTCTAAGAGCTACTTCAATTTTTTATTAGTTTTCATTTAAAATTATTTTTATACATTTATTGCATTTTTATAACATTTTTCTGATTATAAACTTCGGTTAAATAACACTCTTACCAGATTAGTACATATGAGCAAGATTATCAAAATTTGATATCATAGACATTTTCTCGTCACAGAATAATGAAAGACCTATAGATATTAGGAGTAAAGAACGCAGAAAAAACGACAAAAGACAAGAAGAGTGGAGATAGTATATTGTTGCGACAAAAGGCCTGAAAGGTCTGTGAAAATCCCAAGAAGAAGATACATTTTCCCGTTTAATTAATTAGACTATTTACGAGTCCCAATATACGACTCTCACAGAGATTAGAAATCTCTCTTAAAACGCTAAAAGTGACAAAGACAAATATCTTCTAGTTTCTGCGCTTTGAATTTCACCTATCTCCTAATATTATCAAAATATAATTCACATCAAATATTTATACAATTATATATTTATTTCAATATTGTAATAATGTTTGATCCCATTATTAATAAGTAATCAATATAAATGTTAAAGTGCTTTTTGTACTTCAAATTATTTCTTTAAGCAATTTAAGTAGCAAAATGAATAAAATTTTATTTTATTAGTATACGGTTTATTATTATTATTATTATTTATACTAATCAATCAAAAGATATCGAATTAATCAAATATGCGTGCAATTGAGATGTAAATAATGTGTTATTGTAATTATAATTATTGTAATATATGCCATTAATTATAATAATTGTTATCAATAATTAATTGTAATTTCTATTGATTAAACATTTAAATTTTGTTATTTATATTATATTTCAATGAAATCCGTGGAATAATTTTTTATTAGGAAATTTTTTATGTACTATCTAAGTACTAAAATATTTTAATACAAAATACTACTCGTATGTAGAATTACTGAAGTAGAAACTAGAAATATATCAATTATTCGACACGTCATGTATTAGTTTTAGTAGACGGTATTTTAATGTCGATTTAAATCAAAGTTTGAAATGGGTTAATAAATCAACAGTGTTCATTCAATGTGTATGTTGGGGTAAGGTGTTATAAATAAGGTGTAATAAAAATACGAGTTTTAGTTATTAAAAATTACTTTTATTAATATTAATATCGCTGAAACATTTAAAAATTAATAATATTTCCTTTGGATTATATCCGTTTTAAAATATTTCGTTGTATCCAGTGGTCAAAGTGTGTCAAAATATGTGTGGGGATTCTCAGCTATTTAATGGAGCCTAATTTTTTTTATACATTATGAACTTAACTGCCCTTCTCCGTCAAAAATGTGTATATTATTTAGTTTATGAAATACGAATTAAACCTTTCTTTGAAGTACTGATTTTAATATAAAGTTAACGAGGGATGCATTATTACGGACATAATAAGTGGAGGGAATGGATAGCGTTCACTAAAATGAGAAGAGGGGTGATATACCCTCTTAATCAACCCCCCCCCCCACTTCGACCGCTGGTATCATCAATACGCGTGATGCGTGAATATAGTCTTGAAAAATTAAGAGACTTATGTAATATTTTATTCCAACGCGGAAAACGAGCACGCTAATATGCGATTGTACCAATAGTCGGTCGATCTAACTCTCATAAACTATCATAAACCTATAACTCGACACTTCTCAGTCGAAATATTGTTAATATTTAATTTTACATCGATCGTTTTTTTCTGACGAATTCGTCATCGTACCTATAATAATCGAATAGACAAATTGTATCAAAAATACATCTACTTGTATAATCGTAAATTGATGATCGTTATTGAAAATGTCTTCATCGCTCTTTGCGTGTGCAAAAATGATTAATTTATTCGAATTTGTAACTGAAAATCAAGTTAATAATGTTAATAATAATAATAATAATATTAATAATGCTAATAATAGTTGACAACGTGATAATTTTTTATTATTTTTTTATTATTTAGAGAGTCTTCAACATCTTGGTTATTAGCCTTTTGGAAAATTACAGCAGGATTTAAATTTTTACATTATTTTACATATTTCGAAAAAGAAAAAAAAACAAAAGATTAATAATATTATTATGTAAATATTATTATATTGACGGTAAACGCGCATGCGTGCGACAGCAAACCGTGACAACGACAATAGTATAAGAACGGATGCGGATTAAATTATTAATATTTCAGTGGTCTAATTACGTTTGCGTATTAGCGTAAATTACGTAATATTTCCATTAATTAAAGAAAAACGGTAATTGGGGAAAGTGGACGCGATTAAATATACGACGACAACGATGACGAATAATAACATAATATAACAATAATTATTCCTATAATAAATTATGTTTTGTTTACGATCATTGTTGTGACAATCGTATGCAGAAAAAAAAAACAATGAGATTGTGAAATTTGACGACATCCAGGACAATATAACACATAACGTATCGCACTCGGCACTCGGAAAATAATTACCAAATTGAAACTCGAAACATAAAGACGTTTTCACAATTATTTTGGCCGTCAGTTGCACTGTGTCGTTTCGATCATCGTACACGCGAAGTCGTCTGGTTCTCAGGCGATATTTTCAATCGTCTCATACTCATCATAAATATTCACATATTTGCGCGCGAAAATATGGTCCGGCCGATCGCATTATCGTATCTTGCCGCCGTAGGACTCTTCGGGTTCGCCGGCGCCGTCGTCGCTAAACCCAAAAACGGATCTTCGTTGTCAGCCAACAATCATCATCAGAACGGTGCAGCAGCAACTCTAGTAACCAGCCAAACTCGAGTCAACCAATTGGATCGCCTTCCGCCGACGGACAGCAGAGGATCGTCGTCGGCTAACCAATTGTTGAGTAAAGGTAACCACTGACCTAACCCTTCATCAGATACCAATGGCCCAGTGGCGATTCTTGTATTTTTCTTTGTATAGAGCAGTTGATATTGAAACAATAGACTTTATTAAATTGTTGGTTATCTCAAACTTATTTTACTGCTTAAATAGCACTTACTCTAGTCGTTTAAAAACATGTTTACGATCGTTATTATAATATATTTTTCGAGTAAAAAGTAATATTACAAATTGTATATTGAAACCTAAACAAATATTTTAAAAAAAATCACTTTAAAGATATTTGTTAATATTAAACGTTAATATATATAATTATAATTAATTTGACCTAATGGACCAGTCAATCGGTTAAAAAATTGTTTCACACACCAAAAAAAGTGTGGCTTACACGCCATTGACAATTGGGAAATTCATATTCATGGATCAATCAATTGATAAATCACAATGGAACAATTATATAACCGCACTCGAAACATATGGTGAAAAACAGTCTGAATGGAGTTGTTGTTATATACCTAATTAGGTTTAGCGTTCAGAAAAGTCGTAAAGAGTGGGAAATAATATCAACGATAGAAAGGTTTTATTACGATTTCTAGATGAGATCCGTATGATAGATTCCATCAAATCACATCAAATATGAGATAAGTGAATAACTAAATGTTATGATAGTATAAAGTTTAACAAGAGATCTAGCACATTATTAATGTCAAAGAGTACCACAAAATGTTATATTTGCAATTACTGAAGCACGGATTTAAATTTTTATGAATGTCTTAAAACATAGTGTTTAAAGCACAAAATTCATTTCATAAATCAAACCGCGGTGTCAATCACGGGGAAAAAAATATAAAACATTGTCATCAACAATATTTTACAATCTTCTTTTAGATTTACCACCTTTGATGTGTAAATACAATTTTGTTAAAAACAAAAAAAGTTGAAATTTTTTTAGAGAACCAATTAATAAATTTGATTACCAACAATGTAAAGGTGTATGTTTATTGTTTTGGTCTGGATGAAGCTTTAATAAACCACGTTTAACCGGTTAAGTGTCATAAATCAGCTGAGACTCGATTAAAAATATCCCCTATGTAATCATATATCTGAATGTGTATAATAATATACACTGTGTATTTGGCATAACCGCTATAAATAATACATAAAACAGTAAACGTACGACGAGTAAAAATATTGAAATTAATAAAATCAGTATATAAATAACCTATGGACAGGGTTATATAATATAATATATATGTATATAAAAAAATATACACCAAACTCCTTGAGGCTCGTCTGTGCACGTTGTGGAGGTGTGGTTAGATTTACGATGCGACGACTACGAGACGTCTGGAAAAAAAAAATTTAATTACCATGGTCATGAAATCGTAATATTTGCCCAGTTATAGTTTATTAATCTTGTTTCAAATTGCCTAATACATTTATTTCTATTGTATATTGGCCAAAGGTTCCCAAACTTTTTCTTGGATGAGACCTATTTTTGAAAAATAGCAAATATTACTGGTTGTAAGATAAGTAATGTATAAGAATTGATTTAAAAAACTATACTATAATAAGTATTATATATTATTATTACAGTGAAATATGATAATTAATCATTTTCTCTTTATTCCTTAAAAAAGTCATTAAATCTTTTCACGATCTACCAAAATTTTTATCGTTATATGTATATTATAACCTAATCAACAGTTTAGGAAACTCTGACATAAATTAAAATAGTATATATGTTGAAAACAATAAAATACCTTTTCTCGTACATATTTATTTTTATATAAGCTCGTTCGGAATAGTCAAAGTCTACCAGTTAATTTTTATTCTCAAATTTTCACTAATTTAAACATCTGTGCAATAAATGCGACTCGTATAATTATGATATAAATATAAGTATATATATCTCACTTATATACATACTTACGTCGAAATTTAAAATTTTTTTTATCAAACAGATTACGACAGCGATAGTAGTAATTTGTTGAAAAATACTTATGGTCCACCCAGAAATCATCACAACGGATATAACGATGATGACGAAAGATCTGAGTACTACGTCGGACCATTGTCCGATGAAGTTTATCATCATCAACATCATCAACATCATCCTCATAGTTACTACGATCACCATCATCATCATCACGAGCACTTGCACCAACAGCATCATGGTGGCCTGGCCACAGGACAAGAGCTAAACGTACAACCATTGCTGTGGCCTTTGGCCGGTATAACTTTGCTCGGCGTGTTGTCCGCACTCGTTCATTCTCCACTGCTCTTGCATTTGGGCCCCGTCGCAGGCCGACGTCGCCGTAGGGAAGTAGACGAAGGAGAAATCACAGAGGATATGATTAAATCACTTCTGAACAAGGTACTTATATATAATAATTAACTTTGACCTGTAGAATGTGCGTATAAGTGGTAACTGGTATCTGATAGGTACATTTATATTATTTTTTAAATATATGACTAAGAAATTCGCATATATAGAATGATATATTCATATTATATTTTATTGTTATATAATATAGTGATGATTGACTGTAATTTAATTGTGGTACGATAAACACATCTAAAAAATGGAAAAGAGGATGAATGTAGCGGAGATGAAAATACTTAGATGGATGTGATGGAGTAACTAGAGCGGTTAGAATAAGAAATTAATATATAATGGAAAGTTTAGGAGTTGCAATTGTGGGTAAAATCAGAGAGAATAGGCCGAGATGGTTATATGGGTTTGTTATGAGGAGGGATGATTCAGAGGTAGTGAGCGTTGTTATAAATATGAATGTATAAGGTAGAAGGGGGAGAGGATAATCAATGAATAGCTGGATAGATGAAATTGAGAGTGATATGATATCACTCGTATGATATGATATCATGTGAGATGATAGCTGTTGTGAATAAACGAGATGTAGGTGACCAAAATTTTTGGAGGTGTAGGACCAATGTGGCTGTCCCCATATAGTTGGGAGGTAAGACGAAGAAGAAGAAAAAGAAGATACTATAAATACATCTATGTATTTAATATATTAATATGTATCAAAATTGTATGATACAGTCAGAGACGTTTTCTATTTTTAATATGTAAAATAGAGAAATTACTAAATGATTAAATTTGTTATGGAGAACTGTGAAAAAAAATTGAATAGGCTTACATTAACGTTATTTTTTCATTTTTAATTATTAACTAGTTAGTAGTAGTGTTCGTGGTCTGTCAAACATAAAATTTTTAAAGTCCAGGGAAGTTTCCATCTGACCACTAACGCGTTTTTGTGCCCGTCAAACATACATTTTTCAAAGTCTCGGGGAGTTATTTCTACCTACTTATAAAATAACTGAATATTGCTCGTCTTAAAAATAATGTTTTCATAAGTTTATTGATTCAATAAACTATACAATTTCAATAAACTATACTATACAATTCAAAAAGCATACGGATTAAAATGTATAATTTACTTTTATCTTTCTGATACCTATTTATTAATAAAAAATGAGAATATTTACTAAGCACGTTTTTCTTAGATCCCTATCACAAATGCTTGGGTTCGTCCCTATATTATCGAAGTGTTGTTGTTAGACAACAAAAATAATTTTAGATTTTTTGTTCATTCGGATAAAAATATTTCCGTAGATATTTGGTAGTTTACTATAGATGTAATGACCGTGAAATTTAGTTTTTATGTATACATATGTCGTCAAAAATTTAACAGGTATATTAAATATATGCGAATTTTCATATAGTCGCCAATCACGCGCTAGACGACAATCAATTTTAGTGGAGTTTATATTTAATTTGTAATATATTCGTAGGTTTACACAACATCATCAGGCGATTAAATATTTTTTTTTTTAACGTCAATAACAATCACTATATTAGTGACTTATCTTTATAATCGTCTAGATAAAAACTATAAAAAAACACAATATATACTCGACCATAATATATTAATTTTATGAACACAATTCGTTTATCGATCAAGTATGTTATCGAACAGTTATTAAAATTCGTATTGGTCTTAATGTTTATAAAAGTATATAGTTTATTAAAAATAACATAATATTATTATCGAAGGTGGACGAGTAGTCTACGGGTATCTAATGCATATGAATGTATAATTTAATGATTAATTAAAACATTTTTTTTTTTTTTGTAGTAAGTATTTCTAAATATAATATGCTTCAACTATTTACGTATTACATGATTATATATAAATATAATTAATATATTCATAAAAAATATGCCATTTAGTATATTTTTTGTAAATCGAATTGAATTATTAATTTGCACTCAGCCAAATATTGTAATAAATATTAGTAAATTATTGCGAATACAAAATATAATACCGCCCCTCACGATATACAATTGATTCACGTGGACCTCGGACCAGATTATCTCATTTAAAGTAAATTTTGACTCTAGACAGATTTCGTGTCTAAATTCAGACTCAAAACAAAAGTTAAAATCGATATACCAAATGTATTATTGTAGCGTTATGCTGAGACATTAAAATACGATAGTCATTGATATTAATAGTCATTTGAACGATTTGGTTACCTACGTTCGAATAATATTTAAATAATCGAATTGGTCCATCGGGTAAATAATATTTTAGCTGCTATTATATCATTAGGATATTAAGTTTATCGATTCGTATAACAAATTTTAATTGAATTAATAATTTTAGATCTATAAGCTGCATGATTAGAACAAATAATGTTAAACTTGCAATTATATTTTGTGATATCAAGTTGATGAAAATTGATAGAAACTATCAGAAAATCACGAAAAAGGCTATAAATTGTTTTGTTTTTTTCAATATAATGATTTATTTTAGATGTGTTTACATTATATTATTGTTGTTAATTAACTACTAATAAAATGTTGGATTTTAAATTAAATCTAAATAAATATAATATAGTTAGTTCTTAACTATGATAATAATATATATGTATTTTGTGGCAATAGACTATAAAAATTACAAAGCTGTTATAATTACATTTCATTCAATATTTTTTTTTTTTTACATGCAGTTCAAGGCAAAAGGGTTACGACAAAATGTTGACCCTCAATCGTGTTTGGTGTGCGATGTGGTAGCGAGCATTTACGACCAGAATTCCACTTGTCTCGAGAGGTCTGTCTGTGAAGTAATGTCTCGGAACGAAAAAATCGGAGCTGAAATGGATAGACGACTATTGATCGCGTATGTATCAGCATATAAAAACAGTAAATTATATATTGATCATTGATCATAGAAGAACAAAGTTTGTGATCCAAAAAGCACATCGTGTTATCATCAAAAATGTCAAGTGTCTCATGAGCCATTTTGTGTAAAATGAAACAATTTCAATTAGATTTTTTTTTCATTTATCAAATCAAAAATGCATATTTTATTCTTCAATACATTTATTTCATAACAGTATAATATTAATATAAGTACGCAAAGAAATCAATATTATTTTGATTCATTTTATATGAAAATTAAAATTGGGATATTTGAAAATTACTAGGTTTCGTAAGTATCAATTCCAATTTTAAACTGAATTCACCTAGATATTTAAATAATATGTTAATTCATACAATTCATTATTCTGGACTCTATCTATTATTATTATTAAGAGTCATAATAATATATGACTTATGAGAACGGTTTCAGTTATTATATGTAATAAAGAGGCTCCTCAGCTAGAGCGCGTTGTTGCAATGATTTTTATATTATATTATTGTTTTATCCGTATAAGCAGCACAAGCGAAAATATTCATATTTTTTCATTAAAATTAGTTTTCGCCCTGTAAACACAATTTCTTACATATAATAAACTAATTCTTTGAAAACCTTGTATGTTTTATAAAATAAGTTTTTAATCATAACTACATTTTAGTTCCCGTATTAACAAATTTTTCCATTTTTCAATTTATAAAAAATAAATGTTAAAATTCAAGTTCCGAAAATAACTTGGTGCATAAAAAATATGGTCTGTTTCTATATTTTTAGCAACATTTATTTTTATTATCATCATTGAAGTAGTTAAATGGGTGCGAACATAAGTTACTATTGCTAAAATAGGTGTATTGCGTCCTTTTAATTCAAAACAGTATATATAATATTAATAACGTTTTATAGTTAAGTTTTTTTTCACAAGCTAATACTATGTGATAGTTAAAATAATAATTGAATAATTAAAAAGTGAACTTAATTTTATACTCTGAATAGAGAATGTTAAATAGAAAATTATAGAAAATTCAAGATAAATGCCAGTATGCCACTTCAAATAATATTATATATGTGTAGAATGGTGTTTTTTCTCAGTTTATTTTCATACGTTTCTTCATAAAGTTTGAAAAGAGATTCATTATTATTATTATTTTTAAATAGATCATGTAGTCCTTCTAATTTTTTATAAATTATATCGTTCGAGATTTGTGTCTGTTTTGATACAGAGAGGGAAACTTGACACGTTGTGGCGCACCTGTATACGTTCACTTTTCTTTTCAATCCAAACACATAGTTTCTTCGATGTATATTATATAACGATTTATTTTTTTAATAATAATTTTTTTTTTAAACGCAGGATGATCGCACAAGTCGTCAGAAACAATGAAATTCCCGATGAGTTTAAACGACGTTTGGAGGCAGCTGAAAGAAACGGCAGGAGAGATGCAGGACGTTGCGCACAACTGTATCCGTGCAGCGCCGACGGGAACAAAACGGTGCGGAAATAATAACTTGGAAAATAATAAACAACATCGTACATATAAATACGCTTACATATTATAACACAGTATAATCATTTTCGAATTGTACATAATTTTTACGAAATACACATTGCACATTGAAAAAATTCGTTTTGAAAACATCCATTAATTTTGACTAATAAAAACATGGTATAATTATTTAAAAATATATTATTTCCGTTGGTTTTGGTTTTCTTTCTATAATATAATAATAAGACGTATATAATTAATAATTATATACCCTTAATAATATGTTAAATGATAGCAAATAAATACATATATATATATATATATATATACATATACAATATATATTATATATGATTATAATTTATATCTTAATTATACAATTTTGTCATTCATAATAATAACTACAAATTTATGTAATAACACAATCAATTTTTTTGTCCTTTTTCTTTTTTATTATTATTATTCATATTTAAAAATTAATTTGTCGCTTAAACACAATCGTTAATTATTGCAAAATCAGTAGCTATTGAGGTAGATGAATTGATTTGACGATAAAAAAAAAAAAAATAATAATAATAATAATAAAATACATAAAATATTTTATGATTGTACTCAATTTTGTCATGTGCATATATGTATACATCACGTCCTCACCCCAAACATGATATTATATTATTCATATTTTGAATTTACTAAAAAATAATAATATATTTATATATATGTATATATTTTAAACAATATTGCAATAATAATTTATGTTTAGTTTTGTATATGTATGTGTAAAAAATAAAAATTATTAAAACATAATGTAAATATTTCACCTATAAATAACTATAGGAAACTACCTATAGATAATAATATGGTATTAAATGAATGGCATTTAGCTATTATAGCTTAAAAAATTTAAACATCATAATTATTTTTAAAAAAACATGTATGAAAAGTATAGAGCATGGGGTAAGTCGTAAGTACATAATAGTTTGCATGGTAATATAAATATAAATATATATAATTACATATGATAACATGTCGATAATATGTCACATTGTGATATTATAAATATTTTTTAAATAACAGCAAAATAATAAAATTGTATTATAAATGGTTTTGTTTAAAAATTAATAATTGGTACAGTGTAGCACAATAAAATAAAATAAAAATTTTATAGTTTTATACATTATATTATGGTCTATTTTTTTTAAGTATTCACCCTGATAAAAAATTGATACTAGGTAAAGATTAAGGTTAATATAATAATAATAATAATAATAATAATAATAATAATAATAATAATGATAATAATAATAATAATAATAATAATAATAATCATAATCATAATAATAATAATAATTATAATTATAATAATAATCATAATAATAATAATATTAGTAATAATTTGTATCCGTATGATGTATATAATATGTGATGAACGCTGAGAAACAGAATAGATAATGTAATGAAAATTAATTTTAATTATCTAATGCCCATTTTTAGTCATATAGAATATATTTGTAATTAAAAATGTAAAAAAGAAAGGAAACGAAAACGAAAATAATTAATCCGGAAAAAAAAACTATATATTATTATTTATTATATTTTGAGATACCACAGATTCGTCGAAAACTGCAGTTGAAAACACCGTCTAACATTGAGCAACAAGTTCAACTATTTTTGAAAATATCTAGTTATTTTGTACTGAATTTCGATTCTTATTTTCTATTTTACACGTAAATCTCGAGAGCTTTTTCAAGGTCAAGAAAAAAAAATGCCGCTAAAATTCATTATATAAATCGTGTGTGCGCTACCATGTACGAATATACTTACACTTTACATAATATAATATAATACTGTAATCATAATAAATCTTAACCGTATCTACAAACATAAGAATAATTTTTCATATAATATGTAATAATAATCATTATACAGGCAGAAATCAAAACTATATATTATTCGAAAATCGTCTTATAGATACGCTTATCTATAACATTTTTTTGTTTTTTTTGTTTTTCGTAAATTGGCACATTATCTACCCTTTTATACTGTACTTAAGTACTTGCACTAAGGTCTAAGTTTATGTAATTTTCGTTTTACATTATAAATAAATAATAATTGTTGTATAATGACGGTAATACAAGGATAAAAAAAATATATGACATAAAATAAACTTTAAATATAAAAAAGAAAAACTCGATGTTTTTAAATGCCGTGGAAGTTACCATTGAAACTAACAAGTGTATCCCCCCCCGTAACAAATAGATAATGGACAAACACAATTATTATTAATAAATATATTTTTTTTTTTAGATTTTCTTTCAAATAACTTACTAGGTAATAATTTATTATTTACACGGGTATAATTGTACAAAATAAATAACACATTATTGGTATCGGAATGTACATTGATAAAATAAAAATTAAATATATATATGAGTTATATATAATAGTATGTATAATGTTATTATGTATATAATGGAAAAAAATATATATATAAATACAGTTAAAAAAAAAAATAATAATAATAAAACTGATCACATATGGCAGCGGTTATTGTGTGAAATGTACTATTATTTTGAGTAATATTTTTTTTTTTATTTACGTAGTTTAATAAAAATTATTTCAACGGATCAACAATGTTAATATATAATCATAACATATATATGATAATAATATTTAAACAGAATGTGTACCTTTATAACTAAATAATGAAATATAATACCCAATGTTTCTGTCAGTCTGTATATAATATATTATTTGTTTAAAGCCTATATTATTATATACCTATATATATATATATATTATATGTAGTGTGTAACAACGAATATCATTCAACTGTAAAAAAATGAAAAACGAAAACTATGATGTATATAACAGCAAAAAAAAAAAAAAAAATATATATAAATATTGTGGTGTGTAAACAGTATATAATAATGCGAATTAAATATTAATTAAATAATATTATGCGCGCGTATCCTGTTCAGATTCCTAAATGTAATAAATTAAGGCCCTTCGTTATTATAATTTTAATAATATATTGTTAATGATAATAATATAACCGATCACATGTAATAATAATATATTTCAAATAAGACATTTATTATACACTTTCTACGTTGTTTTGAATATTAAATAATAAAATAAAATGATAGTCTGTTATTGTTATTTGAGTATTACTTTGTATTTCTTTTTTTTTCTTTTTTACATATAGTTTTGCCTCAAAGAAGTATATCATACCCAACCGACATTAAAAACTTATATTCGAAAAAAAAATGAAGACTAGTATTTCATCGATATTTATATAAATAATAATAAACAAACAAACATTCGTCAAACTATATGTGCACAAGCACGCCTCAGTGTATGCAGAGGGGGAAATCATATTTTTTTTTCTTTCAGACTATGCATGTACCCCCTCAAAAAAAAACCTCATTACGAGAACGCACACAAATAATAATAATGATAATAATAATAATATTTGTTGCTTTTAATGATATGTCCTTATAATTAATTAGATTCGTTAAATTTAAAATAATAAAAAAAAGTTATGTAGATCAATCATGTCAGTCAAATTGCATTGCGCAAAAAGTAAATATAAGATAACATTATATTTTTTAATTTTTTAATTTATATCAAGAATTAAATATTACCAATACAATTAATTTATATATATATATTATATATATATGTGTGTATATTTATGGAAAACGCTTTGTTTAAATATAGATGAAAAAGACGTCGAAAAAAATTAGTTTTCCATATCGTAGATCAAAATTTTTTTTTTTAAAAATGTCAAGGGGAATCAAAGAGCCAACACTATTGGCCCCCCCCCTCCCCCCAGCTGCTATTACTTTTGAACGTCGCTGCGATACTGCAGTCTCGTCGTTGTTGCTCGGATGAATGCGGCATGCATTTCCGGGTAGTTTCCGGCGCTTTCGTCAATGTTGTACATTATATAACACAACTTTTATATATATATATATATATAATATTATGTAATTATATCGAAAATGATAAGACACGATGATAAGAGTCCGTGAGCGATATTATAATAGTTATACAAGAACGAACCCCGAACGACGACTGCAGCCGTTAGAACAATACCGTTGTAGCCACTGCAGCAGGAACACAAATCGCAGCCTACGGCGACTTCGGAAGAGGAGAAGACGACTTGACCGACGGCCGGAGAGACGCTGAAGTGACGACGGTCTTTATGAGACGTTTGAGAGCGACCGCCGAGCCCCTGTGCTGAAGGCTCTTGTGCGTCGTCAGACTGTTTTTCGTCCGGTACCGTCGCCGGCAGAACTCGCACACGTACAGAGTGTCTGATTGATCGTGTTTGTCTTGAAAGTGCCTCTTCAACGAGTAATAGCAGCTAAACGTCCGTCGGCAATACGGACAGTCTTGTGGCTCGTTGATACCGCCGTTGGCTGGCGGTGGTAGTATCTGATACCCTGATGGTGGCAAAAAACAAAAAAAAAAACAAAAAAAAACCAACGTTCTAATTATTTACATTTTCATACATTGCATTCCAATTGTGTGACGTAACTCATTTTTTGTGACTTTTCAGTACAGCAGTTTAAATGTTTCAAAGTTAAATTCTATTAAATACTAGAATTTTTTATATTATATGATTTTGTAATCACTAATTAAAGTTAAAGTTATTGTCGTTTTCGTTGAAAAACGATCGAAAAAACGGCATGAGATAATCAATAAATCAAATAAATCAAAAAATGACGAAAATTGAGTTACGTCCTTCTTCGTTGGGGACGTCCATATATTGACTACAATAAATGAAAACGATCTACGGTCTCATATGGGTTTAGACTGAGGAATATAATTATAGAACGATATTTATTTTTTTTTTATGGCGACATGGAAAATATAATATATTGGGGGAAAATTAATTATTGACTGATGTTATCACATTGTTACGACGCGAATCGTATTTTTTTTTCAGTCAGACACGAGTGAGAACATAAAAAGTATCCTGGCGGAATACACGATATTTTCCTGTGATCACCCGACCCTGAATAATGTGTTAGACGTGATTTTGGATTGCAAACAAAAATAAGGTCAAGAAACACCCAGAGAATTAATCTAAGCAGTATTTAGACAAATAATTGATAAAGATTCTAATTCATCTGTTACAATGCTTGGTTGGGTTAGGTTAACAGGCGTTTTTTAGTTTTCAAGTACCTAATTATAGTTTTTGTATACACTAGCTGTGTTTAAATTAATGTATGTTTTAGTATTTAATATAGGTGTCTATAAGGTTAAAATATGAAATTCTAAAAAAATATTCAAGTCGAACAGTCAGATAAAACAGTTTATAAAAATAAAGTACGCATTCGAAAAGGAGAAAATTGTAGTTCAAGGTTTCATACTAAATGGTTTACTATAATATATATATATAAATATAATATAAGGTATACTCTTGAATATAGTATATTATGTCTCGGCGGAATTTACGTCTTCTTCGCATGTCGACATCGTTCTGTGATTTTTTTTTCACCAACAGTTGATATAAAAACGGAATCGAATCATACAGACTAATAGATTGTAATGAAATTCAGGTTAATATAAACGTCAAACTTTACGAAAATTTAATAAAAAAAAAGGAACAAGATTTACTCTATCATAAAATATAGCACCTACGATAATTCTCCCGCTAGCTCAACGAAACTAAATCCTATTATTCACTTATGAAATTGCTTGAACTTATTATTGGTTGTACATTAGATCTACAACCTCCTACCGTGCCATCATTTTCGAGTGTACTATAATATCATCAAAACATTTTAAACGTAAAATTTACGTTAAATAATTACGTAATAAATGTTATGTGCTTTTAATGATATTACACGCGTGTCGTACTCGTATATTCAGACGGGACAGAGAAAATAATATTACCCATTTGACGAAATATCGCAAACGCTCGGAAACCAACGACGCCAAAAACGATTTGTTCTGCGATACCCGCCACGGATATTACGCAATAAACCTAAACGGTTGATGTTAATCGTTCACTCGAATTTCGTAAAAACGACAACACGCGAACATTTTTATCGTCGGACGTGTAGAATATAAACTATTATTTTATTATCGAAATCCTATGTGATTATAATATAATATTAACTTTGTATTCGAAATAATTGGTGACCTGATTTAGACATTTCGAGATTATTGGTAATCGAAAAACGGGTTAGGTTAGATTTATTCTTGCGAGATGATAGCACCCAAAATCGATTATACGAGATTCACATTTCCCTAATATCAGCTATGATCTATCAGCGCCAATATCACTATATTAAATATTTTAATAATTATTAAGCACAAATTTTAAAACAAATTTTGTTTACATAATACATATTATAGATAGTAGTCATATTTGTATGAAAATAGTGCCACAGATAAGGTTTTATACCGGATATGTAAAAAACATTTTATATCGACTAAAACTACTGGTGGTCGAGATATATATTGTGTGTTCGACTTTGGGTTAATGCGAATTTCTTGGATAATATACTACAAAATTGATTCTTATTATTGAAATCATAATCTCTGGAGAAAAACTAAAAATAATGTGGCGAAATTCGAATACACGAAAATGTTTGATACTATCAACACGTTTATTATAATAGTCATATAAGTAATGTAAAATATAATAAATTAGTTCATAATGGAAAAACAGCTAATCGCATTATTGGAAACAGTTTTTTTTTTTAAAACAGAAATCTAGAAAAATTACACATTTAATATGACGAATGTTGATAAAAAACGGGTTTTCCTGCATAATCAGTTAACCAGGATACATTTTTTGAAATTAAAAAAAAAATCCTCACTTCTTACATACGTGTAGTATAGTACTCAATGACGTAACTATTTTAATTATAGTAATATAATATGGTGACCAGTGTATCTACTTAATTATGGGGAGAGGTTCCATGATAATATTTTCATTTTTTTTTTATTGTAAATTTAATATACTTAGGAGAACGAAGGACTTGTTGAACAACTAAATTGTATTTTAATCGAAAAGCGAAGATGTTTCTTGCAACTAATATATATATAAATACGTAGACGACTATTATTTATAGTATTTTATGTCTGGTATTTTTTTAACTTTTATAAATTTTATATTTGTTAGTTTGTTAAAACTAGTGAGAGATCATCGAAATTATCAATGTACTCGTATTAATTTTTAGAAAAATATTTTATATAATAATATGTTTATATCGTCCCATCAATAACTAATCCCTAATTACTGTGGATGATTAGTAGAATATTTATATTTTAAATAGGTACTATATTTTTTTTTTTACTTTTTGGATACCAAGAAAAAATATTTAGATTTTAAGTATAATGTTTAAAACAAATTTTATATTTTTAAATCGATTACGATTTAATCATAAAATATAGAAACAAATGATTTTTAATAATTTGTTAGAATATAGTTTTTAAATAAGATTGCAATGTTTTTTTTTTTTTTTTTTTAAATGAGATATCATTGATTGAATATCCCTATTGTAAAGGGTGAATATTTTGTAATGAAAGTAAATTTTATTTTAAATCGTGAGTTAAAAGTCATATTTCAGTATTTTATTGAATTCTCATTTTATTTTCATCACTCTAAATTTCTAAAGAGTAATCAATTAAGAACTATTGATTAAATATACTGAGGAATTAAAAGAATTTAAAAGAAAACGAAAAAAACAATTTTTCTCATTAATATAATATAATTACTTTGAATTTTTAAAATATAAAATATATCTATTAATTATTTAACTTAAATTTGAGTTTTTCTAAACTTTGCAACTTTGCAATTAAAAATATTTCGATCGAAAGTATTATTATATATATATTTAATACAAAAAATGTGTTTTCTAAGCAGACCTATATCACTAATAGTTGTTTTATTAATTAATTTATCTCAATTACGTTCTTAACTAAGTTCCCATGTGTTAACGTATATGAAAAAAAAAATAATTACACGAAAAGACAGTGAAAATAAATCACCTAGTGGTGACACTTTTTAGGTGGGTTATATTTTCAAATGTAATTTTTTTTCTGATTTATATTTTATTTTTAAATTTAAATTACATTAAAGATGTTTGCACCGATGACTGGAGGATTATCGGGGGTAGTGTGTGAATCTAAAATTTTAATTAATCAATGTTCACGAAAATTACAATCAGTATTTAATGGGACTTAATGCCCCGTGGAGGAGGGGGCGTTAAAATTTTGGGGTTAAAAATATACTAAATGTACAAAAATATATTTACGACAATTTTTAATCGATATTATATCCCCCACTTGGACACCCCCTAAAATAAATACTGACTACGACTCATACGATATCTTTTATAAAGTATGGAAGCAGAGATAGATATCGTAATAATGTGTTATTTTGAATGTAAATACGTAGTTTGTATATTGGATTGAAGTCATGAAGACATGAAGTAAGAGGTCCGAGACAATATTGTATCATTCGAAGAATATATTATATACTTCCATAATTTTTAAGTTTCATTTTAAAAAATCGACAATTCGCGTCTAAGACGTGAACAAAATCTCAATCCTATATATTATGTGGAGTTTCTCGAGGATCATCCTTATTATTATTGTTTCGACATAAAAATAGTTTTTTTTTAATATTGTTTTATGAAATTATATTAAAATTACACGAAAAATATATTGGGATGAAATAAAAATAATAATAATAATAATACACTGATTGTACGCTACTCACCTTTGAATATCGAATACTAGAACTTGACATCGGAGTGCGTGGTGGGCGGCGGGAGTGCGTGATGTGGTGGCGGTGGCAACAGCATCGTAGGCCGCGTCTTATGGTACGTGTAGATGTGCGTCATCAGAGAGTTCCGCGAACAGTACACCCTTTCGCATATGGCACACCGATACTCTTCTTGTCTGGATGCATGTTTGTCGGCCACGTGCCTCTTCAGGCTCGCTTTCGAGCACAGCACTTTGCCGCAGGCCAAACAGGGGAACACTTTTTTCAGTCCTGAAAACGACAACACTATTATAATTTACCGGTAAAATTGGCCAAACAAACACATCCCTAAAAAATATACTCTCCCGAAATCATTCAATGTTTTGACGTTAGGAAATAATTTTTCTTATCGTTAATCAATATAAAATGTGACAATTGTGTAAAATTCAAATTTTGTATTATCCACTTATACAAAGAGATGTATATTTTTTTACAATATTTTATCTCTTTTATTTATCCAACGTCAATTATAATAATAGTTAATCATAATATACGTTAGGTATCTACTGCAAACACCATAAATTACTGCGTGTTATCAAACATATAAATATTTATTTTCTCTAGGCGAATTGCTTGAGAGTTGATACATTGAGAGTATTCGTAGTATACCCATGATTTTTTTAATAAAAGCTTGAGAGTGTACCCTATGTTGGGAACACTACTGCTTATATACCGCGAGATGTAGTATACGACTATTTTCAATGGTCCCTTTATGTATCTATTAAACATTTTCTAATGTCCTATATTGCCTATATCCGTTATATGGACAATTCGTCCACGAAATTAATTCTCAACATTTCACAATACTTTCGTCGGCAATTCATTTTACGTTTTAACAAAATTGCAGAAAATACATAACGAGGTCATGTTTTTTTGTGAAATGGTTTGATCACTCAACTTAAATTATTAGATTTATCATATACTATATATTATCGATGGCAATTAGTTAAAAATTTCATAAAATCATATCACGCATTCGGAACAATGATAGGAAAATCTGCGACCCATAAGTAAGAACATTAGGTACCTACAATTATTAGAAAAAATACGATTTCTAGCAGTCAATAATAATGATTATTATTGGTATATGACTCAAGTGCCAATATGATTCATAACCGGTTGAAACTCGTAGTCATAGAAATAAAATTCCAAAATTAATTACTGGGGTTTTTTTTTTTTTTTTCAATCAATCTCTTTGCTATTTCATTACGCGCGTGCACCGTAACACAAAATCAAACGATGTTTATCATTATTTTCTACAGTGTAAAACGTCATCTCCTTCAGTTCTACTTAAACCACGAAACCAAAGAGAAATTAGACACAAAGACTTTGATGTAATATATTAGGCGTTATAATTCATACACGCGTATAAGTAAAAAATAAAATAGTGAGATACATATTATTGTATAGAGGCGATTTCAGTATTTTATATACATTCAAAATAAATCACATATAATCCCACACACGCAACCCAACGTCAAAACCGCAACTGCTCTATCTACCTTTATTATTTACATACACGTATATTAAATGTTATATTTCGTCTTTTGCGAGAAAATTTGGTTTCCAATCGAAACCGGATAATCATTAATTATATATTATAATTTATAACAAAGACACGAACACGGTCTACCTACGTAGGAGGGTATACATCGTAATCCATAATGCGAAATGTATTACATATATAGGTGTATACGTGTTACAACACTCTTATAAATTGTAAGAAAAGTCAACGTACGCATTAATAATTTAAAACAATTGCATAACACATAAAACACTATATAAATGCGTTTTTTTCAAGTTCTTGAACAGAAATGTACGAGAAAGAAATTTTGGTGAGGGGACGTATTCGCGAAAATCACATTTTCCCGCATTGTAATTGAGTAATTCTTGTAAAACCATCACGTACAGAAGACGATAACCGACGGTGACGGGGCGGATTTTTTCGTCAAATATTCAGTGACGATTATATATTTTTTTATATATAGGTACACTCTCTGTTATGTCTATACAAGTATACACTGATTTGATATTATAATAGTATTTTATACGTTAAGTTCATTTTTATGTCTTAACAACTTTAATGTCTATACAAAAACTGATTTTGCGGTATAAAAAATCTACAGTAACAGCCATTAAATATTAAAACATAAATCTGTCATCAGATTTACAAACTGTATCTACATATAAAAACATCAAATTTATTAAATACGTTTTGTAAAATAATTCGACAAATAACATTATATTTTCAACAAAATTTTGCGTATAAATAAAAAAAAAATTATTACGCAATAATGCAATTTACCGTTTATTAAAATCATTATTAGTCCGATTTCAATTTTACCTAATGTTAATTTTTTCGTTTTAACGGAATCCATTACTTAATTGAATCATTAATTAAAAATAAAATGTGGATATAATAATTGAAAGTTACTTATTGAATATATATATATTATCATTTTTTACCGAATGCACGATATATAGTCGACGTAGAGATAAAAAAGAAAATATTATACCAACTAATATTGTTTAGTCATATTTGTTTGTGCATGCGGAATGGAGTTTACAAAGCCATCGGAATACGTTTCGTACCTTTAATATATGTATTATTATACAGATATATATATTTATTTTTAGTTAGGCACCATGTATAAATAGTTTTTTTAAAAAAGGCCATGTAATCCTAATTTAATAAGGGTTTTTCACCATTATTTTAACAAAATATTATTATTAAATATTTTATATACGAATGTACAAAGTACACACAACACACTATGTACGTATATCGTATATGCGATAAAAAAAAATACCGTAATAAATAAAAAGATGAACGTTAGATGTTTTTTAAAAAAAATTTTATTATTATCAAAGTTTTTTTTATTAACGCAAAAAAAACTTTGAAATAAAATAAACTGAGCTACATATTAATTGCTATCATTATACCATACACAATGAATTTACTTATCGTTATCGACCACTAGCGGTCGTTCAAGAATGGTCGTGAAACTTGACTATATTTTATTAAAATGGATTCCCTACAAAGACATATTATAGACATTTATAGTCACCCCTTATGATGTACCGAAACAAAATGCAAAAGTAATCGACAAGTATAATGGTATAATACCGCAATACAATATAAATCATAATATCACATTAATAAATTGTCTAAATCCTGATTTTGCAATCAAACTAAACTCGTTCCACGTTCTAAATTATTTTTCAACAATAGACCGTAAAAAGTGATTTAGAACCGGCAGCTTATAATATAATATAAAATACAAGGGGTAGATGAAAATGGAAACATTTTCCCCCTAACGTTTAATACCTACATACTATGGGTACCTTTTATCATACTTGCGAATAATATAGCGGAATAGATTCAAGATCGTATTATATCTATCTACGAAATACGAATTTATAATAATATTATATAAACGGAGCGATCAAGACATCGTGGTATTCTAAACGTATTAGTGACCAAATTAATTCTAGTAACACAACATTCTGATCACTTTGTGTACATACGATAAGGAAAAAAACCAATATTAATTATTAAAATATATCGTATAAATTATATTATATTTGATTTATTTGATTTTTTGATTTTTTTTTTTTAGTACAAAAAATAATACTAAATTGTTGTTGTTTTTATATATATATATATACTGATACAAGTCTACAAGCTATTAATACATATTATATAAGTCCGGATTTGTATACAAATTATATTATTAATAACTACTTAACACTTCGCACGGCCGAAGATGAACGAAACGATATAACAAATTCGAAGTGATTCGTCACCACGTTAGCACAGTGGAGGTAAGTAGAATATTATCATTATTATTAATACAATATCGTTTTTTTCTTTTCTTTTAATATTAATTTTACATTAAACATTATATGGTATATTTGTTTATAAAATATTAAATTGTATTCTAAAATATTATTCGATATAATATATAATATATATACCTATATATATATATATATATATATATGTAGTATAATATTAAGTTTAACTAAACCTTGTACGAAAACAGTCTAATCGTCGACAGAAATAAATGAAAACACATTATTATAAATAATGTAATATACACAACACTAATTCTATATAAACCATAATAATATGCTTAATAAAAAAATAATAAACAATCAATCACAAACACAAAAGAAAATAGACTAATAATAATAATCCGTAATTCGTCGTTAATATAATTTGTTCACAGTCGCAACGAAAAAACTTAAAAAAAATTAAAAATAAATAATAATTCTACACAATTTATACATCATAAATCATATTCGCGAACGTCTACGTATATAAAAACGTTTAACATAATATTATAATAATATAATAATAATAATAATAATAATAATTTATATTTTTATTGCACAGTCGTTTCGGCTACGTATAATATACTAATTACGGTATTAATAATAATATTGATTAGATATTTATTACGGTACTTATGTTATATATATATATTGTAATACTGTTAAATTTTGTTTCTTGTCTCTTTCGAATTTCTGGGTTTTAGTGATACCAGTTGCGCCGGGTCGGTATAGACGGGAACGGACGAGACAACGAAGAGATGCAAAATATGTAATGTCACTGATTCTTCCGCGCGGGATGCAGCCACGATCTATATGATAAATGATCGACAACCAGGGTGACGGATGACGATCTATAAATACGTAATGACGTGTTTTGCGAGGTTGTGGCGATCGGGGAGATGCTGCGCTACGATACTCGTGCATAAATAGTCCGACCGCCGCGGGAACGTCAAAGTATTGGATCTAGACGCTCCTCTGCAGCTTATGTCAGTTGTTGTTGTACCACATGGTCAGCGGCGGTAAGTTTTTTACGACTGCTGCAGCGGCGGCGGTCACTCCGTTGTTGTTACCGTTGGGCGACGCGGACGATACCGCGGTGGTCGTCGCCACCGCTGCGGTAGCCGTCGCGCCTACCGTTACCGCGGTGCCACCTACTACACCCGCACCACCTACACCGATTACGTTTCCTCCGCCGGCGCCGCTTCCGCCACCTGCACCGCCGACAGCAGACTTGTACGCTTTGGGTTTCCGGTGGTAAATGCTCTTGTGGTTGTTGAGACTGTTGAGCGTGCGGAACACTTTGTTGCACACGTTGCAGACGGCCGAGTGCAGAGGCTGGTTGTGCTGTTGTTCGATGTGCCGCTTCAACGTCAACCTGGTGCTCAGGCGTTTGCCGCATACGAAACAGGACAGCGTCTCCGCACCACCGCCGACGACTCCTCCACCAGCCTCTGACCAGTCTGCAGCACAATAATAACAGCCGGTCACTCCTTTTGTTTTTCTCCATTTATATATATATATATATATATGTAATATATGTAATTTATTTAGATATAAATATATAATATTGTGTTTATATTATATATTTAATTTATTATATTTTGTTAAGTAATACCATTTGGTAATGTTAATTTGGAATAAAAAAAATGTTTAATTCGGTAATGTATTATTATTTTTATTATTATTACGTTTAGAGAGAGAGAGAGAGAGAGAGAGAGAGATATAGATAGAGAGATAGTGAAAATGAGAGATTGCGTACTAGAGACTAGTGAGTAAATAAAAATAGAGAGATAAAGAAAATTAACTTTTCGGAAGATGTAAAGACAAAGACAGCACTTTTCATTTTTTATACATATAACTAATTTGATAGATAAAAAAAATAACAACAAATATATACGTTTTTTTTATATATATAACAGAACACAGTAGTAAAAATTATATCATTATCATATTATTGTTATTATTATTAATATTATTATCATTATCACTATTGCTGTATACAGTTGCCATAAAATATAAAATGATAACAGATCGGTGATTCGGTTCCGATCCGTATCGGACGTACTATATATAAAAACAACAACAGGACGCGACGTCGCGATCTTTCGTTTTAAAATAATATTTTTTTGATATAAGTGTACCTAAGTATACACGCAATAGACACGTTGAAAATAAGAATTATAAAATAACTTAGGTACGTACAATATTTATATTATTAATTAAAATTAAAATTGATAACAAAACGCGCACGGGATATAGTTGTGGTCGACACGGTGAGAATATCTGAAAAATCACTCTTAGAAATCAACTGCGCATAAGATATATTTATAAAGTGAATAATTTATTATACTCGGGAATATTTTCTGAACATTCGTCCCGCAATATATTATTATTGTATAATATTTCTTTATGCGAGTTTAATTTTTTTTTTTTACTCTATTCGTAAGTAGACAAATAGATTGAATAATATAAATATGATGGTGTTAAATTTTTTGCGACTCGTCGTAGGTCAATGATCTTTTTTTATAAACTCCTTGGATCGCCAATATTTTTCATCGAGAGTCACAAAGACAGATTATTTTAGATAGAAATAGACAAAAATAATATAATACCGGATTGCCATCACTATAGTTCGGCTAACAAGTCTACCTTATAGGACACCATGATGTATATTTAGCCGGGCTCACCTTTCCACTTTTTTTATTTTTTATTTCAATCTAAGTGCAAAAACTAATATCATACTTAAACCAGCAAACAGGTTTTCAATATTCATAGCAACACGATGTTTAAAACCCGAACATTTCATTAGACTACGTCATGACTATTAAAACGACTATTTGAATAATGTTTCTGTCATAAAATGTTACGTAAAATGAATTTTAGAAACTAATTTTTAATTTTAACGGTCGTTCCAAGTGTAAATATTATTATATTTTCGAAATCGAAAAAATTTATAATTTACCTTATATAAATGTTTTATGATTATGTATAAGTACAAATTATATTTTTATTATGAACATTGTGATGTACAATATTATAAAATTATCTATTAAAATTTAATACAGCATAAAAGACAAGTTTAAAAATTAGTTATAATAAAAATATTTACGGTTGATCTTAAGTTTTGTCATGTATATATATATATAAATCAATTTATCGAATGAACTGAATGTTATAAAAGCAAATTTAAGAATCGTTCCACGACAAAAACGATCAAATTAATTATAATATACATATCTCAAAATAATTACAACCCAATTAAACATGTCACGATTGTGTTTGCTCTCGTTTACTCAGATCTTGTGTATTGACTTAAATGCATCCACGTTAGTTTTGTTGATCCTATTTTACTCATAACTTTATTTTATAGATGTAAATTTGTATTTAATAGATACAGAGATGTCAGAAATTTCATGTTTTTTTTTTGTTTTTCAAGAATAAGTGTGCTATAGGGCGAACTTCACCAAAAAATAAATAATGGAATTTTCTTTACTTCATAAAGAAAAAAATGTTTAGGGCAAATGCAAGATAAAAACAAAGACATATGATGAGATATGTCCTAAACATTATTTTGTTTACCTAACCTAACTTTTTTAATGAAGTTCACCCTATTGTAATCGCACACTTATGCTTGAAAAACATGAAAACACAAAATTTCTGACATCTCTGTATTAAATACAAATTTATGTCTATAAAATAAAGTTTTGGGTAAAATAGGATAAACGAAACTAACTTGGATGTATTTAAGTCAATAAAACATGATCTGAGTAAACGAGAGCAAACACAGTTGTGACATGTTTATTTGGGTTGCAATTATTTGGAGATATGTATATTATAATTAATTTGATCTACTATCGATTGAATTCGTTGAATAGCAGTTTCTATATACGAATCGAAAAAATATTTTATTAATATATAATATTATGTAGGTAGTTTGTACCATTGTCGTACTACCTACTTAAATATTTTGTTTTATATATACGACTTTGTACCAACAAATCAAACGATGCGTTTTGGGTAAAGCTTGATTAAATAGATCAAATTATATAGCAGACAAACGATCTTGAAACGGGAAATGGTACAATAATAATATTGATATAGATAAGATCATATCGTTAAACAATAAAATTGTATCAATATTGCTCATTACAACGTTGTATAATCGTATTTATACATATATATTTTTTCTACATAACATTTATTAATGTACCCGCGTGTTAATTTTCAATAATTAAATATATTATAATGAACTGGTGAAAAAAATAATAATAATAATAAATGCACTCGGCACAAACTAGACTTGGACATTTGTTCTTTTACGCCTCCTACGTGTACATTTTCGTATAAGACATCCAAAAAAATATAATACATGTGTTTGTATTAGCATAAAGAGAAACATAACACTGTTATATTTAGTCATGTGTCGTCGTAACGGATATTACAATATAATAATAACCCAAAATGCAAATTTCGTAGAAAAACAGTGAAAATTGTATAAAACAACAATATTCTTACCTTGAGAACTGGAGCCACCCAGAGCCTCCATCACGTTGGTGTGATTGTGATTGTTCAGACCTGTAAACAGACACGGAAATATGAATATTAAATCGACCCCGAAAAACGAATAAATTATATTGTAGAAGAGGTTTTTACTTTTTATGTGTATGTTAAATAATAAAATTTGTAAATATAATAAGTATGTAATGCTATTGGCCAGTGAAAATACGTTTAGGAAATAATAGGAAGAGTTTGCATGATGACCATCTTGTTAAAGTCTAATTTAACCCGTTCATTGATTAATACACAAGCCGAGAGATAATAGGGTAGAATAATGAACGTTCACCATTGACTTTTAATGATGATATTTTTGACGTTGGACTAATAAATAATAATATTCTTTGAATATTACTAACTATTATATTATAAACCATATAGTGGCATATGTCATGTGTGTACCAATATGTTTAAGTCTTCAAAGATAACATTCATAGTTTTTGTCCCTCAAAAAAAAAAAAAAAAAAGATTTAAAAGTAATAGCAATACAAATCGCGTATTCATTTCATAAAGTACGAAAAATCTATAATTGAAATAATTATTATTGGTTTTATTTTTTATGCTATCAATTAATTTAAATATTAATAAAGTAGTTTTAGGTTATATGATTTTTGAGTATTGAGTATTATGATCTACGTGAATTTATTGTTATTATTAAATTTTCAGTTTTGTTTGAGGTTTAAATGTATGAACATTTCAACATTTCAGACCCTTTGATAGTATGATATCAAATTTCTCATCTTAATTATATTTTACTGTTAAAATTGTGTTAAACGGTTTATAAACACATTATGTTGGTATGTATTATGAATGTTAAACATTCATAATTTTACCTAAGTCTATTAAAATGGAAAAATAATCGTTTTATATGTTTTTAAAATAGATTAAAATATTTAAAAGTATGTATATGAGAGTGTATATATAACAAGTATGTGTATAATATAACGATGCGACAACATCAGCAGTTTTTAAGACATTTTTTCGCTGAGTATAAGAACCAAAGGAAATAGGACGACAGCGTAATCTCATAAAAATTATACATTTTATATGTCATCGTACTGTATTTTATCTTATAATAAAATGATCATAATAAGAGTATATAATTATACTACATTAATATTCGCACACTACGCTTTAGTCACATTGATAACCCCTTCAATAAAAAAAAAAATCAATCTCAACGTTTTCCGGTTGTAAAATATTTTATATTTAGACGTTTAACTAGATATTAATGTATTATACTCAACGAGGTTTTGCTTAAAAAGGCGTATATCACTAGAAATCGAAAAATGCATTTTTGGTAGCAAAATTAGAAAAATGAGTTTCATACACTAACTAATGTGTTAAAATGTATTTTTTATGGTGGGAAAATAAATTAGCTATGTTAATCTTAAAATGTTCGAAAAATACAATTAGCTATATACATTGATATATTCAAAAAGCATATACGATTTCAAATGTAACTTGTTTATAAAGATAATGAAATAATAATTATTATTAACTTTTCATCGATTTAACTGATAAATATAAATTATTATTTCCTGTACAACTAGGTTGAACTAAATAATTTAGCCAGGTATCCAGTAAAAACGCTGATTTTAATGATCGGTTAACATGATAACAAATTTATTTTCAATGTATAAGTAACAATATAAAATAATAATTAGAAATGAGAAGAAAATATATTTGATTTATAATTTATAAATATTTTTTAATATGAAATTAATAATTTAATAAGTATGAATAATTATCAAAGAAAGCGGTATCATCAAAATCTACTGAAATTACCTAACTAACCTACTGAATCACTATTATAATATATGTTCTTTAAAGGTCGTGTATACAATTTAAAATTGTTAACAGCCTATACCTCATTATTTTTTTAAAATTAATTTTAAATTTAACCAATCTAGTAAGTAACATTAATTGCACAATCTATCGTGTTTAAAATTCAGTAAATACAAGAATTCAATCTCATAAATTTAATTTTTAAACTGTTTTATTCCTTTCCTGAAAAAAGTGAAATTTGGTATACGCCCTTTTAACAAAACATCGTTAAGTTATAATATTATATAATTATCTCTGAGATAAGGTCACCGTCTGCTGTAGATGTAACGAACCAATAACAAAATATTATAATATAATATAATATTTGTGTGTAAGAAAAAACCAATCCGGTTCTAAAAAAAATATTATTTTTTATCCAATCGCATTTATGCTAGATTAACTATAATAGTATGTAAGTATATTTTTAATTTTATATATAATATTTGATGCCCACACACGAACCAAACTATGCGAAATTACATTGTACAAATTTCGTAGATAAATTTGATATTATTCGCGGTTGTAACCTATACATTCTCTTCTTTATATAATAATATGGTTTATTATTATAAACAGACAATTTTCACCTACGGAATTCATGCTAAAAACCGGTCTCGATCATTCGGTATATATATATATAAAAAACATGTAAGTATGGGTCATGAAATTTATGATAAAAATTCACAACTCTAAGCTTTAATGTTGTTGCAGGCGCGACTGGTAGGAGAAGTTATTTTTACACGCAATTCAAACGACTTAAATAAAATTAATTATTTTACTGCGCTACAATCATAAATATGTACAATAAATAAATGGTCGAGACGACAAGATATCAAACTTATCCAAAGGGAATTTATTTACATTAAAGGGCACAAAGGCATTGATGGTCAGTAAACAATAATACGGAGATAATTAATTAGGAATTATAAAATTATTTTTCGTTTGAAACAAAGTTGAAGTATATGCTATTAATATCACTAATTCATTAACAAAACACAATATCATGTAGGGAGTAATCGGGTAGGAGTTGTAACCTCATCAGAATATGATACGAAACCAAAATGAACTTCTTTGATACCTAAATGCGTTTTAGTTATTTACTCAACATCAGATTATAAGACAAGTTGAGTTATACATTAGGTTAAGTTTATGTTATATTACCTTTAAGGTTACATTAAGAATGACGTTTATAAAATAGTAAAATGCATTCTAATGATTCAAAATGATTCTTATAATTATGGTCTAAAAAATGTATATAATTGTACTCGCCTGCAAGAGAGTCCGCGGCCATGGCGGCTGCCATGCTGAAATTGAACGTAGCACCAGCGGCCGCGAAGAATTTGCTGTCCAGGTATGAGTGGTGGCTCTGGTACGACGTGTCATCCGGTTCGGACATGCCGATAGCCGGATGGACGCCGGTAAAGTCGGCGGCCGAATCGTTGCTGTCGTCCGCGTATGCAGTACTGCTGTTGATGGCCGCCGCGGCCGTGGTGTCCATCGGCTCGCATTTGACCTCGGAGGGTGACTTGCGCGATATCATCAGATTTTGCGCGGTGTCCTGCAGTTGTTGCTGCACGGCGGTAGGTTGCTGCTGTTGCTGTTGCTGCTGTTGCTGCAGTTGCAGGTGGTGCGTCCGCGAATAGTCCATCGGCGGCTCGTCGTGGTTGTGCAGCCCGTTGCTAGCGCCGTTGCTTGCGCATCCTCCGCCGCCACCGCCGTCGGAACGTTCGCCCGTGTCGTCGTCGTCGTTACTGCAGTTGGGCCTACTGCCCGCCGAGCTGGGACTGTGTTGTGACGTCCTCTCGGACAGATCCATGCATCCACCACCGGTTGAACATGGGTTCGACGATGTTTTATTGTTACGTTTCAACGGTATCGGGGAGTTTTCCTGAGAAAGAAAAATTGTATTGAAATACGTTTCTATAATAATGCGTCAAAATTATAGAATTAGGGTATACAAGCGGAGGTATCGGTAACCGGGTTATCACACCAACGATCAGTCGTCATCGTGAGGTTTATTTATAAACGTTAGTAACCGGAACTATACCAGAAGTATACCGTGTTTCGGAAGCGTTTTCCAATTATTTTTATATCACATTAGTTGCAATCGCGGTTTCCAATTATTTAAATACGTTAAACATAAGGAAAATTTCAGCGGGGAATTTAATATACGATGGTCGAATATGTAGGTACCTATACAAACAAAAATTTGTTTTATATGTAATATTATTACACTGAACTGTGTACGTACAAATACAACTTCTACGAATAATAAGTTAATTATTAATTTTGTGTTTGACTTTCGCGGGTATAAATACGGTAAAATTTGCCAAAGTATGATGTAAAAATACGTTTGTTATTATTTACTTAAGCCGTTTCCGTGTTCCGGAAACTCTAGTTTCTACTAATTCGCGCCTTGAACACCTCGCGGTCGGTAATGGCTTCACACAAAGTTTGCTACAAAACTATTCGGTCAATATTGAAACACGTAAAATAAACCGTATCGCGTAATAGTGATGAATTTGAAAGTCGGTCAGTAGTTGTGTTAACTAAACAGGACAATAAAATTGTGTTGAACTTTACGATATTGTTTAACAAATATTTTATTACCTAATCAATAAATACGTATTTTACAGGATTGTTAGTGTCCGTGTGTCCGCGTGTGTGGGGAAGGGGGAAGGGGGAAGGGAGAAATAAATAATAAATACAATATAATACAATGCAATTCAGTAACAAATTATTGTTATTTATTTTTATTCAGTCAATGGTAGTGAAACGAGAGAGGAAAATAATTAAGAAGTTTCATTTTTGTTTACTAAGATTTCACTAAAGAGGTCCCGAAAACACGTCGTAAAATAACAAAAGAAAACAGGCACTATTTCACGAACGACTTTTGAATGTTTTCCCGGTAGTTCCGCAACCTGAAATTCTCTTTCGATATTTTTTTTTTTCTACTTCGCGTCTTTTTTGTTAACCGTCTAGCTCTGTATTCAATTTACAAGGGATCATCTCTTTTTACACATCAACATTTATTTTATTTATATTTTTTTATTCCGAAACCTCTTTTGCCCGTGACAACTCGTAAATAACATAATATGCATAAATTACCGCTGTATTTTTGTTATAACGAGAAAAACGTAAAACAAATTTTATTCCTATAATTATCATTTCCTCACCAAATTTTAGTTCATATAGTTTATTGAAATTAAATGAGAGAATTCATTATTTATCATTTTAATTTTGAAAATCGGTGTCAGTTACATTAGTGACCGTTTATAACGACAACAATGCAGGACCGGTAAAATAAGGGGTGTTCTACACACTATAATACTATATGTTTCTTACACAATGTATTAATCGCGATAAGGGTCAATATATTTCGATCGTTATTCGTTGTATACATATTATTTATTGTTAAATATTGTGGTGTTGAACATATTTATTAGTTTCAACGCGTTCCTGCAGAACTCGGAAGATGATTTTCACGTGACTTAGATATTTTTATTTTTAATTGGTATTGACAAAACAGGAAGTATATAATCAAGGTCGTGTTTCAAGATATAAGTTTTAAGGGTAGTTGAAAACTCCTACCCTCTTAAATTTTATTAGTCACAGGAAAATATCACTAGAATTATTAGAAATAATAAATAGCTACTATAGAAGAGTTAATTGTAGCATTATAAATATAATTTGACCCTAATAGATGGGGGTTTTTTTCTTTTTGACGAATTTGATAGATTAAATGATACGTAATTTTACGATTTTCCTACTTTGATCGCATATTTACGGATGAGTGTATTACCGAAAAATAGTAGTTTTTCAAGAATTTTTCTTTGAAACTTTATACCGTCTGTAATTACTAAACACGTCTTCGTAATTTACGTTATAATAAAAGTTCGTCCTTTGGATCATTGACGCCCTTCAATAGATATAACAACGGTCCGAAAATCGAAAAACATTACAGGGGTGAAAATGTTGAAAAACAAGGACAACAAGACAACAAGTCCACGGGTATGAATCGAATGAACGTTAAATAATGTCACTTACGACTTACGGGATAACGGGTATATTATATAGAGGTGCGTGTCATTTCTGTTTTATACCGGTGAAAAAATCGAAAATAATAAATTAAATAGTTTATTGAAAACGTTTTTATAATAATATTTGTCTCCTTTCAAAATAAAAGCGCTTACATAAAAATATTCGGTCAAGATCTGTTTACCGTTTTCCAATGTTTTCACATTACAATCTTGCAACGTATTCCCACGGAAACAATAAAAAATTAAGAAGATTATAATAATATGTATAAATTCATATATGAATGATAATTTTAGTTGACCAAAAATATTGAATCGTTTTCATATGGTCGTTACGGTTATAGAGTATTTCTTTTATTAATATAAATGAGTTCAATTTTAATGTCATGATAAACGACGAATGCTGAATGTATTATTTAGTTAAAATAAATAGTAAAATACATTTAACGAGAATAATATACATTTTAAAATATTATGGTTCGTGTATTTTTTTTTAATATACGAAAAAAATACAATCCGCCGGGAAGAATTTTACAATATTTCGTAGAAATTTAACAAAACTCTCTGCGAACATGATATATTACTACGATAATAACGTTTGTTATTCTTGTGCGTTATTGTAAATAGTTTTTTTTTCTTTGCTACAAAGAATAAAAATAATGTTCTAACCGTAATGAAACTTTGAAAGTAATATATTTATAAAGCTGAGAGTAAAATCGCAATTATTCGTCGACAATAAACCAATAGTAATGTTATTGTCATTTATAAAATTTGGAAATAGAGTATTGCATTATAATAATATTGTGTCTACGACGACGTTATAAGACGGAAACGGACTTACCTTTGATCGAGGCGAAGGTATGGACGACGGTGATTGTTGCGGAAATCCTTTCCTTTGTCTGACCTGCGGCGACACTCTGTCCTCGGCCACCTGTGCAGCCAGCGACAGGAACGAATTTTCGGCCGGAGGCGTCTCGGAAGATTGTCTCGCGGTTTGCTGAAAAATATACGCGATACTAATGTAATAATTTATTTATTATAATGATTATCGTACACAAAACGATCACGTTTTCTATAAAAAAAATCAGATCGGTTTTTCAATATTGAATATAAACGGAAAACGAAACAATTTATAATTAGGTACTCACGTCATTTGCGGACGAATCGGACGGTTGCGTAAGACCGCTGACCCTGAGCACTTCGGCGGTTTTCAGGAATGAACTTAAGTTTCTTTGGTGCACGTTAACTTCGCCGTGATAAATGAACTCGACTAGCGCCTGTAAGTCGTCGAACACGACGTCTTGCAAAACGATCACGGGGTGTTTGCACGGTGTACTCTACGCAAATTGTAAGAAGACACGATAATTATAACCACTTTGAATTTGAATATAAATTACAAAGATATAATAATTTTATATGTAACAAAGAATTTATAATATAATTTTAATAATAATTGTACGATAGTAAATTATATACACATATTCAGTATTATATTCGGAGCCTATATAAATTTGTATGATTTAAGAACCCGGAAAAATTGTTAGACTAAGTTAAAACTTGTTATTTTTTTATTAATTTATTATAATTGTTTTGGTCGGATGAATAGATTAATTATATACGCAATTAAAAAAATATATATATATTATTATTAAGTACAGTAGAATTCTCGTTAATTGTTGAAAAACTTGTTTGAAAATCTAGTCGAAAGTATAAGACGAGGTAGAAAAAGAAAAAAATTATACTTAGGTGGTAGGCTTAGTTCGATTTTCAAGTTCTTAACATTAGATAATTTACGGTTCAACATGTAAGCCAAATGGAAGCCAATTTTGAAACCTCAGTGGAGAGTGAGAGCTAAATAATCACACTGTCATAAAATTGTAGATAAAACTCACTTTTAATAGCTCTCTAAAGTAAGGACTGCACGCGGACAAAACCACTCGGTGGGCCTTTAGGCTCTTTCCGTCGCATGCTAACGTCACATCGATAAAGTCTTCGTCGTCTCTCAAGTTTTCGAACGCAGTAGTTATGCTGTTTTGGTAGTTGTTCCAGCGCAGGCAGAAATGCTGCAAGTCGCCCATCACGCGGCGAGCTTCGGCTGACACTGTCCCGCCTACAGAAAACAAAAACCAGATGAAAAATTATAATTTATATGTGTAAAAAAAAAAAAAAAAACCAATATTTCTAACGCATTTTCATTGTCACGTAGAGATGTTATAGAATAAAAATATTATACATACGTATAGAAATTATATTTAAAGATAAACGTATTTCCCTATACCGCAGCATGTTTAAAAACTAACGTTACTGCGTTTAGGGATTAAAAACACACACACACACACACGCAGAAAAAAAAACAATACTTAATCGTTTTTAAATTGTAATTAATCGATATCTATACTGTAATATAACATAATATACCGGTGACGTCGATTTAATTGACATGTCCCGTTGATATGTATATATTAATTATTTATTACGATTCGTCATTGTGAACGGTATATTATTATAATATTATTGTTTTGTTTGTTGTAAAAATGCGATGAAATATTAATTGAGAACGACGAGAGAGAAAATATAACAACGTGTTAACAACACGTTCCCCGCGTATTATTATTATTATTTTTTATCAATATTTTAATTTTTTTTTTTTCTATTCCAAAAAACGTGTCCCTCGCCGAACAGAAACGCGGTGAAAAACCGACGACGGCCGTCGACGGCATGTAAACACAACACGCGTGCAAAGAAAAACACACACACGCCGCCGAGACGGTAGTGGTAGCGGTTATTATTATTTTTTTTTTTCTCTCTCTCTCTCTCTCTCGTCCGGGTGGCGTGTCGTGACGGGCGGGGTGGCGAGTGTTGATCGCGCGCGCGAACGGTCTTAGCGCCGCCGCGACGGGATAATCGCGTTCGCTTGCGCGTGGCGGGGCGGTGGCGGGGGGAGGGTCATCGTCGTATCGTTGTCGCCGAGACGGTCTCCGATGTTTTTATACATAATATTATTATTATTATCATCATCGTTATCCAGTTTGCGCGATGAACTGATAAGGGACCAGCGCGAGACGTTTGTGGTGGACGATAGGGTGCGATGGGCAGGGATGCGGCGCACGCGGTGACCGTCTTCTCGCCGGCGCGTTTCGCCGTTTCGCGATACAATAATATTATTATTATTATTATTTTCGTGTGCACGCGAACAGGTGGCCGCCAACACGAACATATTATTATTATTATTGAATATAATGTTATATACCTGTAATAATAATAATAATAATAATAACAATATAAACGACGTTAAAATTATGTTGTAATGACGTCATTAGCCGGGGGGGGGCACGGTTGCCGGCGGACAGTGACGAAGACAGTGGTCTACGGTGACGACGATGACGACGACGACGGGACACACACGGGACAGGGAAGTCCATTCATTCACTACGCAGCGGACGGCCGGTGCTCGGCCACACACACGCACACACACGCAACAACACACGTGTACACACACGCGCGTGCCACAGTCGCGACAGCTACGCGCGCGCTTCACGCACACCGCGTACAAATCGCCACGGTAGGCGAACGTGATAACACGCGAATTTTGCCGCCACAATAATAATAATAATATTATTGTCGTCGTCGTCGTCGTCTTCATTCGTACGAATCGTTAGGTCGTTATAACGTGTTACAAATAAATCGGTAATTACAATGTATATATATATATATATTTTTTTTTTTTTCTTATAAATTTCTATTTGGACTATCGACTTACCTATATTATTGTCCGGCGGATATCCAATGAGATCGAGTCATCGGTGACCGCAAGCATGCGGACCGTATACAACATGACACGCGTGTGCGTTTAGGTACACGCGCCCGAGCGGAGGGAAAAAAATAACAATAATAATTAAGTTAATTATTTATGTTTAATATTATTATTATTTTTTTTTTAATGAAACGATAATTACAATCGTTGTTAATTATGATCAATTTAATTAATTATTGCTTAACGCTCGCGTGTATATAATATTTTACGTGTCGTGCGATTGAATTTTTATCTTTTCAAACCGAGTGTTGTTTACAAGTTTTTAATAATTTAAAAAATCGCGTCATACGGTTATAATTTTTAAGACTAATAATAATTATAATAATAATAATAATATGATAATAATGATAATTAACAACAACAACAACAACAACAACAATAATAATAATAATAATAATAGTCGATGTTGATCGTGTTATACGGTGGTCGTCGTGATGAATGTCGCGAGTATTATTATTATTACGAGTATAAATAATAACAATAATATAGAGTCGTGCGTGCGATTCGCGTGCGTGCCCGCGGCGGTTGCGACGGAGATGATGCGGTTGACGAGAGCCCGCGCGGCGGAACTATAGACAACTCAAAAACATGACTAGCAATAAACTACTAGGGGGTAAAAACCGAGAAAGTAAAATTGCATATTCGTACAGTTTAATGAGAGAGAGTGGGTCCCACCGCGCACCCGGCCTACCCGGCCTGGTCCGCCCACCCGCCACCGCCGCGGCCCGGCACTCCGCGCGCCGCGGCGGCGTTTGTAACCGGAATTCGCACCGCGCGCGCTGCCCCCGGCCCACCAGCCCGCGGGCTCGTATCTCGGCGGGGCGGGGGGCAGTAGTAGGCGGCAACCCCTTGATAAGGGAGCAGAGTGCGCCGGCGACGGAGCGGTATATACACTGCGAGCCGGCGGGTGTCGGCGTGCCGCGGCGGGACGGGGTGGGATAAAAGCAAAAGAGAAAAAAATCATTAAATTCGTCCGCGCGCCCTACTGCGAAAGCGGCCGCCCCCTCCCCAATAACCCTCCGCACGACCGCGGTGCTCTTAGGCCGCGCCGCCGCGCATGTGCCGCCGCTAAAAAATTTAATTCGTTTTAACACACTACTATAAATAGTGAACATTGTTATTCAACTTTCATTCCGTTTTGGTCCCCACTCGCACAGGATCCCCGGGAATCCCTCCAACCCTTCCCATGCCCACAAACACGCGCGCGGCGTCGCCCGCTCCTCCGCCGCCCGTTCCCGTCCCCGCTGCTCCACCCGCCCCCCTCATACATATATACGTATATTATGTCGTCCGCGCCGCGCACCTTACCCCACGGTGGTATCGAGCACTTCGGCGTTTTTCGTCCCCTTCGCACACGCAACTCGCGTATATATAATATACGACCGCCACCGCCGGCGCGCGCTTCGTCCCGCTCGCGTATATTTAAATGCGTATATATATAAATTACGGTTCGTTCCCGTCCGCCGAGCCTATATATTATATATATATATATATAGTTATTATATAGCACGCGCGCACACCGCCGCGGCCTCTTTCGCCACCGCCGCCGCCGCCGTCGTCGTCGCCTCCACCATCGCCGCGACACACCGCACCACCGACTCGATCCTACGAGAGGACCAATGACAGAGCGGTGGTGGTGTCGTTCTCTCATTTTACTAGGCAAATGTAATTTATGAGCGCCGAATCAATACCGAACGCGGGTCGGAAGCTGAGGGCCCACGCGCGCTCGCGATCATCAGAGAGTGGTGCCGGAAAAGAGTCGACTGGATGCGGCCACGGGTGTGGTGGGAGTAGGGGGAGCGAAGAGGAGAGGGAGCTGACTGTAAAAAAAAAAAAAAAAAAAAAAATGTAAACCTACCCAGATTTTCTCTAGAAAAACCGCCGCCGCCGTATCGCGAGCGCTCCGGCCTATGCGTATGGGCGCGCGGCCCAGGTCTCCTCGTCCATATTATATTATAGGCGGCGGCAGGTATTATAATATATAATATACGCGACCGATTGTGTAGCGGCGGGTGTGCGGGGTGTACGTGGGGTGGGCAAACCTTTTATGCTGCCGTTTTTCTCTTTTCCCGTTTGCGAACGCTTAAAATATTATTCCGTAAATCCTCCGATTGGTAACCGCGGTTGCCGCGCCGATGATTTATCGCCCGCTCCACGCGAGTATTTATCGCAAAACACATATTATTATTATTATTATTATTAAAATTATACACACGGGCCTATAAAATCTCTGCGTATGTTGTAGGCTAATTGTTATTCCGAGACGATATTATTTTCCTGTTCCGCGATTATAATAATATTGTTATCGAAAACGTTCGACGTTATGATATATATATATATATATATATATTACGTATAGACCGCGAAAACAACGGTCGTAAACGCGGAAATGCGTCCGACGAAAGTGAAAACGATCAAAGCGTTCTCTCGACCCTATTCCCCGAACGGGATTTCCGTAATCGCGGTGTAAAAAAAAAATGTCTGCGAAAAAAACATCGTCGAGAATAAATTCTTCTATATAATATCGTTATGCTCGTATGCGATAAAGTAATAAACTAATAATTATTATCGTTAGTCAAATATATATTATTCAATGCGACTATACGACACAAAACTGTTATTCGTCCGATTAAACGGTGTATATAATATTATATGAAAAAAAAATTCTTCCTTATAGATGTTTTATCAAATTTCGTAGGTTTTAAACGACCCGTTAAAAACGGTCAACACAAAACGGCTTCTTCGGCGGTTGTACATGGTTCCGCGCGATGCTTAACGCTAACACCTGACCCTGTCGGCGGGACGATAAGATGAAAGTAAAACTTACCGCGTTCGTTTATGTATAATGCCCCGGATGTGTCGGGAAACTCAACACGCGAGTTTTAGAAAATCTGATAGAGAAAAATAAAAACACAATATTATCATCATAATAATGTGTAATACGGAGACACGATCAGAAACCTGATAATTTTACCATTTTTTAACAATTCGTATTGTTTTTTACATAATTTCTACAACGAAAATGATCCGTAAAGATTTATATTATAAACGATTAAAATACCACTGAGTAAATTTTTTTTAAAACGATAATTTAATTGTTATTCTCCATTTTTTTACTACCTACTTCAATAACATATAATTATTGTTTTATTTCCTTAAACGTAATTTCAAAACAAAAAATACTTCATAATTTTTAATATTGAAAATAAACTTTATACGAATCCATTTACCTATTCAGCATTAAATTAAAACGTTAGTTTTGGTTAAAAATACGAAAATGCGTATTTCGTCGAATTTATTAAAAGGAATAATATAGTGATAAAAATATTCAAAATCAGTCCTCTCAGTTTTATGTTACGCAATTTTACAGGAGGGTGTGGAAAAATCAATAATTAGAGAAAAACAGTTCGGCTTGAACTAGAGAGACTAAAAAACACAGATGTACAAATTATTTTACATTCTATATAAAAATATTACAAAATCAAATTATTAAAAAAAAAATCACGATTTATTATAATAATGTATATATTATAAGCATATACATTATGGAATATTATGTATGTCATAATTTAGTAAACAAATAACTAAACACTTAAGTTTTAATATTTGGGTGTATTTTTAAAATTAAAATATTCTACAAATGGATGTCTTTCTCAAGGTAAAAAATATAAATAGTAAATTTTATAGTAAAATACATTTTAAGTAAGATGTAAAAACAAATAACTAGGTAATTATGTTAAATTTGTAGATACGATTAAATTATAAATTATAATGATACAAGAAAATTATTGTTTATATTAAAACAATAGTAATTTTTTATGTGATTGAATAAATATTCAAATTTATTATTTAAACTTTTATGTTAACATGAAAATTATGTTTTAAAAATATTATAAATATAAAGACGCGTTACAGAAAAAACTTCTTCAATAGTCGCATTTTAAAACACAGATAAAAGTAGTATTACAATAATTGCCCATCAGGAGTAAACATTTCTCGGTATCTACCTTATTTTATGTACTTTATTATATTAAATTTATAATATTTTAAAATGAAATACTTTCTTTATATTTTTTATTGCAATAATTTCGGGATCTTATAATTATTTTGCGAATTAGCTGATAAAATAATATTGTATTTTCATGTATCGAATAATATTAAAATGAAAATAATTTTTTCACAGAAATCAGTCGTTTTCGGTTTGTTATTATACGATTTAATATTTTTATATGATGATCTTTTAAAAAACTCTTGTTGATATTATAATATACAGTATTATAGTTGCTTATTATTAATTTTATTCTAGGGGATAAAAATGTCCTTAAAAAACGTTGCGTTTGTGGTTGTTTTTTTCTCTCCGAAAAAACATATTTAATTTTTGCTTTTTTTTATACGTGTGTGTAATATTCTATGCATGTGACATATATGTGTTTCCTTTTTTTATCGTTTTAAATTCAATAGATAACAATCATAATAATAATATACCCATACGCGATAAATGTTTGTCGCGCATTATACGGTACTGGATTGTGTTTAACTACCATTACGAACCATATAACCATATTATTTATACCATTATTATAATCATATATATATAGGTATAATAATACCACAGCACTTGTTGTAACTTATATTATAATACAAGGCAAGAGCAACACGGCGGCGTCAGCGGTTAGTCTTAAACGTTTGTTATGCTAAAAGTTTTACACTGCTCGTTGTGAGTTAAATATTATATACTTACATATAATATACAACATCACACAAATTAGATTGTCCATATAATGGCGAGTTAAAACTGGAAATTCACAAGTTTAGAGAGTTGTATTTAAAAAAAAAAAAAAAACAGGTCACCTCAGATTTTATTTTATTTTTATTATAGCAGCGCCTCTATTCGCGCGTTTAAATAGCATTCACTAGGATTAATAATGGCGAATAACTCGACAGACAGACACACACACACACACACACACACACAAACACACATCGTACTTAAATAGACAAACATAAAATATTATTATAATATTCTCGACGCGACGACGTGCACCTCCACCATCGCCGACCGTTTGGCGTTTATAATTTCCATACTAGTACTTACCGTGCTGACGTCAGTACGGAATTCAAATATAATATTTAATTCGTCGCATTTAATTATCTAAAGAAAAATAAAACCGTTTAAATAATATGTTCTATGACCATTTTATTTTGTAAAATGAGCAGTAATGACAATAATTATTTTCGCATTTTCTAATCAGTTAGTGAAATTAAATATTTGGCATCTATTACGAATTTACGAATCGTTTCGCACGCGGTACAATGGTATATTTCTTTAAAATATTATCCGTCCGAGAATACGGAATAAACAAATAAAACATCTAAATTTAAAATAAAAATAATAATAATAAACAATACCCAATTATATAAGTATGTATGATAAAAAATCAAAAAAAAATCTCGCATCTGAATGCGTGCGCTGTTTAAAGAACGGCGTCGTCTGTCAACGGGACGGATAATAATCGGCGTACAACAGGTCAAGATTTGTTTGTGTTATGTTAAGAGGAAAACACCCCCGGGCATCTTTAAGGTGTCCGGTTGAAAAAAGGGTGAAATGCCCGGGGGAAAATCGCTGTACCATTTACAACCGCGTCGTTTACTCGACCGTTGTCGTTTTTATGACATAAAAATACAATTTGTCGTATTTTCGGCGATCCCGGCTGGTTGGAAAGTGGGGAAGAGAGGTTTGGTTCTTCTTCGTTACGGACACGGTGATCACGCAATAATAACATTGTTATTTTGTTTTAAATTTGTATTAAAACATAGTTTGAACCAATATAAGATTTGAAGAATTTAAATTAATGTATCAAACAAAGGAAAAATAAATTACATAATAATTTGGTATTATGAAAATCAAGTTAACTACTTCTTTGATAACATTATTTAAACAATTTCCATAAAATAAGTAAATATTTAATTTGTGTAGATTAAAAATGTCGAAAACGTTTAACATTATATCACGATAATATATAATAACTATCATAATAATTATACGAAAAAACATGTATTTATATTATTTCTATTTCTAAAAGTGATGTCTATATTGTCTATTGTCTATAATATTATAAATACTTATTTTTAACTGATGACTAAAACATATGGTATGCATACAGTGTGATCCAATTACAATTTACAAATATATTATATACATACGAATGTCCATTACAAATTTACATTTAAAACATTTCAGAAATTTAAAAGAAAGTGCATTATTATAAATCATCGTTTTATGAAATTAAAAATAATAGCAACAAATTATGTACATCGTATAAATTATATTACAATAAAAGTAAAACGAATATTATAATTTTTTTAGTTTTTTTCCCCTGATGTTTACTGCGAATTAAAATTCAATAATACTAAACGTTTTTGTTTTAAAATAAAGTTGTGTTTTAAGTATTAACAATATTTTATAAATAAATAAATAATGCATAAAATTATTATCTTGTATGGTTACTAAACCTACACTAACATAAATTTACTCTTGGCCGTACGATGTACATGATAATTTAATCAAATCAACTTAAGACCTATGGTACAATAAATATGTATTTAATTGCAATTGATTACTTTTACACGTAACCACGTAAGTATATTTTATGTACATATAGATTATAGTCTGTTTTGCAGATTAATATAAAAAAGTATATAATATACATTATTATACGTACATTGATGCGCAGACTGTTATTATTATATAGTGCACATATATTATATTAATATACAGAATGTTTAAAACTACAACAATCAAATCATCATTGCCATTTGCATAGAAACTATTTGAAATTATTTTCCTAAATTATTGTAAGTGAAAAAAAAACAATCCACTTTCAAACAAAAATATTTATTTTGATGTTTTTATTCTTTTGACAGTTAAAAAATATATAATATGTGTTTATTAATGTGATTTTTTCTCTTTTGTACGGTCGATAAATAATCTGTATATTAAGCAGCATGGTAAAATTAATCAAATATTTTCTTACAAAGCAAACACATTGTTTAATGTACAAATAACAAAAATATTACTCATATTATTTATATAGTTTTTTTTTTTTAATATTGAAAAATATCGCAAAATTTCAAGTAAATTTAAATAAATACAGATAATTTTTTTTAATAGGTATTTAATTTTAATTTTCGTCGCCAAATTAAACCATCCATTTCTAAAGTATAATTATAATTCTGATAATTTGGATCTCATAATAGCTAGGTAAGTATATAATATGAAAACTGAAACGTAAAACGTATTTTGTAGCGATAAATGTTGTAATTAAGTTAAAACCGTTCCAACGATGTTATATAAGAAATTGGCATAATATGTTGTTATAGTCTATAGCTAATCATACGAATCAAAGTTCATTACACGAAAGGTATAAAAATATACGTTAACGTATATTTATGTTGAAATAAAAAATTTAATTCGCGCAACATATGTAATAATGTAATATTAAAATAAATCTAAAAACACGTATCAAGGCGTAGGCAAATATTAACATATAATATGTAATTTTTATCCCTGACGTGTACAGATTTTCTAAAACGATACGAGAAAACGTCAAGTTCAACTCACGGTATGCACTATACAACGTGTAATAATATGATACGTACATGGTATCTACATTATATCGGTATATGCCAACAAGGCAACAACTATACCATAATATTATTTACAGTCGATTCCGAGACCCGACCCGAGTCCACTACGATTACTACACCAACGACATTGTGTGCGCTCACGTGCCGACGTTTAATCGACTTTGGCGTCTCGTATATCGGGATTCGCGGTCTGCTAATTAAATACCACAAACACTACCAGTGGCAACAAGTGCTACTGCGATGCTTTGGCGAGGTCTAGCGTGCCTAATTTCTGAGGTCTTAACACCGTCGTTAATTTAATTTAAATAATTGACTATTTTCGCCCGAAAGGATAATATAATATGATGACGACACGCAATTAAATGCGGCTGAGAGAGAATACAAGAAACAAATTTAAACAAAATCCCCTGTTGGAATTCCAGGTACAACAGAACACACGCGGGGCGATTTAATTTTATCATGATTTACACTAATTATCTCAGACCTCAGCGTTCCTTTTTATGGTTTTAAAGTTTTTTACTAATCTATAAATTATACATATATATATATATATAGTATCAAAATCAAATGTGACTGTATTTTCGTAAGAAAATATTTTTAGTTTTATTTTTTATCTCAATAATTTTTAATGATAAAAAAAGTCTTTAATGTTTTTATTAAAGGGCAATTTAATTGCTCTTTAAGAAGATGACCGGCGAAATAGAAAAAGTCGTAATCAAAACTTTGTCTATAGCTTCGATATTTTAGATTCTGAGTGAAGCGATAGAATATTTTAGTTTTTTGTCTGAAGAAACTTTTTTTGGGTGGAAATAATGTTTCGATTACCATGATTAGGATATGTTCTCAATAGCAAATTTCATCTAGTTTGTATTTATTTAGCTCATTTTTCACATTTCTTTCTGGATACCGAAAAGTCAGTAAAATTACGGTTTCGGTTATTTTGATTTTATAAATTTCGTGAAAACTAATTGAGTTTTGAACGTAAAAACTTGAACATTTTTTTGAATATTTACGTAGATATTCTATATATGAGAAACATTTTTGTAATGATTTTCTGACTAAATATATAGCTTTAAAATTTATCCAATAATATTTAATATTACTTGTAATTTTTAGTTTATCCGTTTGAAAATTTTATAAATTATATACTACTTAATATATTTACAAAATATTTTTAAAATCGTAAGTCACAATTTTTTTTATAAGTTTCTAAAGTTATAATTTTTAGTAGAATTGAATATTTAAAAGTCTGAAGACACTTTTTTTTATCCGATTATCACAAGTAGGGTATTCTTTCGTTTAAAAATTGCATCTACTTAGTACTGTATTCGGCTTATTTTTTGATTTTTTCAAGTTTTTTATTAGGAAAAGCAAAACTACCAAAAATAACGGGAAAAAGAAAAATTCACGGAAAACGTAGTTTTGACGAAATAGTTTTTGGATTTTCTTGGTAACTAATGTAATTTTAAATGTAGCGATTATTTTTTGAATATTCCCATAAATGTAGTTTACATTCGTGGTAAAATTTTGTAACGGATTATCAATTTACATATTGTATTATATACTACTATTTATAATAAAACATTAACTTTTCCGAAGATCGAAACGACGAAGGAGGAACGTTCAAAATCGACCTTTTCGCTTTTTATTATATTTATTTTTATAGATTTTTAATGCAATTATGAGTTATGAATATTACTATTACCACTAGGATATACCCTTTTTGGTTATTAAAAATTTTTAATAATAATAAACTAATGTTATACTTTACCTATTCGTTTCCTGGGACTATGATTTAAATATCTGAAATTTGATAAATTACGAAAACTCGAAGAGCAATGACTAAATTATTAATATGTAATATGCAAACTATAATATCATTATTATCAAAACCAATCCTTGTTACGTTTTAATATAATATACACAATTTATAGATGTTCACTTGGTATTAGGAATTTTATAGCTATCATAAATACCAATATATTGTATATATGTTGGTTAGACTAAAATTGACCCGATGATAATGATGCATCATGATATGCAAAAAAATAATATTATCTTTAGGAATTTTTTTTACTTGTATAATAATAAAATTATGTAATAATATAAAAAACGAAACAATAAATAATAATTATAATAAAATTATGGAATATACTATAAATATATATTATATTATATAATATAATATCAACTGTGCAACCCCTAAAATTATGTAGTATAAGAATTAAAAAGTGTTTATTACTAAATGTAAATAATAATTGTTAAGTAATTATTGTTTGTTTATTTTAAATATTTAAAACTCTAAGAAAAATACTTAACATAAATCAAAAATTTCTTAAAATGCACTAAAAATATTTAAAATTATATTATAAAATTAAATACTCATTACATTAATATTTTACGTACTAATTTTTATTGATGTTAAGTTTATGTCAAAAAATTAAATATATTTATATAAATGGAAAATTCTAATAAAAAATATACAATGTGTACATAAAAATAGGTACCTATATAATACTAAACTAAAAGTTAAAATATTTCAAAATAGTAGATATTTCATTCATTGTGTAAAAAATACAAAAAATACAAATAAAGTAAAATAAAATTTCGTGTATTTATCCTACGTTGGAAGAATATAATTTATAGCTAATGTTACAGTACTACAGTATTTTAACAAAAGATAAAAACCCAATATTTTCTACAATATAACTCTATAATAGTGTTACGAACCCAGATTGTTTGAAGTGAGATTGTATTTTATTTAATAGTATTTCCGATAGAATAGTATAACATAAATAAATATACTAGGAAATAAGGAAACCGCATTTATATTATCATAGTTTTATATGTATAAATATAAAATAATATTAACTATCTATCTGACTGTGGGAACTGTATGAAATTTATTTTTATACTTTTAGTCAGTTATTATAATTATTTCGTGTATTAAAAACAAATATGTGCAAATTATACTATATTCTCGAGCCATATATAATGGCGTAAAACAAAAACAACCGTAAACGCCGCCGCCGATCGGATAAAAATATTTTCAAAGTAATATTTGGAACGTATTTGTTGTTATAAGTGTTATTTTAGGGACCGAAAATTATAAGTACCTAACTAAACCTATATTCCGTATACAATACTGTAAATTTCGTTGAAAATATAATGAATAATAATAATATAATAGTTAAAAAAAACACTATATTTTAATATAATATCTAATACTTTTGGCGAATAATTCAACATTTTTACCACGTATGATATCGTTTAATTTCACCAGTTGTTTTTAAAAGGATCTTCCCCCGAGGGAAAAAATTGACGAGGATGGGAAGGAAGGAAAGAAGTACCGCCATTTTCCGGATGAACTCCGTGAGTCGGACTGACAAAATCGTTAGAAGAACACATTATAATATGCAAACGTGAAACAACGCGTAACTCGGTACGTAAAATCTTGTAAATTTACCGGTGGCGTTACATCGTCGTTCGCGGTAGGATTAAATAGTACAATAGAATGTGTGCAATTTAATGCAACAATACGATTTTCTTATTTTTACTTGTTACGTCCCAAAAACATCTGTACGATATAATCAAAAATATTTTAAAATTATTACGACTCATAATAGATTAATGATATTATGATTATTCGACGATACGTTCTCATATATATATTTAAATTCTCATTAGAATATTCGATATAAATGCTATTTTAAAACATCGCTAAACATATTATTAAAATAATGTATGATATTTATACAACAGGAAACTGTCGTATGAAAAATCACTTACCGATTTGAGAGCATAATTTTAAAAAAAAATACATTTAACGTAGTTTTATTAATTCATTTTTCTCGAAAACACATTAAACATTGTCATTACTAGAATTATATTATTATTATTATTTTTAGTTATTTAAAGTGCAAAAATTTAAGTGGATATGAACCTATATTATATTGAAACTTAATACAACGACCAAACTATTAAATATCTTAGTCCACGAACTACTTAGAGTACCGTTCATTTGACTAGTTTAACTTGTTTTACTACTAGTAATAGCATAGATTTGCAAATAATAATATATCTATTATAGAAAATACAAAATATACATGAGTTAATATTGCAAAGAGAATTGTTGTGTTATATTATTTTGGTATGTGCGTTTAAATCGTTCGACTAAAATAATATTCGAATGTTAACGAATTAAATGTTAAATATTGTCACGCTGTGTTGTAAAAAAGTGTAAAGTAACAAAATATATTAAAAATATATTGTTTTATTGTAGATACAATAAAAGTAAAAAAATATTATTATTATTTCTTTTTAATTTTAAAACATTAGAAAAAAAACTATACGATTTGCAATTAGTCAAAACAATTAGATTTTTTTTTTAGAAACGTAGAGGTTTTTTATCAATTGCACATACATAGGTTTAGCTCGTCGACTGTGAGAATATATTTTGTAAATAATGCGCTAAGAAATCCTTATCGACATAATATAATGATTGTAATGCACTATAATAGCGTTGGCGACGTCGTTTACACGGTATTCACCGAGATGTACACTAAATTTTCACGAGAAAAATAAATAAATGCGTGTTAAACAAAAAAATAAAACTAGTACGTATTTAATTTCTTACATAAGTAGTAAATATTTTTTTTAATATTTTTTTTTTTTTTTTTTTTTTTTTTTTTTTTTAGCTTTTGTACGATACGGTGCCATAACCAGTTTTGGTTTGTGTTAAAGGAAAAAAAAAAAAAAAACAATTTTCTGAGACGCATTTAATAATAATTACGATTCACATTTATTTTTAAGGATTCTATCGAAAATGAACGCGTAAAAATGTGCAAACCGAATATCGAACCCAACGCAAAGGGGAGAAGAGAATAAATATACATTTACGATTGGCTTACCCAACGGTGGCGGTTGCGGCCGGACGGGAAATCGGCAGGTCATGGCACGGGACGCGCGACGACTTCCGCTGCCGGCGGTCGATCGGTCTTCGGCGCTTATTGTTATTGTCCCGGGGGCGACCCTGCGTGTCGTCGGTCGGTCGACGGCGGTCGTGACCGCGCGGGCCGGCGACGGAATAACCGCGGTACGATCGCGACGTTGCGTCTCGATGATCCACGCGAATCCCGGTGCCCTGCGGGTGTAGAAAGAAAATCATACACCGCGCCGCGTAAAATATTATGATTATATCAAGTAGCGGCGTCCGGGACGACAACAATGAAATCGTCACTGCACGGTCGGTTCAATATCATCGTTGTTGTAATTGATAACGGTGACCGCGGACGAGAGGATCTACACGCACACGACGAACACAAACACGCGCACACACGTTCGCCGCGCGCGCGCATTCGCGGGGAACAAACTAAATCGAATAATAATAATAATAATAATAATAATATTTGCGAACTGGTTGTACTTCTTGCATTGCATCGAAACGCAAACTGTCATGTAGACGGTGTTTATTTTTATTTCGTCGGTGCAACGAAAATCTTGAACCAGTTCCTCTCGCAGATCGCGCGCACGCCGTCTGCTCCCCTACCCGACCCGCCAGCCCAACACACTCCAAATAATCGAAGCGAGCACACACACACACACGTAATATATATATATATATATATATATGTACGCGCGCACTCGGACTCGCGTATTTTATCAGAAATTTGCAAAAAATAATAATAATAGTTATCAATAAATAGTAATATTATATTTTATATTATTATTGTGTACTGATCGTGACCAATAAAAAATACTATACTTTTACATATAGGTTTAGACACGAAATGTTTAAAAATTACCCCGCAAAAGAACTATCTCGAGATATTCTATCTTCGTCGTGGCGATAGAAATTTTTGTTTTATCAATATTATATTACGTGAACATATCGTTTGAAAAATTTCAATCGGTAAATCATATTAGAATTTTCAACTACAGATCTTAGGATTTTCAAACGAAAAACTTTTAAACGAATTATAGTTATATACCTACATTAATAAACGCAATAATATTAATTATGTAATTTTAATATTTCTGAGTACAAAATTTCGATTCATACATCGAAGAATTAAACATTTTAAAAATAAAACTTTTGTTTTGCATTGATAAGTTTTGATAAAAATATAAATTTGATTATTTCCACAAGGAGAAAATTATGAAAATTATTTATTTTTCTTCGTCATACTATTTGCATTACCTACAACAAATTGTATACAAATATGTACAATAATTTTTAATGATTATTCAGTATTATAATTTAAAATTTTATTTATAATTAATTGAATACAAACTTTTAAGTGTATTTTTGGAAACATATGGTAACACTTTAATGTATACAATTGTATTTTTGTTGTTTTTTAGAACATTTAAATCCGAACTTTAGTTATGAATGTAAAATATTTTAAGAGCCTAATAACATGCAAGTCGTTAATAAATGCAGTAGCCGAAACTTGAAAGGGATAAAAAACATAGTTTTATCAACTTATTAACAAGGAAAATAAGCTAAATGACTAAATAATAAATTCAAACTGTTTTATATTATAATAATGAGAAATAAACTGGACATAACCTTTGACGCGGTTTTTTTATAATCCGATAAGTCTTACGTCGTTCAAAAAATAAAACTAATACTATAAAAAACGGTATTGTGTTATTAAACAATATAATATAATCTTTTTTTTCAAGAAAAGTACATTACGTGCGCGTGCAAATCACCGCAACAACTACTTTTATATTTGCGAATGTGTTTTGTATTTATTTATTTACAACGATTCGACCTTTTTTTATTTCCGCACCCTTTTTATTTATCACTCGTTTGTCATCTTATCAGATAACATAAACAAAAATAACATATTGTAATATAATATATATATTATATTGTATAAAGTGATGATTTTTTAATAAGAAAAAAATTAATCGATCGTAAAACACGTCTCGGACACATTTATTTTCAAATTAGGGAATTTAATTTAGGTTACCAAACAAGATGTGTAAGCACCAGTCCAATATTATTATTATTATTATTATTAATATTGTTACGTAATTAATCGTATAAATTATGATAAACCCGCGCATTTGTTAATCGTATAACATTATTATTGGTACACGCTGGGTCCATTGTGATTTCTGACAAATAATAAAATATTATTTTTCATCGGGCATCGGTGTAAAATTCGATTAATATTACACATTTTAATCTATATAATGATTAATTTTCAAATTAATAATGGAAAAGTCGGACACGATAATATTATTAAACCTCGAAAATAAACCATTAACAAAATTATAACAGTTTTACCGCGAATATAACAATTTCATAAGCTTTGTTTATACTTATTATGCAAATATAATATTGACAATAAAATAATACACAAAATAATAATGAATAAATATTGAAATGAAACATGTTTATGTGTGCATATTATACCTACTTATGTAAGTCACAAACATTATATTACGTATTATTTTAACCACTCAATATCAACATTTTTTTACCCACTAAAATACATAACATGAAGTAAGTTTTTATATTATTTAATAACTTATAAAACTATGGACATCCATTAGTTTAGGTAAAAAAAAAAAAATGTTTTTAGTGGATTAGTTTAGTTTTAAAATATTTTATTATATATTAGATGTCTAAACAATGTGTTAAAAAAACAATAATAAGTAAAAAATTAAAAACACTATACGAATATGTATACATTTAAGCGAAATATTCTATAAAATCCCTATTATAGCTGTAATAACCTTGTGATGCGTGCACGGGAAATCGCTTTACGCTATATAGTTTCCTCTCGGAAGAACGCGAAACTCGTGTTTTCTGTATTAATATTAGATACGCATGTTATTCGTAACGCAAAATTCATCGACACACGTTATAATCATAAAATTCTTGAAATAAAATATTTTAGCATACTGTTGTGGTGCAATGTGCATGTCGCATATTATACATGATTATTGATTACTGGAGCCTGTGAAATGGGAGTATCGATAAAATCATATAGTAAATACAACATTTTAAAGTGTTGCAAAGTAATTTTTATTATTTATAAATTTAAAAAGAGTCGAACGGTCGCAATGGCAATTAACTGTTACAATACTTTACTACGGTAAATACTATAAATTCAGTTATATTATCAACAAACACAAAGTTTGATGTGAACAGTATATTAAAATAGCGTAAACACTAATTCCTGGATAAAACAATTTGTTTGACAATAGAGTATAGTCAGTGGATAATTGTAAAAACATAAAATTAACATTTTATGGGGTACACGTTATGAGTTAGGTATAATTTATATCTACATTTGTGATTTAAAGAATAATACTTTATCTTTAGTTTGCGTGTAAAAAATATTTTTGCTTACATATTGCTGTTATTGATTTGACGTATCGAATTAATCATAAAATCTATTGTAAAATATAATTTAGATTATAAAAAAAAAATGTCTTTGTGAAAATGATGGAATATCTGTTAATATTTAAACAAATGTTAAAATATCAATATACCTAGATGCATTTTATCAATACCTATTCTATTTATTGAACACTATATTTGAACAAATGCCAAGATCCACTCGTTGTTATATTATATTGAACTATATTATTTCTATATATAAGCACTAGCTATAGTTGTAGATTACTTAAAAATGAAAAAATTATCAAAATGTAGAATAGAAATCTGCAAAACTCCTTACATGAGAAAAATGTTATTATTTTTAAGTTTTAACTATATTAGGGATATTTAATTTAGACAATCATTGAAAAAACGCGAAATATAAATGACTCATTATGTGTAATTTTTAATACTCTTACAGATTTGAAGAACGCATAAAATTCATTTTACTGGTGTATTCATACATATCAACCACCTGTGCGCGTTTTTTGTTACATATTGGATGTGATTTCTCTTCTATACATCTACACGAATTATTCGAGGTGTGAGTTTCCGACCTTTTGTTAGAAAATGTATAACAATTTACCAAAATTCTGGAAACCTTAATCCCCTTCAAAGTATTCTCCTTGAGACTTTCCAAGCCAAAGCCATGGCATCATTGTTGAAGGTATATCTCTAAAACGCCTCATTTGGAATCGAATTTAGCTAGGTCATTGTATTCTTCATTATATTCTAACCTAATTCGAATCTGGTCCCTTTTAATGGCGATTTTAGTTTAGGCACAACCAAAACATCACAAGGAGCCATGTTAGAAGACTAGGGACTTGACGAATCATAGGAATTCTATGTTTGGCCAAAAGTGTCTGAAACTTAAGTCGCATCTTGCGAGGAATGAGTTTGTCTGTTATCGTGATGAAGCTGTCGAATTCCGACAGTACACAAATGATATCTTTAACGACATACAACATCACGAAGTGGACGAAGTACCACGAAATAGTATTATCATTATTATTATTATTATTATTCGATTTTGTGGTACCTATTATTAAATGCTGGATGTACTTTTTGAACACATCACCACGTATGCAAAGTGGAGGAATTTGTTTACGTAATTTCGTGGAATATTCTTGGACAGCCGCGTAATCATAATATGACAACAACGAAAATGAGATACAGGTACAGAGAAACTGTTATGGTGGATTTGAATATAATATATATAGAATGTTATTTGGGCGATATTCAAGGCGAAATCAAAAGACGACGCTGAGACGAGACATAATATATATTATAATACATTACCGGGAAACTTTCGATACGAAATTATAGGTATATATTTTTAGGAGAGAGAACTCCCGAAAGTGTATGTGCGTGTGTGTGTGTGTGTGTGTGAGGGTGGAAATCAAACCGGAGGAGCCTAACACCGCCTCCACCGCCTCCACTGCCACCACTATTCTATACTTTACCGCCTCAGTCTCTGCCGCCACCCTTTTACGCAGCATTAAAAGTTTCATGCAGAGCGAATATCGTCGGCTGTGTTGCCATAGGGATAATCGCATTAAAATCTAAAATGGTCTCCCGTTACACCTTGTTCGTTATTAAAATCCTCCGTATACATTCAAAAATTATTTCGCGGTTTATATTATACAAACGGCGACGGCGGCCCGCGAGCGCTGCGCACTGATGCACAGTTTATGCGACGGCGGCGGAGTATAATAATATGCGGCCATTTTTGTTGTTTTCTATATAATATTATGTGTGTGTGTGTGTTTTCGAAAGGCTTTTACGGTGGTTTTCTGAAAGGTTGCCAATAACGATTATACTTATATTCTTTACACTATATTATATACCAGGTATATGGTATATATGTGTGTGCAGCGAACATACCCATATTAGGCATATATAAATATTATACCCGTATAAGCGAAATTGATAATTATTATTAAAAATTGGAGTTCGGAAATCATCTATAAATTATTTTCTTTTATATCTATATACCTATTTCACAATTCTTATTTTCTGTCATCGAAATAATATAATATTGTCCTCTCAGTTATCGAAAAACGTATTGATTATATCATCTAAATAACGACATTTACGTGATAATAATAATGTAAGTACCTAATGGTGAATATTATGTAATACGCACAAACAACACCAATTAAACTCGAAAAACTAAATACCTAACTGTTTCGACGGCTAAAAATCAATATTTAATTTTTACTTTTATTATAATAGTGTATATTATTATTATACCTTTGGTAATATTTTCGATCGACCGATTACACATACAATAGACGCACAGAAGTATTGAAAATAGACCATTCATTGCGCTCGTATAAGGTTATAAATTATGCGTCGACGAGAAATTTAAAATATGTACACTCATAAATATCTATTATAGGAAACTAGAAATATATTTAATATTTATGAATAATATGTATAATATATTATACGTTTTGGCACAGTAAAATTAGTTAACGTAGGTTTTACACGAGATCGCAAAGCGACATCTTTCTCTTTTTGAAATGTAACGACGATCAATATTATTATACCATACCAATCTTTCACTTTTTTTATTAGGTCACAATATATTATCGGTACGTATGTTTATGTCGACTCGGGATTATTTTCAGACGCAGAAACTCTCCACATGTATAATGTATAAGTAGGTATAAATATAATGTCATCGCGACCTATAGCGTGTGGTCATAGTATATACGAGTCCGCGAGATAAGGGTCGAAACCCTTCGGACGTGTTTTGTCTTGAAATATTAAATTATATCTAACATATTATCTATATCTACTTATAACGCATTACAAAACTGTAATTGACTTTCTTACAGAAAAATTAGACTTGACTAATTTATACAAGATACTTTATTAAATTCTATTTTAATATACTTTGATGTATATTCTATATTTGATTATTTCTTCGAACGAGAATATATGAGATATTAAGACCTTATTTTTTTTTTTTAGTCAGTAACATATTGTAACAGTAACAGTAACAATACGGAATCAAATTTTAAAGAATAATTGTATTAAACTATATATTTCATATGGTTCCAGAATTATATTCTCGTATGTTACCTTCCAGATTTCTAACGATGAACGTACTTATACAAAAAAAAAAAAAAAGGTTAGAAACAAAATGTGTGTGTTTGGGTTTGGCATTTCACAAAAGGTCAACCCCCGGAAATCGGGGTCCCGACTTCTACAGGCAGCGACAATGACACCGAGAATAATACATTTGATCTTTTTTCTTTGTTGATTTCTTAGTTTTTAAAATATATAATAGGTATACCTGCTACTAGAGTACTAGATAACCTAACCTACCCAATATTATATGTCATTAATTCATCAATAAAGTAAAAAGTATATATATATAGGTATAATCTCACGATCATTTCGATTCGTTGAATATAATATATCGAAAATAACAATAACACGACGAGGATGCCATAACGGAACGGCGGCGGTGGCGGCGGTAGCAGTCGTATTATAAATATTTTTTAAAACTAAATCGGTTGGTACGAGTGGCTGGCAGAGCGAAGGGATGTGTGCCGGATCGAAACTTTAAATTCGCAGTTTAACTCAAGGGATTTGTAACATTGCATTGAGGGAGGAGTTCAATTTATCCTTCTAATTCTGATTAGTCATGCGGGAAATAAAATCAATACTGGCAATAAAAAACCGCCCGAGAGGATGTAAATGAATGCCGCATGCCCGCGATGTTTGCCCAAATATTACCGACATCCTTTCCCCGGCATAATATAATATATTCCATCCCTCTGTGCAGCGTACGCGCATTTTAAACAAGGGAAAAAAATATTTACGATTAAAAACATGGGTCCGCGTGTAAACAGCGACGGCAAACCGTCGAGGAAAAATACACAATACGAACAAAAAAAAAAAAATAATATATAATGTGAATAAATAAAATAATAATAATAAAGTTCTCTCGACGAACGAATCCGGGCGATAAAGATGTAATTTTTAAGCAAATTTCCGTGTGTAATTTCGAACAAAAAAACGTTTTCCAACTTTTTTTTATTTCGCGCATTCTCTCGCCGTAAATTTATAAATTATTATAATTATATCTGTTTGCATCCGCGATCTTACAAAAACAATCGTCAGATGTTTTATAATAATTTATTTATAATTATAAATATATAGGTAATTAAATTTAATCATAATTCTATCATATTAATTTATACATATGTAAAATATTATTCGTATTACAAAATAGTTAATAGGCACTTATCAGACATCAAAAATTACATCTAATATCAAATGTTTAAAATTAGTTTATATATTTCTCCAATTAAGGTCAAATCACCATATATATATATATATATCTGTTATATTATAAGTTTATAATAATATTTTTACTAATATTATTATAAATTCATAATTATAAATTAATTAACTTTTTTAAATCACTTTTCTTTATTTATATAATTATAGGTTCGGTTAAGATATTTCGTTTAATAACTTAATGTTTAAATGGAAAATTTCTACTATTAGATTAAATTATTATTCATTTAATTATACAATTTAGTTAAATGTAGTAAAAAAATTTGAAAAATGTAAAGCGTTAAAATAGTTTACGGTAAATATATATAGAAATAATGAAAAAAACAGTTTTATATAGTTAATTAGTTTGATTTAAATTAAAATTAATATAAACTCAGTAAACCGACAAAATGAGTTCAGAAATGAAAATAATAATTATACGTGCAGAAAATATAACGTGTAGGTACCTAATATGTATGCAAAATGCATCATGTACTACATTATATATAATGTTTATATTATTAATGCATTATAATATTATGATTATGTGAAGATTATAAGTAGGTATTACAATTTATTACAAAATACGAACGCACATCACGAGCTTATTTTATTATTGTTTTCAAACATTTTATTTTTATAGAGTTAATTTAGGTATACCCGGTAATTGGTCGTCTTACACCAGAGTTGATGACGGTATTCCGACGCATAAACGAATTTCCTCTATCAAATCCGGGATATAATGCGAATTCGAATCGTGGAATCTCTATTATGGAATCGGTAAGGGGTTTTAGTTTTTCTTTTTCCAGTATATAGATACGAAGTTAAAAATGTGATACCGCTTTTCATCAACAGCAATTATTATTATAATGTTGTTTGCGTTTTATAATCGACACGGACGAAGTTGTAATGATGAAAAAAACGAAATTAAGTAAAAAAAAATTCTTATGGAAATTGAGCGGACGGGTTGAAGTGCGGTGTTTACGGTGGGTGGGGTGCGGAAAGTGCTTTGGAACGACGAAAATATTATTATTTTCCTTAACCGACAATAAACGGACAAGGAAAACATTGAGTGAAAAAATAAAAAAAAATGATTAAGTCATATCGCACGACGAATCGTCCGATTAGCGCGGAATAATAATATAATATTATTTGTCCGTCCGTCGGAAATGTTATATTATATATAGAAATAGTGAACGGAACGATGTAATTCAACCGTAGTTATTAATAACAGATAATACGATGTATATATTTTATGTATATGACACACACCGATAGCCGATGATCTCCAATCTCCATAACCTAACCCAACCTCGGTGCCGTCGTCTTGATTAATTACGTATACCTAGGTACAATATTAATAACCACAATAATATAATGCGATAATAATAACGTGCGCGTAATGCGTTATTATAACGCGTACATATTATATTATTTTATAATTCTAACCGTTCGGTCTTTTTATTTTATTTTATTTTTTATTATTATTATTATTTTTTTTTATCTCGTATTTCGACAGGCGTCCAGAAACTCGTGTCTTAAGCCGGGTATATATAGGTAGGTGTAGGTCCGTACCTGATCACCGTCCCATAGGTGCAGCCAGTCTCCCACATTCTCGGATCCGACGACGCGTCGCCGCCATCACCAGTCGCACGAAGAAAACTATTTGTTTTTTTTTTTGTTCATAGATATTTCTAAATACGTACATTAGTCATAATTATATTATATCATACAATACGTTCTTTATTGTATGTCCTCCGGCAATATAGCAATTGATTTCCAACTTTTCGATTTGTGTAAAATATAATTTTCCGCGCTGTACTTTAACTAAAAATTGCAGCAAGCAAATCGAGAGAACATATTCATATTTTAATAGGCCTTGGGAGGTGTTTTGCCACCCAGAATAAAATACGCCACTGATGGTTGTATAATATTATATTTAGTCATTACTATTATGATATTTTATTATTATGTGTGCGTGGCGTTATAATAAAAAAAAATGTATAAACACGTGTAAACATCTTTAAAATCTCGCGCATAAACATATATACATTTTCAACACAGCATAGACACGACACTTTAGTTTTTATGGAGACCAAGACGCCGACGCTTGTATATATGAGACGAAATCTAAGGGAAAATCGTAATAATCACTAATAATATTATTATTACATTATACCTAGGTAATTATTATTGTAATCTAACCGTATTACCTACACATGACCTCCAACGAGCGATCTTATCGAAAATGTATATTTTTAAAACGAGATTGTGCTAACATTTTAAAACGATAAACTATGTACTATTTCAGTGGTTCTCAATTACAATAGGCCACGTACACCCTACGTATATATTAACGTAGGGTTAAAACTTTAATCGGAGTGGGGAAGTTGGGACTCATTTTTTTTCCGTATATTGTTATGGTACATTCCCGCTTCTGCGCATGTATTCGTTACAATTTTATTAAAACATAAAAATTAAGATAATATTTTGGTAATTTTGATTAATTTTGCACACTTTTTACTAACACAAAATATATTCTTAACAATAACAATAATAATAACAATAACACATATAGAACAGACGACACTACAGAATAATTAAACTACCTATTTGTATAAAGAGATTTATTTTACATTTCACATTATTATTATTTAACACAACATTTTATATCCATTGAACACTTTTAATAGTTTACTTTTAGTTTTTACGACTTACATTTTATTATTTATACTATTACAAAAATTGTAATTTAATTACAAGTTACCTAATTAATTTATTTATCGCATTGATTTACGAACTTTATGAGGCGAGTGAAACCTTTTTTTTATTTTCTCCATAATCTTGTCATAATTTAACTGCAAGCTTGATATTTTCCCGATTAACTGCGGATCCCTTAACATCGACCAACTGGGAGACCCCAACCACCTATTGGGAATCACTGAACTATTTTATTAGACCCCTCGGTTCGCGATCGTATAAAAGATCATCGCTCATTCGATCGACATAAAATATTATCACAGAATAAAATGAACATTTATTCGATGATAATACTGTGATACAGGTACGCCTGGCCATAAATTATTATCATGATTTACCACCTATGTGCTGCCGATACTACGGTTTTATTAGGCAGTCCGTTTCCAAGTTGATGTAATATTATTATTTTCGTCGTACTTATACCTATCAGGCTTAACGAATATTTCGATTATAGCGATTGTTCGTGATTGCAAAACTAAAATATAAATCCGTATTATCATTAACATTGTAGTTTGTAGAACATCCGATATATTATTATAATAATGATGTACCTACCATTGTGGTTTATTTCTTAATAACAAAATTAATTTTAATTCGAAAATTATTATTATAAATATCGTTTTTGATTTATTTTAATAATTGTTAAATCACGTAACAGTAATATTATTTAGACATAATGTTTTTATTTGAATTTTAACCAAATCACAATACGCGAATATGATGATTATTTATAAGTATATATTCGCACCAAATAATAATAATAATAATAATAATAATAATAATAGTGATAATAATAATTTATAATAGACCATATATACAGTTCGATATTATAGTTATTATATTTGTCGTATATTGTGATATAATAATTTGGTAAAACGGCCAAAGTACCAACCACATGTTTGCCTCACCCGACCCACCCAACCCCATGCGAATGTTACAATATATTATTATAATATCGTATCACGTGTACGTCATGTTGTACTTACCGAATGCACAAAGACCATCGGCGACCGTTGAAAGTCCAAGTTCGTCGTGTACGCGAAAGAAAGAATTACGATTTTAAAACGAGGTATTGTATATAGTATAGAAGAAGAAAATTCAACGGTAAAATCGGTTAGTAAAATGCGCGTTTGAGTGAATAGAAGAAAAATTGAAAAACAGCACTATATTATTTTCGCGAGCGATACGGAATCGTCGATCGACGATAATATTGTTACGTAGGTATTATTATTATTATTATTATGTTGAATTTTCATTCGTTTATTATTTCGAATTTTATTCGTTTTTCTATTATTATATATTATTTATTAAAAAATCGTAACTCGGGCGAATTTAGGCGGGGGAACCCGACCTATGGACACGTTTAAATGTGTGTGTAGTTTTATATAGTTTTTTTTAATTTTTTTATCGTAAACGTGTGCACGCGACGACGAGTGTGTGCGTGCGCGCGCGCGTGTGTGTGTGTGTGTGTGCGCGTCGAGCTGCAGGAGACGACCGCTGCACAGACGTCTAGCCGGCATAGACGCGGCTCGAGAAACTAGTTCTGGTTTATTATTATTATTATTATTATCATTATTATTTGTTATTATGCTATTCATTCTCCTCCGTCTGGGTTTATACACACACAAACACACTAACAAAACCTAGACGTCTGGCGTTCTAGTAAAAAAATAAATAAAAAATAATGGTGTGGGTTCCGGCTCTCGAAAGTGAACGCGGCACAGTTGCATCGCCCGCCGCCGACATTTAAGCAGTTCTCAAAATACGCAAACGAAAATGTAATTTTTAGTGTTTAACCCAAACCGCTATGATTTTTGAGAATAATAATAATAATAAAAAAAAAACAATCGAATTATCTATTTTATTTTTTTACATTTTTTCCGTCTCACCGTACAACTCCGGCGAACGTTTTCCCCACCAATCCCATTTCACTCGTCAAAACGTCGTTTCGTATTTTCGAGGTCGTTTTTTAACGATTCAACTACTTACCGATAATTGCCTAAATTCTCGGATATCGCATTGATGATATCGATAATACTATATTACATATTGTCTAATAATATTAATTAAAAATATATAAAAATATCATGCGATTTTTAAATATTTTAATTGGTAGGAATGAAAAATCATAATTTCTTGTCATTCTATAAATAAATTCTATTAAACTATTTTGTATGTAACCCATTTGTTTTGCTATAAATATTATTTATATAAAATGTATATTTATAATAAATAAACAATTAATTAGTTTGAGAGTATGTTTTTTCACATTAAGGTTAAATATTCTTGACTATTCATTTTTTTTTTTTCTACTATGTATAATTAAATCACTAAATAATATCAAATACATTTTAACATATTTTGAAGGATATTTCTTAAGGTTGTTATAATGTTGCCTATTAGTGGCACTCATAGTCGCAGTATTTATAAATGAATAATTTTACCATAACGAATTATAATTATTAATATTTAATTAAATATTCATTTAATTTCTACGATCGTGCAGTTGACATAATTTTTTCTTTTGTCATCATTATAAAACATTAATATAGCTACATCAATCAGGATAAATACATATTAATTAAAAAAATTGAACAGGCTTTTACAGTGAATACACTGACATTTTCATCGTGTTTACAATACACATACATAAATTCTATTGAAATACAATTTAATCGTCCAATTTCGTTCTTATTTTTATAAATTTTAGTTTAGATTTGAAAAATTATATATTTCATTTACACAGCTCTACATGTGTAACAGTCTTAATATAATATTTTATACGATATAACAATATTTGAGGAAAATTAAAGGGTGAATACTATATCGTAATAATACATATACTAAACTAAACTAAACTGCAGCGAAGACGACGGGGAGAAGCTTTATAAACAAACAATGGTACAAAAGTATAATGCGTATACGTTGTTGTAGATATATGTAATATACATAGTGCGTAGTAAAAAGATTTGGCGGAATGGTGGTAAGCCTAAAAAGGAAAATCAATATTTCCATAAAGTATACTCTTCGCGAAACCGCTAATTCCGAATTACATTTTTCGTGTTTCCTATAGTTTTACATAATAAAAAAAGAAAAAAAAAAGAAGGAACACCCGAGGTTGTAAGTTTAAAGTATTTCGCGTATGTTCGTGTTTTTTATATTTTTTATTATTATTTTTTATGAGGGTTGAAATACACCGCCTTCCGGTTTGACAAATTCGGCTCGTACATCAAAATGCTCAAAAGGTCCTTGAGATCCGTCCGTCGGGTGGTAGCGGTTGACTATTGCAGGGTGGTTAACGGGATTGGAACAGGGAACCGAAAGGGATGAAAAACCCCCGTAATTTATATCCATTTTGGAATGCGTTTTACCATCATTATATATCGCATACACCGCCGCCGCAGTATCAACGAATGAATTTTGTACGAATTATTTCGCTCTCTCTCTCTCTCTCTCTCTTGTATAATATATATCTGTAATATAAAGCTTATTTCGAATCGATCTAAATCGTTTTTATTTACCAACGTTGTTTATAAATAAATATTATATTATTCATTTTGAATTTGTTTTTTTTTGTTTTTGTTTTTTTGCTATAATAGATTATAATATACAACATAATCATTAATATATTATTTTTTATATAGCATAGCAGGTATATATTATATTACGATGCTGTATATTATGTAGAGGTCATCGTCGTAGGCGCAATCGACTAATACATTATATACGTATTTTTCTCGATGTTTTATTATTATGGTTGTGCGAAAATATAATATCATGTCTTATAAGTATATTTATGTATATTATATATTATTATACATAGTAGTGTAGCTATTGCGTGATCGTTGGGAAAGGGGAACGGCAACTATAGTATAGAGTATTCGGACGATGATAAAAAGCTAGCATTGACCTTTCAGCGTCTAGACACTTAATCTAAACGCGTCTATGTTTATTTATAATGTATTGTAGAAAATTAATGTATACGTAAATAAAAAACAACTATGGCTATAAAAGCGGTATAGGTACACGGTTAATGTTAATATATACGTGTGTATATATTATTATATTTATGATTCTTTTAACAATAATTAACGAACTATGTAGGTATATTATAATATAATTTACGGTCACAAATATGCTGAACCGTTCAAATATCCAATAATACTCGAGAGCCAATCGAATGTCTCTGCGGAATGTAAAATACGCGTGATTAGAAAACATAACAAGTACTTGCGTAATATAATAATATTATATTATAAACGTGATAATAATTTATATATTATAAGATGTGATTGTGTGTAAATGTGCAAGGCTGAGAATTAACGGGTTAAAAAGTTAAAGTTGAGTTTATATTAATTTTATGTGATATAAAACTAGTTACTTTTTTTTTTAAATATCAACTAAATAAAAGTTAAAATTAAATGAACTTAATTAAAAAAAAAAACAAAAACAATTAAATTAAATTAGATATTTTAGAGTATGACTATAATATTTCCACTTAAAAAATTTTTATATACTTATTAGTTATTACTATTACTTATATAGTTATATAAAGCATTAGTTATGAATTAATTACTATTTTATTACTTACAAAACATTGAATTTATTTCCAATTTAAAACATAATTTATAAATTAATAAAATATTATATTGGAAACAGAAAATTCGATTTATTACGATTCTACCAAAATATTACCTGTATGATATTTTTTATTTTTTATTATGATTTATATCCTTTTAACAATAATTTAAAATTATTCTTATTAATGCATTGAAAATAATTATTGAAATAAATATTTAGATTTAAATACCCGAGTCTTTTTGAATTACTACTGTTTTCCTAATCAAATGATTATATATAATTTCAATAATTCATAATTAGTAATTATGACCTAGTAAGTTTTTTCAGATCGAATTTTTCATACATCTTAACTCTTATTAAATGAAATGTACATTTAATCAATATGTTGTGTTTAATTAAAACGAGAAAAAAAATTAGAGTTTAAAAAAATAAATCTAAATACTCATTAGTCATTTGTGTAATTGAATTTACAAAAACTACATCAAATTCTAAAATAACTTATTCATATTTGCAACATCACAAAGTTATGTGTATCTAGGTTAGGTTACTTATTAGATATCTCTTCAGAAATAATTGAAACAATAATATTGTATTAGCTCCAGCACTACTCGATACTCCAAAAGAAAGTACACACAAATATTTAATATTCTTTATTCTTTATTATAAGATTGAAAATAAAATAACTTCTATTACTACTACTACTTAAATAGTATAAGACTAAAATAATCTTACAATTTTTGATAACATTTTAAATATTGAAACATAACCTTTTATAGGATGTATTTTTCCTAACGTAAAACATAGAATAATCATAATAAATTACTGTTTACGTGTAGAGCTAAAGATTCGATTCCAAACAACCGGATCATTGTCTTAATAATATTTATTATGCAAATAATAATAATTATATTAAAAAAAAAATGAAAATAATGTGATAATGTGGTGAAAGGAACGTGCTTTGAGCCTTTACTGTAAATAATATTATTATGAAACCGATACGCATTTAATTAGTAATTTTTCATTTTAAATTTAAATTCAATATGAAAACAATAATGGGAACGTTTTTTTGAATTTTTGCGATGGATTAGATTTTTTAAAGTATGCAACTGGGCTTATACATATTACAATAAAGTTATAATTTTTAATAAGTATCTTATTATGGAACATTAAACCAGAAATTATTTTAAATAGAATCAAGATTTAGATATATATATATATATATTATAATATTTTTTATTATTACTCACAGCCATTAAGACATAAATTATTACAATCGGCATTTATTATTAAAACATAAATTCGAACTAGTCTTTATAGTAATAGTATTTATTATTCAAATATCATGTCCACGTCATATTTACAGAATGAATTATAAATTACTCATTAGTCATTCGATACTCATTAAAAGAAATATAGGAAAATGTTAAAATAACCTAACTTGTTTTTATCTATATGCATATATAAATTAATAAATAAGAGTAATAATAAGTTTTACAACATTAACATAATATTAAAATGCAAATAAAAAATTAGTTCATCAATTCTTTGTGTTTATATTTTGATCCTTAAAGATTTAAAAGGTTTTTGCGTTTGATCATATAAATATTACATTATAAAATTATGTGTCGTACGTCATTTTATATAAATTGATGCTAATGTTAATAAAAGTTAAGCGTATACAAACTAGAGATATTTTAAGATCTATATTAGGATCTATTATTATAACATATTTAATTAACCATATACATTATGTTTAACTGTTAATCTATGTATTATGATATTATGGTTTAATGTAAGATTTGTTATTTGCAATAGAAAAAAATATGTCGTTATAATAAAAATTGAAAGAATTCTTAACACGTTCAAATTGTCTCCGCGTATAACTGTATAGATTTGAATTTACGTGCGCACGCAATGATGCGTTTAACAAATTAATTTTATAGGAAAAAAAGTAGAAAAAAAGATTCAAATTCAAAAAGTTGACAAAGGCGTTGTCATTATAATCGAAACATATAATTTTATAGCTTTATAATTTGTATTAAAATATGATTTAAACGTTTATCAATAATTATTATATATTTTTTATATTGTATGTGACGTGTGTATAAAATAATAATATTTTGGATCAAGTAGGTTGGGTATATATACAAGGTAAATTTTTATCATGATTCAGCGAATAAAAAATTATATTACATAGGTATTCGCTATTATGTATTCGCTGTTTTGTACAAATTCCGTCATATATGACTATTATAGTTCTAAATGTCTAATAATATGTTTACTGTTTACCCCATCCCTTAATTAGAAAAACAATTCAATTTTTTTATTTCCAAATTGTAACTAATAATTTTAATAATATAGGTATAAGAAATGTGTTTTTTATGTAAATTTATATGTGCCTTTTTTTAAAATTTAATGAATATTTCCCGAATGTTGAAAATGATATGCAGACCGCAGAATAATAAGCTAGCAGCTAGGTATTAAATTTAGCAGATTGTATCGATGTTTGAATGACGTCTATTTTTATGTTCATAATATGGCGTATCGTGTATATTTCGCCTAAATAGTATATATTTTCCTATTGGAAACATAATAATATACGTTTATCGATTTCATAAATAAAGTTTCCCATTGAATTGAATTGAATTATCGATTTTGTTATAAAATCAGTTGTCTCATTACAGCAGGACGTAAAGATTGACAAAATAATTTAACCTAATATCTCGATCTTAATCGAGCACTACGTGTGAATTTTTACGTTTTTTTCTCCCCAACACGCGTACTTAACAAAACGCTATAAAGGTACCCACGTTTGTATGTATAATACCCTTCTATATATGCAACAGGAAATATAGCAAAATCACAATACCTCATCACATATAGAATTTAAATTGTAGCGTTTGAGTTAAACTTATAGATCAAACATACTGCAATTATTATCAAATGTAAAGTGTGGAACAAGTAGGAAGTTATCTCTTAATTGTGCTTTTAGTTAATTGTCATCCGAAAATGATCTTATAATATTCATTACAAATGCGAATGAAAAAATATATTTAACTTATCGTATTATAAACGATATATTATATTGTTATGTGATCGGGCGATTACTGGCATTAAGAATGCACTGCCATCGATATATTATTATAATATAATGCGTGAGATGTTGCAGCATCCGACATATTATTATTATTATTATTATTATTATAAATGTGCGCGCGAGGTGGTATTTATAAATAGGTGTATACCGACAGGGGATTGGTCTTTTATTAGAGGTCATGCATACTTTATGAACGTATTCGTTTTTATGCAAAATACATTATTTAGTATATATATAGATGTGCATAATGCGGTCGGTGCAAACGTTTTGTAAAAAATGTTCTTTGAACCGGTTTTACGCGCATTTTCGGGAGAAACGACGCGAAATCGGTGGTAAAAAAAAAAATGCCCCCGCGCTAGTACATCCAATACTGCGTACGTGCACGATAATCAATTCGTAATAACAAAAAAACTGCAGCACCGTGATCGTGTGTGCAGTTTGTATCCGCGAATAGGCGGCCGATTATATATATATATATATATATATATATAAGATACTTTTATAGAATAAAACATCATTTAATTATTATTATTATTATTTTTTTTTTTTTTTTGTAAAGCTAAAATAATCGATTAATAATGAAACTTTTATGTTGTACAATTTATCGATTTTAATAGATTTTAATTTTGATCCAGCAGTCCAGACCGCGCTTATATTATTATAGGTCATAGACATTAAAAGCGTGCAGATAACGAATTTTACGGCGAGAAAACGCGAGAGAAATTGTATAAGATTATTATTTAACGAAATGAAATTATAATATGTCATTAACAAAACATTATCCAATTATTCCGTCCCCGCGGCGACCAACGATATAACATTCTCATAAAATAATAATAATGATATAATTACCTTGGCCTTAACGAATGCGCGCGTTGCACTCGGATTCATTCGCAATTATACCGATTATATTCACATAATATTTTTACACGTTAAATTTTTTCTATAAATGGATATTTTTTTCTGCATACAAACTGCAATTTTTTTCGTATACTGCGAGCGCATCGCCTATCCTATAACCGAGTACGTTATATAATACGATTATTATGTTATGTTTGGTGCAATAATTATAATGCACTACGTGCACCACGCAACAACATATTATTTCGTTTTGCGTCGCGTCATAATAAATAATTAAGTGGAAATTGAAAGGAGAAAACAACTATACGCGAAAAAACGTTGTATGTCTTTATTCGCAACATGTAAGAGTAACACTACGTTATAAGACTTTTGTTGTTATCACCTAATAATATAAATATCATTATTGCAGGTCACTTTATTAGATTATGATATAGACTTTTAAACAATAATATTGCCATTTGTTGTACATATAAATATATAATATAGTACCTAGATACATTTAATTCAAATAAATGTTTTAAAAATAATGTATATATAGTTACAAAATCAAGTAATCATAAATTCATATTCAAATTTGAATTAGATATATTTTCGTCATTTGTTTATTATAGGCCGTCCACGGACGGTGATCGTGTTATAAATAAAATATTATAATATCCGTATTTATATTATTAGGTGATAACAACAAAATGATAACGTGCTAACGTCTCACGAATAGACATACGTAAAAAAGCGTTGTACCAGAATGGGGTGAAAAAAATCATTGCCACTTTAACGGTGTATATATATATATAAGAGAATATATACTTATCTGAGGGGTGCGAAATCGTTTTATATTTTACAACAACCCTTTTCGCGGTAAACAGGTCGTTTCCTTCTCAGTAGCTCACTCTCTCTCTCTCTCTCTCTTAAACGGTTAAAAATTTACGAACTCTGTTTTTTTCTATTTCTTTTTTTTGTTTCTCTGTCCCGCTTTGGCAACAAAACGACGGCCGCGACGGACGAGTAGGGTAGATGCAAGTATTTGTATACACACGCTAGCGCATAACGTTCGGCGGCGTTTGTGCAGGGTACAATATGACTGTAATCGTACGAAATTTGGACGATCAACAGGCAAATTCGCGTAACAATATTGAAATACCGCCGTCGGTCGGTTTTCCGCGAACCACACACAAATAACATCATCAGACGGCTGTAAATATAATAATAATATAATATGTATTTGTGTTTATATTATATGACCATGGGAGTTGCATTTTGTAAATTATGTAAGCTAGACAGTAGACAGACACACTATACGGGCTGTTGACCTTGGGATACTTTACTAGTCTGCCGGGCAAAATTAATATGTGCATGATAAATTCTAAAATGAGAATAAAAAAATAAAAATAAAAAGAATAACGTGGACAGGTGAGGCACCGCTAACGGGTGGCGCGAACAGCGTCTGGCGACGACGGTATTTTTTTTCCACAATAAACACTATATACGTACACACACACACACACACACATTATATATATTAGGTATGCATATACGTTGTCATTGAGTAAAGGGTTTAACAAATTTATGAACTAGTTTTATAACTAATTTTGTAAGTCTATACCGGACTACGCTAGTATGAATAATAATAATAATAATATAATCTTAATTTATACGTATATAAATAATATTGTATACCGTAGTTAATCAAATGAATTTTAATGAAGAAAAAAAATGTTATTTATTTGTATATGTTCCTACCTGTAATAAAGTATACCTACATACGTTTGATAACCGACGACAATATTACTTACGATAAACTGATTCGTCTAAAACAACCGAGAATTATAATCATTTACCGGATCTGGTTAATGTGAATCCATTAAAATTTCACTACGAAATCATATTACTTATGAATACAATTTTAATATGTATTAGAAAAGCGATATACTTAGAATACTCTATAGAACACAAATAATAATAATAAGTTGTTTCGTGAAAAGCCGATAGGATGGAAATAGCAAAATACACGAACATCTCGAGAAAAGTTTATATTCATAATAATAATAATAAATCTTAACAAATTAATTAAATATTTTATGAATCATTCTATTATACTTAATGCATTTTAGTCGATTTATTAGATTTAATATATTCTTGTTTTGCATTATAGTAAATGATAATGGATATAGTAAAATACATCATATCATAGGTACTTATTAATTATTCACAAGTGTTTCTGTAATGTATATATATATATATTTGCTATGCTGCTTATACTTACAAAAACAATTAAGTATAAAAATGTTTATCTATACGTACCTACTATACAATTAAAAAATAATATACACGACAGTTTTTTTATTTTATTCAAACGATTAATAATTACTTTATATTACATATTATTTAAAATATACTGTTATTAATTTAAAATCATGGTTTATTTTATCGGTAAAAGAGAAAAATTGAACATTGCATAAACAATTCTCTTGCCACTAGAAAACATTACAAAAACAGTATGACTTTTTTTGAAATGGAATTAGACATTTGTTTTGGAAATGTTTGTCAATGGATGAACACATTATTATTATTTAAATAATTATGTTGAAAATGCTCAGGGAAGAAAAAAATATTTGACAAACGATTTCGGGTTATATAATAATATATTTATCATAGGTTTTGAACATTATCGATATATTTGATAAAAATCATTTTATTGATCGTAAATTATAATACTACTTTTAACGTATAAAGTATACAGGAAATAACAATAATTAGATATTTATTTTAATTTTATTATTTAGCCGCTTAAATTACATAAAATTATTATGGTAAATAATAAATTTCTTTAAATAATATGTATAAAAAAGACAATTTATTATTATTTCTATTCACAATATGTATATTATATAATATATATTTATATACCGAGTTGGTTATATTTACCATCTATTCAGGTTTACAAAAAATAAAAATATGCTAATTTACATTAGACTCTAGCCGAAATTATTAAGTTCTATACGCGTCTACGTTTAAATAATTAAATATTTTTTCGTATTTATAAATGATGTGTACACATATGCTGGTATGATGTGCAGTAATGTGTACTATTTAAACAATTATTGTTATTTAATGTTTAAAAAAATAATTATGAATAACGTCTGGTTTTGTTTAGCAATAATAAAAATAAAAATGGAGTAATCCCATATCTGAAAATATACTTAGGTTAAATACCGAAAAAAAAATATATATACATAAACAATAAAATATATTTAATAATTTCAATTCTATAATTCTATAATCCTATATTTGGTTAAAATTCCTTGTTTGTTTTACGATTATTTGGCTTTGTACATTCATTTACGTTTTAAAACCTTGAACGTTAAACGTGTTAATTATTATAATTTAATAATAAACTATTGAACACATATCCGCATAGAATTTTTCACCGAGTTTATAATAATAATTATTTGATTATGCGATTATTTGAATCGCAATAAAATATCGATGAAATAATAGTTGTTTGCGGAAAATGATAGATCGACGTGTGATATGCAGTGTCAATATCGTTATTATTATTGCGTCGATAATGTAAATTATAGTGATTTTCTACTGTCGATCATCGAGCGCACGACGCGAAAACTAGTCGAACGCGATTTTTCCGCGCACGTACGTATAAAGAGTGATAAACATTAAACCGGTTTCGTTGATAACCGTGGTAAACGTATATATAATATTATGTATTATTATACACCTATTTATAGTGTAAAATAATTGCATAATATAAAAACCATCGTGTTTTTTTAAAAAAAAAACTGAATACTTCGTCTGTCCGTATTATAATAATGCGCCTCGAATGCACGATGCATTTACATATCATTATTATTATTATTATTATTATTTATTATTTATTATTATTTATACAAACCTAGGTACGTATATCTATATCTATCTATATATATATATTATTCCGGTCCGTCGGGTTCGCTGCAAGAGAAAATTTCGCGACCGAATTATATTATGCGAAAACTCGATCTATTTTTAACACCCGGCGACAACAATATCAGGCTTCGCATAACATTACAATATAATGTGTATGTTACGTAACAATGCGAATATTGTTGTTATTATGATAATAATAATAATAATATTAATTTAACCCTGTGATACGTCTCGTTAAAAGTTTAAAAAAAGTCGTGATCGCCGCCGCCGCCGTCTGGCCGATATTTTGGGAACCACTATAATATGTTTTTTTTTTTTTCTGCCATACTAGCGACCAACATAATAAAATATTATATTATACGATTATTGTTTTATATATATATATACAAACAATTATTATTATTATTATATGTATAATACATGTGCAGCACACTAGTTTCGGCAATAATGCTGTCGTTACGTGACCGGACTTAACCTCTCCGTCGTCGTCGGGACGTAGGACTGTGCCGGCCGGAGGAGCGCGAAGAGGCGGAGAACTGCATATTTCGGCGGTCCAGACGATCGCCCGCGCGGCGCGCGCGCGCGTGTGTGTGTGTGTCTGGCGTGCACTCCGTTGCAGACGCTGTTACAAGGTTACGACACACACACATACACACACAAGTGAACGCGTGTTTAACGTCTGTTGGGATGCGCACGAAATTTCGTCTGGGCCACGCGGACCACGGTAATGGTATATACAATATGATATATATAATATTTAATGTAAACGAAAATGACGCGGTAACTGCTAAATGTGGAGAAAAAATTTTAAAAAAATTACGCGGCAAAATAAAATTTAGAATATATTTCAAACGTATATGATCTCTCTGTAAATATACACCTAACACATATTGTATTATATGATAAATAACAATAATGATGCAAAGTCAACGGGTCAAACATAATATTGTAAGTTATCAGTTGAGTGTAAATTTTCTACTAGGGATTTACCTAACCAAATACGTAAGATTTAATGATAATCGGATACCAGTGGGGACAAGTTTAAAATATTCGGACCTACGCACTTTTTACTTCCCGTAAACTATTTGTGTTAAAAATTATTCGTATCGTGCGATTTTTTGCGTTATCTATTTAATAAATAATTTACTATAGTACTTAACAACAGAACTCAATTAGGTACATAATAAAGTTGCAAATAATAACAGGTATAAACCACTAAATTCAAAAAATACAAAAAAATGTATGAAGTTTAATTGATAATTGATATAGTTAATATTATAAATACGTTGTACTGGTTATGTCTAGAACTGATATTTGGTGATTTTTTTAAATGCTAGATAAATTTGTGTTAATACAACTTGATTTAAAGTAGGTACTTATAGTTTTCAACTGACTAGTGCCAAAAATATAACACTTTAGTGGTTTGTTACCTGTACTATATAATCAAGTCTTATATCGTTTATATAAAATCAAATATTGACCATGTTATTCCATAATATTGTAAAATTTATCAATTTTTAATAAATGCCGGTTTTTTAAATGTTGTAAACTTGTAGACAATATTTATGGAAAATATTCATAAAAAAAAAAAAAAAAAATGGTCAGGGTAGAGGTTATTTTATATTACTTTTTAAAAATATTAAACCGAATAATACGCGAATATATTTTGTATGTATTATATTATCCTTGGCCCAGGTTGAATGCGCTCTTCTCGTATCCCGTGTCTATTGTGTTTTGGCAACGTGCACATTATAATGTAGAAATGCACGAGATGACCTGCTCGCCCGGTGTACCTCGCGCCGCGGTGGTAACAATAATATAAATGTTGGATAGGTAAAACTATCGATAGACGGGATTTTTACTTCGTGTCTTTCGTTTCTTTAAACGCACATTTTTCGGCTTTCCCCCCCTCTCCACCCCCGTTGCACTGGGTCAGTTTCTTTTCAGTTGCCGCCGTCCGTCAACACGAAAAAAAAAAAAAACCTCACGCACACAGTGAAATCCATTGTAAAGATTCTATAGAAATGACGAACATAAAAAAAAAAAACAAATAAATATTTTTACATAAAAAAAAAAAACACAACAAAGAACGTTATTTGTGGAAAAAAACAAACCACCGTGGTATTATTGCACTATTGTCTAAAACTAGATAGACACTAAGAATTCGAACGGTCGTTGCAGTTCCGACAAAAACGGCATTATAATAATATATTGTGCATAGACAACAAGGTCAACGGGATGCGTATTGAGAGACGTCTAATAGGTTTCTGGGTCGTCTATTGAACTATATATAATATAATAGTATGTTCAAACTGCTTTTAAAAAATTCAACCTATATCATATAATGTCTAGGGCGCGCAACTCGATGCATTTTCATTTCTTTTTCTAATGCTATTAAAAAAGTTTAATCTGCGTTGACCGATGCGTCACTAAAAACTCGATAGTAAAAAAAAAAAATTGTGTTTTACCCATAGTTTTGGCTTTTACGGCCATTTTCTGTAGAAATCATAGGACATGTATCTATCTTATCTAGGTATTGTTTTGAATCGTTTGCTTTTGAAGTCTTACCTCGTCTATAATCTATAAGTGTCTTACTTGTTTTTTTATAACACATTATTTTATACAAATTAAATATTTAAAAGTAACACAGTAGCAATTAGCATTTTACCAAATTTGCTAAATTCACCAAATTTAGTCAATTACTCATTTATATTAATATAAATATTCTACTGTTATATTTGTTTAAATTATTAAGACCACTGTCTTGTATATATTACAACGTACTTGTAATAGGTATTCATTTGTTTTTTTATCGCCGCGCCGGCACGTATTGACGACATTTGTGTAGTCGTACAATTTTAATTTCCGCTTCGATTTAATTTTTAAAAAAAAACAAAATAAATAAAATAATAATTTTAAATTTCATTGATATTTCTAGGCCTTTTTTAATATTTTTAAGTCATTTCATCACATTTTTATATGTATTATATGAAAATGTTTAGTTCATCAAGTGCTGATCTCTTATTATAATTACAGGGCTCGAATTTAAACACAGAATACATTTTTTTTTTTTAATATCACAAACCATTGATTTCCAAACACATAACTCATTTTATACATCAAAGAATTTAATAATGAAACTATTATTTCGTATATTTTGAAATTTTTAGGGTTATTTTTAAGGAACTCGTCTTATTTTTAGAATATTTAAATATGTGCCTCAATTATAAGTCATTCAATAATTATATTATTATTGAGGTATTGGAATTTAATTTTTTTTTTCTCAAATATTTTACTCGTAAATAATTTTGCACCGTACATACTCATAGATTAATTTTACGCGTTATAAATTATCAATATAATGATTCGAGCGATATAAATATTCAACAATAGTTATTATATTGTCAACCAAAATTTAATCTACGTTAAATCGATTAATATTATGCATTAATAATCGGCCTTCGCGATTGCTAAGCATTTTTTTTCTGTATCGAAGTTCATGGTACATTGAGTTACATAATACATTATACCTACATATTATTACATTGTGTTGAACTCATTTTTGACCAAGGACATAGTTATTATTTTCTAAAACTTTTAACACAATATGATATATAAAAATTGTAAATTATTTATATGATGTTTAAAATATTATATTTTATGAACATTCGTGTTTCCTAATATTTTTAGGTACCAGATAATATCATATGTTTACTTTGTCATTTTAGTATGTGTAGTATCACAATACAGTAGACGGTGTTCTGTTATATTTCTTAATTTACATTTATTGGCAGGACGTAATATCGAAGACCTCATCGTTTAATAAATTATTAGACGCAATAGTTATTATAAATTATTGAAATAATTGTATCCAAATCATCAAACAATACCATGCAATTAATATTGAAAGCGAAGTTGTATGATAAATACATATTATAAACACATATTTTTAACTAGAAAGAGACAATGTTTGTATTATAATCAATTATTTTATTATTCAATATACATAAATAATGTAATTTTTTTAAAAACCTTTATAAAACCCAAGTCATGATTTGACTTGACCCAAAAATTGTAAAGGTGCGTGAAAAGGTTTTTAGAAACAAAACTGGGATTATTGAAGATATATGTATAGCTTGGAATCGTGCCAAAACGGAAATTCACAATATCAAAAATATGTTTATGTATGTAATGGAAAGAATTAAAAGGGTTTAAAATAAAAATAGTTGCTTAAACTAATAAAACTTATTTATTTCTTCTTACAAATATGTTGTACCTATTAGGTAAGGTACTTTAAGAATAATCAAATAATGGTAAACTATTATCAGAGTTGGACATCGCGGAAGCTATACCAAGATGGTTCGAATGTAGTATGTTTTTGCATTGTGTCAGATATTTTAATTATTAAATAGGGATTAATCAGGATAAGTATTTGATTCTGATGTAAGTTCTATTCTATTATATAGAAAACAATTGAATATGATTACTTAAAATAATTTTTTTATTCGATGACATAACTGAGATTTAAAATTTTTTGATGATATTTCATAATAAAAGTAATGCTTTATAGTTTATTTCAATTGTTCATTGATATGTTATAAAATTCAAATGTAATATATGAAGGAATATTAGTATTATAGTATATTTACTATTCATGTTTAATAGTTAATACGATCATGATCAACATGACGTATAATATTAGAATTAGAAATACAAGTACCTAACAAAGTTCTTAAAAAGTTTAAATACAAAAACTTTTCTAATAGGTTTTTTGTTTAAATGTTTGTTTCTAATTTTAATTATTAATGAATTATTGTATATTTATTTAAGGATTTAATTAATCACGAAAAACCTAGATGTTTAATTTTGGATAAATTAGTAAAAGTGTTTTAATAATTATAGAAATTATACTCTACCTAATTAAATTAATTTTATCCAATCAGTAGAAATATATGATACTTTGCATCGCTGTTTCCTAAAAAGTAAATTATTCATTAAATTTAATATTTGATTAAATAACAATTCTTATTGATTACTAATTAAACCGTAAAAAATATGTGTGTGTGATCGTGGGGTGTGCGTATTAGCTACATATAAGTATAAAATAATATATTCTTTAAAATTTTCATTTTCGATACGAATTCGAAGGATATATTATATTATAATTTATAAATGGTTCATTTGTAAACTTGTTGTTATTTATTAATACTTAAATAAAATATAATTTTAATAATTACGTAAATGTACAATTTTATGGACCAATAATAGTTGTTTAGACGGTTTTTTTTTGTGTGCCTTGTAATGTTAACTAACCAGAAATAACAAATATTATTATAATCGTATTTTGAAACTAAAAACCGAATACTTTGCATTTTAGAATCGTTTATTATATTATATTATAAATATATATATAGGTATAAGTATATATTATCTGTAGGTATATAACATAGAAAATTATTTTTCTTGTTTCATTGCCAAAACAAGTAGTTATATGAAACGCAAGCGCGCGCGGTGAGTAATATTTTAAGACGATAATGCCGACGACTGCTATTAGATCTATTCACAGTCTGATTCGATTCCGATTCAAATTCCAATAATATGAGTAGGCGGGTACGAGTTATACATTACCGCCGACTCGGATGGAGGACGAGGGATTATAGTTCGTTTTATTATATTATATTATCTTTTGGATGACACAAATGAGACTACACTCTGTATAGTGTACACGTCAATCAAAAATAATATCATTTTTTCACGACATTCTTTCGACATTCCGACATTTTGGAACTTACTAATTATTATTATAATATGCATTTACGATTTCGCTCATAATCTCTTTTTTATTAAGCTTAACGTCATTAACTTCTTTTATGCTGTTTAAATTATTAATTACAAAAATATATGAAATTGGTTATAGTACTAGACACTATAGTTATATACCTAGTACCTGCTGAACAATATTGTTACACTTAAAAAAAAAAAAAATAATAAAACAATAATGATCAATAATATTCACGTATCATTCCGACTGTCACGAGGTTTCTAAAAGCGAAAATAGTTTTGTTGGAAAATAAAATAAAATGTCAACCTTACACTGAAATCAGTAACCAATCGAGATTAAAATTTTGTAACTGTTTAAGACGTTACCGTGACACAATGCTGAATCATATTTATAAACGATTTTTAAATTTTTATCGCGTAATATTATACCGCGTGTTTGTATATACAAATGTGGTGAACGTGCTTCGTTTATTACACCGGCATTATAATGCTTACTATATATAACTAGAATTCTTTAAACAAATTACGATAAGGTATAGAAAAGGGGTGGTCTAGCTATTTTTCTTACAAAAAACTCTTAGTGTAAATAATTTTGTTCATGACATTATACATCCTAAATATTTCAAGTGGTTCAAAAATCGTTTCTTCAATAACGAAAAACATTTTTTTTATCTGATACCTGTGTTAAAATATTGGAATTATAAGCTATAACTACTTACTCAAAGTAAATTTTTTTGGTATAGTATTTTAAACTAATTAAAGCGTATTTACTTTTGTGATCAGTAGGTAGTAGGTACCTATAAGTTATAGCCAGGTATGTCGTAAATCCACTATAGTAAATCACTATTGTCAGGAGTATTCGATGTATTCGAATGAGTGATTTTATAATAAATTGTCATCGTATGCACCATGTACAGTATTAAAAAAGATTATTTTAAAAAGTATGTTAAACACGAATAATACTTTTTAAAATATTAATATATATATTTAGAATATTTATTAGAAAACTACGCAATAAAATTAGTATTAAGAATATGTCTTATTTAAAATATTATTAATACATTCTAAATGTATTTAAAAATGCCTAGTTTAAATAGTTTTCAATCGAACACCAATTTCATTATTATAAAAATGTAAAAAAGTATTTTAGTAAATCTAAAATAAATATATAATGAATATATTGCTACTGAAATATATTAAAACACGTAATCGAATACTTTAATTAGATTCAGTTATTTTACTCATTCGAATATTGATTGAATTTAAACATATAATACGAATTCTATCCATTATTTTAATATATTCAACGATGATTTTGGATATATTATAATATGCGTGTATTTTCTTCGAAACGAAATAATCGTAACAAAATTCCGCACGCGGTTATTATTATTCATGTTCATATTGTTAATAAGACTTTGTAAAATTTCGATTTCTCATTTGTACCGTATCTCGTTTAATATATTTAGAAGTATAATACACGAATTTTCGTCGAAGCGTTAAGGCCATACTCGTTCATGGTTGCCGCGGAATGCCACATGTGGTCTAGTGGGATCTAAGTATATAATAATAATAATAATAATATAGAATCGACTTAAATTCGGTAAATAGAAGATAAATGGGATTGAAACCCCGAGAGACGGAATACCGGTCATAATGCACATGCACGGCGACGACGAAGTGTATACCCCTAAACTAAACCACCTACGACGGAACAGGTGTTTTGTAGGGTTTTCAGGTAAAAACCTGACATTAAATTATTCTATTATATACGATAGTTGCAGTACGAGTCCGCGATACACAGAAATATTACAAAAACGGTCGAAATGTTAATAATATATATAAAATAAAATCTTTTTCTCCCGGCGTGATGTAAAGACATGAAAAGACGGAAAACCGCTGGGCAACATGTGCAAAATATAATAATACAAAGGGAATAAAATGTCATCCGGGAGTCGTATAAATTATTATTATTATTATTATTATATTGTTATATATAATATATAATATTTCTATCGACATATGAGTTGGCTTGATCATCGTTCGTGCGTGGGCGCGATAAATGTGTATAATATTATAGTGTGTAGTTCTTTTTCGGGTTATGTAAGTTATGTTACAATTTCGAAAACCGACAAATAATAAAAATGAAACGACAATTCGTTCCAAATTTATTAAAATAACATCCTGTGTATCTAACATTACGAACCGTAAATCATTTGTTTTATTTTGTTATTTTTTTTTTTTTGTTTAAACCACCGGATTGTATAATTTTTCTTCGGGAGTGACTAAAATTTGTAACGAGAAAAGTACGGAACGGAAGATATACGCGGATATTTTTGATTACTCGTATTATAAAATAATATAATGTTAATTATAATTCTAAAAAAAAGTTTTTTCATAAATCATTGTATATCAGATAATCTCATCAAAAATAAAGTAGTCTTTATTTTCCATAACGGCTCCTTAAGATTACAAAAAATAAATAAATAACAATGTCATTTTACATTCTCGTTATGCGGCATTAAGAATTTCCAATTTACGATGATCTTTAATTATGAATTTAAATTTTTTTTTATAATATGATGAATAATGATAATATCCACAGATTAATATTTAAAAACTACGTATATAGTATTTTTTAATTTTTTAAATACGATGGGTATTGGCAGTAATTATTATAGCCACTTGAGTCTCATCGATAATATAATTTTATTTTGAAAGCATAGGAAAATATGATAATTTTTAATATAGAATATTAGTGTATACGACTGTAAAATATTGATGAGACATTCGATTAATTATAATATACATATTAATATTATGGCATCGATTTAAATATATGTCATTATTTAAGACGTTACTATATAATATTATGTATGAATTAGACAATGATGAATTTAAATTATGAGTAAAACGCATTCGTTATATTTTGATAAATGAATTAGTGTACTAAATACTTTATATATTTATTGTATAATGTTTGCTTAAGTTATATTGATTATTTATAGATATGTCTCTTCATTGACGTAATCATATTTTCTTTGTTGTTTATCAATTTTTGACAAAGGAAAAATATTGTAATAATAACAGGGGAAATTATTATTTATTGCTAATTTATGCTTATGTTTTGAAATATATTTTCTTTAGCAACCAAACAGGTTAATGGTAATTTAAAAATACGTGTACTGTGTTACTCGTAATAATATTTCATCTTGCGATAACGTTTTAAATTTATAATTTTTATTTTATTTTTATTCAAACCGTGTGTGATGAAAATATAATGATATAGAGATATATATATTTATTTTTTTATAATTTTAACATCATTTGCGAATATTTTTGAATAGTTTTAATTAAATTAAATTTAAATTATTGTAAGTAGAATTTTTAACAAATCATTTCGATTTAGTTAAGAATTTAAAAAAGGTTAAAAACTGCCTGAGCAATCTTTCCGTAACAACTGTAGGTATACATAAAAATTACGGCAGCGAAATGCCTTTATTGTTAATAATATTTATAATCTTTTGTAAATAGTAAAATAACATTTTGAATACAATTTTTAACATAGTAAAACAAGTTAAAATCAAATAATTTTCTTAAACACAATATATCTTAAATTTTGTTAAACGTACACTACGTAGCAACTTGATTGAATTACCTAACATTAAAGTTGATGAACAACTTGTTGATAAATTAATTATTTGTCGTAGCATGTTATGGTGGAGTATGACTATATTATTAATATAAGATGTATTGAAGTGCATTCAGCTGAAATGCAATTACAAATAATAGGGGTCATACGCACTTTCAAACCTTACAAGGCTTTTCACATGATCCACGTAGAATTTTATAAAATAAAATTTAATTTTAAAGAATCGTATTTTACTATATAGGGTTATGCAGTTATGCACGCAAAATAATAATGCGTTTGATTGATATTGAAAATATAATAAAAAATTATTACCGGGACACTTACATAGAATATACGCCCATCATTCGTATATTTTAATACATTTAGACATAACAACCTAAAAATATGTAGGTATGTTTTTATTGATATAAATATTAAAAGATTTTAATGAATTTTAATGCAATGAAATTAGTGAAAATATTAATACTTGAGTTGTGAACAACAAAATAAAACATTTTATACAAAAAAATTATAATAATCCATATTACAATATTAAGTAGTTTATTAAAAACGTCGTTATATTATGGACAGGGGAAATCGACAGGAGTTGAATGAATTTATTTAAAAATTAAAATCTTGATACCAAGCAAATTATAATTTATATTGGATAATGTTTAAATACTTTTAATTTTAAATTTCAATAAACAGTTGAACTAGAAATATTGATTTTATTTATATATACCTATTGTACTCAGCGTATATACAATCAATACTTATATATTATTAATTTTAATGAACGATTGATTGGAATTTTAGAAGTTTTGATTTGACTGAAAAAAGTAAGACAGTAAATACACAATCCATTATTTTATACGTGTATAGATAAAAAAAAATAACATGATTGTTGGATAAATAATAATAAAAGTAATACGTACTATGAGTATTGAAAAAAATAATAACGTTATTTGAATACCTATTTTCTTGATATTTTTGAATAATAAGTAGATTATAAAAACACTTTTAAATTACAGTTTCAAAATTTAACCTAAGTATTATCTTACCCTTTCTATCAACATTCTTTGAGAAAAAAAAACGAGTTTTAGATATACGAGTAGAACTGTTTAAGAAATAAAACTTATTAACCAATGGTGACCGTTGACTAAATTTATAAATCTCGAATGATTTTGATGAAAAAAAATATATATATTCTACTCATATTAATGTCAATTATAATGCCAAGTACACGATTTGTAATTAATGTTCTACGATTTAATATGTATAAACAATTATTTTAAATAATATATTAAACAATATATGAATTATAATTTTCTTGTGCCTATACAACGTGTTGTGTGTAATTATAAAATTTTTGGTTTGAACACATTAATAGTTTCATGTGAAAAAAAAAATATTTATCAAACATTTTGATCTTACATTGAAATCCTCAGTGTTGTTATATAATAATTAAAGAAATTAGTAGTCGCTAGATGATTATAACAATATATATATATATATATATATAAACAAATTGCATACTCTGTAATCGATCTGTAATTTTTCCAAGTAAGACTAGCGATAATATTTTTTTTAAATAATAAAAAACAAATAATAATAATAATGACGTAGAAAATCTTGTACACCAAGTGTTTTTTATTTTTTTATTTTGTAATCGTATATACTCGTATTATCGTATGTATTATGATAGATTATTTCGATAAGAATTCGCGTGAACAGTATAAAATTGAAATAAAAAAAACACAAAATACAAACGAAAAAAAAAAATCGTATAATAATGTATATTATATACTATATTATGTTATAGGTATACCTACAACAGGGCACAGCCGTAGTGGCTAAAAACGAAGCCGAAAAATGTTTTGCCATCTCTGTCGAAAATAATATAATATTTCATTATGTATATTATATAATTTAGAGTTGGCCAATTTTTTAATATATGCATTTATAATTCGACGGCTACATATATAGACAGTCATTTCACCCTCTTTTTACTCGGTGGGGCACAGACCCTTGCATCACGTGATGCACATTACGCATAATATATGAGGGAGACGACTCCGTTGGGTATATGTACTCCGATGAACAAATACATTATAGATAAAAGCCACGTTAAGAACACGTCTACATTTTCAGTGCCCTTTTATGTCAGTTTGCGCGAATAACTAAATATATATTTTCATTCAAATCGTATATCGAGACGAAGTAGTAATGTGCTCAGATTATAATATGTTTGAACATATTTGTACTTACTGCAGCAAAGCATTTAACCGATTCGTATACGGATTTTTCACCCACAGTTTGCGTTTATATAACATTGAACGCGTTTATTGTAAAATAGCATAGACCTGTGGGTATAGGCGGTATACGATTTTGATGATCGTTTTTTCAAGAAAAAGCGAATCGAATGAAATGGTAAAATTAAGATAGTATACGAAATTCTCATAATTTTTGTAACAGTTCATTCTGATCACCCTGTATATGGAGCCTGTAAATATGAAAAAATAAATAGGATTTTATTAGGTATATTTACCTAACCTATAGCATTTTAAGTTCCGAAATAGATTTTGACTTTGTTTTATATTTCTACAATATAAACTTGCGCATTTTATAATTTATATACAATATACCTATCTTATGCAATTGGTAGATTACGTAACATACTTTTGGTCAAAATTAAATTTATATCAAGGTAGCAGTCAGTGATAGTAGACTACCTTAACATATTCATACCGACTCACGACTGTCGAACGTTTAATAACTTACAGTCAGGTATATTTTAGATAAATATACGAATAATTTACAAAATTGGTTATTATACTAGGGCTGGTAGTATGATTTTCATACCTACCTTAAACATATAAAAATACAAAAAAATGTTGTACATATATTTTTATACAAAATCATTTTAAAATAAATAAATTTTTTAATCTTAAAAATAAAAAAATTAATTCGAGTACATAGTACAGTTATATAATAAAATAGATATTTTTGATACTTATATTATAAATTATAATTTTGTTAAAATTTAATTTAAAATAATAATATTAAGTACCTACTTTGTGTTTAAAATGTGTTTTTTAAATTGCAACAAAAATGTAAAAAAAAAAAATAAAAACATAATGCTATTGTCGTAATTTAATTTTTTTTTTCATATTATCACGAAAAATAGGTTAAAAATAATCTAAAGATTTAAAAATTGCACCTAAAAAGTTCGCGATTAGAATAGGTAATGAGTTCTTGAAATATATTTATAGTTTGAAAAGCATCGTGTCAAGCATTCAGAAAAAAAAAACTGCATTGAAATCCATTATTGTTATTATTCCAAGTGATCGAAATCGAAAAAAAAAACACGAATCCTATCCGCGTTATTTTAATATTCACCGATGATTTTCGGATATATACCTAAACGAAATAATTGTAACACAGTTGCACGCGCTCGCGGTATTCATATATTCATAGACATCATAATACCTAATTGTATTCAATAAGGTCGAGTTTGAAAAATAAAACAATTGCCGCGTGCAGCCGAGAAAGTCGTTTTGAAACATTGTCGTATTATTATCTGCACATACACACTTATTCCATATTATAACAAGTAGAGGCGTATTATATATATATATATATACGTTGTTCTAATAATATGTATTTTGTCAAACTGCGTTTTCGTGATCGATGCAAGCGATCGTCGAAATTTCGGTGGATTTCTTATCAGATGGCACGGTGCGACGGCAGCGACCTAGGGTAAACGGCATGCATTATCATATACGATTTTTTTTTTCCCTTCCTTTTCGTTCGTTTCACTTCTCTGTCCCATACAATGTTGTTATCGTTACAGCAATAATATTATAATGCAGTCTCGTTCATTTCCATACGTCTATTTGCGTACATTTCGCGAACGATCGGCTGCGTGGGGACCCGGACACTTTGACTGTTATTATTATTATTTTTTTCATTATATTATGCACAAACGGCGTCGGCCTTAGAAAACGAGCTGTTATAATATTATAATGCGTCGTATATGTATATTATATTATTATAATAATAGTACCGTCTACGTCGTAGATTGTGGTAGTACACATCGGTGCAACGTGTAAATGCGCGCGAGTGTGTGTATGTGCGCGGCGATCGGTCACAGACTTGACCCGGTGTGTTTTGTGGGGAGGGGCGAAAGGGTTGAGCGAGGACGATAGAACGGGTACGAGTGTGAGAGGGGGAGGGGCCAGACATCGAAAATTGGTCGACGGCCAAATACATACAATAAGTATGTAAGTGTATACATACATATATATATATATAGCAGGCCACGCGGCATTAGAGAACTATATAAAATACGACTTATCGGGACTGGTTTCCCCCCCGCACGTCACCGCGGTCGTCTAGATCGTCGCCAGACGGTTTTATACAGCTATAATGCGCTCGTGTGTTAGTGGTACCTAAAACGCGACTGCATAATAAACAATATATTGTATTATTATGTCGTAATAATATTTATATTATACTATACGCATCTATGCGAGAGTAATTTTTTTTTTTTTTTTTTTACTCTTAAAATTCATTATTGTAATGTTGTATTATAAATTTTCGAGCGTATAGGAAAGGTATCTGTAGCTGCAGCAGAGAACAAAACGATTGTACATGACAATAAAATGTGTAAGGTGTATATAAGACCAAAGCAATACTGTGTATACAAGTTTGCAATATGCAAAATGAATGTAAAGGTTCTTAAAAAGTTTCCGATTTTCGTGTTTTCGACACGTCGAAAAATATAAAATTGTATTTTCAAATCGGAGACGGCAGAGATCAAAGAGTATTGTGAAACGTTTGTATTGGCGTTTTTAATTTTTTCCCGCCATTTTTTTTTTTTTTTTTTTAGGTAATTATCAATTTATTTTATTGTCATTATCATTTTTCGAGTCTTCGATAACCGTTTTAATCTGAAAACTTGTTTAAAGTTTTTAAAATTGTTCTATCAATGGATTGGCATTCAAAACAACTATACGTCTAATAGACTTGCACCGTGTTAAACTATCGTTAAACATTAAATTGTAAACGATAATGTTTCTTTGATCTCAATGCACAAGTTGTTCGGTTGTGTTGAAAACATTTATTAAAGAGACACTGCAATCGTTGTGTGGCACACAGGAGGTGTGACCGACTTACGACTCGCGCGTAAATCTACTAGTTAAGGGATGGAAATTTCAAAAAAATGTCTGTTCCTAATATTATTGCAATATATAATATGTTATATTATGCACATGTATATAAATACAATTGTTGATTATTGTTTCCAACATAGTTGTCAATGTTGTGGTTGTCCACATTTTACTCAATGTTACTATAAGTATCGGTTTAATATAGAGGTTTTTTTGGTGGTTTATTTTGAATTGGATCCAATTTTCTTATCTGTTTACAAAAATATTTTCAAGTACAGACAAATGATAATATAGAATATTAAATCTATTTTGTCAACAAAACTGCGAAAACAAAATCACCAACTAAGTTCCCTTTGATCTTTACCACCGCTGTTGTGGAAATACAACTTTATTGCCCACTTTGTGGAAAAAATAAAAATCGCTAATTTTTATGAAATATTTTATTAAATTTGTTGAGAACAATATGGTAATTGCATTCTAGAGCGTCCTTGGCCCACATTTCAGGGGAGGGCGAGTTTTAAATAAATTGTATTAGTATAAATTACCGAACTATATAATGTAATACATTTTTTTTTTCCAAAGAAGCTTATAAAATTACGCTATTGATTGCGTGTTGTTTTGGACTGGATGCGGCTTTACGATATATTATAAATTTAAGGCGGGTCCACCCAATGTAGTAAAGTTGTTGTCGCGATAGTTTCTGTCATGATATTACATGGTAATTGACTATCGTGATAGAACACATCCACACCATGATAGCAGACTAATAATTTAATAGGTCCTAATAATAGTAGGAGACATGATAAAGTAGTGAATTTCAACAGAAACGTCTGTGAAATTACATATTTATCGAGTATATGCTTTTATAAGCCAAGTTCAACAATTCTAATTCAAATTCCACGAGTTCAAATCAATTATCCATATATTACTCAAATTTTACTTTCACGATAGTAAAATAGACCTATACTACCACTCTCACGATAATAGCTCTCAACTAACATGCATACACGATAGTGCGATAACAGCTTTCACGGTAGTTTGATAGGTTAATATCACACTATTCTCACAACCATATTTTTCGATAGTAAACATCACAATACCATCGTGTGGGCAAGGCTTTAAGCTTTTAAGCAATTTAATTATTATTGCTTTTTTTTTTATCGAACGTAAAACAGAGGAGTTAGTTAGGTTAGGTTAGGTTCAGTTTTTTTTTTAATATTATATAATATACCGAAGGCGGTCACCCATCCGAGACGATGTCTTCGCGTCGGTCCGATGATTACTACCACACGCCTATATAACGCGTAATATATAGACATTTTATTATAACCGCGATATATAGCTCAATTATCACGCGACGAGACACGTGTCTTATACGGTGTTTTTATTATTTTTGTCTGTCGGAATTCCGCCCTTCCGGCCAGAATCGACTCGCAATCCCTCGCGATATTATATCGTCACACTCTCATCGCGAACAACTATTATTATATTAGTACTTTTCGTGTTAGACAGTGCAATAAATACGAACTAATTATAATATTTATACCCTGCCCCACAGCCCAGCGTTGTCTGGTCACAAACTCCCGAGTTTCCGACTTAATGCACCTGTTGGCGTTCGTAGTATTTCAAGGTCACACGAAGATGTTACATAATCCGCCGTTTTTGACGTGTATACAACAACGCGTGTGTAAATATAATAATACACACACACTGTGTGTTATAATTAATTATTTATTTTTATCATGCAAACAATCAAGAAATAAATAAACGTTGTCAGTTTCAAATATAAAAAAAAAATTACACTGATTTGAATTGTATAAATCAAATTATGTGTTAATTTGATTAGGTAGTTTTTCTAGTATTGTCTATGCGACGAAAACAAAACATACGTCATTGAAAACCACTCAATGATCTTTTTTCTTGAAATATTATTCGTATAGACATCGATTTGAGAGGTTACGAAAAACACAAGATACCTATTATCATTTGTTCCGACGCACTATTACATTATAGTAAACGGTTAAAATCATTCTCCAATAATGCGTTTGATATTTGTAAAATGAAGGGTGTAATTATTATTTTCGATTATTTTAGACGATTTGAATGTTTGCGTTTTTAATTTTTTTCTATCACGAAAAATGATTATATATTATAATATTATTATGTTTGTACGAATTCAATTTTTGAACTTGATTTTATATTTTTATGATTTAATAAAATTACATGAAAATTAATAATGCTGTTCATTGTGCATATCATTTCGTAAAACCCAATTATTCATTCGTTATTTGATTTAATTTCAATTAACATACATATTATATATTTACGATATAGACAATATTTAGATATAGAAAACACAATAAAATGCATATAATGATTTGATGGACATTCAAACGTACACATTTAATAAAATTAAAAAAAAAACCGTTAAATCATTGACTAAGAGGCAACGTAGACTGTAGACGACCGCTGCCTGGTATAAGTCACAGACTACATTAATGTAGCCAATAGGTTTTACGGCACATTCTTGTCTACATTACCAAACAAGTTGTTTAAAAGAAAAATCAAACGGGTTTATGTTCCCAAATAATATACGATAGTACACACAATCATCATATCAACTAACACTTAGCGTCACCATCATAATAAAATACTTGGCTGAAATTATGAACATCAATCATTCAAGTCATAAACGTTAAATTATTCGTTATAACACGTACGAAATATATATATAATACTCTTTTTTCTTTCTTTCTTATACCTATAATATATTTAACTCAATTTGTTGTTATTCGATTATAATTTTACTATACGTTCGAACAAATTAATTATTCAAATTGTAAAATTTCTATAATTTATGATTTATTTCTATATAGTTTGACGAATGGATTTGATGTTGTGTTAAATTGGGAATTTGCAGAGAAAAATCATATTATGAAAAAAAATCGTTAAAACCTTGGTTATCGAATGCAAAATTATTTAATCATAATTATGTTAGAATTAGAACCAAGTGAAACCATTTTCATAAATTATAAACCATGTATTTATATACGTTTAATTGTATTTTGTAAGTTTAAATAAAATGTAAAAGAATATGTGAATAATGTAAAATAAACAGTCTTTTAGATTTATTGCTGTATAGTCTATGTTTTTATTTATATCTACTATTTTACTGAATGTTCATTTTTATCCAAGCACTTAATTTTTTTTTAATAACATCAATGTTTTGTTAAAAACAAAAGTTTATCAATGTTCTTATGATTTTTACAATTTAAATATTTTTACTCAGAATACTCAGTAAGTTGAATATTTTTTAAGAGTGTGTATAAGCTTGATTAAATGTCCATTTGGTTACCGAGAGAAAAAATATGAAAAAATATTTTCAACTTAATATTATATTGTGATATATATATATATGTGTGTAATAAACAATTTCACAAACTTATATTTAAGTATAAAATTAATATTTGTTATCAATAGTGCATGATAAATATTTTTTTATCAAAGTTCTTAAAAATAACAATACTTCATGAATAATGCATTTAAAATAATTATTATAAACACAAAATTTATAATTCTTTTCAGTTTTCAGCTTAATAATGATGATAACGACAAAACGTTTCTTTTAAATAATATTAATTAAAGTGAAGAAATAACAACAAGTTATATTTATTAATATTTGATTTAACAGGCATTATACGACAGTTGTATTTGGGGTGATGTAATATATTTACATCGAAACGTACATATAATCGAAGATATTTGCAATACATTTTATATAAAAATATTATATCAATTTAGTTATATTATTTTATTTCCTTTAAGAATAGATTAGTTTTTTTCTGAGGACTTTGACGGTGGGCCTCAACGTTTTAAACACGTGATTTACCCGATATATACTACGCTTGCAGCTTCACAGGAGCATGCGCAGAGCACGTCGGATTCCGGAGAGATGAGTGTCGAAAAGTAAGGGTGACTATCAGAGTAAAGAGATATACCTAATAATGTAGGAAGTAAATGGATATTGTCAGGGCCGGATTAAGGGTTTGCCGTCAATAGGCTATGATAATTATGCAGCCTATATTATAATATATATTTTAATTGTAAGCCATTGAAATTCTTACTTTCAGGGCATCGACTATTTTTAAATACCATTAGATAGGTACATACCTTTATTTATAAATTTAATATAATAAACATTTAATTTTTGACACATTTTTATTTATGATAACAATTCATAACTCAGACGAAGCTTATAATTTCGAATGTTATAATTTTTTTTTCAAGTTAATTATATAAACGACACTGTCTTTTCTGCTGCCCAAGGCTGTAGCCTATACATAATATATCAATATATAATTATCAAATTTTATCAAATCATAATATTATAAAACGCAAATGTATGAAATTCGTGACAGATTCGCGTATATTATACGAATGTTATATACGTAATTAGATAAAAATAATGATGTAAATATAATATAATATTATGTACCTGGTTTACAGCGTGGTCGGATATCTGCCGTAATCGTGGCGCGGTCAGCGGCTGCAGGGTCTACGGGAGCTCGGCGACCATTCATCCACTATATTAAAACGATGATAACTACCACTACCACTATCACGGTTACAACTACAACTATAGCACCGATAGAACTACCGAGTTTACTAGCGTCGGGACGACCGTACAAGACGGCTACGGTGGTGGTGGCGGAGGGCGGTGGCAGTAGTGGTGCATAGTGCAACAATGGGACGAAGGAAAAATATAAATCTCTTGTTGCGGTGCGCCGCGCGCGAGGGGGCAGCTGCAAAACGGCCGATGGAATTCCGGGTGAGGTCGTTGCGGGCTAGCTAGACGTAAAATAGTCGACGACGACGACGACGATAAACGTGCACACGACGATTCACGGGGTGCAAACGTATAAAACTAGTTTTTGTAAAAGGGGAATAATATAATAATAATAATAATAATGATATATATATAACACGCGGGTTTTCGTATAATACGCACGTCACACTTTATTTATAAGGGATCGGACCACATTATCATTATTTGTGTTTCTGTCGCTGTTGCACTACGACTCTATACTCTCTATTCGTTGTGTTATATTATATATACCGTCGCCCGGACGCCATGGTCGGTGCAAGAGAAGAATATAATATATACGCGGTGGCAGTGGAGGTGGTGGCGGTGGTGGTGGAGGTGGTGGTGTGTTCCAGGTATTTCTCATCTCTGTGGGGTTGATTTTCTACACACGAATATTATATTATTATTATTATTATTATTATACATCATTTGTGTATACCGTTTAGGTACTATTTCTCTAGTCATCTACGCAGGGGTCTGCCCTTGGTCCGACTAGAGGGGGTAGAAATCCTTTATGTACAATGTGTTATTGTAACGTCGCGGCGTCGTCTTTGCCCGCTTTCCTTTTTCTTGCTGTATACCTAACCTATCTCTAGTTCTGCGTATTATATTAATAATATAACGAGTATAATACCGAACGAAACGAAATAAAATGTCCTTTTAATGCGTTTATGTTGGTATCCTCTTTGGAATATGTTTAAAAACACACACACACACACACACACACACACACACACACACACACACACACAGAATGTGAGTGTGATAAGTGTGCGTCAGTATGTATTAAGTATATAATACGTTTAGCAACTGTTGTAAATAATAGTATGATTATTTTATACGAAAAGGTGCATGTTTTAATTTATAATATTAAATATGCAGAACATAAATCGCGACTTATAGGTTGAACATGGAGTGTATACATCTATAAGATAATATAAAAACAAACACATTTTGAACCGATTAATGGTTGACATAGGTGTTCGTTTTGTAAAATATTTTCTGCCAAAGGAGTATTAGAGTATTAAGTTTTCCTTTTTTTCAATATTTACGTTGAACTTTTTTGTCAGACGATATTTTACAAAACGCAAGCGTGTGAAATTATTTCTAAAATGCGTTTCTCTTAAAATTTGGTAAAATGTTTTTATACTATATGTTCAACAATCTGAGTTCTTACAGCGTTATTACAAAACATGCTGGTTCTTTTTTGGCGTATTTCTACGATGGATGCATGCGTTTTGCGCGTGCGCACTATAATATTATTTTATTATTTTGAGTGATTTGAATCATTCACGCTGGCGGTTTTGATCATTTTTCAAGGAGAGGTGCGGATAATTCTTAACAAAAATAACAGTTACATAACTATGAATATTTCTCTAAGTCAATAGAGGTTCCACTCCATCACCTTATTAACTAACAGCATACGAGAACGATCGAACAACTGTGTTTCGCTCTCGCGGTGCATAATAATTCGTCATATGGGAGGGGCAGTGACGCCGAAGTACAAAATAATATAAAATACGCAAAAACTACCTGTGAAAATAATCTTTAAAGTCTTAACATTTAAACTATTTTTATAACTTTTATAAATAGTTATATTATGTTTTGTTTAACCAATTATAATTCGTTTTTATTAGTTACAATCGCTAAATCACCTTCTCCACAGATACCCACCCCTAAAACAACATTTTGAATGTATGGCAATTGTCATGTATAAATATGGACTTCGGCGACACTGGGCAGGTGCCCAGCGGTGGTTTTACTAAAATAATTTTACATAATATATTTATTTTACAAAATAAATATTAATAATAACAATGAAATATTAATAATTATAAAATTTTAATGTTTAGAAAGTTAATGTTATTTTTTATTAACTGAGTTGGATTAATTTATATTTGTTGATTTTACAGATTCTATTATATAAAAAAAAAATAATAGCGAAAAAAACATGAAGATTATACAAACATTTGAAAAATATTTTTAAGTACCTATAGCAATATTTATATAGTTTATACAATTATTATTCCAAATAACAATAATATTTTTGTGATTCCGAGTAAAATAGGTGTACTAATTATTGTTGACATAAAATTATTTAAAATCATTAAGCAATTGTTTATTAGCTACCCATTGGGTTATAAATTATAACTTTCCCTTTAAACTACACGAAAAGGTCAATATAACAAAACATATAATAATAATATTATTATTATAAATATTGATTATAGATTATATATAATCAATGTTATAACGTTTGAACATGAAAAATGTATGCTATTTTTTGTTTATATCGGTACATACTCTGACTACCTATATATATAATGAAAAACTGAATAATAATAATAAAACAAAAAACATATTTATCTATATTTTCATGAAAAATATTTTTAGTATTAAATATTAATTGAATAGTATTATTGGAAAATTAAAAAAATTCAAACTATTGATACGCATGATGCATATAAAATATATATTAACCTAACTTGAAATTGAATAAAAGTAACCGCGGGTTAATTAGTAAGATGATACGTAGGTAAAGTTAAGTTAATAAATAGTTAAATATAAAAAGTTAACGCCGTTAACTTAACTTAAATTTTTTAACTCGCTAATGTCCACTATTTCATAATACAATAATATAATATTACAATATTATGCTACAATGATACAATTATATTATATGTTTAGTTTAAATATTAATACCACGGTAGATTGTATATTTTTAGATATAGTGATAGAGTGCATAATGTAGTCGATATATCATCAGTTGAGCACATATTATTATAAGATAGCTACTATATATGATCATCTATAACAACACACTACGACCCTAGTTAGTAAAGTATAATGGATGAATTGCAATTTACACGAGAACTTAATGATTAGTTGTTGAGGTTATATACTCATATGGGTTTATTATTTACATTGTAAACGGGCCCCAAATGTTGTCTGTCCCTCTCGTAAAATATTTATCGAATATCGCCAATATCGGAGTTCTCTCTTCCCTCAAACGTCATGGAGTAGCATTATAGAAGTGTCATTACAGTGTCCTATCAATTCCTTTATTATTTTTGTCCGCGACAGAGACTATGTCGATAGACTTATAAATAATTGTTTATCTATATATTTTATGTACAATAAACAATTAAGAAGGACGTGTTGTAAAACGTCGAGAAAACGCATTGATTACACTACGTGATATGCGCGGTCCATTCTTTTATAGGTATGCCTATAATTATTATCGTGTATTGTGTAGGTACCAGATATATGTTTGGTTTTAGATTAAGTATATTATATTAATATTTTATACAGTATTAATTAGGTAAGTATATCGTGGATTACGTTCGATTTAATGTTATTTGTTTGGTAAAAAAATAATTACAAACCATGATTTCGTGGGTTGGTTTCAACTCAATTGATATTATATTTTAATTATGACAAATTTATATTGTGTTATTGTGTGCAGGTTTTATTGGCACGAGACAGATAATGATTTTAATTAATTATTCTGAACTTGAAATATTGTCACATGTGGCCAGAAAAATTGTTATATTACGACAATGTTGGAATGTTATTGGAATTAGCGTATAAATTTTAGTTCTCCCTTACATAATAGAACATAGAATTATTTTCTATTTCAAAACGTATATATTTTATGAGAAAAAAATGCAATAAGTAAATATAATCTTGTAACTGAGGTTTCCAGAAGTTTATTATTAATTTAACGGAAGGTATATTATAATAATAAGATGAAATTTAATACTAATAAAAGACTTAATATATTATTGTATATTATTATAATATACAGTAGTCATTGTTGATGTTATTCACCAGAATTACTAATAAAAACAACAAAACAATCAAATCCTGTTGTTTATTATTATTGTTTACTGATGTATAAAAAAATAAAAAATAAATTATTATATTATGTTGTAATAATAATAATAATAATAATAATAATAATAAAAATAATAACAATAATAATACCTAATAATAAATATGAACAGTGGTTAAAGTTAGATGTTTTTCAAAAATGCAATATTGAAATGCAAATAGTATGATGGTGCGTGATATTAAATTGTTGAAAAAATTAAAGAGGCATTGAAAAGTAAACTCCTATAAACGATATAATATTATATATAAATGTCTTTTTTAATTAAAAATATCTCAGCTACGTTACTTTAAATTTAATTGTCATGTGATTTTCTTCATTGAATTAAGTTTAATATAAATTGTTTTTTATTTTAATTGCCCCGAAGATTGGAATTAAATTGTATTAAAAATATATATTTTATATCGTATAAAATTACCATTACAATTAATAATTATTCAGACTTAAATTACTTTTAGATTTTTTAAATAAAATATTATATGTGCTATTATATTATGTTGGTAATCTTAATAATTTCTTTACTTTGAAACATTAGATGTTTCAGAAAATAAGTAAATATGTTATTCAAAAATAATTTAGATAATAATAGTGTTATTATGATAAGGTGTAATAAAATGTATTAAATTAAAATTTCAAATGATTATAGAAAATTAGAAAATAATATAATTAGGTATTAATTTTAAAATCGTATTTTTTATTTTGAAGTAATATAAAATAAAATATTATAAGTATAATATTATATAGATCTATTAGATAAATAATCTATTTTAACATACAAATAAAATGTTATTCTTTGATATAAGAACAAATCAAAATGATTAAATTTAAAAAAAAAATCGAATCGTGTAAAAAACATGCATTCAACAAATTGTCTATACTACGTTTAATAATACGTAAAATATAAACATTTTAATTTATTATTTTTATTGGACAAATAAACTCGTTACTTTTTACGATTATTAAGTTGTTATAATATATTATTACTATTATAGGTACTTACAGACTACGGTATATTAGAATAAACATATAAACAAACTAAACGCTGATCGATACTATCAAAACAAGATTTTTAGCCTATGCTCTTTATATTATATTAATTTTCACAGCGATTGTAGTTTCAAAACCACAATTAAGGAATTTTGAACGTACCATACTTTACAGTGTTTAAAAATAACCACCGATTGAATAATACATTTGTAAAAAAATATTGTAAATGCATAAACGTCTCAGGGAAAGTATATGGGTACTGCATGTAGCATATTGTAATAAATTTTAACATGTAATGCATATTATGACAAATTTTACCATGCTAGTGGTTCCAAAAAATGTTATTTGGTTTTCGAAAAGTAATTTAAATGAATGTCAAATATAAACGTATTTGAAATATACCTGTTAAATAAAAAATTAAATTCTCACGGCTTATGACTTCCAATATAAGTACACTCGCAGCCGCTCAAACGAGTTTTATCCTTTATAAACCCCTAATAATTTAGGCCTGCAGTACAATAGTGTTTTTAAAACGTGTTTATTTTTTTTATACCTACCGATAACAATAATGCTGGCAAAATAATAATGTAAGTACACAAAAATGTTGCAAGAAAGTCTGAAGGATTTTTTATTATTATCATTGAACCTTAATAATTAAGCTACTAAAAAGTAAAATGCACAAAAGAGTGAAGTAAAAAGATAATTGTTATAAAAGTTAAATTAGGTACAATGTTAAATCATGACTTTTGTGTCAGCGTGAATTAATTTTAATTTCATTTTTTTACTGAGTATTGTATAATTTAATAAAATTAATTAGATTATATTTTAACACTAAGCATACAGAACTAGATTTTATGCAAAAAATACTATTATGCATAACTTTTAGACGAAAAACAAACCAAATGTTCTTAATAAATTTAAGAGTAATCATAAAAAGAAATGAAATATACATTTCATCTGAATCTACAGTAAATTGCTAAATAAATATTATTGATTTTATACACACGTGTCAATGGTTTTCAATTTTATCAAAAATTAAATTGTAAATGCATCCATGTTCTAATGAAGGAACTAAAGTAGAGATTGGATTACCGATTGAATTGCAAAGATGGACATATCAATATCATAAATTGAATTTATGTAAGTGTAATTATTATACATAGTGTAGTATCGACGAGTGTATCTAATTTCCAAGTTATAAATAAACGAATACAATACCTAATAATGTATGGAAAAAAACTTTTTTTAAATAATTTTTTTACAAAATGTATAATTATTTATATATTATCGAAGATTTTGTTAAAAATAACATAATTAATATTTGTACATAAAGAAATGCATTAGCATACACGTGTTAAATTTTTAATATATATTAATATGATTATATGAAGTAATTTTAGTCACTCGTCTAAAAACTATTACTTGTAGTTGTGTTATATCTATAACTATAACTTCTAACATCATTCATTCGAGGTCAGGTGCGATTACATTTAATTGAATTTTGAGTAAAAAAAACCTAATCGAAACTGTTTCTGTGGGATCGTATATCCACAACACCTCGGAAAATGTAGTTTATTTAATTAGACGTTATTGCATCTCATAATATTATGTATGGTTTTCTATTTACATTGTAAATATTTCATTTTGTATTAATAATTAAAATTAGGTTTTTACTTATTAAATGTTTTGATTTTTTTATCTCATTACATTTTAATTTTTCTTTTGGTAGATTCATTAAGGTAATTTTATGCCATTTTATGTCAATTATGATGATGAACTGATGAAATGAATAAATCAAAAGTCAAAATTCAAATAATCAAACCATTTTAATATAATATACAATTATATGATGGTTATACTATTACTTATATTATTACAATTATGCATAGTGTTAATTTGTAAATAAATAACAATATTAATATTGATTTCGTGTGTACTTGTGAAGAAAATCTATATTGCCATAAAATTTAAAGAAAAAACTTTAATACCTAATTGTAGTGTACCCATTAATGAAACTGTTAATTTTTATCATGTTTTCACAAAAACTATAGACAATTATAATAGTATAATCACGATTTATCTTAATTCTACAATATACTTTAATATTGTTCGTTAATAATAGAAGTATAAAACTATTATACTAGTTACAGTTACAACAATGGTTGTATAAGTAGATAACCGAGGTTACAACTTATTTAAAACAATTATATTGATCGCTGTCGGCGATGAAAATATTTATTGCTTCAATTGAAGAATTGTTGTCGTAGAATTCTAATTTCTAATATAGATTGACTATACCACTATGACTATTCGTAGTTAATTTTTAATTTATAAGTATGTCGTATGGTTGGTCAATTATTTCTTAACAATAATTGAAGTACGTATACAAAATATACAAGTTATATAATAAAAAAATGTCATATAGAATTGTATAGGTAATAACCAATTAAAAAAAACAAACAAACATATAAAATCTAAATATCCAAAAGAATTATTTAAAACTAAAAATTCCATAAGTGAGTATAATGAGATATTGAACTAGAAATTAGGTCTATATCTGAAACAGTTGATTAGTAAGATTTTATAAGTATTTACTAAATACTAAATACTAAATTCTGTACCGGGAGCTATATTGAATATTGATTAATCGTCAAAAATCGATTATTAAATAACAATCGAAAATCGGTTGTTAAAAATAACAATCGACCAGACCTAATCATAATATCATTTTACTATTTGAGATATTATTTTGAATTTTAAAATTGCTATTTGTGGATTAAGAATATAAAAAAAAAATATTTGGGGCTTTTGTCATGTTTTTGCCTTGGTATTAGTTATCATACTGTTATTATTAAGAGTATACATATTTGTCATTTTTAATTGTTGAATTATATTTTTTTTTTTTGTATTTATATGTTATACGAAAAACTTTATAACCTATTAATTTTAAAACTTATTATAATTTTTATTAATAATTAAAATATTAGAATATTTCATTGACAGTTAGACTTGGCAATATTTGGTATAATGGTATTTAAAAAAGACGATTATCACTTGTATAAATAGACTTACAAAGTTACAATAATATATAAACGTTGGAACTCAATACAGATTATGTAATAGAAAGATATTGAGGCTAGTTACGAATACTTATGCTAATTCTGTAAATAATATGTAGTCTATAGTTTTGATTATGATAGAAGAACTAATTTTTCATAAATTTTTATAAATGAACAATATCACATAAAAAAAATGTACATAATCAAAAATTATAACATATTATTTATATTATGCAATAGGTATATTGGATAAACAATTTACTGAATAACTTTTGAAACTATTATATTGTGTTAAACAAATATATTATTGATACTCATAATTAATGAATATTAAATTATTAACTCAATATTTATATTACATCTACAATTATTAAAAAAAATTAAGTCAAAAAACAATTTCGTATAAATTATGTAAGGAAATTAGTTTTTGCAACGTACTATAAACGATGTCATTTTATAATAGGTAACCGGGTAACCGATTAATAAAAAAACTTTACAGTCTGTGTCGGGTTGATAAATTTAAAAACTATTTTTTAAGTATGTTAGTACATTATCTATATTTGAAAAACACCCTAAAGTGAAGTAATTTATAATTTTACAATATTTGTGTTATACTGCGCATAATAATAGATAATGTTTTATATTATACGTGGGTCCCTAAAATATTTAACTATTATTTTTATTGATATTTTCTACATAGGTACAGAATTATTTTTCAACAGTAATTCTAACGTTACCATTTACAAAATTGTTATAATTTTAAGCATAGTTTTGTTTCGTGAATAATTAATTTTTATACTTTTTAGATACTGAGCGAAACGAGGAATGTATTAGTTTTACAATGATCTGTACTTTTTTTTTATGACTGTAGACATTTTTTCAGGAATAAATAATGGTCCGATTACTATAATTAATAGGGTATATACTTTTGGTAGAGAATTGCATCTAGTTAGTACTTTATTTAGCTCATTTTTTAAACATCTTGATAGTTTTTTTTGGGACATTGAAACCAACAAAAATTGGTTGAAAAATTGCAAAATTCACAGAAAATGTAATTTCGACGAACTTTATTATTTTATGGTAACTAATTTGTCTGATACATATTATTTGATAAATAAAAATTGTTTATAAAAAGAAATATGATCATTATATTTTATATCTGACTAAATTTCACTCAGAATCGTTGTTCCGAATGAAATATCATTGCATTCAAATCTTAATTATAATATTACATAATAGCATTACATTACTTACCTCTCCGAGTACTGAACGGACGAGAGAAACACGTCCGGTATCGACGTCCGGCTTTTTAAAAATTATATTATGATCGAAAATAAATTTTAGGACATACATTTTATAATGCAAATAAAAAGATTACAATAGACAATATGTTCATATATAAGGTGGGTATGAATTATTGCATATAACTTTTTCCACGTGAGACCCAGAGTATAATTTAATAATGTTACTTTGATATATTTTTATTCTTTACATTATTATTATTTCTGTTTCTCATATAAAATCATAAGCGACATTGTAGGAAAATTGGGAGATATTATTATATTAAATATATAATTAAAAACAAAGGCAAACAAATAATTTGAAATCTTGTACTAGAAATTAAATCATAGATAATATTTTCTATTGGTGTGTTATTTCTTGTAAATTTTAAACCAATGATAACATAATAATTACATAATTATATGTATAGAGTTATATTAATTTAAAATCAAATAAATTACGACATATTTAAGTTATTAATCTATTATACAATATACCATTTAAATAATAAACAATAATTAATAATCAATAATTTCCAAAATATATTACAGTTGTATAAAAATGTATACTTTTTATATTTTTTATTTTTATTAGACATATGGAAACCGATAGCATCAAATAAACACTCATACAGGTACGTGTGTTTAGTGTTAGGTATATGATATGAAAAGAAACATGAGGTAATTACAATTCTGCATAAACATCAAAAGGCAAAACATAAAAATATGACAAACGTTTTTGAAGAGCTTATACTTATACATTAGAACAACATATAATATTGAAATTTTTCGGTAGGTAATTAAAAATTGTTGATTTTATTAATAATTTTAATATGAATTATCAAAGTAGCATTATTTGTAAAACTATTTAATTACATTCAAATTCAAACATAAAAAAAATTACAGAAAATTAAAATAACATGTATCTCATATATTAATGAAAGATAAAAAAAAATAAAACTTATTGAATCTAATTTTACTTTGAAAATAGATACGATTTTTATAAATAATCAACAATGACATATTAAGTAAAATAATTTCAAAATTAAACACTTTCTAATATAAATTTAAAAATTGAAGAAAATTATATTAATTATCTCTTAAATTTTAAATTATTATTAGATTGGGTATAAATTTCATTCATTTCAGCGTTTTAATTTTGATATTTTTTTAGTGATTTTTTTTTACACTCGAGAAATAAAAAATGATGTTCAATCTATCGAATACGAATAATACGTGAGATATTTTAGTTAATTATCCTGTAATAAAAAGTATAGTTTATGTAATTATTATACAATACCAAAGGGTAAAATAGTACACAGTTTATTTTTAGGGCACCTAAAACTAAATGTCTTTTATGTGTTCACGTTTAATAAGCATACAAAAATTGACGTTTCTGTTTACAATATGTACCAATGTACCATGGTTGTAGTATGAATAAGTAACATCTATTATATTAAATAGTTTGCCACGTTTGAAAATTTGTCTTATTTAGTTCTCCGCATTTACCAAATAGCGAACAATTACCGTAATGTCACTAATAAAACAAAACTTTGAAGATGCTCACGATATTGTTTTCTTTAGCGTTTTATCAAACGCATAGACAGCTGGAGTTCTAAGTGAGCGAAATGATTTTTTAACGCCCGCAGCTAGAGGTAGTTGTTTCCTTTAATCACTTCACAGTCGTTGTATATATTATATATAATATTATACATACCTATTGTAGTCTTAACTGTTTAATTCAACTTCTAGGGATAGTCATAATTATTCACTTTTACAACAAATTTATAAATTATAATACATTCTAAACGTTTGACATTATAACTTTAAATTTCTAATTATAGTTTTTGTTTTGATTATATTTGTGTTTTTTTCTAAAACTTATATTAAATGTTAGCATGGTGTTTAAAAACACAGAAAGAATAATGTTAATGACCCGGGAAGTCGATTTATTAATAAATGCATATAATAACAATAAACGAATATTTATTTTTTAAAAAAAACATGCTATGGAATATTTGGGCATTTAGTTGAAAAGCTTATTTAGTCGTTGTCGTTTTGAGTAGGAGTTTATATACAGTTGGTATAAGTAACTAAGCCGTTTTATTCACGGTCGGGTCGTTTAAAAACAATTTTCAGTTGGAAACAATTTATTTGAACAAAAAACGTCTTAAGATTTCGGAAAGGTTATTATAACGCAGTTATACTATGTATTGTATTCAACGTTAATTGTTGGTTTGATAGTGTAACTATGTATATTATTTAATTTTATAATATATTGATATTGAGATGAAATTCTGCAAAAACCGAGTTGGAGATTATAAATATGTGAACAATAAACGTTTTGTATCGACAATCATGGTACATATTATAATATAGTTCCCGTGTTGTTTTGTTTGTGCGGCAACAACATTTCAGACAAGGGTAGGTATTTGTTATTTGAATAAAATATAATTTATAACATCAATATATATTGTATAGAAAAGTCATAGATGTGGCTTAACTAGGTTATTTATTCATATCGTATTTTTTTTTTTAATCTGTGTGCGATAAAACTTGGAACTTTTTTCCATACCAAAAATATTCGACCACGCCGTTACAGGTATACTGCGGTTTGACAAGATAATATCGTGGTTACTTCCATTGTTCAAAGAGAACGTTTTCGTCTATATCAACACAACAAGTCCAACTGTCCAATTAAGCAATCAATAGGCGTATAAAATAATATGCAATGGAGATACAAATTCCATGTTTTTCACCTTATTTCTATAATATATTGAAATGATTGAATTATTGTTAGAAAACAACGTAAAACAAGATCGTATAATAATCTAAAAAAAAAAAAAAAAACCGAGAAGGCAGTTATTGGGCATTTAATATGTTTAAACGACTTTTTTTTTAGATTTTCCTCAGGCCAACATATAATTCTGATTATCAGATATGGAGTTATGGTCGTGTAAGCAGGGATTTTAGACTGAACTAATTGTCGTATACCGTGTTTGATCGCGGTTTTATTAACAGAAAAAATACAATTTGTGTAAAATAATAAAATGGTCTAATAAAGAGTTCATAAATTGCGATAAAAATTATGTACCTAATTTTATAATTAAACGAACTGGTATAATAATCATGTGTCCATTAATATGTATTAGTTAAACGGTACAAAAAATTAAGGAAAGAACACTAACGAAAATGAACGAGGAATATATTTAAATGCATAAGTCAATTATTTATTTTAGATTTTTCGTCATGGATATAATGCGGATTGCGTATAGTAAAATGATTAAATATATAACCGAATCGCAATATTTTTAAACTACTAAAAAAGTAAAAAAAAGTTCGTAGTCTCCGGGGATTAATATATATATATATATATATATATATAAGTATAACTTTCGGGAAACCCGTTTTTCCTCTAACGTGAAAAATATAATTCAATGTTATTTTTCTTATTGATAAATACTATTAAAAAGAATACATTGAAAATTATATAAGTCGATTTTTTTTTCTATGGAGTATAAAAAAATAAATATTTAAACTTTTAAAATATGTTTGTTTAATAGATTTAAAAATTATACCAGTTTGTGCTATATAATATTTCTAAGAAAATAATATTACGCAATATTCTGCAAATAACTTTTTGATTAAAACTTTAAACTGTTTGATAACATAATATAATAATAATTATTTGTATAATATAAATTATACTGTGAATATGATTTAATAAGAATCACTAAAAATTGTTTTAAATATTAAAAATATATTATCAAAATATTATATTTATTATTATCACATATTATGTCATTATTAATAAGAATATAGGTACGAATGGTATGTATGTAATATGATAATACTGAGCTTTTAAAGAATTCAATAATTGTTATTAAATTCTGTACATTATTCATGTATTTTTTTTTTAATTAAAAAATTTGTTTTAGGGTTTATCCAAAACAAATACAATATTATTATTAATATTAAAAAAATTTAATATAATATCTGCATTTATTAAAAAAAAAAAAAAAAAAAAATCGAAAATAGAATAACTATTATTATAAAACGTAATTAAATGCATTGCCAATGTAAATGAAATTTTAAAGATTTTAAAAGAGCCAATTTAAAGCATTTAATTTGTTAGAAATGTGTTGAATATTCCACATTGTGATTTATTTAATTTTATTGAAAAATTAACGTTTGTTTTATATTATAATATTATGTTGATTAATTATTTTAATTTTTCCATTTTTGTAGCAATCATAAAAATATAAATTATTAATAAACTTTATATTATAATAATATTACTAATGTTAATATTTTAGTAAATTAGAAAAAAACATCTATCTAAATTTTAATTATCTTGATCAAATTAAGCATTATACACTTCATAGTTTTCAATAAATTAATAATTTTAAATAGACTGTATTGATATTTTACATAACTATTTAAATGAAAACAAAAAATTGTACTTATTTTAGTTTTAATTAAGGTTATTTTTTTGTAATTTTAAATATAGCATTGATATTTCTTAGCTAAAATATTTAATTAAAAATAAAAACAGAATTAATAATATTCATTTACATAGATAAATCTTTGTGGATATTATTATAGTTATAATTACGGTCTATATTAGTATTTATATATTAAATTGTAAAGCTTAAACAAAGTCAATTTGGACATGGACAAATGTGATATGTATCTAATGTGTAGTCTCAAAATAAGGTTATGTTAGGTTCGATTTTTTTTTGCAATCACAAACATATTAATAATGTCTGTTAATTTTTTTTACGATTTAAATAATAGATCGGTGACTCTCAGGTTAGGAATCACTGGTAAATGACAAAAATACTGATTACCAACTACTAATCATTAATTTTAAATATGTGTTTTGAATAAAAATTAAACTTTAATATTTTCAACAACGAACAATATTAATTTGGTCACAAACATGACCGATCAAAGCCAAACTGTTGGGTCTCGGAATCACGCGAAACGAGCAAATAATAACTTCAAAACGACGGGTGTATATTATGCGCATAATAATAAATTGGTTAGGTTATTATATAGGGGAACATTGTTTTTATTTTTATTGCTAAATCGAGTCGACTGTTTATTTTTTCTTGTAAAAAAAAAAAAAATAAAAATAAAAAAACAAGGAAACTTACAAATGTATCCGTATACACCGCGGACACAATTAGTTTTTTCTACGTAATCACTTCGGATCGAGCTCTTGGCTTCTTACGTTGTGCATAATTGCATATATTAAAATTTTCGCAAAAATTATGGTAAATTAATCATTAGTCGGATATCGGCGTTTATACCAAATTGTGCGTGATTGTAGTTAGTGTGTTATATTCTGTAGTAGCAGGAAAAAAAAAATTTCCATTATCGTTTATCAAAAATGTGTCGACCCTCAGAAAATCTCCTATAAACTCGTTTAAAAATATTAAACTTCTGAACAGTTTTCGAGATTATATTGGATTATGATAATATTGTTCGTCAGTTCGTTACATACCGTATATAAATTCACGCTATTTAGCATGTTAACGAACAATTTACCGTAAAATAATATTCTGATCGTAACGACTATGGACGAAAGTCAATTAAATAGAAAGTTATATTATTGGGTCTTAAGTCAAAGAGCGGATCGATTTTTGATTAAAAAGAAATGTTTATTAAAAATAATGGAAAAAAAGAGGATTGCTGTCGATTCTGGGCGTTCTTCCATCGTTTCTTCGGTACTCGAAGAAGTTAGTGGTGGAATATTATTGTGTTATATTATAATTAAGATTCGAATGCAATAAAATTGCAATAAATGCATGAATTTGAAAAAAAACATTTCTGCGCCAAACTCAGACTGATACTGATATCTGATAATATTAAATTTTATTAATTTTCTTTATTCATCAAATAATGTGCGACACAAAAATTATATATTAAACATAAATTGATGACATTTATTCAAGTTCGTTAAAAATATAGATTCTGCGAATTTTTCTGTTTACTGCCATTATTAGAAGTTTTTCCTGTTTCATTAGAAAATTTTAGAATTTCAAAAAATTACCTAAAGAAAGTACTAACTAGACAATAATATAGACCCAAATTATACCCTAATTGTGGTAATCGGACCATTATTTCTACCCCAAAAAGTAAAAAAAAAAATATTAAAGTACATACAATAATTGAAAACCAATGAATTCTTAGTTTCGCTCCAACAAGGATGCGTGTTGTTATCGGGAACCAATTCATATTATGTCAATTTTTAGGCATTGAGACCAACGCACCAAGTAGCTATAATTATTGTTTATTGATAATAATAACAATTAGGTATTTTAAAATTTTACCGATCATGAAAATTGTTAATCAATTATAATAGAAACGAAATACTTAATGTAAATATACCTTTTGAATTATGTTAAATATCTGTATAACATTATATTTAAAGTACATTAAATTTATTTTATAATAATATTATAGTGTTATAAAATGTTCGTTGTTTTTTTTCATAATATAAACTTATATGTATACTTAGCCATAGTATAATGTAGTTTATTAAAAGACAAAGTAATTATAAAAATATTTCAAAGTTTAAAATTGTATTGTTTTTAATTTTTTCATCTTATATGTTTAGTATTGGCAATAAGTAAAATTTAATAAAGATTTCGAGGCTTAATATATTTTTAAAAAATATATATATCATGAAAACAAAAATAAATAAATACGATTAAGTCTTTTTAAGTATCGCTAAATATAGTGAAGGTACAGAAAATAATGGTAATATAACGGTGTACCTACTCGTAAATAAAAATTTTAATTTGACAAAGACTTCTATTAAAGAACATAAAGTATAATATTTTAATATTTAAGGGACAGTGACCTGATCACCGAGAGAAAAAAACAATTAAGAGATAAAAATGTATCCCTAAAAAAGGTGTTGTTTTAAAAATATTAACGCTGTTAGAAAAGCTTCTTTTATGCATAGATTTTAATCCGGGTTTATACAAAGATGTACAAAAAAAAAAAAAACGTATTTGTAATATTTCCTGTTATGTCATCCTTATTTTTATTTTGTAAAAATATTATTCTAGAAACTTGAAAAAATATATTTCACAGTGGATTCCGATCGGTATTTTATATTTTTCTTAATACTATAGATGTCTAGATAATATATATTGTAAATATTATTTCTTTTTAATATTCTAATGTTTAGTTTCATACGATAAAAAAAAATCAATCGTTTCCGGTAAAATCTAATGATTTACCATACAAAACATTGTTTATATTAATGTTTGTATATTTATTGTAAAAAATTATTGGCGCATGTTATAAACAAGAAATATTCATCGACGCTAATATTCCAATAACAACAATAATTTTATTAATTATTATTCATATTTCGAATATGCCTAACAGTAACGTATTTTTCAATGGGATTATTTAAAAACGATTAAAAAATATCCTTAAAAAATAAAAAATTATACAAGAAAATATCTACCTCATAATATTATATTCGCTATAACATGACGTATATATATTATTACTTTTCTCTAGGAAATATTTGAATCTTTCTTACAAGAAAGCTTCTTAATATTTGAAAATTATTTATTATTTAAAATTGTATTCATTAAGTAGGTAGGTACTTTAATTTACATTAATTAACAGTTTTTTTTTTAAATATATACTCTTATTGTGTTACGTTAAATGTTGTGTATTACACTATTTTATATTAATTGTTAAATAGTATTTAAAGTAAAATTGATTCCCGAATTATAAAGGAAAAAGTTGAAATATTTTTGTAAATTTTTGGTCATTATAAATGAACTAATTCTAGTAAGTACTCAATATACTATTTCAATAGTATAATCTCTTAACGCACATTATTTTTTATTGAGTTTTAATTTTCCGTTGATGGCAATCTTGATTATTATATAATAATGGTTCACGTTTTACATCTGAAGGACGTAATAATATAAAATAATAATCAAGCGAGGGCTATAATACCTGATTCTTATATTCATATTACGTATTATAATAAATACTTACGTAGGTAACATATTATTTTATTGATGTATCTAACGATTATAATTTCTAATGGTAAACGATTAATAAAATTTGTTATATATACAGAGCGATCTCAACGCGAATAACTTCAAAACTATGGGTATAGTTTTATTATTTCACACGTTATATTCGATATATAAAAATTGTACTTCAATATTTTCATCGCCATTTCATAATTTGCTACCTATACCTAAAGAAGGACTTTTGATTTTAAAATGACAAAATATTATTTAAAATAATAAAATATTAACAATTATACATTTTTATGCAACTAATCTTTACGTTTTTTTACTTTGTGCTAGATTTCGAAAGTCGATACATATTTCACAAGCAATTTAAATTGTAAATTTATTTACTTATAATATAAAGTAAATTGATGGATATTACAACAAAATCGATATTTTATTAATATTGTGGGATATCGAGGTTGATAAAATTATACTTAGGAACTAATAAAATGTTTTTATACGTAGGGAAAATGAATTATATAAAACACGAAAAATGTGGTATTTACAATATAATAAATTAAATAATCATAAAAAATTGATAAGTTATAATTATCCAACTACCCATCTCCTGTGGGAGGTGTATCATTTCGATCGTTTATTAAAAACTTGCACTTATGAGATATTTCCATAAACAATAACTTTTTCCAACTAATGTTACAATCATTTATAATATTTATAATTATATTATAATCAAGATTTGAATGCAATAAAATTGAATTTGAAAAAATGATTCTAAGCAAAATTCAGACAGATATAAACTGATATTTATTTTTAGAAATATAATTTATTCATAAAATAATGTGAAAAAGAAAAATATTTAACATAATAAGTATAATGAAATTTATTCAAGTTCGTTAAAAATGTAGATTTGTGAATTTTTTCCGTTTTTTGCCATAACTAATGGTTTTTCCTGTTTTGTAAGAATAATATTGAGAATTTTAAAAAAATGACCTAAATATTGTTATAATATTACGTAACATAAAACATAATACATGTGATAATCGGATCATATTTACAATCCCAAAAAGTGCTTTCAGTCTTTTAACAGCATACAAATCAAACATCAATGTAAAATAAAAAAATTCGAAAGCCAGTAAAAAAATATATTACTTTTGATTTAAATTTGTTTTTTTATACATGTATTTTGGAATTCATTAAAAAAAAACATTTTCCAGTTTTGTAAATTTAATTAAAATAGTTAATCTCTAAACTTAAAACAAATATCAAATTTCTTCGAAATTTCAATCAAAATTCCAAATTTAAATACCTTTAAAAGAAAATTGAGTCTGTCGATTTACATTTTTTTTTATAAAATTGGGTTAAGTAATTTATAGTTGTGAATTTATGATTCTATTAAATTTTCCAACTGCGTGTTAAACAACAAAATGCAAATTAAATTGAACATTATTAGGAAAAAATTTCTAAGTATTATATTTAGATATATAGTTATTGTAATAGTTTCAATATTTTATCTCATAATATGTAAAATAATTATGTTAATACGCAAACAATGCGTTCAACGAACCTACGTTCAAAATCATATTAGTTAAAAAATATTACAAATCAAGTTCGACCAAATTACAGTTTCCGTGCGTGTAATAACAATTTATTATATATATTTCGTAGTTTCCTAATACTAAAGAAAACTTTTGAGACATTCAAAAAATGAGCTAGATAAAGGCAGATGCAATTCTCTATTGAAAGCGTATGCTACTTGTGGTAATCGGACCTTTATATTCATCCAATTATATTCTTTGCTTTTCTCAGAATCTAAAATATACAAACAGAACCTGATTTTTAAAATACATGTCCCAGAGCAAAATAAAAATTAAACTTATAATGTAAATAATTTATAAATATAGATATTAATACAATATGATTATATGAATATCGCTATTAGGTATAATTTATTATTTAAATGTTCTATATTAAAAAAAAAAATAATAATAATAATAATATTATTTGTATTATTGAAAATTCTTTTCATCTCACTATTGAAAAGATTCATAAGGCATTCAATATTTCTTGATCCAGTAGTGGCAGTTTTATGGAACGATTTAGGAGTACTGTATCCTCCCAGACGAATAAAAAATATAATTAAAAATATATGCACAATAAGTAAATATATCAATTTATTTCAGATTATTACATTATTTACATATCTACTACTTACATAATGGACCCTTCAGAAAATTGTTGAACAACCACCATTGTGGCCCATTGATGGTCTATTTTTTTATTCTTTTAAAAAGTGAAAATGATCGTTCACTAAAACAATAATTCGTTATTGTTATTTATATTAAAAAAAAAGTAGGAAGGTCAATTTTCGACATTTCTCCTTCGTCCCTAAATAAAATTTATACTCAAGAAAATTTACAAGTCCCTACGATGAAAACTCAATGAGTTATCACAAAGTAAAAATTAAAAAATAACAAAAACCATAATATTGCCGTTTTTCCGCCATTTTTTGGTAGTTATTCTTCTCCCAAGAAAAAAATTTGAGAAATTTGAAAATTGAGCGAAATAAAGTACCGACTAGACACAATTTGCTACCGAATGCATACCTTATTTCTGGTAATCGACCCATTATTTCTATCCGAAAAAGCGTCTTCATGTATAAAAAAAAAATATATCATAATATTCAAATTTTAGAAACTTTAAAAAAAAAAAAAAGTTACTTACAATTTTCAAAATATTTTGTAAATAGATTAAGTAATATTTAAGTAAGCTTCTATACAATTTTCAAATCGTTAAACCCAAAATTGCAGCTAATATTAAACGTTTTTGAAAAAAATGTCAAAGCTTTTATTTAGCCAGAAAATTAACCAATCAATCATAATTTTACTACGCGTGTATATTAGAAAATTGCATCTAGTTTGTACTTTTGTTTCATTTATTCCTCAAAAGTTTTTGTTCGAGGAAAGAAAAACTACTAAAAAATTACGGAAAAACGTCAAAATTCATGGAAAGCGTAATTTTGACGAAATTGATTTTAGATTTTGCATGATTTTGAATGTAGGTACTTGAAATTTTTTTATTATTCTCATAGGTAGTTTACACACGTGGTAAATTTTTGGATAGGTTTATTAGTATAATATATTGTATAGATATCTGAGTAAGTTTAGCTCAGAATTATATTTTCTAGTGCAATATCATTGCATTCAAATCTTAATTATAATGAACTAGTAATTTTTCCGAGGACCGAAAGGACAAAAGAGAAACGTCCAAAATAGACCTTCCTACATTTTTATACTTCGTTATAATTAATTCTGTCTTGACCTTAAAATTGTTCATTTTATATATTTTAGATTCTGAGTGAAGCGAGGAATGTATTGTTTTTTTTTCTAAAAACATATTTTTGGTTAGAAATGGTTCGATTACCAAAAGTATGATATGCTTACATTTTTCGAATTTCTCAAGTTTTTCCTTGGGATAAGAAAAACTATCAAAAAATGACGGATAAACAGTAAAATTTGGGTTTCCGTTAATTTGATTTAAAATATTTTGTGATAATTAATTTAGTATTGAAGTAGTGACTTGAAATTGTTTTTGAGTATTCACGTAGGTAATGAATAAGTGGTAAAATTTTGGGAAGAATTATCAGTATAATATATTGTATAGGTATCTGAATGAGTTTTGCTCAGAATCCTATTTTCTAATTCAATATCATTGCATTCAAATCTTAATTAAATAAATCACTAATTCCTTCGAGAACCGAATGGACGAAAAAGGAACGTCCGGAATACACCTTTCCGTTTTTTTTTTTTTATATTAATTATAGTATTAATATGAACATATTACATATAACTATTTATAAAATATTGTATCTTGAGGTCAATAAAATATGAAATATGGAGTGGTTGGGTGGGTTGGAGTTTATAGAACTACCTTATTTAACCGAACTCAGCGCCACTTCTACGATAATAGTCAGATAACCGTCACTATTAGGTATATTTTAGTTATTATTTATTAGTTATTACATATAGTATAGACAATGAGTTATACAAAATGTGTTATATTGGACAAGTTTTTTAATTATAATATATTATACTGGTTTATAAATTTATAACACAATGTATGTATATACGAATTATATGATTATAACAAATTATAGATATATAATATAATTATATAATATAGGCGTAAACTATGGGATGGTGAGGAGGGGCGATTGCCTCTCTTAAACAAACTTACTAAAAGTGCCTCTAATGACTTTTTTTTTAATTGTATTTAAAATTTTAACAACTATCTAGGCTTTAGAGCAAAAAAAGGTTAGCAAAACTATAGAATTTTAAAAATAATACATTACTTTAAATATTACTATTATTGATAACTGCCATTTTATTTTTTGTGTTGTATTGATTGAAAATAATAATTAATATATATAGCAAGCTGCTACAATATAGGCAGTAGTAGGACAGAGATTCTTAAACTGTGATTAGGAAATTACTCATATTAGGATTGGTAAATTTCTATGTTTAATAAAGTTAATGTAATAATATTAAGTATAATAAAAATAATTAATAAAATGTATTAACTACTTTTAAATGGATTTGTAATAGATATAAAACAAATATTTCTAATATATTATATTGGTAATGCGGTAACAATAAAAGAGATTTATATATAAATAGGTTATTCAAAAGAAAACTATTATGAAAATTCGTGATTTATAACGTCTAATTGCGCGGTAACATGTCGCAGAATAATTATTATATTATTAACCCACTCAAAGAACAAGACCACTTCAATTGGCATAATTTTCTTATTTTAATTTAAATATAGTTTTTAATAGTTAGTGTTAAAAATGACCAAGATAAATGCCCATGATAAATGCGTCCAAACATTTGACTTGGTAAAGGAACTGGTCGTCGGCTTTGATTTCCTGATCATTTTATACACAAATATAAAATTTCTAGTTTTTCCTTACTGCTGTACTCGTTCAGAATCGAGACTGACGATTTGATGGTATCGGTTTGGACAGCCGTGTCTGCGATAGCCGGTCCCGTTTCGATGACAGGGATGATCAATACCTGCAGGGCTCCCACTTGGTCACTAAACATGGATTTTTCAACTTTCCTGTATAATAACTATCTGTACTTTTCTGGATGGAACTCGTGGAAATCGTATTTGCAAATGTCACCGGAAAAACTTCCTCCGCAACTTAAGTCGTCGAAGGGACGTTGACCAATTCTGCCGGTATGCTTAGTTTTTAATTTGTGCCTTTTTTCGGCAACAATTGCAAAGTCGACTAAATATGTTTCTTTTATTTTATTTTCACAACTGTTGTGTTGATATCTCTTTCAGTATCATCCGATTTACAACAAAAACAACACATATTACCCATTTTATAATATTATTAACATTGCTAATCGGATTAGTATACTAAGTACTATGACTATGTATTTTTCACAACAAAGTCTGTGAGCGTTTTGATAATTTGGACTCAATTAACGTAATATTTTGAAATATTAACGGCTAGAAACAAACAAGCAATAGTATTTGAACTAAAGCGTTATTTTTGAAATATAGTTTAACAATTTTTGTCACCTATCCACCCAACCATTATTTTAGGTGATTCAATTGAACTACCTTGGGCACGTATTCGGCACCACTGTTTACATTGTATAATTAAATGATTGGCGAAATTTTCGAAAAAATCTTCCTCGATTATTTGCCAATAATGTTTTAATATTATATAAATGAGCCTAACATTAAGTAAGGTATAAAAAATATAAATTTAAAATAATTTTTGTTAAAAAAATCAAAAAAAAAATTTTTATTATTTGTTAAAGTCAATAAACTAATTATAAAAAGTTAAATAATATATTAGTATTTAAAAATTGATATAGAATTACCATATAATTTAATTTCATAAAATACATATTATTATTTTACTTTCATTTTCATAATATTTTTTTATATAACTAACTTAAATGTTGTTGGAAAATTTAAAATATGAAAATGTTGTTATTGCAAAAATTTTTCTATAAGAGTATATATTATTTAACATTACTTCATAAAGAAATAATTAACTGAAAAATATCTCGGTATTTTAGAAAAAAGTTAACTCGTTAAGTTAAAAGTTAATAACCTAGGTACTTACTTAAAAAAAAAAGTAACTCATTACGTATAACTTAATTAAAGCGAACTTAACATGAATTTTTTAACTCGTTAATGTACAGTATTGGTAAAACGTGTAAATATTTTATATTGTATTTTAATTGTTTATATCACGAAATAAAAGTGTACAAATGCTATAAAATATCCGAGCACTAGTTATAATTTTACCCAAATTATTTTCAGAATCATTCGTCGGTAAACGATGAAATAAAAGCACTCTGTATATAAATACTTACCTACGTATAGTATAATATAATTTTTGATTATACAGAGCGAATACAAACGCAAATACAAGTTTTTCCAGGACAATACGCATATATTATACTATATGCAAATAATAAATTAATCTCTAAAGTGTACTAGACACGATTTATGTGTGTGTGTGTGTGTGTGTGTACGAAAATGGAGACTGTAGTTCAAGTACTTGGTCGTGTCCCAGACATTATATTATATCGTCCGATGCTTGCGTTCGTGTGTTTACACATCAATAACATTAATCCGATTCAAGGACGTATGCGAATTTATAATAATAACCATAATACGATTCCGGCAACGATGGTGTGCATATTATTATCGTTTAGTTATTATAATAACTTATAAACGATTCGGTATTTATTTATTATTATTATTATTATTATAATTATTTCCGCCGCAAGTTCCGCGCAAAAACGACGACGTGTCCGAATAAGTCTGATCATCCGCCGAACGACCGACGGGTGAAATTTTAATTAAAACAATAAAACTCGAGAATTTCGTCAACTATTTTGTTTTATTCATTTATGTTATTATTTATAAGAATAATTAGAATTTTATTGGAAAAAAAAAACACTATAAAACAATAAGCGAACGTACATATAAAATTAATTCTCATATGACAACCCTTTCATACGACCCCTCGTCAATACTGACGTGAAACGGATTATAACATTTTAGAATCATCAGCAAATAATATATTGAGTAGGTATAAAAATATATTATTAAAATTTACATTTATTCGTATTTTAATGGATAAAAATAATTCTACGGCGTAGACAATACGTCAGTTTTGTATTGTTAATTTTCAAACCAATTTTTGGTATCGGTACTATTTATAAAGAATTGAAATTAAAAAAATAATACATCGGATTTTTTACTATAATTTTATGATCATATTATAATTACATGTTATTTGATATGCCGATAAAAGAACTTATGTTTTATTCAAGTTTTTTAAAGTAACTATTATGTTACTTTCGTAGTTTGATAAAAAAAACTATCAATTAACAATATAATTTAACTTTAATGTCCATATTTCTGATATGATCTTCGGCATTTTATCTCTTATTTCTCCGCTGAACCTGTTAATGAATTCTTCACTGATCAATTGGTAAATTTCTTCAAAAATATTCATCTCACTAATTATTTCTATTGTGATAATAGGTACCCGGTCTTATGCCTTGATGTTGTCGTGTCATATTCACTATTTTGGAATCAAGTTGATCAAATGCACAAATTGTGTATTATGCTCAGATTAATAAAGAACTCGTATATTTTCCATGGGTCTAAAACTTAGATAATCTATGATAGTTAAATTTTCCAGGATTTGCGTAAGCCTATACTAATACTTCACAATTCTAGTGGTTCTCAAAATTGTTTCCCATCGCGGTACATAATTATTAGTTATTACAAAGGGTATGGTACACTTTTATACGTAAACTTTGTTTGTACCTAGGTACTTATCTATAACAAGCCAACTAAATTGCTCCGGATAACATACATAAATTTAAATTTATGCGGCACAATACTTCCTTTAGGAAACATTAGTCCATTCCCTCACCACTTGTGGGGCCTAAATGATAGTTCGACCAGATTTTACTTATCTGCTTCTTAATTGTTTTCAATAGGCTATAGACGTTTAGAATATATTGTTTAATCTGTACTATTTTTTACGGATAAATTTTTAGTCTATAAATATTGTAATGACTTATGACAAAGCATATTATAAAGATAGTTATTCAATTTATATTAAGTCCTGGTATATATAGGTATATAATCTCAGTGGAATTTTCTATACAGTTAACAATTTCTCAAATATTTGGATTGCATATTATAATATTATATAATTGGCTATAGGTTTTATTTCCTAACCTTAGCTTTGTATTTATGTTATTTGTGTTGTTATAATGTTGGTTGTATTTTTACGCTTTTCTGAGATAAGTAATTCTTAATTAGAATCTAAAAAATAATATACGATATTATTAGGTCTTAGCTCTTAGGTTTTTTTTTATAAAGAGTACTATCTAAGAGTTACTTAGAGCTCATATCTACATAATAATACACTTAAATAATGTCTAAACTATAATAACTTGTAACACGTTAAAATTATGCCACAAAAAATATGAAATACAAATATAAACAATTGATAAGTAAAGTCTTTTAAATAAAAGTTTTACAAATTATATACCTATATTTTTATTAGAGTTATTTTTAACGTCGGTCGTGTATATACATTTTAAGAAATAATTTGTAATTGACAATATTTAAAATGTGTAAACGTTACATTTTATGTTAGTCAAGTATGGATTTAGATTAATTTTGGTATTTGATTAATGCATGATTGCATCAATGCAACATTTAAATTAAAAGTAAATAATATACATATTTACTGCACGACTTTCAAGTACAAAAACAAAAACGGACAACGGTGATAGAGCACTTAAGCGTTTTTATTTTATTAATTTATACTAATTCTATCGATTAATGGCCATAGTTGGTCATTAATTATCGATGTATTTGATTCTATTCTAAATACGAGAAATTAAATTTTTAAATTATGCGGGACTAATGTGTTAGAAATTAGATACAAGCTAATATAATGCTAAAATGTATAATATTTAGGTACTATATTTTCGATTTAATTTGTATTATAACTAAAAGAAAAGAGGAAATTATTTAACAAAATTTAATTTTGTATTTTAAATTTGTTAAAATATTTTAAATTTTTTTTCTGTATAAAACGTAAAAAAATTAAATACAAATAATTTTACCGGACATACATTATTTGATTTTTTTGGCGGATTTTGATTTTAAATAATATTATTAATGATAATGGTTTTCTATCATTAAGTATAATAATGTACAATATTATACGAGACTATAGAATTTAGAGTAATATCCGTTGTTGTAAAATACGACTCCTTTATATTATTAAAGTAAATTAAATGATCACTGAGCGGTAAATATAAAAAAATTCTTAAAATTCTTAATTGTTTTTAAATCTTATTATAAGTAATAAGCAAAGTATTTACATTAATAAAGTTTGAATTTCCAAATGAAAACCTTAATTTTTATAACTTGATCTGTATAAAGTATTATAGTTTGTAAAATACTACTTATTTCGGACGTTTTCCAGTTTACTAATTTCAATTACTAGTGTTTAAAATTAAAAAATGTATTTTATTCGTATTTTCAAATACATTGATGAGTTTTAATGTTTTAACAATTTAATATTACTTTTTAACACTATAAACTTACTATATTATTAATGTGAATATCAGACTTAAAATAGATATGACAATAACGTATACATGTAATGTTTTTATTGTATATTATTTTTTTGTTCCGTGAAATATAGCATGTTTTATTATTTTAAATTTGCATATAATTATTAAAAGGAATAAATATATGATGTAAGTAGTACAATTAAAAAATAATAATAAGATATAGTGTTTTTGACTTGTTATATTATTAGATATTATTCGGTCATATATTAGACTTGACATTAAAGCATGTTAAATCTAATTAAAAATCCGAAGTCAGTTATAATTCGTATTAACTTAATATTTTTTTGATTTAATCCGATTTATATAATACATACTGGTATGATATTTACTATGTATTATATATTATAATGTTATTATCTGTATTAATTTAACTAAATAAATTAATAATTATTGTACCTATAACATAATGTTTTATCATAATATATTATAATGTTGGTTATTTTTGATGTTATATATATAATTGTAAAAATCGGCGTACTGATAAATATATGAGTTGATGAAAATCTTGCATTTCTTCAGGATGATAAAACATGAAAGGATCACTGTAAAAGACCGGAAAATAACAAATGGTTTACATAGCATACAGGCACCTACAAAAATATAAACAGATTCTCTGAAAAGAGTTTAAAAATGTATTAAACATTCAATGTATCGTTTTAACATTAAAATTCTGTCAGAGTCTAGTCTATAGTTCATTATATTATACTGACCTATAAAGCAAAACATAAATGAACATAAAATTAATGGAATACTCAAGCACGATTTGTTTAATATTAAAAAAAAAAATATATATATATATATATATTTTGTGAGTCAAAAGATAACATATTTTAATATTATCAAATAATATGTCTTACATACCTGGTTTCCAAAAATCGTGTATCACTATATACATCATTTATACATCAAATATTTAAATATATTGTGTTAAATCAATAATTATTTTTATTGTATACTTTCAGTATAATGAATTATAAAAATTTTTTTATATTATTCAACTTAATATACTGTTATTTTACGACTTATAAAATATTATTCCATCGTTGACGTAAATATCAAAAGTATATTTTTAATAAACTCAAATTAAAACCAAATATTAGCGTTATGAAAGTATTATAGATCAACGTAAACATTTTAATATTATTAAATAACTTTTTTCGTTTAAACGACAAAAACTAATCTCAGTGATTCAATTTTCGCATACTAATTTATGTATAGGTTTATGCATACTCGCAACAGTTAAATAAAAATATGTCTTATAAACATTTAAGTATTGGTATAGTTATTATTAATAAATAATTTTCTTTTAATTTATTCCTTATAAGGGAATTATTTTTAGAATTAATCATTGGTATTTAAAATGTCAATTATATGAAATTAAATACGTACCTGATGAGTTTAGATAAGTAAATACTAAAAATCATAATATATTTACATTTCTACATAAATAAAATAAAATTATGAAAGATCAAAAGAATCATATAAAATTATAAACAGTAAACAACTTTTTTTTAGAATTTAATAATTATTTTTATGGAGATAATAATATTATTATTTAAATAGGTAACTTTATTTTACCATAAATTATGTCTTTTCATTTTATTTTAGAGTAAAATATTGTTTATAAACATACAGTGATTTATTTTGTTTATTTTTTCTTTCAAATTTTGCATATTTTATGTCAGTATATGTGTAACAGAAGAATTGTATACTTTAGTTTGTTATTTATATGATAAAAAATAAAATATAGTTTGTCTAACGTAATGTCGGGCATCAGTATCCTTTATTCTACGATTATTAATGTTTAAAATGTATGAATTTTATTTTAATATTTAAATAATACCGAGAAAAAAATAGGTGATATTCAATTATGATATTTAATATAATTTTGTTTTCTATATCCGTAATAACAATAATGAATTATTGAAATAAATAGCAAAATATTATGTTTATAAATTATGAATATTCAGTATCATGTTCGTTATAAATTAAAGAATGTAATTTAAATGGGGAATACATATTATTATAAAAAAATGTTGTTTCTATAAAAAATGTAAAGTTCAAGGATATTTTTCTTTTATTGATTTCAATAGAATATAATTGCTAATTAGTATAAAGTCATATATAGATTTATAAATATATTTTATTTATCAATCTCTAATTTATTATTAGATTGAAGCTTCAAACATACGACTGTTAATTATTTAAAGTTTAAAATATTAGATCGGTATTAAATTTAATGAAACTCTAACAATTTAAAATATAAATATTTTATTATTTAATTACAATTTATTAATAAATGTTTTCAAAATATATAGTATATTTCATTACCGATAAACAATAATTAACCAATTAATAATGGTTATTCCACCTATGTATTTAAATTTTTGAAACAATCATTATACATAAATTGTTTTAAATATTTAATAAGTTTATCGATATTTATAACTATGAATGATTGTCAATTCATATTCAAAATATTGGAAACAACAATAAAATAACATTCAATTATTTTGCATTCATACCTCCGATCTACCGCCATCTAGTGGATTCATTGTGGACTATTACTACAAATGTCCAAATATTTAAACATAATAAAATCAAACCGCACTGACAACGTGCTATTATATTCGAGTTATAATTATAATTATTTCTTAAAATATACACTACATATAGTTATTAGAGGTACGTCTGTAATTATTTAATAATTATATTAAATACAATTATTATAAAAAGTTTTATTCGTACATAATATAAATCAAAGTCTTAAAAGGTAAATAATAACAGAGTTTCTAAATAAAATATAATTTTATGATTATTTACGTGAAATCAGATCCTGATTGTGAGCGTAAAGTTATTTCACGTTTACAAATAATTATCATTTATTTATGTTTTCAAATTTTTGAATAATATCATTATCAATCATATCATTAAAATACCATTTTTTTAAAATTACTTTAAGCACAAAACAGTCTAAAAGAATTACAATCTTAATTTATAATGTGTTACAATAATAGATATGATATGAATATTAGCTATAATTAGTAAATTAATATTTTTTACGGTGCTTAGAAAAATAATTTAAAACATAATATTTCCTAGTTATTTAGTTCTTAACGATACGCCCACGTCGATAAGTACACTGAAAAATCGGAAGAGCGGACAATTCCTCTTATAATAATAATTATAGTAAGTCGATATATTAAAGATCCTTATGTAGGGTACAACATTTAAAATAATAATCATTATTGGTTAATAATATCTGTTTGTAACGTATTTTTCGTACAAACAAACGTATATATTCTCTAAAGCTCCTACATTAAAAAATTGTGTTACTTTCTTTTGTAACGAATTAATAAGTAAATAAATTCAAATTAAATCATGAACAATCTGAATGGAAATATTTAATGAATTTAAAATCGACGTTTTGTGAAATGTCTTTTTTCTAAAATAAATAAATGAAATGCCTATTAACTAAAACTCGCACATAAAACGTCTTTGTTTATTTGATTCATTCGCGTTCTTTTATATTCATATTATATTTTATTTATTGACACAATGCAAATCACATATTATAACGTTTTGATATTATATTCAATATGGAATATTATATTTAATTTACTTCGATTTAAGCAGAACACTTTAGTGAATTTATATTGTCTAAACTTAAATATTATTATACATATAATTATATATTTATTTTGACTTCATACTCGTATAATCATACATTATAGAAAATTGATAATTACAATAAATATTTGGTTTGATATGTTATTATGTGGTTTAAAAAGGTGACAACTGATCTAAACATTGATTTATCAAACAGATAAAATTAAATAAAGCAAGTGACGTGTTTTAATATTTAAAAAATGAACGAAATTATGAAATTTTATTTTATATTACTATAAAGTAACTATCTACGTTTTGTATTAACGATTTCAATATACAATTATTGATATAAAGTGCATTTATTTCAATGTATTGCGAACTAATGAATTTAACAATATTAAAGTTTATACAAAATAACAAATTAATTATTGTTTATGTGAATTTCATTAAATTTATGCTTTCCTTGATACTTATTTTACAATACATTCATACGTATTATATAATTATGTTCCATAAAAAACAGATGAATAAACATAATTATTGTATGTATGTTGATATTGTAATTATATTAAAATAATATACAAGAAAACTTTAATCCATATAAATGTTGTTAAATCGAGAATTACGTTAAATTTCTTGGATCAAATGTTAAAATTCGATTAATACGTAATCAGTATGGAAAGGGGGATTTTACTATTATTAATATTGTTTTAGTTTACCTAATCTAAACATTTTATTTATCAATTAAATTTTGTTTGTAAGAACAATAGACTAAGTAAATCACTTTTTTTTTTTATAACAAATTTATATTACGCTAAAAATATTAATGTTCAAGTGATACCTGACATTAATTTTCCCGTACTTACACTATTGTAATAGATTGATACATTGGTTTTAATTGGTCATTCTTGAGAATTTATCTAAATTAATATAATTATTTTTAAAAATTAAGTTTATTACATATAGTACATACCTATAATAATAATTATACCGTATGATCGCGTTAAATATTTTAATGTTAATTATAAATATATTCACAACAACATTTGCTCCGTGTTTCTTTGTTGTCTGCAATATCCTCGAGTACTATCTTACTTCGAATTTTCCTTTTGATTGTGTTTCCCATATCATTCATTCAGTTTTTAATCTGTGTAAATATTAGCAGTTTTGCAGCCACTTTTTACCTTCGATTGACATGTTTAGCTACCTGGCTAACACCAATCACACGTCAATGAGTCTGTTGTTGGTTAACTATCACGTTATAGAGCATGAAGTTTTAGTTAACCAAATGATTGAGCTTTTTCAGGTAATTGTAGTCGGTCTAGAGTCTAGACGCTACCACGCGTAAGAAAACAAACTTAGATTTTGTTCACTGAAACAAGTGTACAGACCACTCGAACTCGCTCGACCCCCAATATTTATTAATGTTCGTTTGTCTTCTACTGTTTTTATGATGTTCTTCTTTCAGTCTACCTTATTCTTTGAAACTTTCTCCAACACCACATTTTTAGAGCTTCCAACATAACTGTTTTTTTTAAAATGTATGTGTCCATGTAAATGTCAATATTCTTGCATTTATATATAAATCTACACTCTAGACATACGTTTTATTAGTTTGTTTTTGTTATTTACCTACGTTGATATATTTTACTGTTAGTAATTTCTTCTTTCCGAGGAAAATATTTTTCACTTGTTCAATTTCGCTCATGACTTTTATTGTGGATCTCCATTATATTATGTTATAATATTGCCTAAGTACTTAAAATGGTTAAAGTGATCGATTTCTTTATTTACTGGCATTATATTAATGGTTGGCATATTTTTTTTTTTTTTTTTTTTTTGTAACACACTAGGGTTTTCTTAGTTGCGTTAAGGTATTATACATTTTTATTAAATTTTTTTTGAGAATGTGAAAACTAAAATATTATCAGCAAAACGATGCATTGTTGTTAATACTCCTTCTACTTTTACTTTAATACCTTTATGATCTAAACAAATTGAGAATATTTAGAAATATATTTTATATTAATAGGTACCTAAATGTTATGCGTGAAGGATAATCGGTTCTAAATTTGTATATTTAATTGCAATAATTTAATGTACACATTGTTCATATTCTTAGTCAATGATTTTTATATTCTTGTACCTTGTACAATAAACGAGTATTAATACGTTTGTGTTTTTTTTGTAGTTTTTCTTTTTGATCATTTTAATATTCTAATAAATATATATTTTTTTCATGTTAATTTATAAAACAAGCGTTATAGTTTTTTTATCTTGTATTTATATAATAAAATATAATAGAAAAAAAAATAAGCACCGAATATATCAAAAAATAGTGGGTGAGATTTTATAGTAGTTCCCACTTATATACAATTGCCACACAATATATAACATTATCATCTCTCTCTTGAGATTTTAATTCGTATTCGACTTTTTTGCGCTATTGACGAATATTAATGAGGGATTTATGTGCGCGCATGCGTATATAGTTATATATATTTTAAAAGCTGCAGTGGCTGATCGTGAGGACAATGGAAGGAGGTGGTGTCAATGATGGGTGCGAGGAACCCGCGTGTGTTTTAGAACAAAAGTACTCTCTAGGACCCTATATATATATATACCTACCGTAGGACTGTCGCGGAAGGGATGTAATACTTGTGTTGTAAACACACAGGCGCGTGCTCGTATCCAAAGAACTCTGATAGAGAATAGGAGCAGTAGTATGATGATGATGATGATAAGGAGGAGTGTGTAATATATGCATGTATAGTTGATGATGGTGATGACGACGGCGAGGGTACAGATGTAGATAGGGTGGAATGGCACTGTAGGGAGGGTAAAATACCTAGGCGCGGGTGGTGTATGCATATATATATATATATATATATATATATATATATATATATATATTATATAAATACGAATCTCGTCGTGCTCTTAAAATTTCCCCAACCCGCCACATGAGCCCACACACACACACACACATATACACACACACGCGCGCGCGTTGCAGAAGTTCTACGACAACGTAGCGTGGGGCGCGGAACGAATGCTCAACGATAGGGTTGCATGCAGTGGAGGTTGATGAGGGGTGGAAAAGTAAGGGAGAGATAGAGAGAGAGCAAGAAGGTACTAAAGAGAGAGATGGGAATCATTAAAAATATGCGTATAAAGTATAGGGATGAAAATGAAAAAAAAAAAGAACCGTAGGCGTAGTGGAGGAATAATGTATCGATCGGGTAAGTATATATATATTTTTCTGTTTTTTACACAGAGGCGACCAATGGGGTGATTCCGCAAAGGAGGCTGCTGAACTATGAGTATTTTGCACCCTCTCCTTACACCCCTCTCGACGACCGGAAAAAAAAACCACTGCGTCCTACCTACATTCTCCACTATATTATTACCTCTACCAATACTATACGCTTAAATGATAATACGCATATATATATAAATATATATATACATATATCTGCCTATCACTATTTACCACCACCATAACTATTGCTACTACTCTACCACTATACGCACCTGCCAGCACGCTCACACACACACACACACGCACAGCACGACGCTGTCGCTTTGCACAAGGTTTTAATTGCGAACGAAACACGATCACGAGGTGTATATAATATATATGTGTGTGTGTGTGTGTGTGTGTGTGTGTGTAGGGGTAAAAATACGCGCAGCTTCGTACCGAGAGGGTGAATTCATCTCTGCCGACCCCTCCCCTTACCAGTTCAAACCCTCTTTGTCACTCTCCGTAGTTTCGTCTACTCTTCCTTCGTCGTCTCTAGCGCGTGTGTTTCCACCCCTCCACCATTCCTACATACACGGCATGACGACTGCTGACGCTTTTTGACACAACGGCGTCACTCCTTCACCCACTACCCACCCGCCACGGCTGTAGGTCGAGTTCTCTTCGTGGCTCTCCCTACGTGTCAGCGCGGCGGCGTGTACAATATTATAGTTTCCCTCCGATTATCGCATTGCCGCCGTCACACGTCCCCTCCGCCGCCCGCCCCTCGGCGAACGACAAAAATCCTACCCCTTCCGCGGCGGCGTCGGCGTCGTCGCGAAAACAATACGCGCAAATATTATATTGTGCGCTGGTGTAGGTGAGTCCGAACGAAAACGATATTATACGGTTTCGTATTCCACTTCCACCCCTCTCGAACACTATCGCCGGTACCAATATTGTTATAATGCTATAATGGTAGCTGTTATTTTCCCCTATCCGGTTAAGCATTGGCTTCTACGATCGCGTCAGCGGGGTTACACTGGGAATCGGCTTTTATTTTTTCGTGTACTCGAATTCCGGAATACCGTTTAGAAAAAAGAAATATATAAATTAATATAATATATTATGATACGCCATTAATGTGCAATGAAATATTTGACGATTTTAACCTCCTTCCATTATTTTTAATCTTATATTTTGCCTTTTAATAATATTGAAATATTCGAATAACTTTATTTTAATAATAACAACAATACTATGTAGATGGACTAAAAGCCCAAACAATAAAATACCGTTGCGGTTTTTACTTTCGGATTTCAATACATTCCGTTTTATAATATTATATGTATAATCGTCTCTTATAATATGTTCAATCGAATCTGTGTAAACATTAACGAAAATACTTACATACGCTGCATGTTATATTACTCGGTTATTTATCGAATATTTCAATAAATAAATAAATAAAATGCTGATTTTATAAATTGTAGATATTCTCATGCAGATATTTCTTTTTAGTATGTGTAATGTTTATTTATATTACATTGTTAATTTGGTGTAAAAATAATTTTTTATGGTAAATAAACATTAGTAATAAGCTGAAAACAGTATATACTATATATATATGTGTATATTATTAAACAGCTAAAAGTCATCAAAAAAAACATTTTAAAGTAGGTATTCAATCGTTGGGTTTATTGGCATAGAAAATAATGTTATGGTACACGGAATATAATAGTGTTTGAGATTGGACATAAAAATTATGAATTAACATCAATGTATGATAATAAGATGAAGTTTTTTTAGACAAGAGTTCTGCAGTTAGGGCAATGGTTAATAAAGAAAGAAGGCATTTAATACGATTTACATACGATCTATTGCATTTTCTATATATTAATGTTGTACTATAATATGTTTTGTAATTGAATATTTCGATTTGTTGAAATTCAGATTGTATTGAGTTTTAATTTCTATTGAGATCGCGTGAAATATTAATTATAAGTATATTATTACTGGATGCTATTAATTGAAAATCTTAAATTTGTAGTAAGTTTTATAATCGACATTCTATCAATATCAAATATATATTACAATTTAAAATAGTCAAAGTAGCTTTTTCGTTCGTCAACAACAATATATTTAATTTGCGTTCGATGTTATAAAAGTGTGTATTTATAGAGTGACATTTTTAAGTGTCTACAATATTCTACATGTTTTTTAATAATACGTTTTTTAATACGAATATATTTATGTATTATGTAATTTTTTATACCAATCGTAATCATTGGTTTTGCATAATATATCGAATAAATTCTATTAATTAAAAATTAGTAATTACGATAACTATTAAAGTAATAATAATTATATAAATAATTAATATACGAAAAATCATATTATGAGAAAATATGTAATTTGTATCTGTAATTTAAGACGATCGATAAATATTTTTTATGCTCATGTAAATTTGCAACAAATCTTAAACGTTTCTGATAAAACAAATATACAAACATATAATATAAAAATAGGTAATCTTATTATCCAAATTGAATATCGATATTAATTTTTATTAAAAATATTTTTTGTATACTATATGTTAAAAAACGTCTTTTACAATTTGATTAATCCGTGCTAAAATATTAATTTGTGTTGTATGTGTTTATGTATAATATACTATAATAAATTATTTTAAAAATAAATATTAAGAAATTGTTTCATAAAATGCAGGGAGTAACAAGTTTGAAACCGGTTTGAATAACCCGATAACCCGGAAAAATTTGAAACCGATTTTTAACTCGAAAATCGTCAACCGAAATAACCGGTTTTATTTTTTATAAACCAAAACTCAGAAAAATCAAAACTGTTTTATAACCTGAAAACCGAAACGCATAAAAATTTTTAATTAAAGATTGATTTTGAAGACAAAAAACCTACTAAGCAAAATTAATTTAAAAATTAATTCAGCTTGCTATTCTTATGTTTTAAATTTTCAATGTTCAATAATCAATTGCTTAGTTTATTAGGTATGAAAGACGTATTTCATTTATAATCAGATATTTTGTACTTTTGTATAATATTTAAATTTGTTCATCACAAAAGTGTATACTGTATAGTCTTTAAATATGAAGAACTATTAACTGATAATAATAATTAAAAGTATACTCCACATGTTACGTCTTATAAAAAATCTAAAATACATATAAATAATTAAAAATAACGTCATAATAATATTATATTGTATTATATTAAACTATATAAGTTTTGTTATAAATTTCAAATTTGAACAGACTATAGCTTCTTTCTAAATTTCTAATACATAGATACTTAAAATACTTATTAATTATTATAGTTTATAATGTTATTATATACAGAATTACTGTTTTCTTGCATAACATTTTTTAAAATACCTATAAAATGTGAATAAGGTTGCCATTTTATTATATTATCTATTGACTTGTGTCATTTTGGTTAAACCGTTTTTACTCGTAAATATAAAATTTGTTTTACGAAAACTGACAATAATTGAAAATATTAAGACAATTTTGAACCGAAAAATGAAACTTAAATAAAATTTAAAAGTCCGATTACTGAAACCAGGATATTATCAAAGACGCTTTTAAAATTTGAAAACAGAAATTTTTAAAAACCGTTTTTACTCCCTCGTTTAATGTTTATAATTCGACGGAAAAATTGATACAAATATTCAAGCCACAAAGGGTGTATATATTTAATGTCGTGTATTAAATATTATGCGCAAAGGCTATTTGAAACGAACAGCGAAATGAATAATGTTAAACAACAGTCGACTAAAAATTAAAAATGCTGAGTTCACCGCTGTTGAATATGAATATGACTATTTTTGGGGGGAGATAACGGTACAGCGGAACGAAGCACTTTCACAAAACTGTTACGATCAATAATTAAAGGTCTAAAACATTTACGAACGGTTACATAAAACTTTAGAGTTTTATCGCTTTACATATTATTATTATAACTAAAACGGAGAAATTGAACTTCCTGCAGAAGTATAACCCTTGCCAAGTATACAAAACATTTATACAAATTCGTAAAAATTATACATAATATACGATGGTTTAACACACAAGTGTGATAAAAGGTGATACAATAAAGATATTATATTTATATATTATTCGTAAGTTATAATTTTATAACCATAAAAAACTATATCAGTTAGTTATATATTTTAATAAACTTTAAAAAAATATAATATAATAATATGTTACATAACACATTCGTGACATTGACATATTGATAAATAATAATATTGTCGATTATTAACGTTATATGAATTATAAAATACTTGTGAAATTTGAATATACTAATTAAAATAATTTGAAAATACAAAGCAATTACTATATAGTTAAAGCTAGTAACCAAACGTATCTATACTGACACGGATTAGATTAATATAACAACATTTCCTTTATTATTATTTCTCTTAACTACTTAAAGAGAACAAAAATAAAAATAATACATAAGAAAATGTATAAAAAATTAAAAACTGAATTTTTAGAACGGGTCATAAATTCATAAGATTACTTTTTTGATGATTTTTGTATTTTTTCCTATAACCAAAACGTGTTCCGATAGTTTTAAAAACGTGTTTTTATTAGTGCCTTAGTCATGTCTAGTTTTATTAAAATCTGCAATAGAAACTCGTAGAAATCTACTTATCGTAAAAGTACTAGTTTCGTTTTATACTTGTAAGTGGATACGTTGATTTATTAAAATAAAATATTTTATTAATCTATAAAATATGTAATTGTAAGTTTTGTATTTTATTACAAATTATATAATTAATATCATTCTGTTTTTTTTTTTTTATCAAATATATTTTATTTAAATTTTAAATTTTGATTTGTTGCAATTTACACCAATCTTATATATAATAAATATAAATGTACGACACCAAAGTATTATATTAATAAATTTCATTGGACATTATTGGAAAATTTGATTTGTATTATAACAACAGATTATTAAATTAGAATAAAAAAAATGATTATATAATATTTAGTTTACAGTTTAAACTATATACCTCGTGTCCTTTTACATTTTAAAAAATCTTAACAATTATTTTAAAACTATTTTTATAGAACACGTTTTTTTACATTATTATCAAAGTGGAATGTATAATATATTATTATTATCATTATTATTATTATTTCACTTCAACTTAACGCACCTGACCCTTTTATCCGGCATAAAAGAATTTTAATTAACAACTGCTGTATAGGAATGGGGTGCAGTTCTTAAAACAAAATCAATACGAATATATTTACATTCGGTAAATTATTATAACGTTGCCGAGCTTTGGAAAGAAAATAATATTAAATATAATAATAAATAGGTGCTGTTCGTTATTGCATCGGGTGCGGGTGTTTATTTTATTATGAAATTAATTATATTCATTAAAAGAAGTCCTTATTACGGCGTACGTTCGTTTAACTGTCGCGATGGAATATTATATGTTTGAAAACGAGGCGTTTTCATTGCGTTATTCTCGTTGTAGCATTAATTTATGAATAAGATCATTTACCACCAATATAACGATTTGGGCAATGGGTATGCGAATAACAAAATATTTTATTTACATTTTTGCGGATTAACATTTACTTTATTGTAGATTTAGAGCGAACGTATTACGCAAAGATATGTTATATTTTCTTATATTTGTAGTAAGTTTTTCGAGTATATAAAAACAATTGCCAATCATATCAAGTGAGGTAAATGCCTGATGGATAATTTTATCTAATTGGTACTTTATTTGTTTTAATTTTCGGATTTATCAACATTTTACTTGAGAGTAAGGAATAACGGTAAAAATAGCGAAAATTGTTTTTTAACGAAATTGAATTTCGTGGTTTTGTGATAATTTAAGAAATAGTGGTATTTAAAACTTAAAATTTATATATGTATTAACATATACGTATACTATATATACATAGTATATATTATGTTTAATCTAAATATAGAACTTAGTAATTTTATCCTGGTTAATGTTTAATTAAATTTACAATTTTAATATCTGAATATTTAACACATAACTTACACCAAATATACAGTTTATTTTAATAAGCCTTAAAGTTGAAACTTTAAATAAAAAATAATTTTTTACCGTTTTTTATTATAAAATTATATTTAGTATTAAATCAACAGGAAACATCATTACAGTCGTGTTATATGTACCTTATAAGTACGAGTTAACGTAAAATATTCATAAATAATATTATATTTTCATCCTAATATACAAAATTATTACTCATATTTAAGAACACATCCTTTGTAATACTCAGAAGTGACCGCCTTTCAAATATCACCACGCAACTATGCTGAATATTTGATATAAGTTTTATGATATATTCATTTAATGCATATTAATTATCTTGAAAATCAGAAGGCCCAATTATTTTTTACCACTTCAATTGATGAATTTCTAAAACATTAATTTTATTATCTACTTATTTTGATATATTAATGTTTATCGCATTTTTATTTTTAACTTAATAACATAACGATGAAAATATATTATTTTAAATCAACGCATTGTGCAGTGGTTTGAGATTTTCATTAATATAGAACGTTTATTACTTGTTACATAATATAGTTAAAAAAATAAAACATGTACCACAGTGGTACATGATGAGCCTTGGGCTCATATATAGGTTGTGTTTTTTTAATTTTTTTTTTATATTCAGATGTAAAGAAATCTTGGTATATATTTATATATTTGTTATCAAACAGACGAGACTTCTTTTTTAACGTTTCATAAAAAAAATTGAGATTTATTTCAGAGATAAAAAATACAATAAATCAGGTAATTTTAAGTTAATTAATGTCAGGTAGGTACATGTATGTATGATATGATGCACTTATAACATAAAATAACATTATAGTTGGTCTACGATATTGCTATCGTGGATTGTAGGTAAACGTATTCGAAATTACATTCAAATTAAATTATTGTAAATATCGTAAAGAATTATTTTAATTTCATTATATTAATGAAATGAGATTTTATAGTTTCACTAAAATAGGAAAAAAAGTTGATTTAAATGTTAAAAATTGATGTCAACAACAATAAACTAAATTAATTAATATTTAGTATTTAGTATTTACTTTAAATATCTTTAAATTGCTATTTTATTAAATCTCGTACATAAGACAAAACCCCACTCAACCCAACCCAACTTTAGTAATCGTATATCCTTCTTATGTGTTCGTAAATAGTAGTAGTTAATGGTATGTAGTTAAGAGATACATTGTTGATTAGGTTATTAAAGACATAGATATTATTAGTTTTGTCGTTTTGTAATATTTTTATTTTAACATTAATCCTATCCGAGTTACTATTATTTTAAGACAATAATAAATTAATAATTCAATATTATTATATCTCTCGATAATTATTGTATTATGTTGGTTAAAATATTTTTAGTATATTTGAATTTAGAGCACTCGTAGAGTGATCTATCCAAATTTGTTTTTAGTTTTTCTAGTGAAAATCGTTTAATTACTATAATAATTTTTCTAACTTTATCTATATTTTTATCGATTTTCAAAATACGCCGGAAAGTTAGATGTGACATTTAATGAATGTTTGTGGAACAGGATTTTTGTGGAATAAAAACAAATTCGTCTATATGATATAGGTAGTATTAGCCTTTAGATAAAATTTACTACTTAAACCTACTTTATGGAAAAAGTATACGAGGTAAAAATAAATAAATAAATAAAATACAAAATGTTCATTAATGGGATATGAATGCTTGATGATTGAAACAAGTTTTTTTTTACAGAACAAATAAAATGGGGAATACTGTATTTCAATAATATTCTTTACTAAAGGGAAAATATCGTTTTCAAAGCGTACAATTTTATTTTATTTTTTACATGTATTAAGACAGTATGCTTTTATAAATAAAACAGAAAACGTTATCCTAAGGCATTGATAGATACGCATTGATAACCAAATTATTTGGTAGAAGGGTGAAAACTATTGAGTGTATCGTATATAAGAGATATATTACTTAGGCATAAATCATTATCCGAAAAATGAATATTTTATGTAGCTAATTAATTTACCAGATTTGAGTTAATGTCTGTGGAAGTTATAGTCTCCAACTTAGAATTATTATTATACAATCATTTTATAGAAGTAAACATTTAAATTATGAATTAATAATAATTAATAATTTTATGTCGTTTATTCCTTTGCATTTCAGTGATTTTGGACACTTCTAAATTTTGATACAGTCATCAATAACATAGAAATACATAACAATTATTAAACTAATATAATAAAAAAAAAATAGCATAAAATGAAAAAATTTATTATTTAATTAGATATCACAAATTGTATTTTTATTATTTGCAAATAATACTATAACACACTAAAATTAGTTATGAATAATTAAATTTATCGTATTAAATCCTATCGAACTGTATCAAGTGAATGTAAATTAAAAAATATTCACAATATTTAATATTATCTAAATACTATTATAAAGTACAGGATGATCAGAATTTCATGTTACAAAATTTATGGGAATGACATTGAAACTGTATGAAATTTTCTTATATTATATTGAGTTACGCATTGGCTATGAAATTATGTAAGTATTATTTTATAATAATTCTATGTTCATTTTAAATTAAATTACGTTTTAATAAATACATTGTTTTTGATATAATGTATACTTTATATTATGTAACTATATTAATTGTAAACCGCAATAGTTATGTGATCAATAACAATTCGTGTTCTTAGAATAAAAACTTCGTTATATAAGTAATCGATATTCGAATATATAAAATTTATAATACAACATTATTAGGTACTCAATTTTCAATAAGAATAATATAGTACATAAATATTGAAAACAAAAATTATTTAAAATATGATCATTATAAAGAGTATATTATTTTTCGAATAACAATTTAATCAATACATCGATACAAAAATATTTACTGTAAAATTTTAAAAATGATTAAAATTTATATGAATATTTCAATATGGTTTTGTTTAATAAATCTAATTCATTTAAAATAAATGTATTTTTATTTATAAAATATAAATTAAATGGTGGTAAAAATTACATTAATACGCAGAAAATATTCAAATAAAGAGAAAAACAATTGTGATGTATCAACTACCAATTTACATGATGTTTTTTGAAATTTTTTTATTTAATTGAAGATTGAAATTTTTAACGTTATCTATTGTAATTATTTAAAATATGATATGAAATGCATAATATATTTAATTTATAAAATAATATTATTATTATTTTTAATTAATGATAGCTGATATTAAATTGATTAAACGTGTGCCATTTATCTTTAAATCGACCTTTATTTTCTATGTTTTTTTTTGCAGATATAAAATTGTGTTATAACTTGAAAGTCTTATTCAAATTGATGGTAATTGAATTTTTTTAACGTATGACATTAAAATATTAAATAGTTATAATACGTGATGTAGAAAATTTAAATTTTCAATTAAATGAAAAAAAAACCGTCACTTTGGCGAAAATATTGCATTCGTAAGAGAAATTCAGTCAGATATACAATTATATGTATACTGATAATAATATTTATTTTTATAAATTTTCTTTGTTTACCAAATAAAGTGTTATAGAATAATTAATAATAAAACAATGAATATCAAGTTTGTCAAAATAATATATTCAGCGAATTTTGCAGTTTTCTACCAATATGAATGGTTTTTTCTGTTTCATCAAAACAAAATTGAGAATTTAAAAAAAATACCAAAATAAAATACTAACTATAACTCTCTACCAAAGCATACCTGATTTGTTATAATCGAAAAAGAGTCTAGTTTATTAACAGACATAAACAAATTAGATTTCTCAAATTCCAATTATAATAGCTTATTAAAAAAACTTTAGACTATTGATTTATGAAATTTATTTGCCATCTTTATGAAATTAGAAAGTAATAGACAAATACAATTTTTTATAAAAATATAGGTCATCTATAATTTAGCTTATCATCAAATTTCACTTACCTTAAAAAAATATTTGATCCTTTTTATTAGACGTTTAAAATTTAAAAAAAGTGGAAAGGTCGATTGAAATTAGTGGTTTATTATAATTAATAAGATTTGAATAGAATGATATTGCATTAGAAAATATGATTCTGAGCGAATCTCAATAAATTACAATATATTATACTGATAATCTATTCCAAAATTTACCACGAGTGTAAATATGAATGTAACATATAGAAATATGTAAAATAAATTTCAAATCCTTACGATCAATATTCAAGGAGTTATCATTTCATGATAAAAATTGTCAGTCACAATTTTTAAAATATTTCGTAAAAAGATTAAGTAGTATATGATTAGACTTTGATAAAATATTCAAACCGATAAACCAAAAATTTCAAGAAATATTAAACATCTTTAAAAAAAAGTTCAAATTTCTATATTTAGCTAAAAAGTCATCCAATCCATTCCAAAATCTTACCAACCGTAATATTACCCATGTTAGTAGTTTTAAACATTTTCTAAAATTTACGTCCCTACGATCAAACCTCAATTAATAATAAAAAAATAATAAAATTTAAAATAACGGAAACCGTAATTTTGCTGATTATTCGTTTTTCAAGGAAAAACTTTTAGGAAATTCCAAAAATGAGCTAAATAAAGTACCAACTAGATGAAATTTGGTATGGAAAGGATAATCTATTTGTGGTCATTGGATCATTTCTATCCGAAAAAATGTTTCCATAGATCAGAAAAAAAAAAATAATAATAAATAAATTGTCAGTCACGATTTTCAAAATATTTTGTAAGAAGATTAACTAGTACGTATATTATTAGGCTTCTATAAATTTTTTAAATCAATAAACCCAAAATTATAGATTTGTAAAAAACTTCATAGATCTATATTAGGCCAAATAATCAATTAATCTGTTAGGATAATCTGTTCATATTTTATCACACTTGTATATTACCTATGTTAGTACTCAAAAAAAATTAAATTCCCTACGATCAAAACTTAATTAGTTATCACGAAATAAAAAATAACAAATTACAGAAATTATAATTTTGCCCATTTAAATGAGTTTAATAAAGTACCAAGATGGTACGATTTACTACTGAAAGCATACCTTAGGGTAATCTAATTATTATTTCTACCCAAAAAAATGTTTTCATACATAAAAAAAAAGAACATCTTTGTAGAAACAATACATTCTTCGCTTCGCTCAGAATTGAAAATAATAGAGGTAATATTATAGCACATTGCTTAGTAAAAATTTAAAAAATCGAATTAAACATTTTTAATTTTTCGTGGAGATATTACAATAAAATAAAATAGTCAAATAGATCAGTAATTGTGGTATCTAAACCAAAATATAAATTGTCAGAGAAGTGTTTTTAAAGTTTAAGAGGTAAAATTATTTTTTAGATTCTGAGCGAATCAAGTAATGTATTGGTTTCAGAACGATTTTTTTTTATGTTTGAAGGCACTTTTTTAAAGAGAAATAATAATGGTCTGATTACTACGAGTAGGGTATGCTTTCGGTAGAAAATAACATCTACTTTATTTAGCTCATTTTTCGAATTTCTCAATAGTTTCTCTTTAGAATATGAACTACTACCAAAAAATGGTTAAAAATCTGCGAAATTCACGGAAAGTGTAATTTTTTGACTACCTATGTTATGATACCTTATGCAATTTTTAATGTAGGGACTTAAAAATCATTTTGAGTATACTTATATGTAGTAAAATACGTACAGACGTGGTACAATTTTGGAATGGATTATCAGCATAAGATATTATTGTATATTTGACTGAGTTTTGTTTAAAATTGTATTTTTGAGTATAAAATCATGGCATTCAAATTTTAATTATAATAAACCACTAATTTGTCCGAGGACCGAAGAGATGAAAAAAGAACGCCTAGAATCAACTTCCCCGCTTTTTTTCATTTATAACAGAGATAAATACCTGGGTATAAATGTATTTTTCCAAAAAAAATTGAAATTGAAAATATTTTATCTATTGCATATTTAATTTTGGTTGAAATTATATAAGTACAATAATTTTATTTTCGTAAAATTATTTAGTAATTTTCAACTGTATTATATATGATTATCATAATGATTTTAAATCATAATTTATTCTTATCAAATTGTATTTGGTAGATAATTTTTACATTATATTTTAACAAAAAAGTTCAATTTACGTGATAATATAAGTATGATTTAGTAATTTAAGTATCCCATTTGGCTTCTTTATAATACCTTTGATAATAACATTCGAAAAGTTCTTTGAAGCTGTAGATAAACTAAACGAAATGGTATATAAAACTGAATCATAGACGGGGTAAATTATTATTTTATATTCAATGTTCTTTACTTGTCTTTTATAAAAAATTATTTACAATAATAATATTTTGTATTTAATTTCATTATTTATTTTTCTAGAAAAGTATTGTTTATAGTGAGTTGGATGGGTATCTTGTATTTTATGTCTATAGAATATTATATATTAAAAAATAAAAATGACTTTTGATCAATTGATTTTCGCCCTTTGCATGAAAAAATAAAAAAAATATTGATGAAATCTCGATGAGAATATTATATTTGTCTTTTATAATTTGCATGCCAAAATAATAATAATAATAATAATAATAATAATTTGTCCTACATGCGAATAAATATTTGCAAATAAAATATGACTATCGGTTAATCTCTGCTACAAATTAGTGTGCACTCGACCAAGAGTTGTGTATCACGGGCGCCGCAGTTATGATTATAACTATATGTTACCGTCGTGTTTGTTTTCTTTGAAAGCTGATCTTTTTTTACTTCGAATTCTCTCGGTTGGTCATGAATAAGATATTACGACCGAGGGTTGGAACTTTGATACAAAAAAAAAAAAAAAAAAAATAATGAAAATAGTAAGGTGTGTTTGCGATGATGAAACAACAAAATTAATATAAAATGGAAAATAATATGCACTTAAAAATTAATATCTATCTTCTGGGGTTATGTAGGTAAATTATAAGAATTATTTTTATTTATTATTTGAAAATGAATAAGAAATCTATACAATTGTGTGGTATTAAGCCAAATAACTATTCAAATATGCGAATTTATATAAAAATAATAATGAGGAAAAAAATGTTATCGAGATTATTAAACGAATTTTAATCAAATAAATAAAGAGTAGTTGTTTTTTGTTTACCACGATTATTTGTTAAATCATAAGAAATTTGTGTTAATTTAACCTCATCTCATTTTATTGATAATGCAAAGCTAATGATGTTGACTTTTTATTTTAAAATAGTAGGTGAATATTATTTTTGTTTTGTAATTATTTAAATTTTAAATTTTAAGTGTAGAATGGATAGTTAGTTTTACAAGAAGGACGATATTTGTAGGTATTAAATATTAATATAAATGTTTAAGGAAAACAAGTTATATAATATTCTAATCAAAAATTGACAAATGAAATAATTTAAATATCAATATAATTATCTAACTTACTTATTTTTTTTTTTTTTAATTTGAGTATTTATTACGCTATAGAGTAGAAATATAAATTTAATTAAAGGTTTGTATAAATTTACATAAGTATACCTAATATTATTAAAATAAATATAATAAGTTAGATACCATTTGAAAATTATAAGTCGATACTGATTTTAAAAATTAGAGATGTGTGGTTAACTATCAAAATACGAGATAAAGTTTACAGAAAAGGTCACAAGGCGATCAGAATATCAAACATATTGCACAACTAATGATGGTACACATCATAGTGCAATTGCACACGTTTTATATATAGTTATGTCCATTATTTTTTTAACACAATATTCTGATCACTCTGTATATTCATTAATCCGAAAGTCTCCGTTTTATATTATTTTTAATTCGCATTTAGTTTTTGAGATCTCGAGGTTGTTCAAAGTTATGCCACATATGTATAGTATGTATGCAAACGAAACATATGATCATATTTTAGAATAATATAATATTTCTCTGCTACTTCTTAAAATATTATAATATTATTATAACTGCAAAAAGCAATAATATATTCCAACACGTGCTTTAATTAAAACCACCGTAACTCGCGGTGTGCCGTGAAGATAAGTTTCATGCATAATTCCTTAATAATATGACATTTGCAAAACGCCTTTTCAGACTTACCATTGTATACGTCATATAATAATATTTACGCTCGTGTGATTGAGAAATTAAAATATTATTATTTTTATTATTATATCCTTGTCATCGTCGTATAATTCCGTCCCGCGTTCGTCTCGCTACGTGCACGAATACATTCTGCAGTGACATAGCCACTTAATTTTTAACTCCCTTATCCCCCCCTAAAGTTTCAAGTCAACAGGTTGAAAAACAATTTGAAGATTTATTAGGGGAAGTTGTTGGTTAGGTTAGATTTGGTTCCTATTACTTTTTTGTCTCGAATATTTGTTGTAGTATCAGTTATGTATTTAGAATTTTGTCAATGGGAGGGGGGAATATATGATGGCAATATTTCATTGTGCGAACAAGAGAGGGTTTTAATCTCTCATCATTGTCAACGAGTGTTAAACAGTTGCGATTTACATATGATTATTCTGTAATAATTATATAAAATAATATTTTTATATCAGTTTATGTAATATATCACTAGAAAAAAATACCAAAAGAGTGGAACTATCCCAAATACCCCCCCCCCCCATGTGTAAATACACTACTGTAGTAATAGTATTATAACATGTGTACATATATATATTATGTATTATTTAGTAGGTAACATTTATAAACAATAAAAAAAAAATGTATACATATATATATATATATATTGTATTTAATAAAAGTTAGATTAATTATTTTATAGATTGCTTATTGACTTTCATTTGGGTAGATAATATTTATAGCTGTACTATAAGAAATTCAATATTATCAGTATAATATTTCCTTACAGCCCCTCCAAAAAAGGAAATAAAACTAATTTATGTCATTGCAGTGATTATTAACCTGTAGTTTGCGACTTCCTTCTGGTCTTGAATATAATATTTAACATTTTTTTATGGTCGTCATATCAAAAAGGTTGAGTTCCACTACGTTATTGCATTTAGATATTATATAGGGTGATCAGAATTATTTGTTACAAAAACAATGAAAATAATGAACAGATTAGGTACTCTGTGTGACATATATTTTATAATATTATCTATATATTATGTTGGTCACGAAAATGGGTGGCGTACTTACGTCGTTAGAGAAACTTATGTTAGTTCGGTCACTGGTGGATAGTATTATTGTGGCTAAGAGGGCTTAGTAATTTTTGTGTTTGATTGATTGTTGTTCGTTACGAAGTCGACGACGAGACGAATGTTTATGTTTAATGTCGTTGATCAACGTTTTCGTAAAATAATATTGTATCTTATAGTGACTTAAGGTATAAATAAGTTAGTCGAAAAGTTAATTTATTTTGTAAAATTTAAGTTTTACTTTGTAAAATATGTCATTCGATTTATTCTAAGTTTCTCGTTTTAGTTCAATTGTTATACACTTATTTATACTTAAAAATTATCCATTCGAGTGCATTTGTTTCAGGAATCGTTCAATTGGCGATTTCATAATCCGTAAAAATTTTATTAAAATCTTTAACTCCTTTTATATTTTTTAAATTTAAACTAGTGTTAGTAGTTACTATACATAATTTTCGATATATTTTTATACAATGTAATAATACTATTGTAATAATCCGTCTCGAAAAATTCAAATAGATATATAAAAGAAATCAATATTATTTCTCAGCATGTTATTTAAATGTTTCTAGGGTCACATAATTTTAACTGAATGGTTCATGTATTATTTACTGAGTATATTATATTTTCTGAATATTTAGACAATGCAAATGTGTAAAACAAAAAAAATATGAAGTGAAGTATATTCTTTAGAAAGTCATTATTATTCATATAGCGTGATAATATTCGACAGAAAGTTCAACGTATTTTTATTATAAAATCGTTTATCATTTAAAAATGAGCGTAAAAAAATAAAAACAGAATAATTATGTATTTTAAAATATTAAGTATCTGTACAAAAAGGTATTAAAACTTAAGGAAGTCATATATGTGTCTTAATTTTTTGCACACGTTTTTTAAATCTTTTTTTTTTTTGGATAATTATACAAGGAAGTAAATAAACTACCCAGGTAATAATAAAAATAAATTAGTTGTTTTGCGAATATCCTTATGGTTAAGTTACAAAGAATGTCAAAATTTACTAAATTCACGGAATATGTTTTTTTTTTCGACAATACTATATAATTTATTGAGTATATTAATTTCCTTTTACGATTATACCGCAGCCTATGACTACTTTTATTTATTCGTTTTACTTTTGTTTTCAGTACCAATAAATTAAATAGTTTACGACTTCTAACCAAATAGTTTAAGTTGACATACGAGCACTGGTTAACTTTTTTCGAACTAATGAATCCTAATGGACCGGGGCACAACCCAAACTGATTTGTATTCGTAAATGGACACCCCGGAGATTTTTCGAGGTGGAAATTCGAGAGTTAAAAAAGTTTTAGCGAAACCATTGGACGTCCAATGAAGTTAAATCAAAATTCTACTGGTAAATTTAGCGCGTAAAAAAAAAAAAAAAATCAAATAATAATGATAACTTTTATGTCGCGCCGGATTACAATGATGCCATCTCATGTAATGGTATTATAATATGGAGTTACGATTATAAATACCATCATAATAATATATAAAAGTCAGTTGTAATTTTATATTTCGCCTACGTACTAAAAAAACACGATTATTTTTTTTTTAAATACCAAATCTTTAACACATAATACACCTGTAAGTAAATTATATATTTATATAATTAAAAAAAAACAAAACAAAACAAATCGTGCGAAATTTATAGTCTTACCGTGTATTGCTTTTCATGAATGTAATGACTGATTCAGTAATTATTTATCGAGAAAAACAGTTTTAAATGATCCAAATGTGGGATTAAAAAAAAAAAAAGACTTATTTATTTATTATAATTGTAGCGCATTATAATAATATAGTATAAAAATATAATCATTTTAATTTAGTGTAATAAAGAAATATAATACGTAAAATATGTAAATAATTACAAGTATATTATAAAATTGATACTGTGATATAAAAACTTGTTATTTAAATTTTTTTCTCATTAAAAATATTACATTAACAAAGTAAGAGTATATCTTTATTTATGTCATTTAAGTACAGCATTATAAGGTTATAAATTGTAACCTTTAAAATTATTATTATTTTCCTTTTTAAATTTTATTATAAAGTTTATTACACAATATTATTAAAATTTTTGTTTATATTTAATTTTAGTTATTTTTATAAAAAAAATAACTAAGTAGTTTGTTATTTCTATGCAATGTATTATTTACAGAAAAAATCATAAAACAATGATAAAAAAAAAAAAAAATGATTAATAATTTGTTTATATGTTTATGCAGTAAATTAGTTTATTTTTTTAAACGTAAATCAAATAAATTATGAAAGCTCAGAATCAATATTTAAAAGTAATCAGTAAAGATTAAATTGAAAAATTATAATATCATAAGAAAATCGTTTACTTTGAAAATTAATTTGAAAAAGTAAAAGTGATTAAAAAATGTTTCAGTTATGGGCTTAGTTGTATAATTTTTACTTTAATATCATATTATAATATTTATTTTATATAAATTAACGAATATAATAGTAATTTGCATTTATATATAAAACATTATTATAATTTGTATACCAAAGAAAAATATATTATGTTTGGTATTTCATTAAAAAAAAAAAAAAAATGATAAAGGCCAATGTGAACGCCTACGCCCGTACATAATAATTGTCAATTAGATTAAAATGATTAAGAAAATAATATTTTAATTTGTTTATTTTTGACACAACTTATTATTATACTCAAATTGTTAATTTGAGTTGTGTTTATCCGGGTGTTTTTGTTTTTGTTTTACTTGAGTATACAAATTAATATAATTTTTTACTGTAATATGTATTAAAGCATATTATAGGAAATTGACATATTATCATATTGATGTTATTGTTATTGAAGAAGATTTGAACATTTGATACTCAAGAAGAAATAAGATTTAAAAAATGTATTCAAAAGTGTATATTAAAGTATAGAAGGTATGTATGAAGTTGGAAGTGTAAAATGAGAGGAATAGAATAAAATTAGTCATAAAATGTAATTTCTTAAATTACCAGTAAACACATTTTTATTATATTTGTATTGAAACGAAATTGATTAAATTAGATTGTTAACAACAAACAACTAACATATTACTACAACACAATGTTTATTGAATTTACAATATTTAAAAATCAAGTTTTTTACAATATTGCACCCAATATACTTATTTACTTTGTTTATTTCTTAATAATTATAATTTATTTTCGTAAATATTTAATAAATTATTATATATTAACATATTAAATTTATGAAAAATAATTAATTATTTGTATTTAGAACAAGTGTGTTTTAAATTATGATTGTGCTAGTTGACGTAGTTATTTCTATTTGGGACTATTTAGTGTTTGTGATAAATTATTTTTACCCTTAATATTTTATACAACTACAACAGATGACTGTACTGAACAGTATATCACACTCCAAAGGGATTTACAATTTCTTTTAGAAACATTTAGTTATGGATATCTGTTGGTATTTTTAAAATAATTAATTACCTATAATTTATTAACTATACCTACTGTTGTTTTAGTGATAAAATCTACGTGTAAATAAATTATAGGTATAATGTAGTTATAAATAATAATTTTAAAAGTGAATAAGTGGAAAAGAGAAACATTAATGTCGAATAGTTCATAAACAGTTTAATGTGTGTACCTGACAATCATATTATTATTGCGAAAATTTAAAAATAACAAACGTAAAGTTGATAAATTCTCGTGATAGATTCCAGCTGCAGCTGAACAATGAAGACTAATCTTTCGAATGAACAAAATATTAATTTTTCCATTTCATTACACAATACATAATATACGTAGTTCTATAATATTAATCATTTTATACATCGTTTAGACTTTTAAACCGTTTACTGCAGTTAACGGCACTTTCTAGCTGAATAAACCGAAGAACGAAAATTGATAACATCTCAATGGATATCTTCATCGCAATGCGTTATAAATATCATAATATAATATACATTACATGTATTGTAATATTTGACTAGACAAATACTAAATGTCTCTTCGAAAACTTAATGGGAAATTGTTAAAAGACGGATTTACGATAAATGTTATATACATAAATAACATAATATAGACAAATTTCATAATGTACAGAGTGATTGTAATACAATTTCACATCGGCAAACGTATCCAAATAAAGTGTCCATTTGATTTTCGCACCGGAAAACCGCCTGATAGTTTGGACGTTTGAAAATAAACATCAGACTTCCAAATCGGCTATAGTCTTCTTCACTTATTTATTATAATATTTTATTGGACAATTATTCATTGTCAATTATTTCGCGAAATCAAACATGACGTCTAAAACTTCGATCGTTGCCACTGTGTATAATATTGTGTGTATCCCTCGGGAGCTAAAAATCTATAGCGCGAGAACAAATAATATTATATACCTAATACGGAGGACGAGTATAATTTAATATATAATGTACCGAATAATTGGAATAATATATGAATAACCCGCATTCGTTAGACGTTGTAAACGTACAAAGTAAATTAACTTTGATAAATCTAACGATGTGTACGCGAACCAAAGGTTTTTGCGTTATACTTTCAAAGTCTTCGGTATAATTTTGTGCTCGAGAGCGTTTGTAAACGCCAACAAACGTAAAATAATCGTTAAAATACACTGAATTGCAACTCATCAATAATATTATTCTACCGTTCGATCATATTTAAATAAAATACACTTAACTATAGCTGTACGAGCGTCTATATATTATGACGAATATATCTGTATCTTGTGTGTAATATATAAACATAGTGATCAAAATTTCGCGTTACAAAAATGGTTAAATCACATAGGTACGTTTTAAATAATGTTTTAATTAGTTTTGTAAAATGAAATTCTGATTACCCTATATATAGCCCTATATATAGTACAAGTAAAATATAACGATGGCCAAGAGGCTAAACACGTCACAAATGTCACAAACACTACATTTAACAGAAGAGCAGTATAAAATGTTTAAATGTTTAAAACCAAACCTTGCGTTTTACATTTTTGTATTTCGGTATAATAAATAATTTTATTGAAATATATTCTATAAACTCGGCATAGTTAAAATGGTTTAATCTAGTTTTTGTTTCTTTTAAATTTAAATTTCAATAATAACAAAGGATGAGGAAAAAATATTTAGAAAGCACAAAAACTTGACAACAAAAAAAGAAACATATATTATTTGATTTATAATATTTCGATACATCCAAGGTGGTAACTCAATTTTTTGTTTTTGAGTAACGACTTTTAACACTGCATTTTGATAAAGGATTTTTTTCTTTGTCGACCACGAAAATGATTGTATTTCTATTTATCCCAAAGAGATAATAAAATAAAATAAAAAAAACAAATAGAATAAGAAATTAACTTTTAATTTTATTTTGCTCCTCCTGAACAATTGACAAAATGGAGTTACTACCTTTTTCATTGGATGTATCGATTTGGCCAAATAAAATAGACGAGAAACGACTCAGATTTACCCAAAGGACATATAAAACAATTTTGCGAAAAATTGGACATACACCTTTTGGTCATTCACCTATATTTTATTGTAAGCATTTTTTTACTTTTTAAAGTACCTATAATAGTTATTAATACCAGTCGATATTGTGTTTATTTTTATTTTTTCTTGTTTTTGAGTATATGTCGGTAAAGAAATAAAAAAAAATTAGAAAAACCTGGTGTCTATCGAATTTGTTCATTACATTTCTTGCGTTCCACCACAGCAATTATTTGATTTTCTCTTGTTTTATGGTCTCGCGATTGTTTGAACTAAATTACGAGTGCTTTTATAATAATATTATCATAAAATTATGTAAATATAATATTAAATTCACACTTGTTATACCACAACGCGGTATTTTAATTTTAAAAATTTAATAACCGAAGCAAATATAATTATTGGATAAATTAAATCGTAAATATTATAAATTCAACATCGTCCAACGATTAATTTCAGCGAATTTTAAGTAGATAGTAGGTACCTACGTGTTTTATATAAACGCTGTAACAGGTGACGTCGAGATATCCGGAAAACATTTGACAACGTTTTTCGCGTTGTTTCCGAGAAATTCCTTTGCGCGGTTATTTAAATAGGTTGTTTACACGCTAAACGACTGCGGCCGGTGCCTTTCAATCCGAACACGATAATTAAAATACGCTACGGAATGTATATATATATATAAAATATACGATATAATAATAATAATAATGATAATATAATCGGCAAGGTGGTAAAATGAAAGAAAAAAAAAATAAGAAAAAAAAAAACCGAACACAAACGAAGGGTGTGTTAATCCGAAACCCTCTCTCGCCACCGAGTTTGGAATAAGAACAAAATGTAGTAATTGCTGTTTTACAGGTACCTCTACTCGTATATTGTAGGCGAACGGTCCGAGAACGCTGTACCCTTTGAACCCTTCTGAAACAGAAAAAATAAAAATAACCAACTCCATTACTCAAAAGGTACCCCCTACCCACCTGTATATACACATCATATACCTCGTTGCGAATAATATTTTATTATTATTATTATTATTATTATTATTATTATTATTATTACGCACATTATATAATTGATTTTTGTTTCCATTTTCATTTTCATTTTCATTTTTTTTTTTTTTCTACTCGTTTCGTTATTTTAATTTTTTAATTTCTCTCTCCGAGACTATTATCGATTCCGAACGCCACCGCTGCCGTGTGTTTCCTTTTCAAATATTGATGTTCGCCCGGCGAAATATTCTGCAAATAAATAATATACATCACGACCGAATTACAAATTATACGCGCTCGTGTACCTACACTTTGTCATGTTAATGCCGGCGCGGTATTTACATATTTGACATCGCGGAGAGGTACGATCTCCCGCGGAAATGTTATTATACACTCGTTGTAGCGTACGGACTATGATCTGTTATTGTAATAATACGATATTAAAATTTAAAGGTATGTACGCGGATAAAAAAAAAAAAAAAACAAAAACAAAAAAATTAAAAATTAAACGAACCAAATGGGCGGCGGATGAGGGGATTCGGTCGGGTCGGACAATGCGGATGAGCTTCGTCATTATTATTTAAATCGGGTATAAATATAAACACGTATATTTGCGTATGTAAAACGTAAAATGCGGTCTTTCGTGTTTTTTTTTCCCCGTAATTATCATTCGATATAATACCGTATACCTTATATACCTTGATGAGTAGTACGTTTGTTTGATTTTTGTAGGGGTTTTATTATTATTATTATTATTATTATTTTTTTTTATTGACCGTTGTTATCTAAAATACGGATACCGACCGGGTTTAGCGTATCGTTTCTGTTTTTGCATATATTATCATAATATATTTGTCAATAATAACATTATGCGTATTTAGGTATTATTGTAAAACTATATTTGCACAATAAGAACGGTTATCGACTATGAAATAAAATACTAAACAGCATGTTTAACCCAAAATAATACGAGTATATATTATTATATTTTTACATTAACATCACAAAATTAAAATTAAAAGAAACATGTTATTCTTTTACTTATACTATAAACACGAAATTCGCATTGTTATATGTACCTATAAGTTATATATTTGTTTTAACATTTTTTACTTTTCAATAAATATTATTTATGAACTACGATAATATTATAATTTTGATTTTTTGATAGATAAAAAAAAAAAAAAAGGAAGGTCGCAATTCTTGACGTCCCTTCGTCCCTTCAGTCTTCGGAAAAATTAGTGGATTATTATAGTTAAGATTTAAATGCAATGATATTGCTTTCGAAAATACGATTATGAGCAAAACTTTGTTAGATATACAATATATTATATATTGATAATACGTTCCAACATTTTAACACGTATGTAAAAAATCTATGAGATTACTCAAAAAAAAAAAAAAAATTTCAAGTCCTTACAATAATAACTCAATTACTTATCATTATCATGAAATATAAAAAATCAAACTAACGGAAACCGTAATTTCGCCGATTTTCCGCCATTTTTTGGTAGTTTATTTTCTCTCAACTCCCAAAGACAAACTTTCGAGAAATTCGAAAAATGAACTAGTTAAAGTACCAACTAGGTACAATTTTCTACCGAAAGCATACCCTTTTCGTGGTAATCGGACCATTAATTTTATTCAAAAAATGTTTTCAGATATAAAAAAAAATATATATATATATTAGTAAAAATAATTACTTGTTAATATTACTCGCTTCGCTCAAAATCGAAAATACTACAAAGATTAAACGTCATTTTAAACTGCAACCGGATATAACTAGACACAAGTATAATGTATGCTTTGTGTGTAAGTGGAGTGTCATTAAATATATTTTAAGGGAATAATAGTGTCATTACACTCATTAATATTGTCTTTTATTGTAAATTGTGTAACTGAATATATAACTATTATTTCAATTACAATTGTTAGAAATTGTAATTTTATTATTATCATAAATATTTTTTTTATATAGGTACTATTATTATTATTATTATTTATTAGATTATAATTTTTATAGTTTCAGACAAGTGTTGAGGATTACATTTATATAAAATCAAAATGGTTCGTTAAAACCGCAAACAAAAAAATAATGTTAAAAAATATTATTATTGTCGCGTATTATTCGCACACCTATAAAATGTTAAATAATTCGGCGGGAATCGCGATTCGATGATCACGTTATCGCGTTATTATTTTTTAGTAGCTATGGTAACGGAAACCATGTTTGTTCGCAAATGTTTTTTAATGACGAACAATTTATATGAAAACTTATTCATAAACTTATAAATTATTTTGATAAATCATTTGTTCGAAAACTACACATTATAATTCATTTCTACAAACATAATACAAAATTGAAAATATACACACCTATGTTATTATAGAATATAATATTTAATTAATTTTAAATAAAAAACGTTTTGACCATTTGATTTTAAGTCATTATTAATCATACAATGTGTAAATCGTTAGCACTTCGAGACAAAAACGAAATATTAAATTTAGTAACCACCTCATCGTTTATCGGGTGATCATAATAATATTGTGGTTCAACTAAAAATCAGTCATCATTTTCATTACGCAAATTTATTATCAAATTTCTACAATCTAACATAATCAATTGTGGTTTAGAATTTTAAATCCACACTATTATAATAATAATCAATTAATATCACGTGTTTCTATATAATGTACATACATTTTTCTTAGTAATTCACACAATAGATTCACAATATTTAAACATACTAGTATTAATTTGAATAAATTATATTTTTGTAATAAGTGGAGCATACATTTCAATATAAACACCCAGAACTGAATTTCTAAAATATGTTGAAATTGGTTATTTTGATAGGCAAACAAGTTAAAATATAAAAAATAAATAATTGTAATAATTATTTATTTTTTTTGTGGTCGACTTTCTCTGAAGTTTATAACTCATAAGATAAAATTATAACATTTTTTACTAAATAACAAGGATTTGAAAATTATTAAAATTATTTATAGGAATAAATACTTAACCCGAAAATAAATATACTAATAGTTTAGTAAATTGCTAAATTACAGTTAAATTAAATTACGAAATTTTTTTGAGCGTTTTATACTATTATACATATCTAAGTACTTATCATGAAATGAATTTCTATTTCATCAAACGGATGCGATAAAGACACACAAAACGAAAAAAACAACAACACATGAATCTAATATCATTGTTAAACTAATATTATTTTTTGGACTTTAAAATAAACTAATAACTACTATACTACGTCGAACTACTCAGAAATACAAATACTATTTTAGCAATACATATTATTATGATATAAAATGATGTGATCATATTTGTGTTATTTATTTATTTGTATCACTATCGAGATGTATCGGTCTAGAATATTTCAGTCACTATTAATGCAATTAAAAATAACGATATTTATTTCAATTATCAAATATAAGTTTTCAATATAAGTAAAAATTATTTTAGATTTGGCTTTCGTAAAAATTGATCTTATCAACAATCGAAGGAAGAGTTACCAATTTTAGATTGGTTATTTGGTTTAAACATAATTTTACATTGCTAAATAGAAACCTACGCCGAGTATCATGTTATTCTTGAATATACACAAACAGCATAAACGTGTTTTTAATAAAAATGATAGAACGAACGATCAAGCTGAAGCTGCTAATCCTCATCGTTTAAACATATTTAAATGTCTTTTAATAGTCCAACACATGTCCATTAATTAAGATGCTTAAGGTTAGTTCAAAGTGGGATTCAAAGTGAGCAAACCAAAAAGCAGGTAAATGATCCACAAAAAAGGAGAAACTTGTTTATAGATATCGATAAACAAATTTGGAAGTTAATTTTTCATCACGACAATCAAAATATAATACATTTCTTAAGGAAAATAACACATAATTCAAGCATGATCAGTTAATATATTTTTGTAATGGACTATGTTTTATAGGTTTATCGCTAGGTAGCTTGATAAATGTTACAAATTATGAATTATTAAGTATTTTGTTAAACTCCTATAAAACAATTCCGAAACGGTTCACACCGAAACAGCCTCGCCGAGTCGTCCGGCTCCGCAATAATTATGTTTGGACGTTTTAATATTTAAACTTTTCTAAACGCTAATATATTATACATAATATGAATTACCATACATAAATAAATGCATACTAAATAATACATTTTATATTCAAAATAATTCATTCAATCTGAACTTTATTTTCAATTTTCTTTTATTTTAATCACTCCATATTACGATGAGCTTGCCACAGCGCCATGGAAAATAATAAAAATTAACAACTTCAAAGTAAGTTATAATATTGAAATATTGAATGATCAGTTTTAATAATTGTGTCTAATGGAAATGTTTGTGTAATATTATACGTATTTCTTATTAATAATATCTTTGAATTGTATTAATAATATAAAACCCAATACCAATTATAATATGTTAATATTAAAAGTACGAACTTAAAAAATAAAAAAATATCAAGTTTTGATGTTGGTATTTAAAAAATTATACTTTGTAAAATTGTATTTATAAAATATAGACAGGCACAACTTAATATTAAATTATTGATAATAGTAATCTTTAGAATAATGTGATTTATTCATAATCAATATTTAATATTGTCATTTTTTACAATATTTTACTGTAAATAAAAGGAATTGTTAAAAAAATTTGATAAATTTAATATCTTTCATAAATTCCAGATATATATATCCTGTATATTATTTTCATAGTTATTATATGTTTATTTTGAGTAATCAATTTTCGGTTGGTGTTTTGTTTGAATTTTCAATATTGTTTGCCATCCAAATAATATTAAAATGCAATTGTTTTCTGGCAAATACGGAGAATTTGGAAATCGAAAACATAATATTGATATTAGAAATGTTAAAATATAGTTTTGGGTCATATGGTAGGTATGAATGTTATCATTTATTAATTCATTATCACGTTAAAAATTATATTATTATAGCATTCTAAACGGTTCTGAGTATGTTATTTTTATTTTTTTATTTAGGGTAATTTGTTCGAAAATTAAAGTTCAATATTTGCAATGTTATAATTTTGTTTGAAAGTTATAAACTTTACCTTATATTATTATATAAACATTCAATTTAAAATTATTAAAATGTCAAGACACTATAATTTAAACTTAATTTATTTTGAAATAATACAATATAAATTTACGGTAAAAATTAATTATTTATCGTTTAAATTAAATATATAAAATATTAAGCGATAAAATATAATTAAATTATATTTTTGGTATACGTACGCTATGGGTAATTTTGATAATTTTCTAAAAATGTTACTGATTTACTTTAATTATATTATTGTTACATATTTGATTTAATTACACAAAGATATTTCATCATTAGATGATAGATAGTATTTTATAAAACTATCAGTTTCTTTCATCTCACTCGACAGTCATTATAATTAAAAAATGGTTATGTAATGATTTGAATAATTATATCTCTAAATATTCTGTTCATTTTCAATATTCCCGATATTTGTTATTCATCTATTTATAGATATTTGTTAATCGTTTGTTACAACTTGAAACGTATTGTTATGAATCGCAGTTCTGAATTTTATGTTGAATCGCAATGATAATTCGTTTGACGAAAATTGTACAATAATAACATTTTAATTGAGTTTTACAATTATAATATGTTTATAATTAAAAAAAGAGGTCGAACGTTATAAACATAAAATAACCGGCATTTAATATTATATGATCTGATTAATACCGTAAGTACTTAAATATTTATTACGTGATAAATAATAATGCAAATGTTGGTGGTAATGCAAACGTTATAATATATTATTTAACATAATATTATACCCGACATAATATTGTCGGTAGAGTTTTACGGGATAAAACTTATATTTCTCCAATGTTTTTTTTCTCATCAGATTTATGAAAATAATTGTTTTTTCATGTTTAATTTTTTGCGATGAAGACAGTTATTTCATTACATTTTTTTTCTACTTTAATGGTACATTTCGTTAATTGATCTCATTCGGAAAATGAAGATTTAACTTAAAAGTTTAATATATATAAATATGCACATCATGCGAATAGTAAAACATAATATAAGTAACTCCAGAAGTTCTGAAATTTGTTCCGTAAATATTATAACGTAAGTAATATTAGGAATTTTATTTTCAATCGAATCTATTATTGATATACATTATAGCTGTATTAGTAATATTTTTTGATTTTTAAGGTGAAACATTTTTAAGATATTTTAAAACATATGAATTATGATATAGGTATAAGTATAATTATGTAATAGAACTATTGTGTGCTGTACATATGATAAAGTTACGTCTGTAAAAAAACCTAATATACGGTGATTGATGGTATAATTTTGTATAACTTTTATCTTCTTCTTCTTCTTCTTCTTCTTCTTCTTCTTCTTCTTCTCTTTACATAATGTTGATCGATTTTGAGCTGTTTCTTCCACGAGTCGATTTAACGTTTTTTATTTATAGTAAATTACCCGTCTTCCGGAGAACTCCGTCATGGCCAGAATTTGTAGTCACTTTTTCGCCCCGGAACTATTTAAAGAGGTTTCGAAAATTTCCGACCTACAGTTTTTCCGATGAAAACGGATAAACTTTCCCTATAACGATTTTTGGAAGAAAAAATTATCGCGCGAAATTCGATTTTGCCGTCTCCATGGCGTTTTGTCATAGCAAACGATAATACCGAAAATTAAAAGAATTAATTCAAGTCTAATTCGATTGACTAATAAATTATTTTTATATCAATTTATATGTTTTATATTATTGCAAATTAAATTTATTGCACCTTTCATTATTAATATATATTTTAACCATACCTCGTATTAATAATAGTGATATATTAGATAGGTATATACCTACAATACACTATATACTATTTACAATTTTTTTTTTATTTTATACTTTTATTATTTTATTTAATAATACAACATTTATGTATACTTTATTTTAATATTAGTATAATTTTTTATCCTATTAATATCATTATTTATGCGTGGTATATCTATTTCATTATGAACACATTTTACAATTAGTGTGCGATGAAGTCATAGATTAACAACGGACTAAATTGTCCGTCTTTTAATTTTGTTATGTGCGAAATTATCAATTAAAAATTACCCAATTTGTTTAACCAAAACAATATACAACTATTGCTGTAACCTTTTGTAGTGTAGAAAATTATGATACAACAGTAGTTGAGCAATTTAATACTTTTTCAAGATAAGAATAATTTTCCTAAATTTTATATGTATGGTTTACTTATTTCATTATGAACACCGTCATGAACTTGTGTGACAAAGTCGTACACCAACAACAGAATAAACGTGCCGACGATTATTGTTTCTGAGTGCGACGCAACTGCACTCCTAACAGGAAATCAATTTCCCCGTATCAGATTTTCCGTATTTGCGCAGGCAGACAAATTTAAGTATTCAAAAATTCCAAAATGTAATCGATTTGCCGCCAAAAGGTGTCATTTATAGACCACTAGATCGCGAATGCCTTAAATTCGACGAAGGCGAGTAAAAGTATTAAAAATTTCCTTTAAATTTACCTCCATTTATGTACCTCCACAAAAGAAGTTTTGTGTATGCCGTAGGCGATATGCCGACGAAATCGATAAGCCGTTTGCTAGGCTAACATCTAATAGTTGTTCGAATAAATATACATATCAATTACGTGAATATTAAAATATTATACTAGCCGAATAAATTGAACATTATAATTGTTTAGCGCTTAATGAAATAAAATAATTTTTATAATTTTTATCTTGTGATTCAATATGACTTTTTCGTTATAATCATTTAGGATTTACATTTTTTCTTAAACTAAATATCACATTAAACTTCTAAGCACTTTACATAAACGAATTAAATTAATATTAATAAGTCAAATAAATTACAAAATAAATTTTTTATATAGAATATAGATATAGATATAATTACAACGATATATTATTGTATATACCGCGACAGTATCCGAAAGATACCGTAAGATACAATTAAAACATTAAACGACACTATACTATTGCATAACTACAAATACAGGTACTACGGAACATGAGCATATAACTGGATTCTCCAAGAAAAATTATGAGTAATGAGTTAAAGCCACTTATTGATAGACGTAACGAGTTAAGTAATCCTACCAAACAAGAAGAAAGTTTAAAACTGAATTTTCCAAATATTGGAACAAAAATTATAGAAAAAATGTTAATGAAAAATAAAGAAAATAGAACTAAATTGAATTGTGTCAATGAAATGAAGTCCATTGTCGATGGACGTATGAGGATATGTCAATCTATAAATCCAGAACCAAGTATACATCTGGACTCGCTAGATATTGAAACAAAAATTATGGTAGAAACAAAGATAGAATGTAATAATCGAAATAAGTTAAAGCCACTTATTGATGGACTAACGAGTTAAATAAACCTACGAAATTAGAATAAAATAAAAAACTTGAATCTCCAGACATAAAATCTAAATTTATGAATGAAATAATCATAAAATATAATAATGGAAATGAAATAAATTCCACTATCGATGTACCGAAGAAATGATGTAAATCTGAAAAACAAAAGCTTAATATTAAAACACAGTTTCAAGACTCTAATAAAAACTTTAGAAAAATTACAAATATTCTTGATGATAAGAGTAATCTTATTAAACTTAAACAGATAGTAATACTTAAGAATCAGAGAATTAAATGGATTCTTATAGAAAATACACTAACTAAATACAACGAACTCAATGATTTGAAGTCCGTTATCGATGGTCGTAGGTAGTTATATCAATCTCCAAAACATGAACGAAATATAAATCCTCCAGACATTGAAACTAAAAATTTGAATGGATTCCATTATGTTTAAACAAGATATTTCCGTTCAAATAATGTATATGTTAATAATAATGTTTTTTTTTATATCAATAAACAAAATTAATAAATAAAAGAACGAAATCCTATCTTAATCTAGTATATAATAACATACGTACGTATTTATTAAGTATATGGAATATTTTTGATTAATTGTAATTTATACTAAGATTTGAATGTCTTAAAAACCTAAAAAAAAATTTTTAAGAGACTTAAAATAATACCCTAAAAGTAATAAAATTATATTATAAAATGTTTTTAAAAAATCTAAAACTTTCAATCTAAAATTATTAGTTCATATACCAAAGTTTAATATTCTATTAAATATAAAAATTGTACTAAAAGTTTAAAATGTTATGATTATTATACATTTATATTGAATTCTTTAAAGTTCTTTACACTACATTCTACACATAACATCATATGTAATGAATGTAGTTATTTATAATACCTTATACGTAAATTGTCATTTCGTTACATTGATAAACTAATTAAGTACTTACGTTATAAGACATGTTAAAATTCACCAATAAATTTCGTAATATTTATATACAGATCTATGAATATATGAAATTTTAATAGATATATAACAAGAAACAACATTAAAAATAATTATTGTTTTATGTAAACTCAAAATAAAAATAATTAAATATGCTAAAAATTTCATTGAGAAGAATTAATAGTACATAAATTTTAATTACAGATTATAATTAACTATAGATAATTATATATTGTAGTGATTATAAAAAAATGAATATTAGCCTTATTAATAAATATAATATAATTTAATTAGTTGAGTAATACAAAAACTAAGACTTTTATATTTTGTACAATTCTTAAATTGTACAATAAAATTTGTAGAACGTAGTATGTAGGTACCAACAAAAGGTTTGAACTTTTTTGTGCATAAGATAGATAATTCCGGAATATGTACTCAACATGAAAAATGAATATTATTGTCATCTGGTCTCAGTCATTTCTAAATACCATCTGTAAATATTTATAAAAAAACAATAAGATATAATAATTATTTATATTTTAACGTATACATATTTATCTTATAAACACATATTTTTTTTTTTTAATTTAATCCTTGTCATCTAATGGCTATTGGTTAATAAAGTTATATTTACAATATTATGATATATATAAATTATAGTTTAACAATTAATTTAGTATTTTTTTAGAAATTATATAATTCTTCTAAAGAAGAGGAATGCGAACCGAGTACCTCTGCTAGGTTAAATGAAGTTGTTAGTCAATATTCTTCGTATAGTACAGTACAGTCGGTGAAAATGTGTTGAACAGTGAGAGGTAGCCACAAGATATACATATGGGTTTCTCATTAAACACATATTTTAATGGCATAAAATTACTATTATAATATATATTTTGTTAATATACTATTTTAATATTATACGTCGTGTAACGGTCAATTATTTGGTCAATAAATTATTTTTAGTATTCTTTGTACCTATCAGACACCCAAGTCGTGATTCGTAACAGTAAAATATAACTGTTATATAATATATTTTGTTTTCTACACAATGCCATATAATTTTATAAATTGTAAATTTGTAACAAACATAATTATATAATTATCAATACCTAAAAATTTTAATTGGCCGATTTTTAAGTTAAAAAAATTAATTAAAATAATTATTTGAACAATAAATTATAGTATTATTTAACTTAATTAATAATAATAATAAAAAAATATTAGACATTAATGAATCAAGGTTAAGAATAAGTTGATATTGAGTATCTTTTTTGAAACTATAATTATTTTTGACATTTTGTTATATGTTTAGTCATGTTATATTTGTTTTAGATAGGTTCAATAATATGTGTCATGTTAGAAAGTAAATTATATATATATATTTAAAAATATAAATATTTATGCGCATTACTTTCTTGTGCTTTACTAGAAAATTAAACTTTAGGACGAAATAATTTTTTTACATATGAGTTTAATTAAAACATAATAATAATTTGACTATTTTTTTGTCTTTGTTAGAAGTACTTATTACAAATCACTAATTAGAATTAATTTATTGTTCATCGCTAACTTTATCTGAAAACCAGAAAATAGAAAATATAACATTATTTTCTCTATACATTTGGCTAAAATATTTTTATGGCGAGGACCGTATAAATCACAAATACAAGCATATTATAAATTATTACTTTTGAAATAATAATAAATACAATTTTATATAAATTTTGATTTAATTTATAATGAAATTACATTATACACATTAAGTCTAAGAAAAAAAAAAACGAAAATAAAAACAAAAATCAACCTACACAATAAATAATTTTATAATTTATTATACATTAATACAAAGCAGGGTTCACGTGAATGCCAAAGAGTACGTATTAATCCGATATTGAGTATTATCATTTTTCGTCAAATGGTTAGGTATAAACTACAAACAGTTATACGGTAAAATTTTACGACTGGACGGATATACATTAAAGACGGACATCGTATCAGACGCATACAACACATTTTTATAATGCAATCGATTATATTCCTCTATTTTATGTTGAAAAATAATTAAACACAATAAATATATTCCCTAGTCACAATATTTTAAGTTATTTTATGGTTGGATATCACGTAATATATTGATACAACATACAAATGCTCATGTTAAAAAGTGTAAAAGAAAAAAAAAATATATTGTTTGTAGAATAAATATAGTCTTAAAAATAATAACATAATATTTAATGTTTTAATAAGAATAAATTTTGTAAACGTAAAAAATAACGTGATTGATTTACAGCGAATATTATATTTTATAACGTACGATTTGACGAAGATTCAATTGTTGGTTTAATTTAATGTATAAACGTCATTGAAATACGATAAAAAATATATGGGTTTCAGATAGATGTATTCTATTGATGACTGAAAAGTTTTAGAAAACATTGAAAACATTGTTTGATTTTCACGATAAGTTATCTAATATCAAGAACAACTAACAAAGAATTTTTAATAATCCTGATATTATTCGTTATACGTTATAACGTATATTGTTTTGACATTATATTACAAACGGTAATTAATGTATTAGCTATTATAATAATTCTTCAATTGCGATTTTTCAGATTTATATTCATTAATATATTAATAAATAATGCAAATTATAATGATATAATTTAAATAATAATGTAAAATTATAAATCTGTAAATTAACACGCAACAACGATTTCATATTTGTATTTAAATTAAATTTTGTTTATTATAAAAATTATATAGGTTTTAGGAAAATATTATTATTATGCTACAATATATAAAAGTATTAATAATTTATTTGAAAATTGTGTGTATACTTTAACTTAAAATTCTTCAAACAAATTCAAAATAATTGGTTTTATTTGATACATTTTTTTGGGGGAACTCGAAAAGTAGAAGGTCATGAAATAAATTTAACCATATTTTGATATGCCGGTGTATTTTGTTAATTTATAAATTTTAAAAAAGTATACAAAAGTTGTATTAAATTCGAGTGGTTATACACTTTATTTTAGTATTGTCGAAACGAAATCCTTACAATATTCATGACACGTTTTGAAACTTAACAATAAATCATAGGGTTTTGTTTGGTATTTGGTTTGTGAAAATTCGTAAGTTTAAAGTGAAATATAACAATAGAAATCACGATCAATTCACCGTTATAAGATATCTATAGGATAGGTAGAATTTTTTACAGGTTTTTTTTCAATATTGTCTATAAATTAATTTATAAATATTTAAATAATTTATTCGATATTAAAATTTATATTAGTATTTAAAAATGAAAATTGTTTAAATGGAATTATTATTTTAAATTATATATCTTGATACCCACCAACAAAATATCGTCACACTTGTACATTTTAAATATATAGAAAAAAATTATAACTAAAAATAAACTTAGACTCCGGTAAATAATAAATACAACATGTAATTAACTGAATTTAACTCATTTGAAAAATATCATTAATGTACAAAACATTGTTCTTTATTATTAAAATCGTCGTACGCTATTTGTATAAATCGAATTATCTTGTTAACATAATTTAGGATGAAATCTAATAAAAATATAACATTAACTCGAGTTCTATGTTTTGTTTTGGCGAATGATTGAACTCGTAACATTTCGGAATTGTCAGTCACTTGACATCATCATGTAATTTATCAATAGCATAAAACGACGTAAAAAACTCGTCTTCTTTGGATAGGAGCAAAATGCATATTGATGAGGAATTGTATAAATATTTTAGAAAAGGAAACAAACCGACGAAGGGTTCGAAAAGGTGTTGTATTTCAAAGTTGTGTAACTTATACAAGTACATATTATATATCTACTAATGTAGTATCTACTATAGTATAATATAAGATGATATATATATATAATATTATTAAGGTAATCTATTTGGCAACAAGTCTCATTTTCTAAACACATGTTATATACATACATTATGATAATGATTCGACTCTTGTTACAACTTTGTATACAACTAGGTACTAAAACAGAATGCTTTTGATTAGAATTTCGGAATTTGTATGGAGATTATATAAACGTATATTATATTTAACTTTGGCTAATTATTATTATTATATTGTAGTCACAAATGATAAATCATATATTACGTTTAGTATACTATGTCAGAAAGGCAATTATTTTACGTTTAACTTATTGGGTAAATATTTTAAAGTTATGTTTTTAATTTTATGTTTATATTAGGTATACCTACATTATAATCATAACATATACAGTTATGATATATCTATAGTTATGATTGGAAGACGGTAAAGGAATAATCAATTGTCATCGAAATATTTGAAATGTTTCACGAATGGGTACGATGTTATATTTATAATAAAAGCATTGTAGGAACTCTGATATTCGCGTACTACATATTTTTATACATTTTTTAAATTTTATTTGTACTTTCAACAGAATACAAATTATACAATTCAGCATTTCGATTAGACCTAAAGAATTAGAACGAACGAATAACTAAAATACATATGAAATTAACGTAACATATTTGTTTTAAAATAAAAGTTTCAATTATATAAGAAAAAAATGCTAGTTTATTTGTTTATTCCGGACGGTTCCAAACTGATATTGGGTAATTTAATCGATGTGATACGATACAAAATATATTAAAATTGGCGTCTACACCTTAGACTTGACAATTTAAATATTATACACACACTATAAGGCGATATGATACTATTTGCATAACTGGATACATCGATAACATATTTCGATTTTTAATTTTAAATAATAATAATAAGTAAATTTAGGATGATCATTTAACTGCCTGTTGATTACATTTTCCAATAATAATTCGTATTGAAATAATCTTGATGTGTATTTTATAAGTAAAAAGTTGTCTATTTATGTTTGTATTTGAAACATATATTATTTTTTTTAGGTCGTTATAATAAAATAAAATAACACGAATATGACCACAGTTAAATATTAATTATTCTCGTTCATATTAGAGTGTTGAAAATAAAAAATCGCGCCACGAAATGTCTATTGATTCGCATTTGCATGGAGATTAATTTATACAAAATTTTGACTGTCATAATTCATTTTCAACATGACATGATAATAATAAAATAATATTATCGTAAACAACGTTTTTATCATCAAACGTGTGATACTTGTTTAGTCACTTCGAAGTCTAAATTAAACTACGTACGTATTACTAATATTTTTAATCAATGGTATACAATTAAGTAATATAATAAAATTATTTTTAATTACAATTAAAATACGTCATTAAAAATATCTAAATGTACGATAAAATAATATATTTCGTATTTGTTGTGAGCTTTTATTTTTCCGTTTACTACGACGAATCAGAATACAATAGCTAGGTAATAGAGATGTACAACAATATCGATATTTTCATTCGATATCAATATTGAACATATTTTCACGATATTGATGCGATTAATCAAATTGAAAATATTTCGATATTCAATAATTAGTATTGATATCTTAAGAAAAACCCATATTGACAAATAAAGAACATTATATTTAATATTTTTTTAATTTGTTTTAGTAACGTTTATATAACAATGTATTTTATGATCCAAAAATATTCCATCTATACATCGATAATGTTTAATATTTGATAATGCTATAAAATATCTATAAATAAATAATGAAACCATATCGATGAAAAATGTTATCGTTGTACATCACTAATAATAATAATAATAATTATAATAGTAATGAGATTGAACGAGAAAAATAATAAATTTACAATAGTTACAAGAATTACAATACCTAATTATATTTTCATCTGGTCGTAAAATGCATAGGTACCCTTTAAATCTTGTAAAATGCCCAATTATCATGAATAACAGAGTTTTAATGATACAATCATAAATGATTATCTTATCACCTAATGTTTTTTTCGATTTCGACAGTCATAGTCTGTACAATATATAGCACCAGTTTTAGACGCATTTTTGTGTTTTGACTGCACTTGACTTATAAATAAAAGTATAATAATAAAATTAATTGTGTTTATAGGTCATTTCGGCGAAATCATTATATCATTTTTATTGGATGAATTATTCTTATGGACATAATATAATTTTGTACAATTAAATCAGAGATTGCAGAAAAATTAAAAAACCAAACTCTCCTGTCTGAATTAATTTTAAATACGTTTTCATATTACTAGAATGAAAGTTTATAAGTTTTTTCGAGATAGATTTAGATGATTTCATACTTAGGTCATGGTTTAAAGTTACATTTTTGATCGATTTATAAGATGACGCGTACGACTAATGAGGTAAGACACAACCAAAAAAAATCACAAATCTAACAGAACACAACACAACCGTTTGACAAGAGCGTATGAGTGACGACACAAAGGTCGCGAGTCGTTACTGCGCAGCGGCTATGATGGCTGCGATTCGATCTTCGGGTGAGCAATAATTATTATCAACGTCGGTCGTCGCTGGCGTTTCGATAACCGCGACCACGGTATCGGTACCGTTACTGTCCCTGCCGTCCGCGCCGTTGCCCAACAATCGCTGTTCGACCAGGTATTCGTCGTCGTTGTTATTGTTGTTGTTGTTGTTTTTGCCAGCGGCGGACGCCATCGACTTGGCCATCGTGGGTTGGCCACTGCTCCCGCAGACACCTTTTGTACAGTGTTTGATTGCGTTGTCCTCTGCCCTGTACTCGGACTGATTACCGTAGGCGTACGCCATTTCGGCCACTCTGGAGTCGACGGACGACGAACCGCCGCTCGAATGGTCAGCGGTCGCGAGCTGCAGCTTGTGCGATTCCGGCGGCTGTGGTTCCGCGGCCGCCGTTGGCCGACGGTCCATCGTCAGATCCACTTGAGTTTGACTACTTGGCTCGAGCACAGCCGTCGCCGGGCCACAGCTACCATCGCCGCCGCCGCCGCCATTGGCCAACAGAGACGCCTCCCGGAACTCGCGACGCAACATCTCGGCTTCCATGTCGAACTCGTCGTCGTCGTATTCGTACTCGGCGCCATCGACCGTTGTATCGGCCGCAGACGACTCTGCCACGTAGTTGCCCTGCGCAGAAAAATCAATATTAAAATTGGTACACTTTATACGGATCGGATTATTAGCTCTGACCTAACCAATCCTGACCAAACCTAACCAAAACTATTTTTCCCTTATGAATCAAGAGAAACTCGTTGTGAAGGACAATGCAAATAATAGTATACACACAGTTATAGTACTTACACGGTGGCTTTCGAACATTTGAGCCACGAGGGCAACCACTGACAACTACCAGAATCGGGTAATGTTATTGGTAAACTCATAGTTTGCGTTCATTTTACTTATTTTTTATTAATTTTAATTTCGTTGTCTTTTTTTTATCATTTATTGGATATTTACATTTATTTTTCACTTGTCTATTTCTAAAATTCAACAATCCACAATAATCCAATATACTCAATACCCTCCCCTAAAATTTAACGGGCAATTACTTCGAAAAAGTAGCCTCATGACGCCACTCTACTTACAAATTATCATTTACAATCGACAATTAAAAAAAAAAAAATGTCACTCATAATATTAACTAACAACTTACATGTTAAACGTTACATTACGTTCTTACATACATTTTATAGTTGTAACTTTTGTTTGAACTTTAAAAGATTGGTTATAACGCACTTGTTGCCATTAGCATTAAAATATGGAAACTAACATATTTCGATTAAAAATTGACTGGCTAACCTGACATGTGGTTTAATATCAGCTACTCATTCCGCACAGAAAAGACAACAAAACAAATTTTCTGCACTAGATTCAATATCAATACAGTGATTGGTGAGATTTAGATAATAGTTCTGTCAATCTATGTTTAAATTGTTGGTGTGAATGGAGTAGAATTTTGTAAGAGAGGATGAGCGTGACAATAAAAGGAGACGTAAAACAATTGGTGTTTTCTGGAGAGAAAAACAAGATAAAACACGAAAGTTTTAGAGTTCTTTTTACATTTTCAAGAGATCAGACCTATTGGAGAACTTTTTAGAAGAGATAAAAAAAGTTAATATAAAAGTATTAAGGTTTAGTTTAGTAAAAGAAAGAAATAGTTGAATCTTTAGAATGTAAGACAGATATTTCATTTCAAATTATTTCTTTTTTTAATTATTGATCCTTAGCGACGTATGAATTTAAATATACAATAACACATATTCATTTATAGAGCAAACTAACAATAAATAGAGAACGTATTATCATTATGCTTTGGTTGAAATTAATGAAATTATTTACATTTTGTCGAGACAATTTATTCTCCGAGAGAAAAAAGACGAGCTTAATAGAAAACAGTTTTACACTATACATTTTTTTTATACCTACTTAAAATTGTGTGAAAATATGTATTCTTATATTTAAATGAGTATCGTTATTCCAAATATAAATCATTACATTATATTCCGATAATTATAGTTAAATTAAGTATAAAAATATGTAGTCGTAGAAATTCTTAAAACAAATTAAACGCTAAATGTTTCTATATTGTTAAATATTTCCAAATAAGCTAAAATCTAAAACCTTATTACAGTTCTAAACCAGAAATTTAACTTCAATTGTTATCTTAACGTGTTGTATTTTTCTTCATAGCACGTGTTGTATCGTTGTACGTGACTACTGATTATAGTCGAGGAAAACAAATCAGAACAATTTTTCCCTTGCCACAATTGTGAATAAGTATTACTTTTACACAAAAAGTTGTTTGAATTTCTGACGTTGTTTAGCACTTTGATTTTATATGTTGCGCAATTTGATTCTTCTAAAATGTACACAATATGTAAACAAATGTATACTATAGACGTAAATACGCGTAATTGTATGCAAAACATGTACATTTGGATGTTTGAAATGGAATGAAATCTTATAAAAATGTAATCAAAGAGTTTAAATTGTATAGATGTTTTTCTCTAATAAAGTCAACATTTTACAAAAGTTTGTTTTACTACATATAGGTATAATAATTGTTATATACTTATACAGCTATAAATATTTAAACTTCCACAAGTGGTCCTCCCACAATGTCCAATTGTAAGTAATGCTAAGAACATGTTTTTAAAGAAATCTTAAAAATACCCATTAACGGTATTAATATTAAAAAAAAAAATACATTATAAAAATTTTGAAATCATATAGTTGTATAATATAATAATATTATATAATAATATAATCTATTCGTATTTCTTCACCGATTGTATAATAATAATTTGTGTAAAAAGTTTTTTAAAAACAATATATTAGACTTAAAATTACTTGAAAAGTATTAGTGTATAAAAATGTGTGTATTAGGTGTAGTACACATTATACATTCAAAAATATACATAATTAAAGCCAAAGAAATGGGACATACACGAGTCGTTTGGTGTATTATTAATTTCTACCTCATATCTTAACTTAAAATATATTTTAAAACTTTAACACTTAATGTTATTATTTATGTTTTTAAGAGTTACTGTTATTTATTATAGAATTTAAAATATATTAATCGGTATAAAGTTCAATGAAAAATAAATGGCAACAAGCGGATCATTACGAAAACAACATAATAAAAAACTAACATGTGTTGGCAGTCACTATAATTAGACGTTTCGTGTAAATTCGTCGAACGCCACTAAACGTGACTAGAATGGGCGACGAGCTCGGCCGGAAAAAAAAATGGTGTAACGCACAAAGAACAGTAAAAATAGAGAAATCCAAAAACAATATTACGTACGTGTTTTTTAACTTTTCTCATATTACATATTTCGTATAATAATAGATCATTTTCAAAACGATACGTTTAAATATAATAATTAGGTGATTTAAAATGAATTGATAATTTCTCGGCTAAGTAAAAATACATAATTAGTAATTATTATCACTAATGATTTGTTGCCTTTTACAGTTTATAATTATAATTTAAATGTAATATTATATTGGAATTTATGCCCAAAATGGTTTACGCGGAGACTCGGATTTTTTTTTTTTTTTTTCAGAAAAGCATAGTGTTGTAGTAAGTATTTCAAACGAAGGAATTTGATTTCTTAAATATTATAATGGATACGAAATAACGAGATTGTTTATGATTTTAACTTAAAAATTATAGACTTATTATAAGAATGTATATTAGTTAAAAGTGATTTATGTACACTTTTAAAAACTTTTCCGGGGAACTAAAAAAAAATATTTTAATTCATTTGTTTTAATTTTGAATATCTATAGACTTAGGTATATTTTAATATAAAATGACGTGTTTACTTACAAAGATAAATCATGTATCGTCAAATTATTATGTTTTAAATAAATGTCCATTCATAAACATATAGACAAAGAATGATAGCCGTTTTTTATGTAAATTTGCGTTTTTTCTCGGAGGTAAACATATTTTATAACCCACGTACCTACTATATGTATACCATAAAGTATTCAATAATGTCTTATCTATCTTCTGCAGATGAACGTTACCATAGTTGAGTTTGAAAAGTTCGTAAATCAAACACAAAATTTATATCCTCTTTTGGTAAAATCGTAGATTTATAAAGTAATATTAGGTCAAAGTATGGTTTTGATCGATTACCATGCAGACGTCTTACGTATTAGTAGCTCAAAGACATAGTTGGACAAACAAACGGCTATTAGATATTGAAGGAATTAAGAAGTTTAATTTTCAATTTAATGTAAACTTCTTGTAACTTACCGAACTAAGAAATATTATAAAAACCATTACTTCCTCAGTATACCATTATAATTACGGTTTACCATTTTATGTAATCTAGTCATAAATTTAACGAAGGTACCTAATAATAATAAAAAAAAAATTTACTGCAGCTATGAACAATTAAAAAATTTAGTTTTATAAAAAGAAATGAGAACAATAACACATGAAAATCATATTTGTGATGTAATAATTACTGTCGAACTAAATTAATTATACCAATTTTTTTTATTTTTATTTTTTATTTTTAACTATACATTTTGACACGTGAATACATACGAGAAATTCTATGGAAAATAGTTTATATAATAATGCACGAAGAAAGTAAAGTATAGTATAATAGAAAATGATTATCTTATATAGGTACAATAATATTAGTTTATAACAATGCACCCATATTATAATACATACAAAATGTATTGTGTCTATATTGAATACGAAAACACGGTTTTTTAGCTCAAACGCCATCAAAATAGTTCAACACGTTTAAAGCGATTAACATTTTACTTTTATTGTTTTTTTTCTTTATGTTTTTTTATTTTTGTTCCTGTTTAACGGTGGTTTCCAAAAAGACGTTATATTCGCAATTGTTGTCTCTATTCGTATAACGGTAAATTTAGCAAATTCACACTACAATGAATTTTAATTTTGGTATTAGTTTAAATATTTTACAGTTTATAACCATTATAACCACGTTTTTAAATTGTACGATAATAAATAAATTATAACGTGTATTAGGTTTTTCAAAAATATAATACATATTTACAACTTCATTGTGCGATAATATTTTAACAATAATTCAACGTGCAAACGTTGTTATTTGTATTCTTTTTATATACATTTAGGAATAAATTTTACTTTAAATATTACTTAAATATCGAATATACATTGAGCACATAGTTTTTGTTATACACTTACAGATAAATAGATCATCAAAATAATTCAGTCATACCAATGACGTCATTTTATCTTGTTTAGGAACACGGTGGACGGGTGAAACCGTTAAAACTGTTTTGAAATATTAATAAGTATTATTACTTCGTACAATTAGTTGGTTAGTATGAGTAAAAAAGCTAAAGCGGACTATTGATTATATTGTTAAATTATTTTTTAATTTATTATTTTATACGTAGGACATAGGTATGTATTTATGTTAAAGTTACGTAATGTTCGTGTCTATTTAGATATTATGATATGTTTAATAATAATAATAATATTGGAATAATTAATTATAATGGGAAATTTTCTGGATAAATATATCATTGATTTTCTGTTACCAACTATAATGTATTTAGTCTTGAAGATACGATTGTAAGACATTCATTTGTGATCACGGAAAAAAGTCAAGTGACACTGATGACGATTTCTATAGATCGTGGAAAATGACTATGATTATGGATTTCCAAATTTTTCATAGGTACTTAAGAGTTTTAAACCCATTTTCGAAAAATTGTAGGTTTTGGTAACCCGATCCTTAATCATTGTGATGTATTTATGTAAATTATTTACGGTTTTTCTACGGTTGTTCGATGAGTAATTTTTAAATCTTTATTAATATTATTATACAGTGATCGTGTAATATACACATTTTTTTTTATTTCCCAATTAAATGATTCATATAAATCTTAAACTTGTTTACGTCCCACCATAATGTCTATATAGTAATCTACAGTTTGGGAACCTCTGGTATAAAATACACATACCTCGGTTACCGCATCGTTTTTTTAGATAAGATAAAACATAATTATTATCAGGTAGCGCACAACACTGTCGTGCATGTCAATAATTATTTACCATATGCGTGATGCGTGCTGCAATAATATTATAATTTAATAATGCGATAATTATATATTACCGGCACTCTCTCCTCCGTTTCCACGATTAGATGGTTATTTTTCATCGTCAATGTGATAATGCTTCCGTTAAGGTTCGTTTTGTTCGTATCTCCGAAACGATTGTTGGGCGGACTATTGTACTGCAGCGGCGGTAGGGGAGACGCGTTCGCCGCGTAACAACACGCCGCCACGTCGTCTGGCATCAGAACGGAATATTGCGATTCGCTGGTCTTCAGCTGAGTGAAAAACACAATAGATAGTAATAGGTATTATATTAATATTGCACAATGTGATCATTATATTATAGTTTTCATCACGATCCAATTTCGTTATTTCAATAGGTACCTAACTTTTATCGTGTAGAGTTACATTACGTTTAATAGATAATGCCAATACTATAAAAAAATTTCATATTTTTAGGATATTTTTGTAGTAAATTAAAAAAAAAAAAACACTTTAATTTCATATAAATCTATCAACTTTACTATCACAAGGGTTGTCACGAGTTTTTCAAATTTAAAATCGACCATTCATATTAGTTTACAATTAATTAATTAAATATTTGAATAAAAGTTAGTCAATCATATGCGCTAACGTTGCTTTGAAAAATAATTAAAAATAAGTATATGTTTCAAAAATTTTGTTATTAAGTTGGTTAAGTATTTATATTAGTAGTATAAATTTATATTTAATTTCAAATATTTTATGTGCAAAAATTGTGCTAGAGTAAGACTGTAAACACACACAGAGTTAATGCTCTATTCCAATCAGTAAAGCATTATCATTATTCTATTTTTCAATTAATTTTGTATCAAAAACATAAAGTATTACTCTATGATTAGAAACTATTTAAATTTTTTTCTCGAAAATGTCCATAAATATTATTAAATTATAAACCTAAAAAAAAATGTGTCGAAAAATAAAAAATAATTAATTTATCCAAACATTGTTAGTATAAATTTACCATATAGTTTAAAATAGAATATATAATTTGTTATAGAATATATTACATTATAATACGAACGAATTTTAATTAAGAATAAAATATAATTCTATCTATTATATCTAATTATATCTAGAAATAAAACTAATAATAATCGAGTATAATTTTAAAAAAATATTATTTGGTTAAAAGGACGCAACACCGGCATTTGCTGTCTCCGTCTATCCAACAGAAAATATAGCAAAATCAAAGTTACGTAGAACTTAAATGGTATCATTAGTGTTAAATTTAGAAATTAAACACGTATTACCAAATTTGAAGAGTGGAACATTTTCGAAATTCTCTGAATGGCTTTTTGTAAAATTTTATTTAAGAACAAAGTTTTAAATATTAAATTTTTTTTTATACTTTAAATAAATATCAAAACGTTGTCTGAAAACATTTTAAAACAAGCCCATGACAGAACGTACATTCTTTAAATTCGATAATGAATATTTAATCTACAAATTTAACTCAAATCCCATAATTCAAGTCCTACTTTAGGGTGATTTCGCTATATTTCCTGATGGATAGAATGGTGAAAACAAATGTTTGTGTGGCGTCTGTTAAAGTAGAATATTTAAAAATTAACTTTTATGCAGATTATCAAATTGTATGATTGTATTTTAACAAAAAATTATCAAATTCTCGTTATACCCCCTAATACTATAAAGGATAGGATGATGGATAAATCCGTAAAACATGATAATAATATATATATATATTATATAATGATATATTTATTTATTAACGTTGTTATACGGTATATAAATTAACATTTTATAGATTTTATTATTATTAGTAACTTTTGTTATTTATAACTCTTACTATTCGTTTTCCCATCGACAACGAAGATTAATATCCGACAATAATATCAGTAGTGCGATTTCCATACCAGAGATATAATACAATAATCATTTTTCCTCTTCTCCTCTACACTCGTTAACCAACTAGCAATCTTAAAACTATAAAATATATATAATATGATACCTAATGTTATCCTGATATTGATTAAAAACGGATAATAAACGTTTATAAGATCTAAAATCGACTTATCAATTATAATTAGACATACAAATAATTTTAATATTTTAATATTCAATTCCTATTTCCTTGTTTATATCACACTTTGCTCATATTATAATCAATATTAACAACACTATGATAATTAATAACAGATGTTTTTATATTCGAAATACATTAGGCTACAAGTTATTCATAGTTTTACAAATAAATGGATTTACTTTAATGAAGATTAATTAAAAAAAAAAATTAAATTAAAATAGCTTAATTTATTTTTATTCTAAAAACAATTTTTGTATTCACAACAATAACAAATTTCTTTTATGCAATTACAAATATAAAAAAGAGACTGAAAAAATGAGTTTAATTTAAATTTATATTTAATACATTTATTATGAATATATAATTGCTTTGTAATTTAAAATAAATTGAAGTTTTTCTAACTTAAATTAATAACTTGACATAGAAATAAAAATAATACTTAGTTTTTAAAAATGTAGTATAACTTTTGAATTGTATGGCTTATTTAAAATATCCATAATTATTAAGAAAATCAATTTTTAATTAAATTATATATTCCAGTTTTTGAAATAATGTCAATAAATGTTATCTTATCATAGTGTTTGGTTAAATATAACATATTTGATTAATGTATGTAGTGAAATGAATATTAGATGATACAATTATTTAAATAGGTTTTGCTGACAGTGTGGATAAAGGAAGTGAATAGAATTAATTAATATTCATGTGATACAAGTTAATAATAATAAATATCGTAATTGATTTTCTATAAATATTCACTTAATATGTGAGGTATAATGTATATATAATATTTAATATATATAAATTATATCATAGTATCCATTTAAAGGGTTACATCAGTTTTATTTTAGAGAGAAGAAAATATATAATTTTCTAAATTATATTGAATGAAATATTTTTATAAATCAATATGATTGGGTAAAAATAAATAAAAGGATATAAGTTTATATCTAAAAACAATTTAAAGTGATTTTAATCTGTTGGTTCTTATATCTTAATATGTAATTTAAAGTAAATCGAAAAAACGGATTAATAAGACAACTATTGCCAAAAACTTAATTCAGTTCATAAAGTGTCGATTTTTTCGTTTCATGCAATCAAACATTGAAGAGAATCAAGTTCAAATTCTAATATTAACGTGATAATAATATTATTTTGTAAAATATAAAGCTGTGACAGTTTATTTTGTTCTCCATATTTACTCACGCATGAATCAACATATGAAACGAACCTATAGTTTCATACTTTATTACGTTAATTGAGTAGAAATAAGAAGATAACTATTTTAAAATTGTTATTTCAATTACCTAATGAATATTTTAATTAAAATTAAATTAAGTGTTGTATAGAAAGTTATTTATTAAATATACCGTATCATTAAATAATATTATAATGTAATATGACTTTGCTGTGCACTTTTAAACGTACCTACTTTAAAATAAATTAACTACTCAAATAATAACTTAAACATAATATAATTTCCACAATACATTAATAATTGATCTAACTATAATATATATATTTTATATTAAACAGCAAACAATACAATTTTTTATAAACTTTTTATTAAACGCTAAACTAATTTCAGTCAAACATTGTTTTTTATGATATGTTTATTTTAATATTGATTTCTAGAGAAAAAATATTTTTAATTGGGTACATTACACGGTAAATTAGTTTGTGAGCACATTTAATATTAATGTGAAGTATACGATATAATAATATATAATGTACTGAAACCCAACTGTATGTACATATTCTACTTAAACCGTACGTATGTTTAATATTAAGGTTTCCAATAAAGCCAGGTAAAGTAACTAAATTATTTACTTATTAAATTTAATTATTCTATAAATGATTAAGATAGGTTCAAAGTTACTTTTAATTTAATTGAACTTGAAAAACTAAAAGTTACTTAACTAAGTTTTTAAAAATATATTTATTATGTAATTAAATTTAAAAAGTATGTAATTTTATTTTACGTCTAATTTTTATTATATATTTTTAAGTTTTTCACTGTGTATAAATAAATTTAAAATCATTAAAACATAAACCTGTTGTTGTTTTTAGTTAATTTAAATATAGAAACATGTTATTTTGTATAAATGTATATTATTTCACTGAATTTCATGAAAAATAATAAACTGAAAAATTTCTTGATATTTTAGAAAATAATTTACTGATAATACCTTATTAAAATGTATAATTTAATTAAAATTAACTTTTTAATTCATTAATACTCGGTTTCTAATGCGTTTTTACTTTATTACGTCTTTGAAAGGAACGCGTTTTACACCCAACGCACGGGACCACCTATTTTGCCTATACAATGCGCCGTGTATAATTTTTTTTATATTTTCCCTTCAGGGAAAAATCATAAAAAAAAAAAATCGTTTTACGTTATAAAGAATTTAAACGTAATTCAAAATTTTATGAATCACGTTATATAAATTATATATGTGTATGTTTATTATAAAATATTATTAAAAAGGTAATAAAATAATTGTTGTTTTTCATATTTAGTTGTGTCTCGAAATTAAATATTATCTATTTATTTTTATATAAAATGTAAATGTAATATATTGTTCCATCGTGATAAAGTTAAAGTTGATGTGTAATTAGATTAAGAAAATATTATACTCACATGTTTGTCTTTGTCTATTTTATGGGAAAGCAAAATCATTAGTGAGAATCATTAATAATTATTATGTTATTAGGTTGAGCTTAGAATAGTAATTTAAATGTGTAGCATATTTTGGAGAGAATATTTTATGCATTTTATAAATAATTATGGTAGGGAAAAGAATAAGAAATATATAACATTTTCATTCAAAATCATAATAGTATTATGTTATCAATTATTGTTCATTGATTAACTTTTTTATGTTTTATTTTTTGTTTTGTTTTTAATTTGGTACGTTTTTTGTTTTTTGTTTTTCATTTATCGATTACGTTTAACCATATTTTTCCGTTTTATAATCATAAATATTGTTTTTAAGTTCAGCATAAAATTGCTATTATTTTTTAACAATTATTCATTACATCATTTCGATCAACGTCAACTCAAACAAAAAAAATAAATTATTGTTGTGGTTTTTCATGTGGAATAAATTCTTATAAATCAACGAACCTCTTCGGCACTTTGCATGAAACTCGAACTCTTGACGGCATCGCAACTGTCTTCACGGTGCAGGCCGTCATTGTCATAGCCATTGTTAGTATTGTGATTTTTGTATTTTTTCCATACCATTCTGAAAAATTGTGATATAAATGACAACAGGTAAATAGTTTAAAAAATATATATAAAAATCGTGTTACCTCACGCCGAGAATGAGTAGAAGACCCAAAAATAGAGGTATAACTGTGGCTACACATGCTATGATTAGTGTTTGTATTTCTGTCAAACCTGAAAAAGAGGAATACGATCTATCAATACTATAATATTGCGTTTATATAATAATTCAACGAGTAATTTGTATCATATTATGGTATCAATAACACTTGAGCGTATAAAATTGTTAATATTAACGTATTGATTATTAGTTTAAATTTCTGTTAGGTTAATAAACAATTATGTATTATATTTCAATATTATGTCTAAAATTCGAATTATTTTAACGCAAATTAATAATGATTACTAATTTTAATTTTATATTTATTATCTTATCCGTTAAATAAAACCTCTCTTTAAATAATGAGTTCAAAATCAATATATAAAATGATTTAAATTTAATAAAAAGGTTAACTGAAGATAAGACGTTAATTTTCATTAAAATTGTCTTTTAATTACCTAGTTAAGTTTATAATTTAATTAACTTTTCAAATTGTTTTCATTGAAATAATATTGTTCCCATCATTGGTTATCATTATACTTATTATTGTTTTTTTTTGTATTAGTTTGCTTCAATAACATTATACGAATTTCTTATTTTTAAATGTAATTTCTTAAGTACTATAGCATAAAAAGAGAGTAGAATTTATTTATTTGTTTCAACATTATTTTTAATTTATTATAAAAATCAAGTTTTATTTCGTTATGTATTAATGATCAGTTCACGTGTAATTGATATAAGAATGAACACAGAATTAATACTCGTATTTAGGTATACTTTTAGCGAAACATGTTGGGTTATTATTTCATAGAATGAGATAATGGAACATATGAGATGGAGTATAGCGGAAATTAGAATGCTTAGATGGATGTGTGGAGTAACTAGTGGGGATAAGGAATTATTACATAAGGGGCCTTGGGAAGCTGACTAGTTGAAGTGTAAGGCGAGTTAAAAGAAAATAACTTTAGCATAACGTGGTGTTTATGAGAACGTATAGCTTTTAAACTCCACTTAAATCCACCATTTCAAAATTATAATTATATTTTACGTTAAAACACAATATACATGTCAAAATATTGTTTTCTACATATTTATTCAATATATTTTATTTTATAGTTTTTTTGGATAACAAAAAACAAACTTTTCTTATTTTTAAATCATATCCAATATTATAGTAAATATAGTATATGGTAAACATTACTTAAAAAATCATGAACTTTTTTTTTTTTACTTTAGAATATGAATATAATTACATGTAAATTAATTAATAAAAATACTATCATATTTTTACAAATTATTTAAAATATCGTTTTGTATTCATAAATATCTATACCACTTAAATATGTTGTAAAGTACTTACGTAATATATAACTCAGAACCAGTATGTATTTTCTTAGTCAATATTTTTTATAGGATATGGTAAAACGTAGTATATTAAAAAAAAAAAAATAATAATAATAAAATAAAGACTCAACGAATTAGGAATATTGTGTACGATACATCAAAATCGTATATATCACATTGTTCAAAGTTTGTCATGTGTTTTATGAAATCGGATACCTAATCTCATAAATTATTTCATAGAACTTACAAATTTATAATTTTAGTGTTTTATTTTTAGGATGCGGTGAAATATTTGAGAATAAAAATTACATAATAAATCTTAAATTAATTCAATATATTATAATGACTAGTACCTACTATGTGATTTGTTTCAAATATAAACGTTTACTACTATATATTGTAATAAGTACAAGGTCGATATAATATGAAAAATCAATAAAATATTTTATATTATTCGCCAAAAACGTAAAAAGAATCGTGCTGCGTAATAAACTTCGAAAACGTTTCAATTGTCGTTAAAGGACTTTTCATAATATACGTCAATGTTTTTATACAATGGCTCTTTGTTGTAAATAATAATTATTCAAACTACACCCTTATAGCTATTATCTAGCTTTATTCGATGGCTTTTAAAGTTCGTATAATGATAAAAAAAATAAAAAATACGTTTCTATTTGAAGTAAGGACAGCCATGAGTACATTATTCCTATCTAATCGTCCACATTTTATATATACAGGGTGATCCAAATTTTATGTCACAAAAATTATGTGAATTACATAATATATTTTTTCAATGTTATTTTTATATTATAAACTTTTGATATTTTGATCGTACCTATACAGATCATAACTGATAGTCATAAAAAAAACAAGTTTTTATTCTAATCCGTTTGTATAGAAAACCCGAGTTCATGTATTTTATGATGTAAAAAATCAAAATAACTAGGAACATTTAATTAATTTATGAATATACGATGGTACAATTATGAATCTTTTATAGTTTACAATATTGTAGTATATTTGTACAGTTACCAAATTTGTATAGTACTTATTAACTGTGATATTATTTAAAATTAATTTTTATCCAACACAACAGTTGATACTACTAACACGACTCAACTACTGATTTATTCCCTGATTTATTGCTTAAATACTATTTGACTGTTAATGGAATTTATTACCTAAATTTGTTTTGTTACACTATAACTGTAGTTGTTAATTGTTACTATTATTATTTTATACATAACTTTCAGTAATAATCAGATGAACAATAACTGTGTAACGATATTTTATTATGGTATTGTGCAATACACGGGTGAAACAACTTGGGTAAATTGATAACATTTGTATAACCTGGTCAATATAGGTATATCAGTAATTCAGATTGAACGTACGCGTCTCTTACCAATGTAATATAAAAAAATACATACACACGTTATCTCAACGTTTAATGGACAGAAAGGTCGATAACCGAGTTTATTTGTTAACGCCATTAAATTTAGTAATGTTTTTTAATTTTTATAAACTCGAATAAGTTATCAAAAGGTATAGTAATTCTTATCGTATTATCATTATCGCTTATAATTTATTAATAAAAAGTAAAAATAAAAAACCCCCCATCGCCATAGTAATTTATACCGTTTGTTAGTGGCGCATACAGAGTGGTCAGAATTTCGTGTTAGAAAAATAACGGAAACGATATAAATGTATGTATAAACTTGACTGCTTTTCTAACACGAAATTTCAATCGCTCTGTATACAACGTATGTATAGAAGTTATTATCATAATCCTTAAGTGTAAATGTCGAATGGTTGTGAGAAAGCCAAAATGTTTGCGGCACGTACCTCCATAATCCTCTTCCAGGTCGTCGGCCAGAAGCCCCGTGGCGTTTACGTTTTCCGGAATACCCGCGAGTGCCCAATCCGATTCGGGAATTTCGGCGTGTTCCAACGCCGTCCGCGTGCCGTTCATAATTCTTTTTCACTGTACTGACAACGACGCACTGACCGACCGCCGAACGGAAAACGAGAAATTCGTCGTTACCGCGTGGTGCGCGGACGGCAGCCGTTCCCGAAATTTCACAAACATCATATCGAATGCCGAATGTAAGCCGCTATCGTAAAAAGACAATCGAATCCGTACCTGTAATTATTATGATATCTGGTCGTGGTCCGCGTCGAGTAAACACCATAACAGTGAGGCGGATCACACGACGTGCGATAGTGCGATAGTTATTACTGTTATCGCGACAATTTCGAAAATTCAACCAGATCACGCGCGTTCTCGTAGCGAAAAATCCATTGTTATAATATAATATCGACAATCGATCATTGTCTGACGGACGGTGTTTCGCGTGTGCTTTCCGGACGTATCTGACGGAGGTGAAAAGTTCCGGGTATACCGCGGGAGATCGGAACAAAGTCTGTTTCATTGATTATGTCCCTTCGCCGGCGCCCCTGTTCCCTGATCGGGTAACTTCGGCTCCGAACGGAATCTCGTCAAAACACTACAACGTACATATAGATACACGCAAGCGCCACTGTTCGTACACATCCCCGCGATTGTCGTTTTCGCAACCATTCGCACAGTTACACGTAGGTACGCGCATATCATACCGTTCGGACATTGACAAGAAAAACAAAAAAAAAACAATCGTTGAAAATAAACAAAACGTACATTTTGTTATATTTCAAGTCATTTCATTTGTGTACAACAATATATGTTTAATTATATAAAAATAATAATATATTTTGGAGCCTTGGAGAACACTTTTGATATGTATGATCTATTTTTCAGAATAACGACATCTTAATTTCGATAAACTATAATTGAAAATGTAAAGAAAGACAATTTAAAAACGACGTTCTTCATGAAAAAATTGAGATTTATCGCGCATAAAAAACACTTCGTGCTCAAATATTAAAACATTGTATAATATAATACATGCAAATGCCAATGTTTCATAATTACACTGAAATGAATTCAAGTTTAATGGATTTTTAAAATGTATACATTAAATCAAAGGTGAATTATCGTCAAATCTTTAATTGTTAAACTATAGTATATGTTAAACATAGTATCAAATAACGTTGTTTTCTTATATATGTAATATATGTGGATAAATAGTTAAAGAATGATTATCGTAAAAATAATTTTAATAATGTTGGTTATTATTGTTCACAGAATATAATATCGTATATAAGTAATAGTTAAAACAGTTACGTTAACGAAAAAAACAAAAACAAAAATATCAAAATTAATAATATTTATTAAGAAATAATAAGAAATATAAATGATAAATAACAAAAAATTTAAATTGATTAAATTTAATAATATGTTGAAAGACAATAGTTTCTGTCGTGTTAAATGTATAATTTGAATTTATAAATTGTTAAGTAAAACTTGGAATATCTCCAAATAAAATAGGTACATCGCATCCTATTTGAGATTAAATAACCTTGAATTAAAAGTCCATTTTTTGTTAAATTTTGATTTAATGCTCTCAAATAAATTGATTATATCATACTAAATTTAATCATGTAAGCATTAATGTATTTAAAACGTATTAAACTTATTCGCCAGGTTAATTTGATTTACGAAACATCAAAAAAGTTTTAAGTTTCAATTCGAAAAGTTAACAAATAAAATAAAATAAACTGGACAATTGGTAAAAAATTAACCGATAAGTTTGCATTAATCAATGTGATAGGTCATATTATGTTTATTTTATATTCTTTTTACATCAATCTTAAAATGTCAAACACAAAAATTAACTTTGAATTTAAAAAGTATATATTTAGTACAGGAGTTTACAATTCGCCAGTATTTCTATTAATATAATTATTTAGAAATATATTTGACTTAACAAAAAAAAATATATATTTTTTTTTTAAAGCAAAATTAGGTCATTTTATGTTAAGTTGAGTTATTGTTCATTTTAAAAGCCGGCTCAGTACATGCTAATTTTAATAATTACTAATTTATATTGAAGACTATAATATATTCGTTTACAAAAACTTACTTGACTATACTTGAAATTATTTACCATAGAATTTTGGTAAAAGAGGAAAAGAATATAACTATTTAATCTGAATTTTCACTTATAAATTATATAACCTATATAAGAAAATAGTAAAAAATTTTATAATTATAGATTAAATACAACTATAGTAGTTGTAAATTTGTAATTACATAACAACTATTATAATAATATACTCAAATATATAGTTATTATAATATATACAGTTTAATAGGCATGGTAATCACTTTATGGATTTGTTTCCTCATAAAAATTAATATAAATTTTTCATTTTTTATACTAATAAAACAAAATTGAACAAATTTTTTTACTCGATATACAGTTGATCTATTTACAATATTACTTTCGATTGTCATTTCGTCAATATTTGACTTCATTATAAATTAATTTTATATACCTACCAACATAACTATCATATCAAAAAAAGCTGTATCGTTTAATACTTCAAGACATAAAAAATAATAATTCATAAACATTCACATTGTTAATATTTTCGTACTGTTCATATTATTTTAAAAACAAAATTGTTAAATTAATATTTTATTCTATTCTATTTAGTACTTATTCCAAAAAAAGATTTAAAAAACAATGAAATATAAAAAAGTTCAAATTTAATACATTTTACACATCATTCAACTCCAAAGCCTTTAGCGTTCTGAAATGAAGTGTTTTTTTATTTTATAACATTGAACAGTATAAGTGTATATACATAGGCGGAAATAAGGGATTATTTGGGGGGACATAGCCGTCCTCCAAATGTTAATTAGCCTCCAAAATTGTTGTAGAGAAATAAAATAAAGGTAAAAACTTTTAACAAGAACTATATAATCTAAAATATCCATTTTTATAACAAATATAATTTGTATTTCATAAACGTAAGGCAAGGTTTAAAGATTATTATGCTTTTGATGAATATATATTATATAATATACGATTTTTCAATGAAAATGAAAATTAAAAAGTGGGAATGTCGATTTTAGGCGTTCCTCCTTCGTCCTTTCGGTCCTTGGAGAAATTAGTGGTTTATTATAATTAAAATTTGAATGCAATAATATTGCTTAGAGAATACGATTCTGAGCAAAACTCAATCAGTTACTATATATTATTATAATGATAATCCGTTATAAAGTTTAACTATGAATATAAATTTTGTAATCTTCATTTACTTGGATTTTTTTATAGTTAACACAAATAATGAATATTTTATGTATGTCTAATTATTATTTTTATTTTTTTTAAAAATGAAGTACACTTAACATATTTTTTATAAGTACTAAACAATTTATAATTTGTAAATTATGTCTATAATATACATATATACAATATACCCAACCTAACCTAACCAATATACCATATATCAACAATTACCAGTCACCGGTCCATCATGTATGCAAGTATATTTTTGTCCCATATAACCATCAATATAATTAAAAACCGCATAAATATTATTCAATAAATTATTAGAGAAATTAAAAAAAAAAAAAAAAACATTTTCGAAAATGTTAACTTTAAAAGCCAATAAAAAAAAATTGTCAGTCACGATTTTCAAAATATTTTGTAAAAAGATAAAGTTGTATATGATTAGGTTCTGATAAAATTCTCAAACCGATAAACCAAAAATTGAAAGAAATATTAAACATTTTTGGAAAAAAGTTCAAAGTTCTATACTTAGTCAAAAAATCAACCAATCGTTTCAAAAAAATTTTTTATAATAATAAATATTAAAAAAAATTTCAAGTCCCTTAGATCAAAACTCAATTAGTTATCACAAATTTAAAAAATTTAAAATAACAGAAATCGTAATTTTGCCGATTTTTCATCATTTTTTTGTAGTTTTTCCCCTCCCACGGAAAAACTTTTGAGAAATTCGAAAAATGAGCTAAATTAAGTACCAACTAAACATGATTTGCAACCGAAAGCATACCCTACTTGTGATAATCGGACTATTATTTCTACCCAAAAAAGTGTTTTCATACATTAAAAAAAAAAAAAAAAAACATCTTTGTAAAACCAATACATTCTTTGCTTTGCTCAGAATCTAAAAGTAAAATTGACATATATACAACCTATATAATATGACAGGAAACATTGAAATTTTCAAGTTAATTGATTCAACAAAATGTAGATGCATATGACATATGAGATATATGACGAGTATTATATAAGAACTAACTATAATTATATGTAACTAATAGGCAATAGCCATTAGATTAAGGTATAAATACATCCAAACGAAACCGTGCGTCAGGCAATTATGCCTTTGGGTAAGTTTATTATACCGACAACCACTGGATCGCGTTCGCTGTATGTCGTGAGCATTCGTGCTTGTTCGAAATTCGGTCCAAACGTTCATTTATTTAAATATTATTATTATTATTATTATTATTATAATTTTTAAAATAATAAATATTAAAAAATTTTAAAAGATTAAACGAGTAAAATTGCTTTAAAAGATAGATAACAGATTCTTTTTTAAAAATCTTTATAATTGGAAATTTTTATTTTTATTTCAATATTATTAACAGTAATAAACCATTAATAAAAGTATTATGGTCCATTATTCAGTATTGCGCTTAGAATTTTAGCATCCCGGTTCACTTTTTTAAACGCCTCCCCTTTCTGTTGTATTATGGGTGTTAGGGTGGTTAACCACAGAAATTCAATCTTACTTAATTTATTAATTCAAAATTTACTGACGATGGCGGCTGCGTTGGCAGCGGCAGGCCACATGCAAAGGTTATAAAGTAGAAATAGAAATGAAATGTCCATAAGCAAGTTACCAACAAACATCCGATAAATGGTAAGTAATTATATAATTCATTAATTCAATACTAACAAATTAATTAGAATATTATGACAATCATTAATTTCGATTATTATTATTGTTAATGCTATAGTTATTATAGATTGCAATTCATGATTTTTTAAAAATTCCGAAAATTCAAACTTCCCTCATACTTTCCTTCATCTTTTATAAAATGTGAAAACCAATGAGAATAACTAGCATTTATGTTGAGTACTCAAGATTCAAGCATCTTATTTATAGATAATGTTTTATTCTATTTTTATATAAATCATTTTTATTTGATTGCATGTGTTTTGTACTTTTGACATTAAAGTTTATTTTAAAAAATACTACTACTAACATAAGTAATAAATTATTTAAATTTAAATGTATTATTTGGCTGTATCTAATTATATTATTGATTTTAAATAGGTAAATTTTGTTAAAAATTGTATTTCAATACAAGGTCATCAGCTGAAATATTAAGTGTTACCAAAAATCGTTAGCCCACTGTACATTATGTAGATACAATAACCAAGTACGCATATATTTTTGTCCGTTTTAAATAATTGTCAAGTGAGGCACTTTATGACGCTCGAATTATATTATGTTTATGTGGGTAAATCAATTATCAAAATAGTATTTTTATCTCCATAATGCTTTTGCTGTATTTATATTCAGATAATCATCTAGAAATTTATAATTTCTAAAAAAGGTATAAAATGGATCATTGCCCTCGTACTTTTTTAAATGTCAAAATAATGGTAAAATGTTTTCTATGATAGAATAATTACAATTAAAAACAAAATTATATGTATTGTTAATTTATTTTCATTCGTAACCAGACGTAAGTATGAATCTGGAGTTCACGGCACTATCCATCCAAATCCGGTTTCCTAGAATACTGGGTTCCTACTTCCTAGCGACCGACTTTATCGTTAAACCTAATAAATAAATCATAATTATGAATGTAACCAGTGGTGCCGAAACTTATTTTGATGTAGGGAAATCGCCCTATTTATAAAAATCGGTAGGTGGGTGGGTGGATGATTAGTATTAAATATTGTAGTTATTTTAATATTAATAAATAATAAATAATGTAATAATTAATAAAAAAGTGGAGAGGTCGATAGTGGACGTTTTTCCTTCGTCCCTTCGGTCCTCGGAGAAATTAGTGATTTATTATAATTATTTAAATTTGAATGCAATAATATAGTATAAGAAAATACGATTCTGAGTGAATCTTAATATATAAATATATATTATACTGATAATCCATTCCAAAATTTACCACGAGTATTATATATGTAAATAATAACATAATATTCATTTCTTCTAAAATTATTCAAATTTTAGAAGCTTATAAAATAAAATTGCAACTTACGGTTTTCAAAATATTTTGTTAAAAGATTAACTAGTATATTATTAGACTTCGGTAAAATTTTCAAAGCGATAAATCGAAAATTGCCGAAAATATTAAACATTTTTGGAAAAAAGTTAAAAGTTCAATACTTAGTCAAAATTCAACCAATTGTTTTAAAAAAAATTTTTAATAATGAAGAACATTCATGTTAACACTAAAAACAATCTTCATTAAACGAATCGATCAAAATTCAATTAGATATCACGAAATAAAAAATAAAAAATTATGGAAATCGTAATTATTCCGATTTTTTGCCATTTTTTGGTAGTTTTTCTTCTCCTAAGAAAAAACATTGGAGAAATTTGAAAAATAAGCTTTATAAAGTACCAATATGATACAATTTTCTACCGAAAGCATACCCTATTTGTGATAATCGGACAATGATTTCTACCCGAAAAAATGTTTTCTTACATAAACAATATATTCTTTGCTCTGCTCAGTATCTAAAAAAATTTTCCTCGTGTAATTTGTGTATGGTGGTGGTATTTTAAGTATATTCACCCTATATATAATTATAGATTTCAGCTCCACTGATTGTAATCTAGAAAGGCGAACTCACTTACCTTGATTTTTTGAAATTCCTCATTTTAAAGTACTTCCTTCCGAACCGAAAATATAAAATTAAGGCTGTATATATTAAACATTTTCAAAACATATACAACTTCTGCTCTTAAAATGCTAGAGCTGTGATGCTATAAACAAATTTACAAAACGCATGCTTCTTCACCTTTTACAGAAAAAATTAAAAAACACGCGACGATAATTTTTTTTATAAAAAACAATTAAATTATTAAGTTTAATCAAATATCATCATCGTCATTATGCCAGGTTAGGAGTTGTTTTATTGCTATTTACAACGCAACTAAATAACGTACGTCACACCAGCACCGCCCATTTCGAAATTTGATATTTTTTATGTACCAATATTTAGCATGCAATTAGCATGAATTTGCATGACTATTTTCAAAATTTGCATGATGTTATTTTCGCCAAAAGAATAGAAAGTTTATGGGCGGTGCTGGAGTGACGTCACACTAGCACCGCCCACGAGTTAAAGTTTGTTTATCCTAAATTTTTTTATGCCAACATATAGCATGCAATTAGCATGAATTTGCATGACTATTTTCAAAATTTGCATGATGTTATTTTCGCCAAAAAAATAGAAAGTTTATGGGTGGTGCTGGAGTGACGTCACACCAGCACCGTCCACGAGTTAAAGTTTGTTTATCCTAAATTTTTTTACGCCAACATTTAGCATGCAATTAGCATGAATTTGCATGTCTAGTTTCAAAATTTGCATATTATTCGTTCTCTCGCAAAAACTATTTTTCGAATACGCGCGTTTCGGAATTTATCGGAGTCTTTATATTAAGCTAAAAATTACTATTAAAAATAATTATATTTTACAGAAATTCAAGACGAATATTGATATAGATTTATTTATATTATTATTCTTATGTTAATTTGCAAAATTTGCAATAAATCTTTTTGTAGAGATGTAAGTAAATACTATTGTGCTTCGGT
>CM023358.1:32582294-32614850 GCA_013282895.1 Eriosoma lanigerum
TGAGCATTGCTATTGATATTATGTTCAATTAATACTTCATTACATATAAACATATTTATGTATAACATCAGGAATTTTGGTAATTATGGTAATTTTAACCATCGTTACGATCTGGTGGTTATATAGTAATTAATAAAACTATACGTAAATAAACAAGGTATCTAAATTTTCTTATCACCACTTATGTAACAACAATATTCTGCCGGCTCAACTTCACATTCCCTTTACAAAACGCTAGGCGGGCAACACCAAACTCGCAAACGGAATAACTACATTCATGAAAAAAATGTGTAAAATTTCATCTGAAATTCATCGATCCAATATGACTACCGGACGGATATATGTATTTCAGACATGTTTGTGATGGTAACATTAGTAACGATAAAAACTTTAAAATGTCAAAATGTTAAAATGTGTAATATTCGAAAATAGTCGATGGAAATCAATTTTACTATGTATTTATGAGATATTAAAACCAAAACAGAAATAAGTGTACGTATAATAATAAAAACCTTAGAGCTCCAGACTCTACCCAAGTGGAATTGGAAAATCATACTCAATTCTTTTGTAGTAAGAATAAATCACAACCTCACATCTGTAAACAATTATTTGTGCAGAAAATATAGTCCTATTACCACTTACGACAAATTAGGCTTGACGTTGTCGAAAATTATATTACTTTATTTGATAAAATAACTTTATTTGACTCATTTTCTTTAAAATTTCTTAAAAGTTTTTTTTTAAGGTAAGAAAATATAGCGATTAATTGTTAAAAAACTGCAATATGTATTCAGGATGTATATATGCCGAATTTGAATTTAATTATTTAATAACAAGTGATAATTAATTTGTATTAAAATTTTTCTTACAACATTATATTATTTGATAAATATATACAATTTATAAAAAGTGGGAATGTCGATTGAAGACGTTCCTCCGTGTCCTTTCGAAGAAATTAGTGGTTTATTATACTTAAGATTTGAATGTAATGATATTGCATTAGAAATACGATTCTGAGCAAAACTCAATATATTACAATATTCAATACTAATAATTCAATTTAAAATTTTTTCTACGATCAAAACTCAATTAGTTATCACGAAATTAAAAAAATTAAAATAACAGAAACCGTAATTTTGCCGATATTTGGCCATTGTTTGTCAATTTTTCTTCTACCAAGGAAAAACTTTTGAGAAATTTGAAAAATAAGCTAAATAAAGTATCAACTAGACGCGATTATCTATCGAAGGCATACTCTATTTATGGTAATCGGACCATTATTTCTACCCTAAAAGATGTTTTCATATATCAAGAAAAAAATAAAAATTTGTAAAACCAATACATTCTTCGCTTTGCTTAGAATCTAAAAGAAATATTATTAGCACCTGTATTGTATATCTGACTGAATCATTTTACGAATTAAATATTATTATATTTAACTTTTATTTATAACATAACATAATAACATTCAACCCAATTTTCTTCTATGAGAACTTAAACGACGGAGGAATGCTTGAATGAATGAAATGTATGCATATTATGTAGTTTATGTAAACGTCATTAGTTTTGGGCATATAAAATATAAATTTGTTTGTGTTTATAATAAATTGTAATGTTTTAACTTTTGATATTTTTTTTATAACGAGAGTTATTTTATAAATTATAAATTAAATAATTATTGTATATAAGAAAAGAAAAAGTGTGTTCTATTGACTCAATAAAAATAATAAAATATATCAAATTATTGCCATCAAAATAGCCTTTTAATATTTATATTATAACGTCCTATAATAATGTTATATATTGTTTATATACTTACTCTCCATATTATGATACAAATAATAATCTTCATATTCCTTTGGGAAGAATACCCAACAATCTAAACAATAAATTAATATGATGAGTAAACGATACTTGTATAATTATACACATTTTTCTTATATCTCGTATATCTTAAAGGCAGTGTTGGGACTTATTTTGTATAAATTATATAGATAATTATTTTTTCATCTTTTATCTTATTTAGATAAATAAATATAAGTTATCTATGTATTCATTTTGGCTAAAAATTTCACTTATCTAGATAAATTCATAGGATAAATTTTTATGTGAAAATTAGTTATAATTTTTCGAAAATGTTTCATTTTTACTTTCATTGTCTCAGGCACTACTTGTACCTTGTACGTAAAACAATATCCCAGGCTAAAAATATATGGTGTTATTCAGAAAAGACTATTCATTATTCCTATTTAATAATTGTTACTTATTAGTAATTAATATTCTGTGTTCGGTTATAAATATATATATAAAATATGTTAATTAATTTATATAAATAGTCTATATTAGTAAAAATATATTGCGACCGATGTTATTTCCCACAACTTAATAAATATTTTTAAATTATAATTAAAATGCAGCTGTTTATTATTTCCGTATTCGTTATACGATCATCTTAAATAATCTAAATTTTTAATTATTAATAATAAATAATATATAATTCATATTGACATAATAGGTACCCATACACGAAAGGATTTTTTGACGAATTTGATCTGACGGATTAAGTCCTTACGTCCTCGATGGATTTGGTCCGTCGAACTAGGTCCTAAGTTGTGTCCACTAACGTTAAAATAAAAGTCCGCTACTTTTCGCGAAGCGAATCCACTAGGGGACAGAGTCCGCTGGTTAGTGGAGGAAATCCGTCGGATTTTGTGCTTAGGACCTAGTCCTCTGGTCTTTCAAGTCATTCTGAAAGATCTGCGGATTTATACGACAGATTATAGCTATTATTATCAGTTATTATTATTATTGTTATGCTATCTATGAATTTGTGTTAAGTAAATGTTACTTCATACTCATACATATTAAATATATAATTGATCTATAATAATGAATAAACATAATAATAATACGCCTTCAAAAAAAAAAAAATATCTAGATATTCAAGACAATTTATAAGTCTGATATGCAAATACGTGAGATGCTATTAATTTATTTCGGGTTTTATATTTTGTAACTATCTATAAACCAATTTTAATATATATATGACATATAATAATAATAAACATAATATCGTATACACAAATACACAATACTCATAAATATCTTTTCAATGTTGTTAATTAATAATTTTATAGTCCACGACACGAAAAGTGACTGTTGACCCATGCCAACCGACCGCCATAGAACAGACATGGGTTCTCCTATGTATGTATTATTTTAGGATGTATTCTTGGAAATATTCTTTTCAAAGTAAAAAATCAAAAAAAAGTGGGAAAGGCCGGTTGTGGACGCTCCTCCTTCGTCCCTTTAGTCTTCGGAGAAATTAGTGGTTTATTATAATTATTAAGATTTGAATACAATGATATTGCATTAGAAAATACGATTGTGAGCGTATCTCAATATATTACAGTATATTAAACTGATAATCCATTTCAAAATGTCGCGTTATGACGGTTACATCGATTCCGGATGACGCCAATAGGCGTATATAGGGGGGGCTTAGCCCCCCAGTGTGAGTTTTTGCCCCCTCCATAATTATATGTATTATTTTTGCTTATTTCGTTTACATCAATGTATATTGTGCTTATTATATTGAACTTGTGGCGAATGACAATAGTCAAAAGTACTAATACTCGAATTATCACTTTTGTAATTATTATTTACGGGTAATAATACCGTAAGTGAGGCGTTTTTGTTATTAAGAGTTATTAAATAATATAACTTTATTCAATTTTATGTCAATCCTCACCGTATCTACAACCATCCGTTTCATATACCACATCATGTCATTGATTTCCCTCTAAATTGTGTTATCAAACACGAAAGCTGTCACACAATAATAAGATTGTGCAAAGTTAACACCTATTATAAAATTAATATAGTTAACTTTGTACGAAAATGGCTTAAAAAGTGTTCGGTATATTTAATATACCGAAAAAATCGGTTTATACGACTTCAACAAAGACCACAAACAGTGTTGAAGATGATAAATTAGTGGTTGACTCTTCATTAATATTACCATCTTCACCTTTTGTACAGGAACATTTACAATATGTACAGCTTGGTATTATTGCCTATATTTTGGATTTAGATGATTTAGACTCTGGACCAGCAACACCGTTATTAGAAGTAAGCATTATATTTTTATTACTTACATAAAATTAAATAATTGTCTTTTGCTTTTTGCTTATTTTTTAATATTTTAAATAAAGAAGTTGAAGATAATAACGACAAAGATCTCAAGAACAATTGGTTAGTAAAAAGTTATTTAAGATATATCAATATAATATGGAAAACTATTATTAAAAGTAAAACAACAATTATTATTTTTTGTTTTAGGTATTCTTTAATGTGTGCTAAAAGGATCATTTATTATACACCTTCATTTTATCACCTATGTTTTAAATATAATTAATATTCTTAGCTAACAATTACAAAACAAAAGTGGGACACTTGGTCAAGCAGCTAGTTTAATAAATGCAGTAATAAAAACTTTTGAAGATAGTCGAAATCATAGTAAAATATATATGATAATTTGGGAAACTATAATGATATTTTCTCAACAACATAATATTGAATTAGAAGTCCCAAATAAAAGTAATAAATAGTTAAATTTTATCAAGGTAGTTAGTTTATTATAACATATGTCATATTTTCATTAATAGTATCTAAACGGAAAAAAACAGAGCCTTTATCTCTGATCGATTTCGTTCTAACTACAACAACTGCAGCTGAACACGAGGACTCTGATAATGAAACTAGAATAATTGATTACTGGAAGTACATTCTTATTATCCAATAATATATGAGGTTATAAATAATATGAAGACTAGATTTTCTCCGGAGAGTTTGCAGTTGGCAAATGTTATTGATCATTTTTTTAATCTGGACTATAAAAAAAGTTCATTTTTTATTCAATAATATAAGGTATGTAAAATGTATATAAATGTACTAACTTAGGTGAAAACTTATAAAACTAATGTAAACAATAACAAGCATGAAAGTACTAACTAACTGTCTAATTACTTAAAGTTGAGTTAGTATTGTGTTTCGATTAATATAGGATTTACTGAAAGTTGATTTAAATTCACTTCAAGCCAAATTGATGGTGGCAAAAACTGTATTCAACAAAATAATGATGAACCCGAAAAAAAAATCAAATAAATTTATTCAAAGAACAAATAAAAATATTAAATTTTTCTAATGTCTATAAACTTTTAAATTTAGCTTTGACCTTACGAATTTCTTCAACATCATGTGAGAGGTCATTTTCGGCAATGAGATGTGTGAATACTTATAAACGGTCAACTATGACTCAAGACCGTTTTTCCTACCTGGCAATTCTTAACATAGAAAGAGATAATATGATAATCAAATAATATTGATCCTAATGATATATTAAATATTTACACAAAAACAAATAGACGTTTGGAATTATAGTTATATGAAAAAAAAATTCTTATTTTTATTTTTATTTAGTTGAAAATGTTATTTTTTTATCATAATTAATTGTTTTTGCAGCCCCCCCCCAGTATATTTTATCACCCTACGCCTATGATGACGGTTAAAAAATCTATTGGTCTGAAATTTCAGAATAATAACTATTATATTGAACACTAAATTTATAAAAACCCGTGGCAGATATTTGTTCACGTCATTTATCAAGTTTATATATATATATACAGGGCTTAAAGTGGGAAAAAATTCTAGGGGGGACTAATGTCTCCATATAGTTTTAAGCGTTCAATATATCATTTTATGTCCCCAGAACGTTTTGTAATGTGTAATTTGTTAAAGGGGACGCTTTTTAACCACCATTAGAGGTAGGGGGACTGAGTCCTCTTACGTCCCTCCCCACTTTAACCCCTGTATATATATAAGTTTGTAGTAGCGTATATACAGAGCTTTACTTCCAATTTACAATTGGAAATTTATGTATCAAAAATTGTTAGCGTTTTTGAATAACACATGTTTTCAATTACAATTATTTTTGTCAGTTATAACATAATAAATTGTTTTTTTATTTTAAAATCATTTCGTTGAAGTATAATTTTACTTATGCAGTAATATAATTGTAATTGGGAATGCCTGGCAGGGAGATAATGTCTGTCGCACTGTCCGAATGCGTAATGCTTATTGAAATTGTCACTACGTCGGTGCCATTGAGTGAAGCAAGTCGTACGTATATGTAGTGTAGACAAAGTGTGTGTAACAGTGTAAGAGTGAGTTGTCGCATGTTCTCCGGACTATTGTATTTATTATTTGTTTCCATATTGATTTATACATTGTATTTGCCTTTAATCAATAATCGTAATCAATAATTGTAATGATAAAATATTAAAAAATATACGGACAAAATAAAGTATATGTGGATATTGCTACAAAATTCAGAAGTGGTATTCGATTAAAATTGGGATTCAAATACAAATTCGGGTTCAATTCGATTCTATCGTTGTGTTTTGTTGTGTCAGATTGATCTTGAAGCGTTGAATTCAAGTAAGAAATAAAATTCAACAACTATTGTGTAATTGTGTGTATTGAAATTGGGAAGTGTTCTTTCTCGAAAAATAACGTGTTTCACTGTTTGTAAAGAATATTGAATAAATACGAAAATGTAAGGATGGTAAAAATAGACGGGAAATCCGATCGCCCGATCCAGACGCGAAGTATGGCCTTGTCAAATCAGACGAAAACCGGTTCTAGTGAATTGACAGATGGCGATCGTCAGTCCATATCAGCGGGTTCCAGTATCGATGAACACGACGATTTGTGCGCGCCAAACGATATTGATAATGTTCAGGTTGCGAAATTTTAAAACATGTCATGGCATTTTTAACCTCCTACTACATTACCTCATATCACTTGGAATATTATACGTTATCATATCTATTTAAATTAACCTTGATAGCATATAAATAAATATGGTTAAGATATAAATATCTATATGGTCTATATTATGAATTTAAATAATATTCAAATATGATATTATTTTATATTTTATAATATTAAATAATTGCTTTTATAAAGATGTAATGTAATTTCACGTGTTACATTTATATATTTTTATGCAATCAAATAAATTATAAATTATATATAAATTTTAAATAGATTAAGTATGTAGATGCAATTCCTACATATTAATTATTGTAATAACACATCGATCTTGACAGATATGGTAATGAATATTTAATCTTATAGACTTAATATTTGTATTGCATATTTATTTCAGAATTGTATATGTACTACTTGTAATAAGACATTTAAATATAAATGCACTTTGAAGACATTTAAGAGACCAACACGGCATAGAAAATTCCCCAAATATAAAAAAAAATAAAATGTGATTTATATAATAAGTATTTTAAGAAAAAAAGATTACGATTCAACATAAAAAAAATATACATAAAGATGAACTGATTAATGAAGATGCTTCTATGAGTTTAATACACAAACTCTATAAGATGGACAGCTGTGAAATTAAAAAATACCTACAATATATCAAATTATATTACTTACTATAATTATTTATTATTTATTAATCAAATTATGTTACTTATTATAATTATTAATTATTTATTGATATGTGCCCATAAGATCAATGATATCACGATATCAGTAGATATTATGATAATATTCCATGTGATATGAGGTAATGTAGTGTGAGGTTAAAAATGCCATGACATGTTTTAAAATTTCGCCCACCGCTTATCGACAGTTGTAATCAGCCACCATCTACTATCAATAACAGCAGCAATATCAATGATGCTTTGTTTATGTTGTTAGAACAAAACCAGATATTCGTTAATCGCTTATTGTTTATTATTCGTTTATTTATCGCTTATTAACGACCTGATATAATACCGTTTGATGAGATACTCAATTTAGATTGTGTAATTGAACAATATTTAAATGTAGGAATAGAATTAGACATTGAGGACACATTGTCACATGCTATCAAGACTGAAATAACAAATATTTTTTTAAATTATTATTTAAGTAACAATGATTGTGATTATAAACAGAATTGTGTTATTGCTATCCCTTCATCAGAAATTGAAATTGAAAAGGCCTCAAATGTTTTTTACTTTAATCCGAGACGGTTGTCATACTTTAAAAAATGAATTACAAAAAATTTTAGATACATTATTAGAGAAAAAAATAATTAGATCTAGTAGTTCAGAATATAGTGGGGCTATAGTATTGGTTGAGATAAAAAATGATGAGTTGCGCTTATGTGTAGGCTACCGTGAACTTAATAAAAGGACAGTTAGAGATAGGTATCCCTTTCCTTTAATCGATGATCATCTAGACACTATGCGTGGGAAAAGTTATTTCACGTGTATTGATCTAAAAGATGGATTTTACCATACAAATGTAAGTGGTAAATCTTGAAAGTTTGCATCAAATTTTACTCCATTAGGTCAATTTGAATATTGTAATACTCCCTTTGGGCTATGCAAAGGACCAAGTAAGTTCCAACGTTACGTCAACGAAATATTTTTGGACTAAATAAAAGATAAGAAGGTAATAATATATTTTGATGACATAGTCATTGCAACTGAAACTATAGAAACTCGTTTGAATATATTATCTGAAATACTAACAATTATGAAATGTAACCAACTACAAATTAAATTGGACAAAAGTCAATTTTTAAAGAAAGATAATTTATTTAGGATATCTTGTTGATTCATCTGGAATCCGCCCAAATCCCAAAAATGTATCAGTTACACAGAATTATCCAGTTCCATATAACCATAAAGCACTTCATAGCTTTATTGGCCTCGCAACATACTTCCGTAGATGTATTCCCAATTTCTCAACAATTGTGTTCCGTATCAATCGTGGAAAGTACGATTTATTACTTAATTGATGATTTATTACTATTTATTGTTTACGCGAAACCCATATGACGATAAAATTTGTATTTAAAAGCAGTTGTGTTTAAACAGTCATGTGAGTAACTCCGCGTTTGATCCACACAAAAATTAATTGTTATACAGTCCACTTGAATAAAGTTATTTATGTTTAAATGAGAAAATTTTGTAAGTTTTTAAACATTTAGTAACCCGATCCCGAAAATTTTGGTCCTAACGAACCGGATTTAGCCAGGGAAAAAAGAAGTGTGGTTTTTCAACGCGTAGTGATAAAAGTGTAGTGGAAGCGTTCCAGCAGGAATCAGGAAGGCTCAAGAAAAAAGAATATTAATAGGGTAAGTGAATTGCACCATATTAATATTAGGGTAGTACGCTAAAGAAGGGAGTAGTAATCTATATCACACAGCACAGTAACGTGGTTAGGTTAACAAACGCGTGATATAAATAGAACACGTCTAGGGAAATGCCGAACCAAAAGAATATATCAGGCGACGTTGCAGGTAATGCAGCGCAAAATGAGATTGCACAGCTGAATCTAAGGAGAGGGCAAATCAAAAGTAAATTGACCAAATTCCAATCGTTTCTAAATGAAGATAAGAGTAAAAATAAAACGTAATTGAAACTACGCAAAGAAAAAATAGAGAAACTTTGGGAGGAATTTGACGATATACAAAGTCGTATAGAAGGGATAGATGCAAGCGAAGATCAAGTTATGTACAGAGATGCCTTTGTTGAAATCTATTTTGATCTTATGTCTATAGCAGAGGATAGGCTAGATAATGCGATCGAAATAAATAAAGAGGTAAATGGCAAAGAGAGTACGATAACTAGATCGTGTAAAGGAACAAATGATAATACATTATCGAAGTGTATAAAATTGAAACCGTTGGAAATTCCGACATTTAATGGATCATTTGAGAATTGGACGGCGTTTCAAGACATGTTTATATCGTTAGTACATGAAAATGAAAGTTTAAATAAAGTACAAAAATTTCATTATTTAAAAACTTCGGTATCAGGGGAAGCATTAAAAATTATAAAAAACTTGGAAACATCGGAAATAAATTATACGGCTGCGTGGAAAATAATAACAGATAGGTACAATAACAAGCGATTATTAATTCAGTCACATACCAAAAGTATATGTGACCTACAATGCATACGTGAGGAATCCGCGGAAAAATTAAGACAATTTACGAATGCGTTAAATCAGCATAGACAGGCATTACAGGCATTGAACCATGACCCTGATAACTGGGGAGCTTTATTATTGCACGTAATTACGTCGAAAATAGACGCCAAGACATTGCGACATTGGGAAACTTTAAACGCAAAGAAAGAACTGCCGACCATACAAGAAATAATGGATTATTTACATGATCGATGTCAAGTGTTAGAAGCGGTGGAAAATGCAAAGGGTAAAAATGAGAAATTTAAACAGGTTCCACGAAAATTACAAAGCTATGTGACTGGTGTAGTGGTAAAATGCTACATGTGTCAAGGTCAACATCCGATGTATAAGTGTTCTGAATTTCTAAAAATGAGCGTTGACCAAAGAGAAAAGAAAGTACGGGATATGAAAATGTGTAATAATTGTTTTAGAAAAAATCACAGTACCGATCAATGCAGAGCCAGAAAATGTCTAAAATGTAATAGGCCACATAATACACTATTACATATAAATAAGATAGGCGATCAATCACAAACAATTAATAATAATAGTAATAATGTTATGGCTACGGCGATAAGAGACAATGGCACGGGCGAGGCAGAACAATCGTCAACGGCGGCGATTTCAATGTCATCGATAATAGAGCAATCACATACGGGCGGGCAAGTGTTACTGGCTACAGCAATAGTGGAAATATTAGGTAGAAATAATATATGGTATCAAAGCCGAGCACTATTGGATAGTGGATCTCAAAGCAATTTCGTGACAAATGAAATTATGAACAAATTATGTTTACCGCAAAAGAGAATAGATTGTTCCATAGTAGGAGTAGCGGGAAGTAAGCATAATGCCAAATATGAACTAACTATAACATTACGCTCACGCGTAGGTTCATATAAGTTAACACGAAATTACAAAGTATTACAAAAAATTACCGAAAATTTACCAGCCAGAACGTGTGAAGTCTTACAACATTCTATACCGGAAAATATTTGTTTGGCTGATCTCTACTTTTATAAAAAAGGAAAAGTAGATATATTAATCGGTGCAGATGCATACTGGGATATAATGAAAAGTAATGTGTTTAAATTAAAGCAATCTGGTCCATTCCTGCAAGAGACAAAATTAGGCTGGATTGTGGCGGGTGGCATGTTTCAAGAAGCTGCGAGTAATATGAATAGTTGTATGATGACGTGTATAAATAATGATAACACATATTTATCAAAACAAATTGAAGCATTTTGGAAAATAGAAGAAGGTCCGACAAAAGAAAACTGGTCGAAAGAAGAAAAACTGTGTGTTGAACATTTTATAAAGAATACAAAGCGTGATGAAAAGGGAAAGTTTATTGTAAAATTGATGATTTATTACTATTTATTGTTTACGCGAAACCCATATGACGATAAAATTTGTATTTAAAAGCAGTTGTGTTTAAACAGTCATGTGAGCAACTCCGCGTTTGATCCACACAAAAATTAATTGTTATACAGTCCACTTGAATAAAGTTACTTATGTTTAAATGAGAAAATTTTGTAAGTTTTTAAACATTTAGTAACCCGATCCCGAACAAATTGCTAAACCATTGTTATGACCAATGTTAATGAAATTATTTACTTATATATGTTTACAAAATTATTTTTGTTTGTGATAAGTGTTATGTTTCAACTATTGTAAAATTGTTTATTAAATAATTGAGGAAAGTAGGGTCCACTTTTTGTCAGGACGGCCGAGTTGTATTAATATAATTATAATTGGGAATGCCTGGCAGGGAGATAATATCTGCCACACTGTCCGACTGCGTAGTACCAGTGCGCAAGTATGTTGTGTGCATAGTGTTATTTATTTAGAGTGCTTATTGAAATTGTCTCTACATCGGTGCCATTAAGTGTAGCAAGTCGTACATATATGTAGTGTAGACAAAGTGTGTGTAACAGTGTAAAAGCAAGATGTCATATGTCCTCCGGACTATTGTATTTATTGTTTGTTTCCATATTAATTTAAACATTGTATTTGCCTTTAATTAATAATTGTATTGATAAAATATTAAAGTGTATACGGACAAAATAATGTATATAATATGTATATTGCTACACTTACCAGTATTTTGAAGAAAATTTATAAGATCATTGTAATTTTCTTCTAAATAACTAAAATTGTATAAATTCGTTGAGTGTAAATCTAAAAAAAAAAGAAATAATATAATTTATTATACAATATAGAAAATATAAAATAAATGTTACGCTTTATAATAAAAATAAATGCTCATAAAATGAAAAAACTAATTTTAAACGCCTTTTTTCGTTATTTGGAAGTATCGCAATTCTGACATCATTTTGTTGTTGGACTTCTCCACAACAAAAACAAAATATTAACGAATCCATTATAAGAGTTCGTGATAAAAAGTGGGAAAGCCGATTGTGGACGTTCCTCTTTCGTCCCTTTGGTCCTCGGAGAAATTAGTGGTTCATTATAATTATTAAGATTTGAATACAATGATATTGCATTAGAAAATACGATTCTGAGCGTACCTAAATATATTGCAATATATTATACTGATAATCAATTTCAAAGTTTACCATGAATATAAATTACATATGTAAATATGTAAAATAAATTTACAATCCCTACGATCAATATTCAAGGAGATATCATTCCTTTTCAAGGAAAACTTATGGGAAATACAAAAATTGAGCTAAATAAAGTACCAACTAGGTGAAATTCGTTATAGAAAGGGTATCATATTTGTGATAATTGGACCATTATTTCTACCTAAAAAAATGTTTTCATACATAAAAAAAAACCATCTTTGTAGAATCAATACATTGTTCGCTCCGCTCAGAACCTAAAATGTCAGAATAAATATGCATATCATATTGAATAATTATCGTATATTATATTCATTAGTTCTCTATTGCTGCAATACGCAACCATTTTTGTTTTTCTTTGTTATTTTTCGCAAATATATTTTTCAATATATTACTGTACATTTCACTTAGGTCGTTATTGTTATTGTCGTTACTCCGAGGATCGAAATAACAAAGGAGAAACGAATAGAATATAGAATCAATGACATCTCTAATTTTTTATTATTTAGTAAAAATATGTCATATCTGCTTAAATTTTACAAAGTAAAAAAGAAAATAACTATGGAAATGTTTTATTTACAACTTCCTCTGTATATTGAAAATCACCATAAACACAAAAATATCAAGAAAATAATTGGAAGAATATTATATATTTATATTTTATGTGAAAAACAATTAACATTTCTTGAGAAATAAAAATTTTAACATACATTTCTTTCCTTCTATAACTTGAGAGTAACTCATTACACCCTGCATGTCTAAACATATGAAAATGTTTTAAACAATTATTATATATTTTATATTATTATATAGTCATTAATACTATAAATATAATATCGTATAAACATAAATGTGACATTAAATTTATATTTTTACGTATTTAAACAAATTATTTTGTAACATGTATACAATTGGAACTAACATGAATTTTTAAGGATTAATATATTTTATATCTAATTATAGTGAAGTAAATACCATAAACAATATTATATTACAATAATTTATCGAATGAATTTTATTAAAGACTTCTGACTCATTTGTTAATACTGACTACTAACTGCTATTCTTATCTAATAGTGAAATGTAACAAACCAAATAGGTACTTAGTAATAATACTTATGAAGTAGTGACTAATAAATTATTGTGACAGATTATGGTAACTATAATGTTATTTTGTTTTAAAATAATAATATTATCCTATTACATGCAATTTATATTTTTATCATGCGGTTCCATAAGCTTGTTTTACCTATTATTCTAGCGGTATTTGTGTATATTTAGATATTAGGATTGATTTTATAATGTATGTATGAAAAATATGTCACGAATTCATGTGCATTATTCTTCAGTTTGTATTTTTCAGCTCTACCGACAAATTCCATTAGAGGTCGTCATGGTGAGATTTGATGTTTGTAGTAATATGATATGAGAGTCAGCTTTTATTATTGTGTGCATTATTTATTTTTTTTAATACAATTTATTTAGTTTAGTAACTTGAGTTAAAGAAACACCTGAAATAAAGCCTTAAAATATTGTTTCTTTGTTTTTTTATAGAGAAACACAATTACGCCTATTTTTTTTTATCTATCTAAAGAGTATATATCATTACATTATCATCATCAACATTATCATTATATTATATAATTTGTTAAAAAATTAAGCTACTTTTAACTAAGTTATATAACAAGTTACTTTTTTTTAACTTAACCAGTTAAATTTATTGTAAATTATTAAGTTATTTTTCAGTTGATATTCTTCTATTCACATTAAGTTAAAATATATTTTTTATGTAAATATAATATGGAATATAGACTATGCTATTGGTTTTTAAGGTGCGTCCACATATAATGCAGCTATCACACTGCAGCACATGTAGTACACGCATGTATGATGTTTGCAACCATCACACACGTTTACAGTCCACATAGTATTTGTTGTTTTGATTGTGGTGTTTGCTGTGTTTTTATTGTTTTTAAAATAAATGGCACGTTGCATGTTCTACAGATGCACAGTTCAAGTTTTTCTTTCGTTAATTGCGATTGTATTTATTTAGATTTTAAGATATTTTCACACAGAAAAGTAAAATTATATTGTATATTAATTAAAATGAAAAAAGATAATATATAATATAGTATAATAATAATAACAATAATAATAATAATTATAGTTATTATATTAACATTTTGGAATGTATTGATTTTACAAAGATTTTTTTTTTTTTATATATGAAAACCTTTTTTTTTGGGTAGAAATAATGGTCCGATTATCACGAATGGCATATTCTTCGCTTGCAAATGTTGTCTACTTGGTATTTTATTCAGCTCATGTTTAGAATTTCGCTAATGTTTTTCCTTAAGAAGCGGAAAATTGGCAATTTTTTATACATTTTTTATTATATTTTATTTTCGTGATTTCTTATTAAGTTTTAATAGTAAGGACTTGCAAATTGTTTTGAGTACTAACATAGGTTATTTACAAGCGTGGGAAAATTTTGGAACAGAACAGTTAATTATTAGGAAAAATAATTAACTTTGAATGTTTTCCCAAAAGAAATTAATATTACCTACAATTTTGGGATTAATTGTTTGAACATTTTATAGAAGTCCAATAGTATATTACTTAATCTTTTTACAAAATATTTTGAAAATCTAAACAGGCAAATTTTTTTTATAGGCTTTTTATTAGTTTTTTTTCTGAGCTATGCATGGAAACCTTTTTTCGGGTAGAAATAATGGTCCGATTACCACACAAAGGGAACCTTTTTATACCAAATTTCATCTTATTGGTACTTTATTTAGCTTATTTTTCGAATTTCCCAAATATTTTTCTTTGAAAAGCGAAAAATTGTCAATTTTTATAGGTTTTTTATTTTTTTTTTTCAGATGTATGAAAAATTTTTTTCAAGTAGAAATAATTATCACAGTGGGGTACCTATTTCATAATAAATTTCATTTGATTGTTACTTTGTTTAGCGTATTTTTTGAATTTCCTAAAAGTTTTCCTTAAAAAAGGAATGATAACTCCTTAAATATTGATCATAGAGATTTGAAGTTTATTTTTCATACATACATTTTAATACATTTTATAGATACAATTATAATAAACCACTAATTTCTCCGATGATGGAAGGAACGTCCACAATCGGCCTTTCCCACTTTTTTATTATTTTTATTTTAAAGATGCTCAAAACACCACAAGAGGTGTTTAGGGGATTGGATACTCGTTGTATTTTAGTCATTTAAGACTTATAAGCTAGACAAAAATACGTATAGTTTTAATGATCCTATTGTAATTATGTAAAGAAATTTCATTTTATTGATATATCATCTATGTTTTCTAGAAAACAGAAATATTTTTTTTTTATTCAAAAGTATTAAAAATCTGCTTTATAATTTTACAAAATATAAACTGTTTGGTAAGTTTCTCGGTAATTTAAGTTTAAAACATAAATTCGATTCCAAGAAAACACAGTAAATATATCAATACATTCATTACTTTTTATAGAATAGAAATTGGATAATCGTAAGTTTACGTAATTTTCTCTAGCTTTTTGGTTTTTATAAACGGCAAATGAAAATGTATCCAAGTAATAATTGTATGATACGAGTTAAAAATAATCTTTCCGTCGTCAAACGGTTGACCATTCAAATGATAAATTGATTTACTCGCGGACTTTGTAACAATATTATCGTATATCAGTTTCGATATTTAATATTTTGTCACCTTAGTGAGAAAAACTCGACGATTTTGACTTAATCTTATTTGGAGCCCGCGTATTATTATCACAATCGAGATGAAATATCTTAATTTAGAAAATATTGTATGGATAATATAGGACATATAATTTCACTGAAATATTTCACAACTTTATATTTTATGACATTTTCAAACACTAGACTAATAAGTAATAATTGTATTTAATATTGTTATTGGCTGATATTTCGTGTGCAAAAAATTTAAAGCTTTATAAGCGAATCACGTAGAACAATAAACATCATCTGCTCCCATTCCAGTAATGCCCATTTCATGGCCTTATTTTTGATAGTCTGGCGCTCTCATCTACATGAATTTAAAACTGAACTTTTTTTTTTTTATCGCGTTAGCATCAATATTAACAACCGAACTTATAATATCCAATGCATCTTTTTTTTTTATTGAGTAATTTATAAAATGTGTCTTTTGGATCCCATAAGACGAAACGTTTTTGATACTCGTTTACAGTAGCGAGGCATGATGTTTTTGGATAGGGAGACCCTGAAAAAAATATTACATTAATATACCTAGACCCCTCCCTTTTTTATTTTATCCATATGGTAAGAAATAAAAAACTAAAAAACAAAATGAAATATTATATTTGAAAATGCTACAACTTCCTTAAATTAATAATTTAATATAAAAACAAAATTTGTATTATAACAAACATCATAAGCTATGAGGACAAATTACAACATAAAAACAAAAATAAATAAATATTAAGAAACACGTAAATAGTCTATACACAACTGTGACGATGATAATAAATATTGAGGATTGAGGTAATTACGAACGGCGAGACGCGTCTCATAGTATAGATAGTAAACCCCACTAACCTTGCAACTCCGGCATGATCGAGAACGCAACGGTTTCATTTTAAGCGTTCGGATGTGTACGTTTATTAACCAGTAATTTTATACAACGTGTTTTCATGCGCGTATAAAACGCCCTGGCGTGTAAGGCTACGGTTACTATGCATGCGAGTTCTGGCGAAAATATATACTGGCGAGTACGTCCGAAATCCTCGTCAGAACAAAACGTTTACACTGTGCGCGGTTTTTTATAATCAGGTAGTCAATACGATCTAAGCGATGCGCAAAATGTGCCTTCCGTATTCTAGTGGAGCCAAATGAAGGTGTTTTAAAAACTGAGCTGCAAAACGATCCAGATAAAGTGCACATCGTAGTTAAATGCGTTTGTCTTTTAAATAATATAATCATAAATAAGGAAGGTCTTCCTTCTCTTGATATTCCTAAGGTGGAATTGAGGCTCAACACAAAGTGCCAGTTTCACGGAGATATAATCACTGCGGAAGAAGCGTGAACAAGACACGAGATACATTGAAAAATTATTTTGTAAATATAATTATAAATATATAAATTATCTGAATAACACACAAAATACACATCTGTTCATACGTGTACAATAGAATAAAATATTTGACTTAGTTTTGAGTTTCCTATATTAATTTGAATTTAATTCAATATAAATTATAAATAAACTTTTGTAAGATATCTTCTGTAATTAAAATATTTTACTTACTAGCATATTCCTCATTATAAAAGAAAACTTAAAACGTATTGAAAAAATGTACAAACTATTGAAGTAGCTTAATTAATAAATTTTATTATTTTTATTTTTAAATAAATACATAATCTATTTTAAATCGCATTGAAACCATATTATTGTTTACTCGTATAAACAATCCGGAGAACTGGTATATTTATACGGATCTATACATTAATGTTTGATGCACTCAGTATCGAGTACAACAATAACTTCAATGTTTATATTTTAGTTTTTTAATGACGTAATATATTTATGTATCTAATCAAATTGATCCGCTACACTAACTTTTATGAACAAACATTCATGTTCTGTAAACTCAAGCATATAATTTGAGGTCATGGAGCTAGCATTTCCCTAAGGACCATTACCATCAATATAGGGAAAATATTTCCATAATGTATAGTTTAATTTGTAAGACATATGAAAATCTAATGTCTTCTGAGACTTAATCAAAGATAAAAGTTCTTGAAAATAATCAAAGTTACGTTTTCATTATTTTATTTCTTGATAACTAAATAAGTTTAAATCGTAAGAAATTGAAATTTATTTTAAATATTTACATTCGTCATTTACACATGTGGTAAAATTTTGGAATAAATTATTAATATAGTATATTGTAATATATTGAGTTTCGCTCAGAATCGTATTTGTAATGCAATATATTTGCATTCAAATTTTAAATATAATAAACAACTAATTTCTCCGAAGACCAAAGGGACGAAGGAGAAACGTCCACAATCGACATTCCCACTTTTTAATTTTAATTTTTTTATTGCATGTAGTATATACATATGTATTTAATTCGTTTTTCTTTGTAAGTATGTTAACAATTATAACATTGTACCTTATTTTTTTTCTTAACTATTTTTTTACCAATATAAAATATAGTTTTGCATATTTAAAACATACAATAAATTATCCACTAAATATGTATCTATACATATGTCAGTGTTTATGTTTTTAAAATTTTTGTCCTTAAAAGGACAAAAAGTAGTACACCAAATCAAATTAGTTATTTATTGCTTTAAAAAGGCATCTTATGTTAAATTTTTCAATTTCCAATAAAATTGTTAAAAATTTAATGGAATATTATAATTTGTTGGTATTTGTTTATAATACATACGATTTAATTTATTTATCAATTCATCATAACTGTCATTAATCGACCAAAGTTCTATACATTAAAAATTCAGATGATGCGTTAATGATACAATTAAATAAAGCTCACTGTTAATAATTTTAGGTAACAATATTCAAGAACGGGCCAAAGAGGTAGTTTTGGGGGTACAAACCACACTAAAATTAAATTTAAAAAGTGAATATTTTTTTATATATTATCATGATATTATTATATGTAAGATACTACATTTTTAATTTTACCACTACCAAAAATATATCTTGGGTACGCTCTGACAACATGATTTCACAATGTATTTAAATACATGAACCCATAAGTAATAAATACTATAGTTGTCAAGGATAAGCCAAACAATTAACAAAAATAAAATATAACATAAATCTAACTTAAATCTTTATGTGAGATTGTGAAATGAAACTCACCTTTATATGTATTTTTCAATATATATTTTACAAATGTTGATTGATCTAGGTAAAATAAAAATAAAATATTTCAAATTAAAAGAACAACTTTTTAAAAAAAAATTTAAGGGAGATATTTCACATGATTTAAGCAGATAATAATAACCTACTCTATAGATCACTGCTAGCTGTGATTTTCTTTCATGATATATCATGGAATGATAATACATACCGAAATTATAACAACATTTTACAAATTTGCTGACATACCTATACTCTGCTCTATCTAAGAGTAAACCGGGCGGCGACCATTTTTCATTGGGCCGCGCGCATCCACCTCAAAGCTGCCAGCCAGGGTCTTATATTTGCTGGCGGTCGTCAGCAATAACACTTAACACTAACACCGACACGATATCTAGTGTTTACTTACTGGAAACAATACAGAGTAAATTGAAATTATACTTTATGGGTCATCATGTTTACATTAAAACAATATTAGATGGCGAGTCGGCGCGTCTTGTTTTTTTCCTTAGAAAAGAGAAAATTGGCCCGACGATTCATTATAATCGTCATACGTGATTCGCGGACGCGGTTTACTCTTAGATGAAACAGAGACTACAGAGTATATATATATTTAGCCATGGGTATATACAGTAAACAATTATTGATTAAGTAATTATTGTATAGATATAGGAAAAGCATTGATAGGCATTTCCTAATTATTTAAACACGTAAATAATATTATATTTATTAAAAAAATAAGTTTGTTTTTATGCTTACTTTTCTTATTAGTATACATAAAATTATCTTCCGTTTCCTCTAATGAGAATGGCCAAATACTATCTAAACATTAAACTAATATTATATAATCGTATAATCAGATAAGTATTATTCGTAATAATATAGTATGTGCATTACGTTTCACAACAAATTTGTAAAAATTTAAAAAAATATATTTCTTTATTACAATGTTTATGTACATTGAGATTAAAAAAGTTGTATTTTTTAATTGCTTAATTATAAAATATGCACAGTTGCAGTCGTTTCTAATAGTTTATGACTACGTTAACCGATATCATCTTGTTGCGAAATCTGATTAAATTAAAATCTTGGAATTAATATCTAAAGTGCATCATAGCCGGAATATAACTATGTATCAGAGGCGATTTGACATTTTTCAGTTAGTGGTTCAAGATTAGTAAATACTTAATTTTATAATTTTTTGACGATTATTATTTATACTAAAACTCGCTAAGAAATTTCAATGTTTTGATATGATTAGTACCGAATTGTAAATAACCAATTAAACAATTTAACATTAGAAATAAGTAATAATATAGTTAAAAATAATTTTAAAACTATTTTTAAAAAAGCTATTTTCAAAACTAGGTTTTTTTTTTGTTTTGCTTAGTAATAATTTATTTTGTAGGCTCCCCTAGAATTTAACTCTAGATCCGCTACTGGTTAATATGTGACTATATTTTCATTTTAAAGCTGTATATAAGTTAATCGTTAATGCAGTTAATGTATGCTATTCAATCTTTGGTGATTGTATCTATTTGCTGCTAGCGATGATTTGGCGATCAAATTATCATTTTCATATTACCACCTAAGACCAGGTAACCTAAACCAAGTCCACATCTATTAAAATGACACTTACCCCAAAATTATTGGTGGTTCAGTGAACCACAAAATGCATGATCAAGCCGCCTCTGCTATGTATCATTGGGGAAGTTGTAGTGATTCGTTCTTATTTTTTTTTTAAAGTAGTCCATGTAACTATTACAGTGTATTCTGAATGCAACATCGATTTGTTAAATGGTTTTTTTTCCTGAACTTCGATATAGATTGTCAGTCATCTAATCTCTAGATTCAGTTACATTTACTACTCGCCCCACTATCTAGCGCAAAATCAAACCATCCTGTGGAATAATTACAGCAATAAAGTCGTGAAAAATGCCGTAAATTTGGCGTAACGGTCCAATATACGCCGAACACATATACGGGAGGAATTCGATCATACGTGTAGAATATATCCAACTTAACAAATTAACACTGGATCAAACACAGAGTAGTTTGTGGTTTTATTGGAGGAGTGGTATAATACCACTTCCGGACTGAAATAGATTAAGAAACACGGTACCTGTGTAGGTAAATGTACGGTGGTGGCTTTCATAATTCCCACAAGGAGACGCGAGCCCTGGACATTGGGTAGTAAAGCCTTGCCTTGTATAGGCGACCGCTGCTCGCCCCACTATCCTTATTTGTCGATGCACGATTTTAATTTATAGAGACATCTCGCACGTACATTAACAAGCTCTAAACTTTACAAAAATATATTTATTAATAAAATAAATAATTGACCACTAAATTTATAATATCTCGAAAATAATATTTATTCACGTCACATATATAATATACACTTTAAATTTATAATAGGCCATATAGAGTACCACCGGAAATTTATGTTTCAACAATTGTTGGAATATTGGAATAACACATGTTTTCAAATACAATTATTTTTGTCAGTTATAACTTTATAAATTGTTATTATTTTTAATATTATTACATTTAAGTATAATTTTAATTACCATCTTGCTTTTCTATATAATTTACAAAATTCTTTTGATAATCTTCTAAATAATTTGAATCGGATGAATCTATTGACAACAAATCTAAACAAATTAATAAAATATTATTGTTGGATGTCTCCACAACAATAACAAAATATTAATCCGTCATAATATTACGGCGAATTCGGAATTTGTAACATTGGTCCTCAGAGAGGTAAATGGTGAAATGGTATTTATGTTGGTATTATATTATTATATTATAATTTGCAATGATTTTGCGTCTAAAAGTAATGGTATAAAAGAAATTAAGTAAATAAAAATGTCAAATGAAATATGCATGGTTAAAGCAAAAAAGAGTGGGTGAGTATCCTTATTATATCATCCTGTATAGAAAATAATTATTATACAAAAAATATTACATAACCTAATCATAAATAACAACACTTAATCAACTATAACTCATGTTCAGTTACTATTATGTGAAAATTAAACATAAATTGTGTATGATAAGTAAATTTAAGTAGGTTTTATTTTACAGTAGGTTTTATACAACAAACATATTGGCATTTTGAACTTAGCATATTAATTATTTATCGTAGTTGGTGATATAAAAGCAACATAAAATAAGATAAAAGCATAAAAGCATGTTTCACTGATGTCTATAAAATTAATAAACCGTTACATTTACGTATATAATGACACTTAACATGTTTAATTTTTTGTTTCACATTTTGTCTGTTGTTTTCTTTATTCCGCGCGGCATCTTGACATCGGATCGATCAGTTAATTAGAAAAACCAAAATCAACCGAATACGAAATTAATATCGTTAATAAAAATATAATTAATATTTCAATGTAAATCCATCTACAACCTATAGAGGTGTGTGCATCGATCGCCCACAAGTAATGTGTTTTTCTATTCCCTTAATACTAGGTTACTGTCTGTCGTTCTATATTAAAGTAAGACACCCGCTAGCACCCGGTGTGGAGTATGAGAGGCCGCCAAAGCCATCGGATTCTAGTTTCCACTCATCCTAACAACAGTTACCAGCAGTCATCCTCCATAATTTAAATTCATCCGAGAATCGAAATAACAAAGGTGAAACGAATAGATTATAGAATCAGTGACATCGCTAATTTCATATTATTTAGTAAAAATCTGGCATATCTGCGTAAATTTTATAAAGTAAAAAAGAAAATAATTATGGAAACATTTTATTTACAACTTTCTCTGTATATTGAAAATCGCCATAAAAACAAAAATATCGAGAAAATATCATACATTTATATTTTATGTGAAAGAAAATTAAAGTTTGTCGAAAAATAAAAATTTAACATACATTTATTTTCTTTTAAATCTTGAAAGTGAATCAGTTCACCATGCTCGTCTGAAGATATGAAAATAATTTACACATTTATTATATATTTTATATTATTTTATTGTTATTAAGACTATAAATATACATATTTTATTTTATCGTATAAACATTAATGTAGCATATAAATTATATTTTTAAATGTATTTTAGTGGTGAATTTCATTGATGGGAGGATGTCAACGGCGTCTGTTCATCTCCCAAAACAAAAAATAAATAATAATTCAACATGCAATTTTACTAAATTTTAATGGGGATTTGGCAAAAAATTATGTGATTTTTTTCGAAATAATATAATGTTATTTAAAATAATAAATTAACTCGTAGAAAATTTATTTATTTAGTTTTAAATAATGTACCTATTATATTTTTAAACATTTATAAAACTGCTTATCTTTTAGTGAAACGTAACAAACCAAATAGGTACCTAGTAATAATACTTATGAAGTAGTGACTAATAAATTATTGTCACAGATTATGGTAACTATCATATTATTATGAACTAAAATAATAATATTATCCTAATACATTCAATTTATATTTTTATCATGCGGTTCCATAAGCTTCTTTTACCTATTATTCTAGCAGTATTTGTGTATATTTATATATCATCATTGATTTTATAATATATGTAAGAAAAATATGTTACGAATTTATGTGCATTATTCTTAAGTTAGTATTTTTCAGCTCTACCGACTAAGTCCATTAGAGGTCGTCATGGTCAGCTTTGAAGTTTGTAAACTTTAGTTAAAGGAACACCTGAAATAGACGCTTAAAATCATATTTCTTTGTTTTCAAAAACGTCGTTTTTCATGATTAAAATAACAGCCGAGAATTAATAATAGTTAATAGTTTTATTTAAACTTGGGTAAAATGTGGGCGTCATACAGCGTCCGCATGTCCGAGACGAAACGGTTTAATTTTAAGCGTTCGAATTTAAATTGTCTTTTACAAATTTAACTACTATATTAATCCCCCAAGAAAATTATTTTAAACTACGCACATGGTGTGTAACAGGCTACTTAAGTATTATTTTTTCTGTGACTATATTATAAATTATTTTAATATTAATAGAATGAATTATTCTGTAGCCCGCACTTATTTGATATTTCCTAATAGTGTTATGATTTATGAATATAATTGCAATAAATGTATTAACTGATTCAACAGTATAGATATTGAGATACAGAATATGATTTTAAAAAAGTGGGAATGTCGATTGTGGACGTTACTCCTTCGTCCCTTTGGTCGGAGAAATTGATGGTTTATTATATTTATGATTTGAATGCAAAGATATTGCATTAGAAAATACGATTGTGAGCGAAACTCAATATATTACAATATAGTATATTAATAATTTATTCCAAAATTTTACCATATGTGTAAATGACGAATGTAAATATTTAAAATAAATTTCAATTTTTTACGATTTAAACTTATTTAGTTATCAAGAAATAAAATAATGATAACGTAATTTTGGCTACTGGGAGGGCCAGTATGTATAATAGTTATTATTTAATAAACGATGATGGCTAGGAAAAAGTAATCCGAAAGCCATTCACTAAAGTCATTCATTCTTGTTCTTGGTTCAAACATATATATTATCTGAACATCACACAAAATACGCATCTGTTCATATGTGTACTGTAGAATAAACCTTGACTTAGTTTTGAGTTTAATTTTATATAAATTATAAATAAACTTTTGCATGATATCTTCTTTAATTGAAATCTTTTACTTACTAACATATTTATCATCATAAAAGTAAACTTAAAACGTATTGAAAATATATATAAATTACTAATGTAGTTAGGTCAATAAATTTTACAATTTTTATTTTTAAATAAATACATTATCAATTTTAAATCACATTTAAACCACATTATTGTTTTCTCGTGTAAACAATTCGAAGAAGTGATATATTTATATAGATTTTTACAAAAATATCTGATACTCTTAGCATCGAGTACGACGAAAACTTCAATGTTTATGTTTTCGTTTTTTAATGACGTAATATATTTATGTACCTAATCAAATGATCGGCCACACTAAAATTCATGAACGAATATTCAAGTTCTGTAAATTCAAGCAAGAATTAAAATAATTTATGATCATGGGTCCAGCATTTCCCTGAGGCCCATTTGCTCCAATATAGAGAAAATATTTCCATAAAGTATAGTTTAATTTGTAAGGCTCCTATTATAAAATCAGCGACATCGCTAATATTTAATTATTTCGTAAAAATCTGGCATGTCTGCGTAAACTTTACAAAGTAAAAAAGAAAATAACTACGGAAACGTTTTATTTACAACTTTCTTTGTCTATTGAAAATCGCCATAAAAACAAAAATGTCGAGATAATAATTGGAATAATATTATACATTTATATTTTAAGTGAAAGGCAATTAAAGTTTATCGAGATATACAATTTAACGTACATTTGTTTCCTCCAATATCTTGAGAGAAACTCAATACACCCCGCGTGTCTAAACATATAAAAATAATTAACACAAATAATATATAATTTTTATTTTTATATAGTCAATAAGCCTATAAATATAATATCGTATAATTTTTAATATAGCATTAAAATTATATTTTTACGTATTTAAACGAATTATTTTGTAACATGTAAGCAGTTGAAACAGACATGAACTATAATCATTAATTCTCTATTGCTGCAATACGAAACCATTTTTGTTTTTGTTTGTTATTTTTCTCGAATATATTTTTCAATATAAGTACATGTCATTTTGGTGCTTATTGTTATTGTCGTCTATATAACCTTTATTTTCTCTTTCGTCTTTTCTAATCTAAAACCATGTATTCGGTATATATATATATATACTCACAAGTAATGTGAGTATTTTCTATTTTTTTAAAACAGGGCTACTGTCCGTCGTTTTATATTAATGTAAGTCCGCTAGCATTCAGTGTGGTGTGTAAGAGGCCGCATAGGTCATCGGATTCAATTTATCACTCATTCCAACAAGAGTTACCGGCATTCATCCTCCGTAATTATAATGTGTTGTGAATATTTAACTTAAAATAATTGAATAAAGTTACTGAAATCTTACAACATGAATTATTTAATTTTTTTATTAATCGTTCCTTTTATGTTTTTTAAATTTTCTTATTTTCATTGCTTGTGAATTATTATAATTCACTGATACTTCCTTGTACATATATGTTCGGTCCTTCAGACCGGATATATTTTAAAACATACAGAATCATTGACATCACTATTTTTTTTTTATTTAGTAAAAATCTTTTATATCTGTGTAAACTTTAAAAAGAAAACAACTAAGGAAACGTCTTACTTACAACTTTCTCTACCTAAATCGAAAATCACAATAAAAATATCGAGAATATTAATGAAAAAATATTATATAATTTTAATTTAATTGAAAGGCAATTAACATGTGTTCACAAATATATACTTTAACATACTTTTTATTTCTTCTATAAAATGTGGGTAACCCATTACACCTAAACGGTCTACATATATAAAAATGATTTATACAATCATTAAGACTATAAATATAATATTGTATAAACAATAATGTAAAAATAAATTATATTTTGACGTATAAAAACATATTATTTTGTAACATGTATGAAGTTGGAACCAAAGTGAACTTTCAAGCAAAAATATATTTTATATTTAATCATGATGAAGAAAGTACCATAAACAATTTTATATTATAATAATATACGGAATTAATTTAATTAGATACTTCTGCCTCATATAAGCATATTCTACGTATCATATTCTTACAACAGTTTATTTCGATTTAATATATTTAAATAAGGTCCTGGTGCCAACGGGCATACCAATAAGTATACCATCGTCTGAATTATTCCACAGTGGCAAGAGGCATCCTGATCATTTAGGCATCCCCATTTCAGCATGTTATCCTTAGATCTTCCTACTTCCACTCTCATTCGATTTAATGTCTTCCACATATGCCATTGTAGTTCGTGCCCTGGAGGTAATTGTTCCGCAGGTTCATTACAGCCTCTAATATCCTCTGTTTTATCTTTCCATGCATTTATTCTACTCAGTGATGTGCCATTTTCTAAGGCACTAGAGACTCTGAGAAAGCTTTCCTTGACTTTAGTCAAGAGATTGTAGCCGTCTGTCCGTACATAGGATGTGTCGGGTTGTTTGTCATTTTTTGTCTTTCCATGTTAGTGTAGATTATTCGTCTTGTTGATGGTGGAGTTATGCCTGACAATAAGTTTGATTTTTCAAAAGGTGTGTTTTTTAGGCATCCTGTTACTATACGACATGCATCATTTAGCTCGGTATCTATTTTTTTTACATGAGTTGATCATCCCCATACTTCACATGCATATTCTTTGATTAAAAAAAAATTGGGAGAATGCAGATACCCGTAGGGTTTGGGGTTGTGTTCCCCATTTTGATCCTATCAGTTTTGGGAGTAAACCGTTGTGTGTGTATATCTTTTTACATGTATTTTCGCAGTGATATTTGTACGTTAAAGTTCTGTCAAGAGTAACTCCTAAATATACAGGTGTATCACAGTGTAGTAGTGCTCACTTTCCCATGTGACTTCCAATTTACGATCGGCTTCCCTGTTTCTTAAATGGAATGCGCAGAAATGTATCTTATTTGGGTTCGGTTTGAGGTGGTTACTTGTATAATATTTACTCGATCTTAACAATAATATTATTGATTAAATTATTATGTTCTAAAATAATAATATCATCCTTCTATTAAATGCAAATTATATTTGAACTTGGAATTGCATGTGTCCGTGTTACCTGTTATTGGTATTATACAAACGAAGATAAAAATGTTAAGCCGAAGGACCAGTGAGGATAAATCACTCACAAAATAAATTCACGGTGCTGTTTAACACTCAGCTCTGGGTGTATGTTTGGTGGATGTCTTTAATGAGCATATTGGAAAAATATTTATCGTGAAAGTAAGAGCGGGAAATTAGTGCGTTGATCATAAAACTGTACAAGACCTAACTAAAACGTTAAATAATTAAAAAAAAAAATTAATTGCACAATTAAAATTATGGTCAAAGACGATGATGACTACGACTCGGCGTCGATGGACTGCACGTACTCTGGACGATCCAGGCGGCTACTCACACAACGCGCCAGGGTTACTGGTAGACCTATGCTACGCTAGCTGACGTGGGTTTAGACATCGAAAAAGAAAACTCACATTGTTATTATAGTGACCGACGCACGCACTTAGGACCGGTATTACAATCGATTGTTCTAACTCGGTTACGATTTAACGCTCCGTAAAATACAACAGCCTGAATTACAAACGTCTGTTAACGTCCCGAGTTGATTACGTTCCGTTAACTTACCGTCCGATGTCGGGCAGTTTAAATATTTTTACAGTTCGTTAATGTTTTTGATTGGATGTTGAGTTTTTGTTTATTTTTTTGTCAACTATTATCAATAGTAAACTAAAAATCAATCTTTTGATTTTATCATTTTTTTATTTGTGATAAGATAAGAAAAGACTGATTTTTGAAAACAGAACAAATGTTCTAAGAAACTAAAAATGATTTTTATGTAATACCTAAATAAAATACAGTCATGGATATGTTAGAATATAGAAATTATTACTTTTAATTTTTTTAATTTTTCGTGCAAATTGCAAAGTAAAAATGTAAAGTAGTCACAAAAAACAGAATACCTAACCAATTTCGAGAAAATATACGAAAACAATATATTTTAAGGTTATATTTCTACGTTATCAGTTTCTTACGTAAAATAATATTTACGGAGAATTGTAATACTGAAATCAGTTTAATGGTCCGTAAATGGCTTAACAGATCGTCACGTAACCCTTGGTCTAACCAATGAAATACCGACTCTTAGAAAGGTGCTGGATTTTCACGATTATACACCAGTTCCGATCTTGGGCAATTGTGGATCTTCGAGTTGACGGACAAACCGTAAGAGAAGAAGCACGTAAATAAAAACAAGCCAGTTATCTACACACCCTTATTAAATTTGAATTTAAATGACAATAATTGTAGAAAAAAAAAACAAATGTAGATTAGCATAACCACAGTACGTGTTTGAAACCTGAACGATAAACACGTGTGTCCGGCGAGTGCGTTTTTAACTTATCAATAGCGTCACCTTCTTATATCCGGACCAGGTCATATGCTATCAAAATAATATACGCTCACCATATATTTAATCTTAATTATGCTTAGTCCTACACATATGGGTACAATACCTAAACCTCGCAATAATGTAAGTTCACAATCACATCAACGACTTAATTAATCATCGCAATTAAATAAATATATCTACATCAAAAATACCATAAATACAAATACCGCACCGACAAAACCTTATTCATCAATTATAACAATATTAGTACACCTTCAGTTTCGTCACAAACCATGAAAGGAAATTAAACTTAAATTTACCAAATTTAAATATTGCTGCCGCAACTGCATCAAAATCACTCCCAAAAAGAGAAAATGCTATCGTCTTCGAAACCATCGATGGGATCCTTCAGATCGAGTACATAATAAAAATAGGTCAAATAGTAACTCCAAGTAGAATAAATTCTGTATTTTTAATATATATGTATGTGGGTATAGTATATGTATATAAATATGTGAAAAAATATTTGATGATATGTGCCTAATGATGAACATCATTACACTATTATGACCAAGACGATATTATTTTTGTTTTACACTTATTTCAAATTAAAGAGAAGACCAATTAACAAATAAGTAGGTATATATAAATTATCTGAACACCACACAAAATACGCCACAGTTTAAATGTGTACAGTAAAATATAACTTTTTACTTAGTTTTCAGATTGCTCTATTATTTTGAGTTTAATTTTATAAAAATTATAACTAAACTATTGTAAGATATCATCATTAATTAAAGGCTTATACTTACTAGCATATGCCATCTCATTAAAGAACACTTAAAACGTATTGAAAATATATACAAACTATTAAAGTAGTTAATAATATAATTTTATAACTTTTATTTTTAAATAAGTATATAATCAATTTTAAATCTCATTTAAACCACATTATTGTTTCCTCGTGTAACAATTCGGAGAACTGGTCTATCTTTACGGATCTATACAAAAATATCTAATACACTTTTTGAGAACAACGGAAAATTCAATCTTCATATTTTCGTTTTTCAATGACATAATCTATTAAACGAAATTAATTAACCACACAAACTATCATAAACAATAAACAAACATCCATGATCTGTAAACTCAAGCAAAATTTAAGATAATTTGATGACATGGGGGCAGCATTTCCCGAAGAGTTCCCAAGCATTTGTTTCAATTTAGGAAGTACATTCCAATAATGTATAATTTAATATTAGTTTTAAGAAATAAATAAAAATAAATAATGTAATTATAAATATGTTAGTGTTTATGTTTTTTAAGTTTTTGTCATTAAAAAATAAAGCAATTTATTTTAAGTTAATTAATTAATGCTTTAAAAAGCACCTTATTTTAAACTTAACTATTTAAAATAACATTATTTAAAATTTTATATTTATAACCTGTTTGTATTTGTTTATGTACGTACTATTTAATTTATATTTGAAATCGTAATTGCTTTCCTCCAGCGACCAATATCCTAAACATTAAATTAAGATGATGTGTTAATTATATAGTCAGATTAATCTCTTTGCTAATAATTGTAGGGAACAACATTCAAGGGCGTTCAAAGTTTTTACTTATTATCATGATATTATTTTAAGTTAGATACTACATTTAAAATTTTAAAACTCTTATTAAAAGAAAATTTTGGTCACGCCTTGACAACATGGTTTCATAATGTATTAAAATGTATGGATGAATCCATAGATAATAAATACTATAGTTATAAAGGATATAATAAACATTTAACGAAAGTAATATCTAACTCAAATCTAACTTGAACCATTATGTGAGATTGTGCATTAGAATTTAACTCACCATTATTTTTATATGTATTTAATATTATATATTTTACATATTCTATTTGATCTAGGAAAAATATAATTAAATCAGTTAATATAACAAAATGTTACATAATATTTCGATATATTTAAATTTAATGTAATAGGCATTGTGCATGTTTTGTACGTTATATCAGGGGACAGTGGTCACCAGATAACGTCATTACGTAGTGGTCTCTAGATAACATTATTACGTTGTCGTCGTTCGGTCGCCGTGTGTCACAACGACAATTGCCATTTTTACCGTGATACCTTGTTACCATTATATTGTTTTGTTTGTTGTTTTATTTTACCGTTTTCCATTTAATATTAGTATTTTTATTGATACTGCCGTCACTGGTACCGTCGTCGTCATTACCTTCTATCACCGTCAATCACTGGGATTTGTCCATGCAACAGCATCGATTGTATTGTCGCCAAATTTGATTTATTATTATTATTATTATTATTATTATTTATTTATTGTTTATCATAATATTTTATATTTTTGTATACTTTATGCCCTTGCTGGTCAGCACATTTTTATGCACCATACATATATATATATATATATTATTTTATTTATTTGTTTTAATAGTAGGCCGTTAAACACGGCAGTCATATAATTTGATTATTAATTTAGTTGCTACCATTTTACCAACTTTTACAAAGATTATTATACAGTCCATTATATCCCGAACAGTACAATTAATACTTAATTACATATTAATGTAATAATATATAATTATATTTATATTCAAATATAACGTGTAAAATGTAAATATTTTAAAATGTTGTGTATTTTTTTTTAACAAGTATGTGTAACGTCAGGAATTTTGGTAATTATGATAAATATGACTGTCGTCACGATCTTAATACTTTATGGTAATTAATAATAGTATACGTACAAAAACTATGTAAATTTTGTTATCACTGCCTATCTGATAACAATATGACTCAAAAAGCCGGCTCAACGTCACATTCCCTTTACGGAATTTAAAGCTGGTAACACCAAATTCGCTGACGGAATAACTACATCCATAAAAAAATGTATTGCATTATCTAAAATTCATCGATCCAATATGACTACCAGACGGATATATGTGTTTCAGACATGTTGGTGATGGTAAC